>CM039306.1:51944393-52607877 GCA_022316695.1 Camellia oleifera
CGGGGGAGAGGTCGACCGTGAGGGTGGCCGAGCGGAAGGACCGATCGTAAGGGTGGCCGAGCGGGTGAGGTCGATCACAAGGCAGACCGACCGCGTGGGTGGCCGAGTGGGATGGCACGGGGCTCAAGAGGCGACGCGTCACGTGATGATTTGCAGTGGAAAAGACAAGGTAAGGGCAGAAGTCAGAGCATCAAGGCCATACACGTGGCAGAATTTTGAGGGAGGAGAAAGGTCAAGCGTTAGATCAGAAGTGAAACGTCAAGACATTATTATGGGCATTGAGGAGGCAGTTTTGGTGGATGATTTGAAAAGTTTTCAAACTAGCAAAAATTAATTTGGATCCTTGGAATACGGGTAAACCGTGGGCTTTTGGTATTATTCTATTTATTTACCTGTTCTCAAGAACCCAAAACATTCCAAGCATTACACCATTTGTTGCGCGCGATACACCATTGGAGCATTTCTTCGACTTCTTAGTGCCTGCCTCAGAAGCGATCCGCAGACACACTTTGGAAATGGCGCAAGAAGAAAATGTGAATGTGAGGGTGGATCCACTAGGAGACGATGATGCAGAGGAATTGGCTGCACAGTACAGAACGGAGAGGGTGGGGGAACCAGCAATATGTTTCCATGGCTCCACCATGATTGCAGCGCCGAAGCCCATCAGTGAGGCGGAGCCAGATCACTGGCACACGAAGCCAGACAAGTCGACGATGACTGAGGCGGAGTTGGAGGCCATTCGGGAGAAATACCAGATTCCAGCGGAAGTGGAGCTGTTGCTGCCAATGTCAACGGAAAGGCCATCGGATGCCAGGCCAGGGGAGTTTTCCCTGTACGAGAAGGCACTGAAGGGTGGATTGAGGTTGCCACTGCCTCAAATAGTAGTGGACGTGCTAAACCACCTGGAGGTAGCACCGGGCCAGCTGATGCCCAATGCTTGGAAGATTTTGCTGGCTTGCACAAGCGCCTGGCCAAAGGCGAATAAAGGGGAGTCGATGACGGTGGAAGAATTCTTCGCCTGCTACAAGGCTTCAGGGCAGCAGGAGACATGGGTCACGCTGTAGGCGGCTGCGGGGAAGGGTTTGGTGGCTGGGCTGCCCACATCGATAAAGGGGTGGCAAGCACGATGGTTCTACGCGTCTGCCAACGGGGGGCCTGGAGTGCGCACCGTCTGGAAGGTGCCGATCAGGATGGTGGAGGCAAGACTGGGGGCGGCGGCAGAGGAGAGAGTGAAGAGGGTGAAGGAGTGGAGGGAGAGGGAGAAGGCCAAGTGGAACGAGCTGGTTCAGCCGTCCGCACTGTTTGAGGCCGGGCTGGGTCCACAGCCGGTCGGTGGGGACCTCAGCCGAGCTGAATTGGAAGCCAGGAGGGAGGCGCAGGAGGCAGAAGATCAAGCCATCCTTGCCAAGGCCACAAAATTTAAGAAGGCGCAAGATGACCGACCGGCGCAGCCGTTCGCGAAGGAGAGGATCCGACCACGGCCAAAGCCATTGGGGGGGAAAGACTTAAGCACTTTTGAGCCACGAAAGCCCCCTGTGGATCCAGTGAAGGAGAAAGTCAGGAAGGAGGGGGAGGCTCTGAAGAGGAAGAGGAAGAAGAGAAGTGCCCCAGAAGAGGCCGTAGGGGAGCCTGGGTTCAAGAAGATGAAGGAGGCCCCAGTTGTGGTGGAGACCCCAGAAGTGGCAAGGGTTATCCCAACGGTGGAGGCTGTGGAGATCGCCCCCGCGATGCAAGTAGGAGTTGGGTCGACTGGGGCGGAGCCAAGTGGAGCAGAGCAAACTCAACGGGGGCTTGCACCCCAGGAAAGGGGAATGGGGTTGGGTGCAGCCATTTACAATGCGCGCGCTGTGGCTGGAAGGCTAGAGGGGGAAGAGATCCCAGCCAGGGCAGCGGCAGACCGTCTAGTGAAGATAGTGGAAGAAACGGGACTGCGCTCGGCCTCTGGATTCAACGAGGCCGACCTGTTCAGGGGGTTATGCTCTGCACAAATGGAGGTAACTATCCTGGCGGGGGCCCTGCTGAGGAAAGCTGGGGGAGCCAAACTCAAGGCTGAAGAGGCCAAGGCTGGGTTGACTAAGTTGAAGAAGGAGAGCGCTGAGTGGAAGGCTGCCTATACTGAGCTGCCATCAGTCAAGTTGGAGTTAGAGGACACGCGCCGCAAGGTTGTGTCGCTCGAGTTCCAGTTGACTGGTGAGCGGAAGAAGTTGGAGGAGTCCCACAGAGCCTGTGCTATCGCGGTCGAGTGGCACGAAGAGGCCATGAACAGCAATGAGGAGCTGGTCAGGCAGAAGGACGAAGCGGATGCCAAGGTGGAGGCTTTGCAAAAGAGGTTGGAGAGAGAACTGACCAACGCAGAGGAGGAGAAGGGGAGGCTGATGGGGGAGTTGAAAGTGGAGATGAAGAAAGCGACGGCGGAGAAGGAGAGCTTGAAGAAAGAGGTGGAGGAGGAGATGGGGAGGACAGCTGCTGTGGTTGAGGCCCTGCGTGGGGAGCTGGAGGCGGAAAAGGCCAAAGCGTCCTCTGAGAAGGCGATCTTTCAAAAAGACCTGGACGAGGAAAGGGCGAAAGCGGCCTCTGAAAAGGCAGCCTACCCCGATCTGTATGTTGCAGCAGTTGAACAATTCAAGGGATCGCCTGAATTTCAGATGGCCATTGACGCCGCAGTGGCCAGTAGCTTGGCTAGGGAGGAGTCTGATGGGGCGGGCCCATCGAGGGCGGCTGCTGGGGGGAGATCTGAGGCTGAGGTCATTGAGAGCTTCCAACGATCAGATTTCTATAAGCATGAAATGGCTGAGTACTGGGACAGCGGGTGGAAGATGTTCAAGAGGAGGGCTGAGGAGCTATTCCCAGGGCTTGACCTGAGTAGTGTCACAATTTGGGAGGATGACGTGGCCCAGACTCCCCTGGATGAAGGAGTTGAAGAAGCAGATTTGATCTCCAGCGAGGATGAGGAGTGAATGGGAGTGGTGTTTTGTTTTTTTTTTGTATACACATTGTGATTGTTTGTTTTTTTTTTTTTTTTTTTTTTTTTTTTTTTTTTTTTTTTTTTTTTTTTTTTTGTAAGTACTGTAGTGGACTAATGTACACATTTTTGAATGAAGAAAAATTGCCTTTGAGTGATTGTGTTTGCATATGTATAAGCCAGTGTGAATGAAGTTTGGGAATGGCGTAAAAACGTAATATTGATCAAAGTTAAAATTCAGTAAAACTGAACCTTATGCATAGTAAAACTGAACCCGTATAAAACTGAAAAACTCAATGCAGAGCCAGATTGGAGTGGTGTGAAAATTTAGTGAGGTTCAAGGTGGTGCTGAAGTAGGACTTGTATAAAAATGAGATGCAAAGTAAAGTGAAGAATTCCTTAATGCTGAGTAAAATTGGACTGAGATAAATCTTAAATGCAAAGTGGGGTAAAGAACTCCTTAATGGGACTTGTATTGAAGTTTTGAAAAATGGGATTGTGAAATTGTGCAACATGATGTTTAACTGGTATTAATACTTGTAATTGAGTAAGTATGGGTGAAAGATCCATGGATGAAGATAAAAAGGTAGGTTTCAAGTCAGTGGGAGAAATAAGCTAGGTGGTGGGGGGGATGAAATACGTGAGAACACCTTTGGAATTTGACTAAGTAAGAAAGTGGTTCTAAAATTGTGACTAGGCGTCAGATTGTGATTGAGTGTCCTACTTTATGAAATTTCGTGCATAGGATGATCCCAATGTTGATCTGGAATGACAGTTGCAAGGAACTTGCTCTGTGCCAGTAATGGTGGCACTCAGTCTAGTTGAGGCTTTGAGGGCTCAATCTGGCTGAGGCAGTTAGTGCCCAGTCTGGCTGAGGCTTTGAATTGCTCAGTCTGGCTTAGGCTTTGAGTGCTCGGTCTGGATGCCGAGGCTGTTGAAGGAGCTCGATCTGGCCGAGGCTTTTGAAGGTGCTCGGTCTGGCCGAGGCTTTTGAAAGTGCTCAGTTCTGGCTGAAGCTTTTGAAAGTGCTCGGTCTAGCCGAGGCTTTTGAAAGTGCTCAGTTCTGGCTAAGGCTTGTGAAAGTGCTCGGTCTAGTCGAGACTTTTGAAAGTGCTCAGTTCTGGCTGAGGTTTTTGAAAGTGCTCGGTCTGGCCGAGGCTTTTGAAAGTGCTCGAGGCTTTTGAAAGTGCTCGGTCTGGCCGAGGCTTTTGGAAGTGCTCAGTTCTGGCTGAGGCTTTTGAAAGTGCTCGGTCTGGCCGAGGCTTTTGAAAGTGCTCGGTCTGGCCGAGGCTTTTGGAAGTGCTCGATCTGGCCGAGGCTTTTGAAAGTGCTCAGTTCTGGCTGAGGCTTGTGAAAGTGCTCGGTCTAGCCGAGGCTTTTGAAAGTGCTCAGTTCTGGCTGAGGCTTTTGAAAGTGCTCGGTCTGGCCGAGGCTTTTGAAGGTGCTCGGTCTAGCCGAGGCTTTTGGAAGTGCTCAGTTCTGGCTAAGGCTTTTGAAAGTGCTCAGTTCTGGCTAAGGTTTTTGAAAGTGCTCGGTCTGGCCGAGGTTGCGAGTGCTGTAAGTGAAAGTTTCATGGAAGCAATATGCAGACAGTTAAATTATAGATTGGAACTCCAGTCGGCATTTGTATTATGTATTTGAAAAAGGAAAATACAACAAGTTTGATAATACAAAAGTGGGAATTCACTGATAGTAACGCTTCAGATGTTCAGCATTCCAGGGATGGGGAAGGTCTCGACCATCCATGTCTTGAAGTCGGTAAGTGCCTGGCTGCGGGCGGGCCTTCACCACGTAGGGTCCCTCCCATTTGGCTGCAAGTTTGCCCTCGGTTGGATTCTTTGTGGCGAGAGTTGCTTCTCTCAAGACAAGGTCCCCTACAGAGAACTCCCTTGGTCGGACTCTGCGGTTGTAGTGTGTTCTCATTTTCTGCTGGTACGAAGCCAATCTGACAGCAGCAGTCTCTCTGAGCTCTTCGATGAGATCCAGGTCTGCTCGACGGAGTTCTTCGGTTGAGGCGAGATCCGGATGTAAGACCCCGGGGGTGGGCAGACCGACTTCTACCGGGATGACCGCCTCAGCGCCATATGTTAAGCGAAAAGGGGTTTCCCTAGCAGGAGTCCGGGCAGTGGTTCGATAAACCCAGAGTACATGTGGTAGTTCCTCAGCCCAGAGGCCTTTAGCAGTTTCGAGCTTAGTTTTGATGATCTTCAGGAGAGAACGGTTGGTGACCTCAACCTGGCCATTTGCTTGGGGATGACCGGGGGAAGAGAAGCATGGTTGAATCTGGAGATCTGCACAAAATTTCCTGTATTTAGCGTTGTTGAATTGTTTGCCGTTGTCGGAGACGATGGCCTGAGGGATGCCAAATCGGCAAACGATCGATTGCCAGATAAACTTGGTGGTGTTCCGCTCGGTGATTGTGGCGAGGGGTTCTGCCTCGACCCACTTGGTGAAGTAATCAATGGCAATAATCGCGAACTTGGTCTGGCCTCGACCAGTGGGAAGTGGACCAACCATGTCGATCCCCCATTTGGCGAACGGGTAAGGGCTGCAGAGGGTGATCAGCTCAGCGGGAGGAGCATGGGGGACGTTGGCGAAGCGCTGACACTTGTCGCATTTAAGCACGAAATCAGTGGTATCTTTGTTGAGGGTCGGCCAGAAGTAGCCTGTACGGAGTACTTTGTGTGCGAGAGACCTGCCACCCGAATGATTGCCACAGATTCCTTCATGGATCTCTTGCATTACATAGGTTGCTTGGGCGGGGCTGAGGCATTGCAGGTACGGTCGTGAAAAATCGCGCTTGTAAAGGACGCCGTCGACCAGAATGTAGTTAGCCGATCGAGCTCTGACCTTGGCAGCCTGCTGTTGGTCATCTGGGAGTTCTCCAGTGGTCAAGAAGAGGAAGATGTCGAATGCCCAAGGGATGGGTTCCGTCTAGAGGAATTGCACTTCTTGCAGGACAGATGAGATGGCCGGGTGAGTTAGGTATTCGAGGCGAACTCCATGGCTGAGGTCGGATTGGTCGGCGGAGGCCAGCTGGGCCATCTCATCTGCTTTGGAGTTTTCCGCCCTAGGTATGTGTATGATCTGGAAAGTGTTGAAGAGGCGAACAAGGGGGAGCGCCATGTCCCTGTAAGCCCGCATTGTGGTATCCTTGGCATCGAATTCTCCCGTGATCTGGCCGACGATAAGTTGGGAGTCACTGAACACGCAGATGTGGCTAACACCAATGTCTTTGGCCAGACGAAGTCCTGCTATCAATGCTTCGTATTCGGCCTCATTGTTGCTGGCCGCAAACAAGAGGCGGAGAGCACATTTGAAATAACCCCCCTCGGGGGATGTGAGGATGAGGCCGGCCCCAGTTCCTTCCCTACGCGACGAGCCGTCAACATTGAGTGTCCAACAATGAGGATCTTCAGGCTCAGGTGGAGTTGGTGGGGGCGGAGGGTTAGCGGTTGGGGCTAGATTGGTGAATTCCAAGATGAAGTCGGCTACAGCTTGCCCCTTGATTGCTGTCCGGGGGCGATAAGAGATGTCGAACTGGCTTAGTTCTACTGACCACTGTATTAGTCTTCCTGAGAGCTCTGGTTGCTGCATGACCTTCTTCAGGGGCTGGTCGGTGAGGACCACTATGGAATGGGCTTGGAAGTAGGGGCGGAGTCGTCTGGAGGCGGTGACCAAGGCCAGGGACAGCTTTTCTAATAGAGGGTAGTTCTGCTCCGCTCCCCTGAGAGCCCGACTGATGTAGTAGACCGGCCGTTGGACTGAGCCGTCCTCTCTGATGAGGGCTGCACTGACTGCGGTGCTTGATACTGCTAAGTAGAGGAAGAGGGGCTCACCCGTGATTGCCTGTGAGAGAAGGGGAGGATTGGCCATGCACTGTTTTAACTGTTGAAAGGCTTCTTCGGATTCAGTTGTCCATTCAAAAGTCTGCCGAAGGATTTTGAAAAATGGTAGGCACTTATCCGTTGTGCAGGAGATGAAACGGTTGAGGGCTGCCACTCTGCCGGTGAGTCTTTGAACCTCTTTAACGGTTTTGGGTGACTGTATCTCAATCAAGGCCTTGATCTTCTCAGGGTTGGCCTCGATGCCACGCTGACTGACTATAAAACCCAGGAACTTGCCAGATCCTACGCCAAAGGCACACTTCTCTGGGTTAAGCTTCATCTGATATTTGCGAAGGGTGGCAAAAGTCTCTCGTAGGTCGGTGAGGTGGTCAGTGGAGAGTTTGCTCTTGACTAGCATGTCATCCACATACACTTCCATGTTCCGTCCGATCTGATGGTGGAAGACTGCATTGACTAAACGTTGGTAGGTGGCCCCAGCATTCTTTAGTCCGAACAGCATGACACGGTAGTGGTAGGTGCCCCGGTCAGTGATGAAGGATGTGTGTTCCTGGTCGAATGAGTGCATCACGATTTGGTTGTACCCGGAAAAAGCATCCATGAAGCTGAGCATTTGATGACTGGCTGTGGCGTCGACCAGTAGATCAATGCGGGGGAGGGGATAGCTATCTTTGGGGCAAGCTCGGTTCAAGTCGGAGTAATCGACGCAGAGACGCCACTTGCCATTGTTCTTGCGAACTAGGACCACATTGGACAGCCACTTAGGATAATCCACATTTCGGATAAACTGGGCCTCGAGGAGTTTGTCAACCTCTGCAGCTATGAGATTGTTGCGCTCTGGGTGGAAAATACGCTGCCTTTGTCGGTAAGGTCGGAAATGAGGTTCGATACTGAGGCGGTGAGTTATGAAAGAGGGGTCAATGCCTGGCATGTCTGCATGAGTCCAGGCAAAGACGTCTCTGTGCTCGGTCAGGAGAGCGGTAAGGTCGGCCTTGGTTTGGGGAGGTAATTGACTGCCGATTTTGGCAGTTTTGAGTGGGTTGGTAGGATCGATGTTAACTTCAACGAGTTCTTCAACAGGTTCGCCTCTGATCAGATCGTCCTCATCCCGGACGTCAAGCCCTTCAATGATCATCGCCTCCTTCAGCTTGACTTTTTTAAGTGAGGCCACATAACATTCCCTAGCCACGGTCTGTTCTCCCCTGATTGTTCCGACCCCGAGATCGATAGGGAACTTGAGGGCAAGATGATAGGTGGATGTGATGGCTTGGAAGGCGTTGAGGGCGGTGCGGCCGAGGATGATGTTGTAGGCAGATGGGCAATCAACCACTAGGAAGGTGAGCAACTTCGTGGTTTGCCGTGGGTACTCTCCAATGGTGATGGGGAGATCAATGGAGCCGATAGAGGTCACCCGGTCGCCAGTGAAACTAACCAAGAGGGTTTAGAGTGGAGACAGACTTTCTTCCCCGATCTTCAGTTGGCGGAAGCAGTTGAGGAAGATGATGTCCGAAGAGCTGCCATTGTCGATGAGAACTCGTCTGACCTTATAATTGGAGAGAACGGTGGAGATGACAAGGGGATCATCATGAGGATAACGGATGCCAATACAGTCGGCGTCCGTGAAGGTGATGGGCTCTGTCCACTGCTTGGGTTGTTTGGGGGGTTGGTCTACTGTGGCGATTGCCTTGTCTGAGCCCTGTCGTATTTTTCTAAGTTCTGCCCTCTAAGCTGAGCGGGATGGTCCCCCACAGGCAAGACCACCTGAAATAACTCTAATTTCGCCAACTGGTGGAGGTGGATTACCTTGAGGCCGAGGTTGTTGGGGGGGTCGATCATGCCCCTGGTCTGGTTGAGCTGGTCGCCGCGGAGGGGTGTGTCTGCGATTGTCTCTGTGGGGCTCGGTCCTTTGCCTCTGCTGAGGGCGGGTGTCTGTGAATCGGCTTAGACGCCCCTGGCGAATGAGGGTCTCCACTTGATCCTTGAGGCTGATGCAATCGTCGGTGTTATGGCCATGATCCTGGTGGAAACGGCAATATTTGGACTGGTCTTTCCGATTGGAAGGGTTCCGTGGAAGGAGAGGCCACTTGAGGGGGTAGTCCCGTTGGATCTGGTTAAGGACATGTTCCATGGGAGAGTTGAGGGGTGTATATCGCTCGAACCAACCGGGCGGTCTCACTGGTGCTGACCGGTCGGTGCGAGGGGGTCGGTTGGCGTAGCGGGGTGTCTGGCCATGATATTGGGTGTTGCTGGGTTCTTGGTATTTTCTCTTTTCTCTGGGGGTCGGGTTTTTAGCTGTTGGATCTTGTCAAGCGGCAAGTGAATCCTCGGCATTCATGTATTTTTGGGCTTTGGAGAGTAGGGCTGCCATGGAGGTCGGGGGGTTCTTGGAGAGGGAGAAAAGGAAATCGGATGACCGCAGACCGGCCATGAAGGCTGTGAGGATGACCTTGTCGTCATTTTCGGCAACTTGCAGGGCTTCGGTGTTGAAGCGAGTGACGAAGCTGCGTAATGATTCCCCCTCGGTCTGACGGATGTTGAGTAGCTGGGTGGCTGGGCGTTGTTGGCGCTGGACGCCGATAAAATGGCTCAAGAAAGAGTCATTGAGATGCTGGAAAGTGGAGATCGAGTCCGGTGGTAACTAGCCAAACCACAACCGAGCCGACCCCTTCAGTCTCACGGGAAAGGCTCGGCACATGATTTCGTCAGGGAAGGCATGGAGGATCATGAGGGTGCGGTAGGTCTCCAGATGGTCGACCGGGTCGGTTGTGCCATCGAAGGAGTCAATGGTGGGCATTTTGAATTTGGCGGGCAGGGGTTTGTCTCGGATGGAGGCGACAAATGGGGAGTTTGCCGTGGTGGAGGGCTTATGTTGGATATTCTACATAACCCCTTGGAGTTGGAGCTTCATGGCTCGGAGTTCAGCGTCCCAAAGGGGAATGTTGTCACCACCAGAGGGAGACAGGTGTTGGACGCTGCTGGCTTCTCCCTCGGGAGCTGGTGTCACGACTGATGGACGTGGGAGTGGAGGCGGTGGATGTATATATGGGTGAGGGGGTTGCAAGCCCCCGGAGTTGAGAGGATTGGGCTGTGGGATGGCATGGCCCGGACTCTGTTCTGGATGGGGTGGAATATCTGGAGGTGGTGGGGGAATAGGGAGATTTCGTTGGAGCAGAGCATTGATTAAGGCCTGGTTTTGTTCAGCCATACGGTTGATGCTGTTGGTGAGCTCGATGAAGTACTGTGGTGGATTATTTGGGTTGGGAGGGTCGGTTTGGTGATCGGTAGCATTATGGTGAGAGGCCATGGATCTAGTCGTGACCATACACTTGACGGGTGAGATGTAGAAGTCACTGGAACAGGGTCTCCGGCGACAATGAACACAACTGGCGCACGGATCAACCAGTTCCCACAGACGGCGCCACTGATGATGCAGTTCGTCCTCGTGAATGGGCTAGACCGATCCAAGCTCTTCAGGTCCACTGGATAATATGCAAACAAGTTCAACGGGGAACGGGATAGTCCCCCGGCGAACCCTCCGGTGTGTGAATTAGAAGATGTAGTAGGTAGCGTAGAGAGAGAGAGAGATAGAGAACTTAACCTCCTTCTTGTCTTCCAACTTCGCTTATATCCTTTGGTAATCATTTCATTGTCTCTGCCGTTCTGACCTTCCCCACCGAAAGCTTGTGCCGTGGTTTGCCTTGTTCAGGGTGAGGAGGTGCCATTCCGGCTGAGAGGTGTTGTCGCAATAAATGCTGTGATGGGCTGCATTAATGGTGATGTGTTGTGGCAATAACTTTGCAGATCTTTGTCTGCTGATGTGGCCTGTTCTGAATCCGCCGCATGTCCGAGTATCATTGGCCTTCCACGCTCAGTTGGCCTCCAGCTATCTTGGGTTTTACTAACCGGGTTGTGCGATGGGGTCTAAATGGTGGGCCTGGGTTTACTCACGGTGGGCTATGGTCCTTGTGGGCCTATCCATGTCAAACACAATATATGTATATATATAATATTATACAAAGCTTAAAAGCCCATTGAAACTTTATCACAATTTTTTCATTCTCAAATTGTTCCCAATTCACTTATTTTTATTTTTAATTTTTAAACATCAAATTTGTGTACCTAGTTCAATTTCTTTTCTTTTCGTCTATATATATATATATATATATAATCAAATCGATCAATTGATTTTCATAACACACTCATTGAGTGTGCACACCTTTTTAATACATATATCTTTTATCTACTTATCTATCTATCTATACTATTATAAAAAGAAAATTGTGGAAGTCATATGTTTTTTTTTCCTCAAAATAGCCTTTATTAGATTAGTTATATGTCCTTATATTATTATTTAGTTAAGTTGAGGGTACTCTGGTCATTTTGTAATGTCAGGTTTTATATAAATATATTTGTTGGTGTAAAGTAATTAAATTACTCTAAACCATATATTATTATCAGTCTTTTTCTCTCTTCTCTCTTTCTTTCTCTCAAACCATAATCCTAAATTTCTCCAGTTTGCATTTTAACTTGGTATTAGAGCAATTCATTCTCCATCAAATATTGTTCAACAGATTCCAGGCATTGATCTGAGGTGACCAAGATGTGCTGGCATCATCATCCATACGATGACGTCAGCATGACGTCACTGTACGGACGAGTTTTTCACCCCAGGTTCAAAATTGCCTCCTAATGATGATGGTATTTTTTTTGGATTTTTTTGATCACTCCTTATGGGTGTTTTTTGTTTTTGAATAATTTTAGAGTTTTTTGGTGTCCCTCTTTTAATCTGCGATTTGCCTTGTTTCTGGTTGTTTCTACCTATTGAAATCAACTTTATAGGTGCTGAAAACCACCTGTTTGTGGTTATTTGACCTTAGTTTGTTCACTTGTTGCTGTTAGGTTGCTTTTTTTTTTTATCTCTATTGTGGTTCGATAGTCCTGTTTGTGTCTCACCCACCTCTGTTCTTCATGAGTCATTGGTTTTGAGCTCTTTTTGTTGCTTTTCTTGGTTGTTTGTGGGTGCTGGTACTTTACTTGTTGTTGCTAGTTTATCTTCCCTTTATTGTTGACTTGAGAGATTGTTATAGCTGAGCCTGAGTGTAGACACCCCATTTTTGACCGACCTTAAGACTCAGACATCACCGATTGAGCGCTCGGTGATGTTGCATACTGTGCTCGTTCAGAAGCCTCAGAGTCGCGGCCGTGCGCCCTGCCTCCGGACTTCCGAACTCTCTTTCGTGCCCTGCCTCGGTTTGCGAACCAGACTCGGTTTTCTCTGTTTTCTTTCCTGAGGGGAGGGAGTGGTCCTGTAGGCTATCTCTCGGTGGCCGTGGGCTACATTTCGTGGCCGTAGGCCATTTTGCCCATTTCGGAGCCCGGTTCCCGATTTTCGGAGCCGTCAGGCCGTGTGCCTCGGCTCGGGACCGCCCAACCATCTCTGATTTCTTCGGATTTTGGCAGGTACCTCTGTTTTATCATACCGAGGGACACTGGGGTCTCAGATACCCACTTCGTGGCCGAACACCACTTTCGGTGCTTAATGGCCGGTTTTCGGGCCCCGAACCTCGCGGTTTGGGCCCCGAGCTTTCGTTTTGCATCGGTTTTTGTTCAATTTTGGCGAGTGCCTCTGTTTTATCATTTCGAGAAACACTAGGGTCTCAGATACCCACTTCGTGGCTGAATGCCACTTTCGGTGCTTACAGCCTATTTTCGGGACCCCGAACTGCGTGATTTGGGCCCCAAGCATTCATTTTGCATCAGTTTTTCTTCAATTTTGGCAGGTACCTCTGTTTTAGCATCAGGAAGATCACTGGAGGGTGGGAGGCCAGTAATTGTTCCATAAAACCAGTTTCGCTCCTCCGGCGCCCGTTTCGCTCACTTCCGGGCCAGTGTTGAACACCCTAGTGATATTTTCTTCAAGCCGGGACTACATATTTGTGATGAGGGCACATGGGAGGACCCTAAAAAGTACTGGTCGGCCAGTAATTGTTACTTTCATTTTTGAGCCTCTCCTTCAAGTTCAATGTTGTGACTCCTGTTTCAGAGTTGCCAAATTCCAACCTTGGAACCTTGTTCTACACAACCTTGGCCATACTTTGTACTGAAAAAATGATAGTTTAGGGGCTTCCTTGCTACTATTTTACATGTTATGTCCATATTGTGCATGTTTAGTAGGGCTGTAGGCCATTTCGGGTGCATAACATTGCATTTCGGGCATCGGGTGTAATTTTGTCATAATTCGGGGGCTATTTGTGCATCATTTTAGCTACTGAAATTTGCATTTTTCATATGCCATATGCCACGTTTCATTTGCATGCCATTTCATGCCTGTATGTCGCTGCCTCGGTTTGCGTGCCCGTGTGTACGCATTTCGAGGCACTTCATTTTCATCCATCGGCGGCTTATGTGAGTGTGGCTGAGGCCCTCTCATGTTAGCATAAGCCCAATTCGTATTCCGTATATCATTTCATGCCTTCGGGCCATGCCTCGGTTTGCGTGCCCGTGTGCACGCATTTCGAGGCACCTCATTTTTTATCCGACGGCGTCTTATGTGAGTGCGACTGAGGCCCTCTCATGTTAGTGTAAGCCCGATTTTGCATTTTCATGCCTTTATATCATTGCCTCGGTTTGCGTGCCCGTGTGCACGCATTTCGAGGCACTTCATTTTCATCCCACGGCCTCTTATGTGAGTGTGGCTGAGGTCCACTCATGTTAGTGTAAGTCTATTTGCATCGCGTATGCCATCTTATGCATTAGGATCGTTTTCTTGGTTTGCGTGCCCGCGTGCACGCATTTTGAGGTATCTCATTTTCATAGCGTTATGTATGTTAGGATTGCATATTAGCTGCATTTCATGCATATCATGCATATTGCATCGTGTTCGGGATAAGAGTTAGCCCGGGCACGGGAAACGAGGCATGTTTCGTACTCCGAGTGACGGAACGGGTCTCAATTCCCAAGTCACCGACACTCCGGATTACCCATGAGGGAGTTAGGTTTTGTTGTAGCATTCATGTGCATTCATCCTATATTGAGTTGTGCAATCCGATTCCTCGGCCATCACGCATCGGTATGCGTGATTGGTGGCACGAGGATCGAGGCATGCATATATTTGTGAAATACATTGCTATGCCCCTTTCCTGCTCTCTGTTGCAGCAAAATGAAGAATCAGCAACTTTCCGGAGTCTGGCACGCATTTCGAGAAAAGTGCAAACAAAGGCTAATCGGGGCATCGTCGTGGATTTCAACGCCAAGATAGCCCAACATGCATCATTCATCAGAATCGAGGCAGCCCCCTGGCCTGCGCGCCAGTTTACAGCTTTCTTACTTAATTTGTATTTAATTAGAAATCTGTAATATTCTTTTATTCGGGTCTGTATTATTATTTATTCGGACCCTCTGCGCGAGGGCAATGTTGTAATAAGGGTGGGTGAGTGTGATGTATGTCTTCCAACCCCCATTTCTTTCTCCCTTTTATTTACCTGCTTATGATGGTTAGATATAGGGCATATTTCAATTAGCATAACGGTATGACAGCATGTTTGCATCATTCATCTGTTTTGCATGCACCGGACTCGGCACATCATACAAACTGCATTTGTATTTCAAATCCAAGTTGAATACGTGTTAGTTGTAACATTCCATATGCCATGTTTAGGACAGCCGAGCCTGCTATAGTTGCATCTTTGTATGTGTTGCATTAGGCATTTCTGTATATGTAGGATCATGCAAGATTCCTAATCAGTTTTCTGTTTTGGCTTGGAGTACTCGGTAAGTTTTATGCTTTAGCATCCTTGCATGCGTGTGAGTGTTGCCATGATTGCATGCTTACCATGAGGCTAACTGCTTATGTGCTATAACTACCTTGAATGCCTGTGGGTGAAGGTTGAGTTATCTGAATTGGGACAATTCATTGACTGTTTGTTTTAAGCCCACTAGATAGTGGCAAAATCATGTTTTCTTAAGCCCACCCGAGGGTGGCAAATCCACGTCTTAGCCTACTTGCGAGTAGCACCGTCAAACCATTTTCAAACAAACAAACATGAAATGTTTTGTTCCAATTCAGGCGATTCAGTCTATACTTGTATGCTGTGCGCATCACATAGTAACCTAGGCTAATAACCGGAATAAGAACTCACAAAGTTTTCAAAAACAGATATCATGGTTAGTAGAGGCCGGTCTTTGACCGGGCGAGCGGGGGTGCTCACGATGTGACCTTCCCCAATCGTACCCAAGTTCCCGAGCCAACTTTGGTGATGACGGACACGTGGCCTTTTGGCACCAAGTCAGGGTTTCCTAAATTTCCCATTTTAAAATATTTAGGTGGCGACTCTGTATCTGGCAAAGCAGTCCATGTTTGGCACTTCTTTCAAAAAAATCTGTTTTCAAAAACGATTTGCCGGATTTGGACTCTTTGGTTCAAGATTAAGAACCGTGACATTTAAGTCCTTGGAACTGTAGTGACCCAATATCGAACCAGAACCGGGGGGGGGGGGGGGACTCGCACTCCCTTCTCCCCGGGATGCGTTCGGGGACGTCTACAGTTTCTGGCGACTCTGCTGGGGATTTAGAGAACTTGACTCGAACTCATGATATCTGTTTTTGACTACATCTGTGTGTTTCTTTGCATTGCATTTGCATTGGTGCGCCTAGGACACCGTGTTTGCCATATGCCATTCCCGAACGATTTGCCAGAGGCTTGTCTTGTCAAGTCATGTCCATAAGGCTGATCGGCTCTGGGCTCTGACAGCATGGGAACACAAACCCCGGTTTTACCGGGGCACCCTTTTTGACCATTCGACCTAGTGCATATTCGGATCCATAGTGACCATTCCGAACTAGGACAGGTTGCTTACCCGTTTATAGGTTGTTTGAAGCCGCTGCGTGCGTAGTGAAACCCTAGCTCCTGACAAAATAGGACAGGGAAACCTTACCCCAACATAGGGGTGTTTTGGCTCTCACTTATCTGCTATGTGCTTGTTAGAGTGCGTCTCTACAGGGAATGCATGTATCAGTTGAGTTTGGGCATCAGGCCTGCGGGCATCATTCAGTATCTGAGAATCAGTTGTCTGCGGATATCCGATTCAGTTTAGGGGAACAGTGATACAGGAACAGTGATCAGTGGTTGAGGACAGTGTATTTCCAGCTTATCCAACTGCGTGTTGTATGCCCGACTGTGTGTTGTGTGTATTTAATTTAAGCTGTTATGCTGCCCGTTTTTCTGGTCATTTATTTCCTTTTTGCTTTATTATCCTTTTGCTAGGGCAGTTTGTAGCACGATTGCTTCCGAGCCAGTCGATACTCCCCAAGCAATTTGGACACGAGGTCGCCGACTCAATCGATCCGAGGATCTAGTTGACGGACATCCAGTGTTCCACTCTTTACCCCCAGTCACCAGAAGAAGGCCGAGAAGGCACAGTGTGTCAGAGCACGGATCACCGGAACAGCAGTCTACTCTAGTGTCAGACAGTCGGGTTGAGATTCCTGTTTCTGCTATAGAGATACACTTGCCGGTTGTTTAGATGGAACAACAGAATCCAACAATGGAGGCGATGATGCGCCAGATGAATGAGAGCATGAAACAAATGCAAGATGATGCTATCCGCCAGGCGGAATTTTCTAAACAGCAAGCCGCTGTCATGGCCCAGCAGTCTGAGCTGATCACCAGATTACAACAGCAGAACGCCGCATCTGCTTCACACCAAGTCCCTCCTCCACTAGAGGCACATCAGGTTCCTCCTCCGCCAGGGGCTCCATTACCTGAACAGATACCTGCTGGCCAGAATGCCCTTCCAAATCCTCAAAATGCCCAGACTACCCAGAATACCCTCCCAAATCTACAGAACGCTCTGCCGAACTTCCAAAACACCCAAGAGGACACGGGTCTTCCAACGGGGCTAGCTCCGCCCCCGCTTCTGCCGCAACTGTCCAAAAATCTTACACCCAATCACCCGGACTCTCCCTTCGAGTTCGAGGTAGTCCAGACAGCTCTGAAATTGAGCAAGTTGGAAAAGCTCTTCAAGAAATCGCAGGGGGTGAAGGCCATCCCAGATATTGAAGACGGCTACACTGATGTGGCCGTGACATTGCCGGACAGATTTAAGATGCCCCAGATCAATCGCTTTGATGGATCCGGGGACCCCATGGTCCACCTCCGGCTATTTTCAGACATCCTGAGACCAATGGGCCTAACCCAACCGCAAAAGCTTTCCCTGTTCGGTCGAACTTTATCGGGTGTGGCATCCACTTGGTACGCAAAGCTGGAAGATGATGTGAAAACAAACTGGGATGAGATGGTTGAGGCCTTCCTTGCACAATATTCGTACAACACGTAAATCGAGGTCACAACTCGTGATCTCGAGACAACAAGGCAGGAACAGAAAGAGACTTTCTCTGATTTTGTAACTCGGTGGAGAGCCAAGGCATCGATGATGACTTTGAGGCCGATTGATAAAGATCAAATTCGGATGATTGTGCGCAATCTCCAACCAAGGCTTATGCAGAAGATGATTGTAGTTCCCTTCCCCACCTTCGCAGACTTACATGATATGGGGGTGCAAATTGAGGATGCTATGAAGCAAGGGTTGATTGACCAGGATCGGGAGCAGCCCCGAAGGACCTTCAACCGTAATAACAATGCGGGCCCGAGTGGCTCTGCCAATACAAGGACTTCAGAGGTCGGTATGGTCACCACCACTCCCCCTCCCCAACCAAGGCCCGCAGCGGCCACACCTTTTTCTGATGCATCTGGGAGCAGTAACCAAGCTTCAAGATACCAATCCAGGGGTCAACGAACCTTCTCCCCACTACATATGCCTTTGTCCAAAGTCCTCGGGGTTCTAGTCAGAAAGGGGCATCTGAAACCCCTGGAACCGAGGCCCCCACCAAATCCACTCCCCCCTTCCCACAACCCGGCCAAATATTGCAAATACCACCAGCAGCATGGTCATGATACCGACCAATGTTACATGCTGCGTCATGAGATTCAAGACCTCATTGACAAAAACATCATTCTACCTCCCGAGAGACCCAACGTCACAACCAACCCACTCCCAACACATAACCAAGATCCACCCAAAAGAATCAATCTCATCCAAACTGGGGACGTGTCTTACGACCCTAGTATCTACATTACTCCCTCCCACCTACCCAAGCCGGAGGTGATCTTTCCTGATAGCACTGACTTGTGCATGATGGACACCTCCACAACCCAACCTGAGCCAAAGGTGGTGACCACCGAAAATGGAACGGGGCAGGCTTCCGAGGAGAGCAAAACTGTTGAGTCTGGGGTGGAGCAGTCTGAGAATTTAGCTGGCAAAGCTTATGATCCGAGTGGATATATCTTGTCAGTGAGCCAGCCTAAGCTAAGTGTGGGGCTACCGGAGAAGACTGAACTGTGCATGATCCGGGGAGACAGACCTGAACAGGGGGCAGATGATCTGACTACAATAGAAGAGGACTTCGCCGACCTCCAGCTTTTCAACGATCAGGAATCAGGGGATGCAACGATCAACTGGTTCGAATACGAGGAGTCGGCAGAAACCATCGGGTGGTTGGATGATCAGCCAGATATTGTGGAGTTTCAGCCAGAGCAAGGCCCGGCAGGGGCAAAAGTACCATTTGTGGCCGGAAGGGCAGAGAGTCAGATTGAATTGCCAGAGAGCGCCGGTACGAAGAATTTCGCTCAGGAGTAAGACACTTTGAAAACCAAACAATTAACACTGGAGGAACAAGAAAAGAAATGAGATTCTGAGAGGATCCGAAAAGCAAAGAACCATGAGGAAGTTGAAAGTGCTGTAAGCACGAAAACTGAACATGCTGTGAGCATGTGGGAGGAAAATGCTGAGAGCGCAAACAAGCCCGAACCAGACAGGTGCCTGTTAAATGCTAATGGAATGTGGTGGGAAGATGACGACTTGTATCTCGCCCACACAGACGAAGACTGGGCGGGTAGCCAACCAGACAGCACCTGGTATCTCGAAGAGGTGGACCATATGACAAGAAGTGGGCGGTATTTCAAGCCCCCACACCTTGATCAACCCGAAGCATCGGGGAAAGATAAAGAGGCGGAAAAACAGAGAGAGAAGCAAGTTGAAGAAGAGGCTGTACTGAAGCAGTTAAAGAAAATACAAGCAGACATCTCCATCTGGGGACTGCTTATGGCTTCAAGGGTGCATAGACAGGCTGTCCTATCTGCTATGGACAAGGCCAAACTCTCCATCGAAACTACACCAGAGCAATTGGTTGGGCTGGTTTTTCCGGGAGGAGGTTCCCCGACATTGACCTTTTCAGACAAGGAATTGCCGCCTGAGGGCGTGGATCATAACAGACCCCTCTACATCTCTGTAGAATGCAGGGACAAATGGATTCCGGTGGTACTTGTTGATATCGGGTCCGCTATCAACGTCTGCCCGGCCAGAACGGCGTATGCAATTGGGTTAAAGCCTGCGGACTTCACACCGACTACTCAAGTGATCAGAGCCTACGACAATACAAGTAGGGATGTCCTGGGGACAGTAAAAATCCAAACCAAGATTGGGCCTGGACAACACGAGGTAGATTTTCATGTCTTGGAGGTCCCTGCATCCTTTAACATGCTTTTGGGGCGACCCTGGTTGCATCAGGTGAAGGCCGTCTCATCTACTCTACATCAAATGGTGAAATACCCCTATGGAAAGGGAGTAGCCATTGTTTTTGGGAATTCATCAATCCATCCTCCTCCGGAGATATCTACGCCAGTCTTGGAGATTGAACACGGCATGGAAGACATGTTCATATCAGGATTTACTTTGGCTGAGGCCCGGGTGGTGCAAAACATTATGGCTGTGAATGAGGGTGTGTATGTCAGCGCTCAAGCCGTCTACCTCATGAACAAGCTACAACATATCCCCGGGATGGGATTGGGAAGAAGCGGCAGGAAAGGAGTCGCAGCGTTGGCCGAAGTGCCACACAATCCACATACCTTTGGACTGGGTTATCTGCCCACCAAAGAAGATTGGGCAAGGAAAGGGAAGGAAATGGCCGGCAGAGCCAGAGCGAAGCAGGCTGGGAAGCCTTTTGATCTAATGCACAGGCCCATCCAGGGTACCCTGAACGGACGCTTTGTCCGAGAGGGGGAAGACTTTCCATTTTGCGGCTTCCCAGAGCCATGGTTCAACGCGGAGAGGAAGCGCGTACTAGGTTTCGAAATCTTCTTCGACCTGCAACTATCCGGGGATGATGTTGCCACAGAGCAGACAGGCCCAACAACTGAGGTTGAGCAGAATAAGGCAGTGGATCCTGAGAGCACAAAATTGGAAATGGGGGTAGCACTGGCATGTCTCCTCTCTGATCCTCCGATCGACCAAGATTGCTTGGGGAATAACTTCACGGTTTCCATGATTGGAGATGAAATGGCTGCAAGCCGACCAGCAGCTATCTTGGATGCATCAATCGCACCCTCTCTCACTTGGCAGTACGAGGAGGGATTTTTGTCCAGCAGCACCGGGTCAGGTAGTGAGCCGGAATCTGATTCCACCGAGTCCTGTGAGTCGGAATCAGATTCCAGCTCGACTGAGTCTGGGTCTGGTACTCCTGGGGGTGTCAACCCGGATGCCACAGTCCTGTCCAGGTCGTCTTTTTCCTTTTCATTTGAGTCTGTTGTAACCGATGAATTGGATGATTTGGATGTGCCTGATGAGAATGAACTGCCTGTGGTTTCCGAGTACTTTTCTGTGCCCCTAATTTATTGCATTAATTCAGACTTTCAAAATTTTGATCAAAACGACGAGGACGAAGTTCCTCCGGTTTTACAACGTCTAATTGAGCAAGAGCAAGAGAGATTTGTTAAGCCATTAATGGATGAAATCATTTCCGTGAACATTGGTACTGAGGAGGACTCGCGGCTGGTCTAGATCGGGTCCACGTTGTCTTCGGAGGAACGCGAGCGCTTAGTCGCTTTATTAAAAGATTTCAAAGATGTTTTCGCGTGGTCCTACGAAGACATGCCTGGAATCGATCCTGAGATTGTACAGTATCGGATCCCCCTTGACCCCGAGGCCCGACCTGTCAAGCAGAAGCTCAGAAGGATCCGCCCGGATTGGGCTCTTAAGATTAAGGAAGAGGTCACCAAGCAAATTGACGCAGGTTTGCTGCTGGTATCTGAATATCCGACTTGGTTGGCCAACATTGTTCCAGTGCCGAAGAAAGATGGCAGGATCCGGGTGTGTGTAGACTTCAGGGATTTGAACAAAGCCAGTCCGAAAGACGACTTTCCCTTACCGCACATCGATGAGTTAGTGGACTTCACAGCAGGGCATGCATTGCTCTCATTCATGGATGGCTTCTCAGGATACAACCAAATAGTGATGGCGCTAGAAGACAGAGAAAAGACTGCATTCACCACCCCGTGGGGAACATACTGCTACCGGGTAATGCCGTTTGGGTTGAAGAACGCTGGGGCTACTTATCAACGGGCCGCGACCACAATACTACATGATATGATCCACAAAGAGGTTGAGGTGTATGTGGACGACATGATTGTCAAGTCCAAGGAAAGAGAGGGCCACTACACCGCCTTGCACAAGTTTTTCCAGAGGATCAGGGAATTTCGGTTGCGGTTAAACCCTCAGAAATGTACGTTTGGTGTTACAGCGGGGAAAATGCTGGGGTTTCTGATTACACAAAGGGGCATCGAGGTCGACCCTTCCAAGATCAAGGCCATCCTAGAAATGCCACCACCAAGGACTGAAAAGGAGGTGCGCGGCTTTCTGGGTAAAGTGCAATTCATAAGACGGTTTATTTCAAAACTAACCTTGACTTGTGAACCACTTTTTGGTCTTCTGAAGAAAGGCAAGAAGTTCCAATGGGACGGTCGATGCCAAGCAGCGTTTGAACAGATTAAAGAATATCTACAGAACCCACCAATTTTATCACCACCAGAACCGGGGAAACCGTTGATTTTGTATCTGTCAGTGACTGAGACTACAATGGGTTGCATGCTTGCACAAGAATCAGAAGATAAGGTGGAGAGAGCCATCTATTATTTAAGCAAGAAGATGCTGGAATACGAGACCCGATATACACCGCTCGAAAAAGCTTGCTTAGCTCTAGTATGGGCTACCAGGAAGCTGCGGCACTACCTGTTAGCTCACTCTGTAATGTTGGTTTCACGACTAGATCCCATCAAATATCTTTTCGAGAAACCAGCGCTTACGGGTAGGCTAGCTCGTTGGTTGCTGTTGCTCTCCGAATTTGATCTCACATATGTGACGCGCAAGTCAGTGAAAGGAAAAGCAGTGGCAGAGTTCCTTGCCGACCACCCGGTTGAGGGGGATGAAGCAGTTGAGTACCTATTCCCGGATGAATCAATTCTGCATATCGACGAGGAAACTTGGACAATGTACTTTGACGGAGCGTCAAATCAGCATGGGTATGGGATAGGACTGTTGCTGATAGCACCCGACAATTCCCGTATCCCTCTAGCCTTCAAACTCCGGTTCAAAGTCTCAAATAATGAAGCAGAATACGAAGCGTGCATTGCTGGTTTGGAAACAGCCCTAGAACTAGGGGCAAGACGGTTGGATGTCATTGGGGATTCGAACCTTGTTGTGTCTCAAGCTAAAGGAGACTGGAAAGTTAAAGAGGAAAATATGATGATGTATCACCAAACCTTGGATTTGCTGATTCCTCGGTTTGAAAAGCTAAGTTTTGCTCATCTACTAAGAGAGAACAACAAGTTCGCAGATTCGCTAGCAACTCTATCATCTATGATAGACATCCCGTGTGGAGTCCGGATGCGTCCAGTCATCATCGATCAGAAATTTGTACCTGCCTATGAGTCGATTGCAGCCATAGATGAAGTTCAGGACGAACACCCCTGGTATTACGACATCTGGAACTTTTTGGAGAAAGAAACATACCCGCTAGGGGTAAATGCCAAAGACAAGAGAGCAATCAGGAGAATGTCAGTTCAGTTCATCATCTGCGGGGGTAAACTATATAAACGAGGTCATCTGGGAATGCATAAACTGTGCGTTGATGCAGAAGAGTCAAAGCGCCTGATGGAAGCCGTCCACGGGGGTGAATGTGGTGCACACATGAATGGAGTGATGTTGGCATGGAAGATCCTTAGACAAGGTTATTACTGGTCCACTATGGAGGAGGATTGTATTGGTTTCGTCCGGCGATGCCACAAATGTCAAATTCATGCAAATCGCATGAACATTCCGCCGTCAAAGCTGTACAACATGACTTCGCCATGGCCATTTTCTGTCTGGGGAATTGATGTAATCGGAGCCGTTACGCCGAAGGGATCGAATGGGCATGAGTTCATCTTGGTAGCGATAGATTATTTCACAAAGTGGGTTGAGGCCCAATCTTACGCAGTGTTGAAAGCTTCACACGTTGCAAAATTCATCAGAAACAACATCATCTGTCGCTACGGGGTCCCAAATGAAATAGTTTCAGACAATGGTTCCCACTTCAAGAAGGAGGTGATTGATTTGTTGGAGAAATACAATGTGGCTTTTCATAAGTCGTCTACTTACCGGCCGCAAACCAACGGAGCAGTTGAGGCCGCCAACAAGAACATCAAGCGCATACTACAGAAGATGGTGGAAACTTATCGGGACTGGCCAGATAAGCTGCCATTCGCTCTGTGGGGCTACAGGACTTCGATTAGAACTTCTACTGGGGCGACTCCGTACTCATTGGTCTATGGGATGGAGGCCGTTCTGCCTATTGAGATTGAGGTCCCGTCATTACGAGTATTGGCTGAGTGCTAGATAGCCAAAGCGGATTGGCAGCAAAACAGATTTGAGGAACTCATGCTTTTCGATGAAAGAAGGCTGAAAGCACTGTACCACATCCAAGGTTATCAACGCAGAATCGCCCGGGCCTTTAACAAGAAGGTTAAGTCTAGGAATTTGAAAGAAGGAGATTTGGTACTTAAAGACAACCGAGCTCCCATCCACGACCCAAGGGGCAAGTTCAGACCCAATTGGACTGGTCCTTACATTATCAAGTCAATCTGGTCAGGTGGAGCTGTGGTTCTGATGGATCTAGATGGCTTGAAGTTTTCCCAACCGATCAACATGGACAAGTTGAAGAAATATTACCCTTGAGAGGCTCGCTAGGCCGAAAACCCGAAAGGGCGACCTAGGCAAAACCCAGAGCATAGAAAATGTGAAATTATAAAAACTGAGCTCGCAAGGTTGAAAACCCGCAAAGGGCGACCTTGGCAAAAGTTAGAGCGCAAAAGGAGAGCAAAAATACCCGAGCGAACCTAAGCCTGAACTACGTAAGGCTTGATTCCCATCTTTGGGATACGTAGGCAGCTTCACCTTGAAGTTCAGTCACAATCTTTTCCCCGATCAACTTTGTCCATTCTGACCATCTCAGTCATCTCTATTCATCAGCATTTATTGTGATCTTCGGTACAGTGCTATCCAGACTATGGGCAACTTTCTGTTGCCACACATTGCCAAGGCACTTTTCAAACTAGGGGCAACTTTCCAGTTGCTAGGATTCGGGGTTGTGCATCTCAGTGACAGATCTCAGGCGTGTCCAGTTCTGATTCATATCGAAAATAGTTTTGAAAAGTTTTAATAAAAGTTGACTTTGTTCAAATTAATCTTTTCACAACTAAGACCATTTTTGGACCAAGAGTGGAGAATTTTCAGTACCACAACCTTTAATTTCATTGATTTCAAAACAGAGTTCTTTTGCTCTTGCATACAATTAAAGTTGCTTTTTATTACATTCATAAAGAAAACTTGAAAGTACTACTAAAGCAATAAATCTGGGGCATAGTCCAGTCAGGTGTCCCTGCGCCCCCTTCCAGAGCTGGTTGAAGCCTCTGACGCCACTCTAGGCCCAACTTGTGCCTCCTCATTCAGCCAATCCCAGCACTCATCAGACAAAGTGCAACTAAAGGCAGGGGCAGGGGCCAGAAGCTCTCTAACTCTCCATGCTGCGGCCTGCCGAGCCAGCTGTGCGCCTCGAACTGGAAATGTAGCCGGATATGCTATCCCCTCTGGTGGGCAAGTCTGATCATGGCCAAACTGGCACAGAATACGGAATGGGAAATAGAACACACAGTGAGTCAAGCCAATCAGTCGAATCCCGACCTGCCGTGACATGCTATAGCTCATTGCCGGGAGATTGAGCCAAGGACAACGCCACGCGATGCGATCTGCCGACAGGTTGCACATCCATTCAAACCACCATCCCTCATCAGGAGCATTGACTAGGCGTTGCCGAAAGAAGTAGCCGCGGGCTGAATAAGCAGGGAAAGAATCCACAACTTGCAATTTATCCATCAACCACATCTGGGGAAGGATGAAAAATGAGAGAATAAAGAATAGAGAGATGTGCGATGAGAGAAAAGTAAGATAAGGGTTCTGTGAAAAAAACCGAGCCCGAGGGCCAAGTGATGTGAGCAAATATAGGTGTGAGCTTGGGTGGGAAACATTACCTGCAGCAGTAGTGGACTCCCTGCAAACCTGGTTGTCTCCCGGCAGTGGAAAGCATCCAAGCCCATCAGTGTCTCGGCCAGAGTCATGGCGATGCAACTCTTTCATTCTCTCAAACCTTGGGCGACTTCAATCAAACGGATGCTAGCTCCTCCGGAGCCGGAGACAAACAAAAAATGAGATAGTAGGCACAAGCAGAGGGCATGCTGCCGGAAACCTTGCCAATAGTGGTCGCTACGGTCACCAGCATCAGAGAATCGGTAAATCAGGCTCGGAATGTCCAACATTCCGTCATAAATCAGGGATCGAGCATCATGCGCATTGAGTCCGCACATCCGCCCTAAGGTCTGGGCATAGCCAAAATTGAGCTGGGGCAAGATCTCCTCGCCTCGCTCGGATTCCATCAAGGCTTGAAAATCTTCAAAAGTAGGACATACCTCTTGCCCTCCGAAGCTGAAGACGTGCGTCACCGAGTTCCAAAACCTTGCCGCGGCATAGAGGAAAGGAAGATGCAGTGGAGTCCGGCCCAGCGTGAACAGTGCATTCAAGCCAAAACCCCGGAAGTTCAACTTCTCCGAGCCATCTAAAGAAGAAATCCAAGATGTGAGATTTTCTGTGAGAAATGCCTCCATTTTTGTGAGGAAAGGCGATGAAATGAATAAGTTCCAAGGGTGGGGCTTTTATAGAGAGGCAAAAACACTATTCAAAGGACACGTGTCAGATTTCTGGAGGTTACGGGGGAGGTGGCCGGCCGGCCATCTATCCTAGTAGGCCGGCCACCCTCTAGTCTCCAAATCCAAAATGTTTTCGGCCGCGCGTTGGTCCTGTTTTGCCCGCCGGAAGGAAGTTCGAGGCATTTTCATGCATCGGGAATGTCGAAGGCCTCCATTTCTCTCAGTTACGGGTACGTTCCATCATCCGGAGTGTCCGTCCGAAGTATGTTCTGTTGTTTTTTTCTTATCGAGTTGTTGTTTTGTTTATCGAGTTGTAAGTGTTGTCGAGCTGTCGCTTTTTGTGTTTTTGAATTGTTGCTTTTTGGTTACACAATTTTGTTAAGTCTTGTCTATTGAGTCATTAACATTGTTGTATTTTGTTTATCGAGTTGTAAACTTGCTAAGATTCTGTTATTTCTTAGTGAGTCGGTTTGTTTTGATTTGTTGCGTCGGTTCATTACCTGACCCGGTAAATACACAAGGCACATTTCCATTCAATTCCATTTTTGTGCAAAATGATGCAATGCGATGCTAAGAGTTTCAAATACAAACATCTTTTCAAAAGCTGTTTCATTCCATCATGTTTTTACAACAAAATAAAGGTACAAGTTTTACAGGAAATAAAACTGCCTAATAATATGCAAAGTGCTACAAACTACTAGCCAAAAAGTAAAATAAAGCAGGAAATAACATCAATATCCTCGGGAACGGGAATGAGGAGGCCCTCTCATCCTCTCTTGTGGGACAACCTCTGCACCATCATCACCATCCGGATCAGAGCTGTCATCCTCCGGATCTCCCTCAGCCTCACCCCCGCTTCCGGAACCAAGACCGGAGCCTCCCTCCCCAGGAGATGTCTCTGACTCACAGTCTGCGACCTCCTCCTCCTCATCCTCGATAATGGGTGCCCTGCGTCTGCGTGACGACCCTGCTCCTCGAGCTCCTCGGTAAGGCCTGGATGGCCCAGCTCCTCGGGGCCCAGTACCTCGAGTAGGTCTAACACCTCGACCTCTCTGAGAAGGCCCGGGTGGCCCACCTCGTGTCGAAGCATATACGGGAGGCATCTGAAAATGAAAAGTGCAATACATCAGTTCAAACATAAAAAGCAAGTGCAAGTACAGTATGTGAGTGAGGTGTGTGCCAGATGTGTTCTACATAGCCTATCAGTGCAGCAGAATGCTCAAAACCAGCATGTTAACAGAAATATGATAAATGC
The DNA here is from genome assembly GCA_022316695.1 of Camellia oleifera. Classification (NCBI taxonomy): domain Eukaryota; kingdom Viridiplantae; phylum Streptophyta; class Magnoliopsida; order Ericales; family Theaceae; genus Camellia; species Camellia oleifera. The sequence goes on from CM039306.1 coordinate 51,971,582, forward strand.
AAGAGAGATGAAGGGTACCTGGAAGCCCATGATGGACATCTGTGCCTCTCTACGCAGGACCATCCCCTCAAGTGAGGCCACCACCCCGAGCATCTGGTCTATGTACTCCCGAGGTGGCTGCAGACACAAGCTCAACTCATCAAATAAATAAGCAACTGCCAAAATGTCTGTGTGATAAATGAAAAATGGTAGAACATACCGGTGGTGAGTCAGGATCACTGACATATCTGTGACCAGGCATCGGAGGCTCTATAGGGATCGGAATCGGAGAAGTAGTCCCATATTGCCAACTCGTCAACTCAGTCGGCATATCTGGCCATCCAGGATGATCGAGAGTCGGAGGAGTCGGAGGGATCGGAGGAATCGAACTACCTCTACCTCTAGATGCACCAGCCCTGCTAGAAGAGGGGATGTCTACAGCACGGGCACGACTCGAAGATGGTGCGCCAGTGGGCCTCAGTGGTGGAGCCCGTACTCCCGTCAAGAGGGGCATCAGATATATGCGGCGATAGGTGGCGTAGTTCCCCTCAATGAGATGTAATAAAGCATCGGTGCCCTGCATATCCCTAGTGACCTCCTCAGAAGAAAGTCTATCGGCAGTCCGCATAGTGGGTGGAGGCACAGCAGGAGGGTCCTGAGAATCATACCCCCACACCTGACGCTGAAAGCGTTCCCCCAGGAACTAAGCCCTGCCGACTGGTCCCTCGAGCAGGAACTTATACTGGGAACTAGTCGACCCTCCGGGGTACTGATTCTCGAGATCGTCGCCAAAGACTGCCCAGGGTTGCCAGGTGATCTGCGGATAACCAGTGTACAAATCAATCAGAAATCAAGAAATACAAAGCAGATCAAAGATGAAAATGAAAGGAACTGAGAGTTCTGAAATACCTCTGTCGCGCGCACGGTGTCGAAGTACTGTCGCAGAGAGAAGAGAGTCTCTCGAGGCCTCGATAGGTGCTCGCCCTCAAACATCAATGAAAACGGAGTCATAGGAGGTCCTGCCACCTCCATCTCCGGGGCTAATGTGGAGAAATATGCATATACCCATAGCTGAGAAAAGCAGTGCGGAATGTGAATACAAAGTGCTAAAGGCAGAATACAGAATGCAAAGTGCGCCGTGTGTGCAGTGAATAAGTAATGAGGAGCAAAAATGTAAATCAAGAGGACAGAATGTACCTCCCAAGCTCTCCAGTAGCCGCCGAGTAAGCCCCCCAGCGTGCGAGAGACTGCGCTCATGTAACAATAAAGGGTAGCCAGGCCAGCGCCGCCCCAATCATACTGATTGACCTGTGATAGGTCTACTAGGGCACTCAAGAGATACAGCCCGACCATGTTCCCTCTATCAGCAAACAGAGTGGTGCCAAAGAGGAACATGAGGAAACCACGGGTATACTGCTCGACCTCCTCGGGAGACTCAGGCTCCATCTGTGGCCGCCGGAAATGGGAAGAGAACCAAGTATACCGAACCCTCCCGGAAGCTCTGTCTACAGGCGGGAGTGCCCCCAATAGATGCATCCAAGCAGCCTCCCACTGACCCATATCTTCGTCGTAGGGAATGGGTCCACAGCCTATGTCTAGGCCGGTGAGTACAGCGAAGTCCAGTGGGGTCATGGTCATATCCCCGGTCGCAGAAAAATGGAAAGAATTGGTGGTGTCCCACCATCTCTCCGCCAGAGCAGCAAACAATGTCCTACTGATAAGACAGTGAGATAACCCCCTGCAGAATGGTCCGAATCCTGCAAAGTCAACCAAGTCTCGGACAGCTTCCGGAAGCTCAGCATACCACTCCCTCGCGGCAGTGGAGCCATATCCTTGTACTGTGCGAGAGCCAGCCTGCATTTAGAGTGAATGCGTGTATCAGCAAATGAAGTAAAAATGAGCTGTGTGCAAATGAAGTGAAAATGGACTGTGTGTTCTACTCTTAATCTGGGCTGCGTGTTCAGTAAATCAGAGTTTGGGACTGTGTGTTCTACTCTTAATCAGTGGGCTGTGTGTTCACTTCAAATCTGGGCTGTGTGTTCAGTAAATCAGAGTTTGGGACTGTGTGTTCTACTCTTAATCAGTGGGCTGTGTGTTCGCTTCAAATCTGGGCTGTGTGTTCAGTAAATCAGAGTTTGGGACTGTGTGTTCTACTCTTAATCAGTGGGCTGTGTGTTCGCTTCAAATCTGGGCTGCGCGTTCAGTAAATCAGAGTTTGGGACTGTGTGTTCTACTCTTAATCAGTGGGCTATGTGTTCACTTCAAATCTGGGCTGTGTGTTCAGTAAATCAGAGTTTGGGACTGTGTGTTCTACTCTTAATCAGTGGGCTGTGTGTTCACTTCAAATCTGGGCTGCGTGTTCAGTAAATCAGAGTTTAGGACTGTGTGTTCTACTCTTAATCAGAGGGCTGTGTGTTCGCTTCAAATCTGGGCTGCGTGTTCAGTAAATCTGAGTTTTGGGACTGTGTGTTCTATTCTTAGTCGGTATGTGCTGTGTGCTCATTTTCAACTTCGGGCTGTGTGTTCCGCGAATCAATGTTTGAGCCGTGTGTTCAATTTCTAACTAATGTGTACCGTGCGTTCACAATTATTCAATGAGCCGTGTGTTCATGAAATTCAAGTGGCTAAGTCACATGCTCAGGATGCAAGTACTATGTCGTAAGCTAAACTGTGTGTCTAAGCATGGCAAAGGTAAAAAATGCACGAAAGATACAGAAAGTAAAGTAAAATACCTCTGCATTGTGGGAGAGGTGCTGCTCCGGCTCTCGCAGAAGAAGATCCCCTGGTACCCGATCATTGAACTCGGTGAAATGACGAAAAACGGCTCGCGGAAGCCTATGTACCGCTGGGGCGTATCGATCGGGAACAAAAGGGCGAACCCTCGGGGGCAATGTCATAATATCAAAATCATCTCCGGCGCCGGGAAAACCTCCACCGTGAGAAAAATGACCCGCCATGTCAAGAAATCTGCAAAGAGGAGCAAAAATGAGCAAAATGAGCCAAAATTGGAAAAAGTCAACAAAAGTCAACTCTCGGGAAATGAAAAAGTCAACGAAAGTCAACTCCCGGGAAAATCTTCCAAATATTGAGACAAAATTACCTCAAGTGGTGAAAATGAGAAGAGAAGCCCCGGAATCGGAATTTAGTCGGCTCAAAGTGCTTAAAATTAGAAGATTTCGTGAAAACAACTTGTGTGGAAGGCCGGAGGGCGCGTATAAAATGCAGATCTGAAGGAGAAAATGGTTTAGGGAGCAAGAGAAGGAGCTTTTACAGCTGTGGGAATGATTTCGGAGGCAATGGAGGAGCATATATAAAGAAATGGCCGAAATGACCAAAATACCCCTGCTTTTGGCAGGTGGCCGGCCGGCCACCTTTTCTGGCTGGCCGGCCATTTGCTTTTCCTCCCCTGGCCGATGGCCTCTCCTAGGGCAATGGGCTGGCCGTTGGTGGTCCCCACCCCCTCCCCTACCTCTCTGCAAATTTTGAGGAAAATCGGAGTTCCCGGGACCTGAAAAAGTTCAAGAAAAGTGCACTTTCTAGCGCCGAATTGCTCCGCCGGAACTTCAGCTGTGATTTTTGACATGTGTCTCATCATTATTCATCAAAATCAGAGTGTATCCTTTTTAAACATGTTGTGACCTCTCCGGGAGGTGAATCAGAGGCCGCGATCGAGTTGCCGTCGCCGAAATGCGCGTTTCCCAGCTCGTTGTTACGCAACAAACGGGCACCCTGATTTGTACTCGTTTTACATTGTTTGGCTTATAATTTGCATTCTCATGAGCGTTTTGCATTGTCATGTATCATTTCTTGGTGTACCATACTTCTGTACTTGAGCATGCGTTGTCACGCACGCACTTTTCTCGCATTGTGATGCATCCACTCGCCGACACTGTGTGTGTCAAACTTTTGGAATCATGGGAATCGCATTGAATATATGTTGTTAGCGTATTGTTCTTGTTGAATTTCTCTATTTTTGCAGGCACGATATTGTATGTACGGTTCATTTGAGGCTGGTGCGACCAGACGAATCGCGCAGGTATCGTATCTTCTCCGTATGAGACGCGACGAGAATTGAATAATTCTCCGCATTCCTAACTGCATGAAATGTAGTTGTTGCTTTGCATTCTTGCTTAAAACTGTTGCATCTATTTGTCAATACTTGCTTCATTACAGCTTGCTGCATTTGCATGATCACCTGGCTCCGTGCCTATCATTTTGCATTTTGTCCCTGCCTGCGGGCACACATATCTTTGTTTATCTTGTATGATTGTCTAAGTCTTCGGCTTTGTCAAAAATGGGTCGTCTCTAGACTTTGACATTCACTCCCGTCACTTCCTGACTTCCGAGTTCTGTCAAAGAGGGGCAACTGTAGACACCCCATTTTTGACCGACCTTAAGACTCAGACGTCACCGATTGAGCGCTCAGTGATGTTGCATACTGTGCTCGTTCAGAAGCCTCAGAGTCGCGGCCGTGCGCCCTGCCTCCGAACTTCCGAACTCTCTTTCGTGCTTTGCCTCGGTTTGCGAACCAGACTCGATTTTTTCTGTTTTCTTTCCTGAGGGGAGGGAGTGGTCCTGTAGGCTATCTCTCGGTAGCCGTGGGCTACATTTCGTGGCCGTAGGCCATTTTGCCCATTTCGGAGCCCGGTTCCCGATTTTCGGAGCCGTCAGGCCGTGTGCCTCGGCTCGGGACCGCCCAACCATCTCCGATTTCTTCGGATTTTGGCAGGTAACTCTGTTTTATCATACCGAGGGACACTGGGGTCTCAGATACCCACTTCGTGGCCGAACACCACTTTCGGTGCTTAATGGCCGGTTTTCGGGCCCCGAACCTCGCGGTTTGGGCCCCGAGCTTTCGTTTTGCATCGGTTTTTGTTCAATTTTGGCGAGTGCCTCTGTTTTATCATTCCGAGGAACACTGGGTCTCAGATACCCACTTCGTGGCTGAATGCCACTTTCGGTGCTTACAGCCTATTTTCGGGACCCCGAACTGCGTGATTTGGGCCCCGAGCATTCATTTTGCATCGGTTTTTGTTCAATTTTGGCAGGTACCTCTGTTTTAGCATCAGGAAGATCACTGGAGGGTGGGAGGCCAGTAATTTTTCCAGAAAACCAGTTTTGCTCCTCCGGCGCCCGTTTTGCTCACTTCCGGGCCAGTATTGAACACCCTAGTGATATTTTCTTCAAGCCGGGACTACATATTTGTGATGAGGGCACATGGGAGGACCCTAAAAAGTACTGGTCGGCCAGTAATTGTCACTTTCATTTTTTAGCCTCTCCTTCAAGTTCAATGTTGTGACTCCTGTTTCAGAGTTGCCAAATTCCAACCTTGGAACCTTGTTCTACACACCTGGGAGGACACCAAAACATGGTGGTCGGCCAGCAATTCTTCACTTCTTTTTTTGGCCATGGCCGGCCGGCCAGGGGGAGTGGCTGGCCGACCAGTTGGGGTGGCCAGCTGGCCACCTTCAAGAAATCCACCTGGCCGGCCAGCTTTCTGCTTTTGAACCCTTTACAACTGTCCAGCTGCTTTTCAAAATATCCCTGTCCTCTGGGGGATATTTTGGGAGGGAAAGCTTGGATGCATTTCCCTCCCCTTTTACACCCTTTTTGGTCCTCTTAAGGGGCTGGACAGCTCCTTTGTTGAGGTTACAAAATTTCATCTCAAGAGCCTCTCTTCCAAAACCTCCATTTCCATAGCCAAAAACCCTAAAAAGCTTCAAGTTTCTAGCTCCTCTCTTCATCAACCCTAAGCACCACCATCACCACCTCCATTTCAGCAGCAAAGGAGTGATTTTCAAAGGCTAGGGATCAACAAATTGAAGCCAAGAAGCCACCAAAGTTAGATCTTCAAGGGTAAGACTCTATTTCCTTTTTTTGAGCACAATTTTGAGTCAACTCTTTACCCTATTTGCTTTTTGTTTTAGGCTCCGACCCCTACTGGTTTTAGGCTTATTTTGAGCCCCTCTGCAACTTTGTAGAAGGGCTCAGCTCTGTTTGGTGTCTCCATGATGCACCTCTTTCAATACCACTCTTTAGGCCAATAAATTGCATGCTTTGTTTGGCTTTTGAGTGATCCATTTTCGAGCCTGATATATACTGTGAGTGGGCCTATTTTGAACCCTTCTTCAACTTTGAAGAAGGGCTCAATCATGTTTGGCCTCTCTATCATGCACTTTCTTTGTAATCCTCCATATTTTTCCGTAAAATTGCATGATTTATTTGGCCTATTTGTGATCTGATTTGGAGCATCTCATGAACTAATATTGTGCTTATTTTGAGCCCCTCTTCAACATTGAAGAAGGGTTCAACCTGGTTTTCATGCTGTACATGCCACTTGCTTTGAATTCATGTTCTACTCCTATTTGGCATGCCCCTTTGAGCTTATTTGGCTTCTGTTTTGAGTCTTCATCAGGCCTGGAAAGAGCCTTGTTTTGGCCTTCTCATAATGTTTTGTTAAGGGTATTAGGCCATTTGGTGCATGCTTTTGGTACTTCATGTAATACCATCTTTGATTCCGTAAAATTGCATGCTTTGTTAGGCTTTCTTGGCTTCTGTTTTCAGCCTTCATCAGGCTTAGAAAGTGTCTTAAAATGACCCATTCTTCATTTTTTGTTAAGGGTCCAAGGTTTTTTGATGCATGCTTTTGGTACCTCATGTTATAGCCTTTGTTGGCTCATTATTTTGCATGCTATGTTTAGCCTATCTATATACTGAATTGGGGGATGTCATCTCTTGTAAATGTGCATATTTTTGGCCCCTCTTTAATTTTGTAGAACTGTGTTTTTCAGTTTGAGCATTGTATATACCACTTGCTTTGTAATTCTCCTCTTTTCCCCCATTTTTGCAAGCTATTTTTGCCATACTTGTGATCATTGTTTGGCCATACTTTGTATTGAAAAATGCTAGTTTAGGGGCTGCCTTGCTACTGTTTTACATGTTATGCCCATATTGTGCATGTTTAGTAGGGCTGTAGGCCGTTTCGGGTGCATAACATTGCATTTCGGGCATCGGGTGTAATTTTGTCATAATTCGGGGGCTATTTGTGCATCATTTTAGCTACTGAAATTTGCATTTTTCATATGCCATATGCCACGTTTCATTTGTATGCCATTTCATGCCTGTATGTCGCTGCCTCGGTTTGCGTGCCCGTGTGCACGCATTTCGAGGCACTTCATTTTCATCCATCGGCGGCTTATGTGAGTGTGGCTAAGGCCCTCTCATGTTAGCATAAGCCCAATTCGCATTCCGTATATCATTTCATGCCTTCGGGCCATGCCTCGGTTTGCGTGCCCGTGTGTACGCATTTCGAGGCACCTCATTTTTTATCCGACGGTGTCTTATGTGAGTGCGGCTGAGGCCCTCTCATGTTAGTGTAAGCCCGATTTTTCATTTTCATGCATTTATATCATTGCCTCGGTTCGCGTGCCCGCGTGCACGCATTTCGAGGCTCTTCTTTTTTATCCGACGGCGTCTTATGTGAGTGCGGCTGAGGCCCTCTCATGTTAGTGTAAGCCCGATTTTGCATTTTCATGCCTTTATATCATTGCCTCGATTTGCGTGCCCGTGTGCACGCATTTCGAGGCACTTCATTTTCATCCGACGGCGTCTTATGTGAGTGTGGCTGAGGCCCTCTCATGTTAGTGTAAGCCCGATTTTGCATTTTCATGCCTTTATATCATTGTCTCGGTTTGCGTGCCCGTGTGCACGCATTTCGAGGCACTTCATTTTCATCCCACGGCCTCTTATGTGAGTGTGGCCGAGGTCCACTCATGTTAGTGTAAGTCCATTTGCATCGCGTATGCCATCTTATGCATTAGGATCGTTTTCTCGGTTTGCGTGCCCGCGTGCACGCATTTCGAGGTATCTCATTTTCATAGCGTTATGTATGTTAGGATTGCATATTAGCTGCATTTCATGCATATCATGCATATTGCATCGTGTTCGGGATAAGAGTTAGCCCGGGCACGGGAAACGAGGCATGTTTCGTACTCCGAGTGACGGAACGGGTCTCAATTCCCAAGTCACCGACACTCCGGATTACCCATGAGGGAGTTAGGTTTTGTTGTAGCATTCATGTGCATTCATCCTATATTGAGTTGTGCAATCCGATTCCTCGGCCATCATGCATCGGTATGCGTGATTGGTGGCACGAGGATCGAGGCATGCATATATTTGTGAAATACATTGCTATGACCCTTTCCTGCTCTCTGTTGCAGCAAAATGAAGAATCAGTAACTTTCCGGAGTCTGGCATGCATTTCGAGAAAAGTGCAAACAGAGGCTAATCGGGGCATCGTCGTGGATTTCAACGCCAAGATAGCCCAACATGCATCATTCATCAGAATCGAGGCAGCCCCCTGGCCTGCGCGCCAATTTACAGCTTTCTTACTTAATTTGTATTTAATTAGAAATCTGTAATATTCTTTTATTCGGGTCTGTATTATTATTTATTCGGACCCTCTGCGCGAGGGCAATGTTGTAATAAGGGTGGGTGAGTGTGATGTATGTCTTCCAACCCCCATTTCTTTCTCCCTTTTATTTACCTGCTTATGATGGTTAGATATAGGGCATATTTCAATTAGCATAACGGTATGACAGCATGTTTGCATCATTCATCTGTTTTGCATGCACCGGACTCGGCACATCATACAAACTGCATTTGTATTTCAAATCCAAGTTGAATACGTGTTAGTTGTAACATTCCATATGCCATGTTTAGGACAGCCGAGCCTGCTATAGTTGCATCTTTGTATGTGTTGCATTAGGCATTTCTGTATATGTAGGATCATGCATGATTCCTAATCAGTTTTCTGTTTTGGCTTGGAGTACTCGGTAAGTTTTATGCTTTAGCATCCTTGCATGCGTGTGAGTGTTGCCATGATTGCATGCTTACCATGAGGCTAACTGCTTATGTGCTATAACTGCCTTGAATGCCTGTGGGTGAAGGTTGAGTTATCTGAATTGGGACAATTCATTGACTGTTTGTTTTAAGCCCACTAGCTAGTGGCAAAATCATGTTTTCTTAAGCCCACCCGAGGGTGGCAAATCCACGTCTTAGCCTACTTGCGAGTAGCACCGTCAAACCATTTTCAAACAAACAAACATGAAATGTTTTGTTCCAATTCAGGCGATTCAGTCTATACTTGTATGCTGTGCGCATCACATAGTAACCTAGGCTAATAACCGGAATAAGAACTCACAAAGTTTTCAAAAACAGATATCATGGTTAGTAGAGGCCGGTCTTTGACCGGGCGAGCGGGGGTGCTCACGATGTGACCTTCCCCAATCGTACCCAAGTTCCCGAGCCAACTTTGGTGATGACGGACACGTGGCCTTTTGGCACCGAGTCAGGGTTTCCTAAATTTCCCATTTTAAAATATTTAGGTGGCGACTCTGTATCTGGCAAAGCAGTCCATGTTTGGCACTTCTTTCAAAAAAATCTGTTTTCAAAAACAATTTGCCGGATTTGGACTCTTTGGTTCAAGATTAAGAACCGTGACATTTGAGTCCTTCGAACTGTAGTGACCCAATATTGAACCAGAACGGGGGGGGGGGGGGGGGGGGGACTCGCACTCCCTTCTCCCCGGGATGCGTTCGGGGACGTCTACACTGAGACTAAGGCAACACCATCTATGGCTATGAGTAAGGATGATGAGAGGCCTAAATCTATTACTACAAAAAAATTGAATGGTGCTAATTATATGGCGTGGACTCATGCAGTTAAAGTTTTCTTACGTAGCAAGAAGTTACGTTATCTTACTGAACTACCTCCTGCTATTGATCATCCTACTTATGATGATTGGTGTAGTGGGAATTCATGTGTTATGGGGAGGATATGACATAGCTTAGACCTTCATGTTGCTACTACTGTGGAATTTTGTGACACTGCTAAGCAAATTTGGGACTCCCTTACTGAATCATTTTCGAATCAGAGTAATGTCTTTCGGGTCAATGAGTTATATGAGCAGATTTTTGCTAGTCGCTAATCTGGCCGATCTCTTTCAGATTATTATAGTGATCTTAAGAACTTGTGGGATCAATTATTGCAACAAAGACCCTTCATTACTGATTTGGCCACACATAAGCAACATTGGGAAGAGTTTATGATGGCCTCTTTACTCTTTGGCTTGGATTCTAATTTACAGGAGTTCAAAGATCAGATTCTTGCTAGTGAGGCTCTACCTTCTGTTGCTAATGCCTATTCTCGGCTATTGCGTTCTTCATTGAAACAGACTCAACCCACCTCTGGTTCCTCTTATTTGTCCTCTTCTGCATTAATCTCTAGCAGTGGTGACCGTGGGCCTAGTTGAGAGAGTTTACATGGACCCTCTAGTCAATGGGGCTCTTATTCTGGCTCATGAGGTACTCGTGGAGGTAGTTCTCGTGGTAGTGGCTCTCGTGGTGGTGGTCGTAGTGGACTTGGTTTTAGTTCTTATGGTGATTGCACTTGTACTCATTGTGGTTTCCTAGGCCATACTAAACCTTGGTGTTGGCAGAAATATGACAAACATGACCATGCGCATCAGGTTATGGATGCTCCATCCTCGTTTTCCACTGGCCCTGTTACTCCTCCAGTTGATTCTCATGAGGCACTCACTACTCAGATTAGCGAGCTTCCTGCCCTTGTCCAGTCTTTTCGACATAGTCTACCTTCATCCTCTGCAGCTACTATGGCTAGTTCAGGTAATATTGCATGTGTGGCTTAGTCCACCCAACCTTGGCTCATAAACTCTGACGTTGGTTTCCATATCTCTATTAATTCCTCTCTTTTTGATACTCTTAGGCCTATTACTCATGATATTATACTTGCTGATGGTTCTTCTCGACCTGTCAGTGGTCAAGGCTCTCTGCATCAAACTCTATCCCTCTCCATCTAACTCCATCTCTCTCCTTACCCTCTGGTCTTTATGTTCCTAAGTTTCCATTTAATTTGCTTTATGTTAGTCAATTGACTCAAGTTCTCTATTGTTCAATAACCTTTTCTACCATTTCATGTATTTTGCAGGACCTCCAAACCAAGAGGATAATTGGTTCGGGGCATAAGAAGGATGGCTTATACTTTTTGGACACTGAAAGCTCTTCTCGTCCTCCGTCTACTGTGTTGAGTGCTACAGTATCTCCCCTGTAGTGGCATTTTCTCTTGGGTCATCCCTCATTGGCCAAGCTCAAGTTAGTCATTCTTGGTTTGAGTCATATTTCTTAGATTGAGTGTGAAGCCTGTTAATTTGGAAAACATCACTGTAGTTCTTTTCCTAGTCGCAATGTTAGTCATGTACTTGAGTCGTTTGATCTTGTTTATACAGATATCTGAGGTCCTTCTCGAACTCCTACTATTAATGGTTTTTTTTTATTTTGTTATTTTTGTGGATGATTATTCTAGAATGACTTGGTTGTTTTTAATCAAACAAAGGTTTGATTTGCGTTCTATCATTTATAAGTTTTATAATGAAATCTTTACTCAATTTGGGAAACGTATTAAAATATTTTGATTTGATAATGCCTTAGAATATGTGCAATCTATTGTGAATACCTTTTATGATACTCGTGGTATTATTCATCAGACTAGTTGTTCTCATACATCTCCCCAAAATGGTGTTACAGAGCGAAAACACCACCATTTGCTAGATGTGGCTCGTACACTGATGTTTAACATGCACGTTCCCAAGCAGTTTTAGGGTGATGTTGTGCTCACCACTTGCTCGCTTATTAATCGCATGCCATCAATTGTGTTACACAACCAGTCGCCCTACTCTCAGTTATACCCAACATCTTCTCGGTTTCCCTTGTCTCCTCGTGTTTTTGGTTGTATGGCCTTTGTCTATGTTCTTGACTCGAGTTTGGATAAGTTATCTCCTCGTGCTCGTAAGTGTGTGTTCTTACGCTATTCTCATACTCATAAAGGTTATCAGTGTTATCACCCTGTGTCTCGTAGGTACTTTGTCAATGCTGATGTTACCATTTTTTAGGCTACTCCTTTTTTTTCTTCATTTGGGCAGCAGTTATCTGTTAATCTTCTTTCTTGTCGTGAGGGGGAGTTATCCTCTTCTCCACCTACTCTTCCGGTGCCTTGTGTCCCCTCATCCTTTCTCACACCTCCCACTAGTATAGATCCTCACTCCAGTTTAGATCCTACTCCGTTACCTCCCCCTCCTCTGCAGGTTTATTAGTGGTCCCAAGCTCGTCGCATTGTTTCTTATGGCCCAGCCCGTTCATCTCTTTTGTCTGAGGCTCTTGCATCTCTTGTTCCCTCTGCTAATGTGGCCTCTGATGAGCTTTTTACTATTGTTCGCAAAGGTAAACATACTTGCACCCAACATCTTATTGCTCATTTTGTTTCATATGATCGTCTTTCTCCTAGGTTTCACTCATTTGCTTGTAGCTTGTCTAGTATTTCTATTCCCCGTTCTTATCAACAAGCTTTGTCCATATTGGGTAGGAAGCATGCTATGGATGAGGAAATGAGTGCTTTTCATCATAATCAGACTTGGGAACTTACACATTTGCCTTCTAGGAAACCTATTGTCGATTGTCGTTGGATTTATACTGTCAAGTATCTTCCTGATGGAACTGTTGAGAGCCTTAAAGCTCGCTTAGTGGCCAAAAGTTACACCCAAACCTATGGTGCTGATTACCTAGAGACTTTCTCCCCTATAGCTCGCCTTAACTCTGTTCGGATTCTCCTCTTGGTTGCTGTTAGTCAATCATGGCCTTTATATCAACTTGATATCAAGAATGCCTTTCTTCATGGCAATCTCCAAGAGGAGGTCTGTATGAATTAACCTCCTGGATATGTTGTTCTTAGTCTCGTTTGTTGGTTACGGAAGGCCTTGTATGGTCTTAAACAGTCTCTTCGTGCATGGTGTAGACCGCCCGAACTCGCTCCGCGTGCGAGGGCGTGAATCATGTTCTTAGCTACTACAATTCAGACTCCTATTACGGTTCTAAATCTAATCTCACAAAGTACAATGTGAGACTGATAAATCACCAGAGTCCAAATCCGGCAAATCGTTTTGGAAAATCAATTTTAATCAAAAAGCACCAAACATGGACTGTTTTGCCAGATTTCAGAATCGCCACCTAAATATTTTATTTTGAAAAATTTAGGAAACCCTGACTCGTGCGAAAGGCCACATGTCCGTCATCACCAAAGTTTCCTCGGTTCGGGAACTTGGGTACAAGAGGGGAAGGTCCTGAAATGAGCACCCCCACTCGTCCGATCAAAGATCGGCCTCTACTAGCATGATATGTTGTTTTGAAAACACGTGCATTCTTATTCCGATTATTAGCTTAACTTACTATGTGATGCGCACAACACACAAGTATAGACTAAATTGCTCAAATTGGAACGAAACATCTCATGTTTGTCTTTCAAAAGTGGTTTGAAGTTGCTACTCACAAGTAGGCGAAGACGCGGATTTGCCACCCTCAAGTGGGCTTAGAAAACAACATGATTTTGCCACTCCGTAAAGTGGGCTTAAAACGCACATTTTGATGAATTGTTCTAATTCAAGCAATGAAGCCTTCATCCACAGGCATTCATGTAGTTAATCACTTGAGCACATAGCCTCATAGCAAGCATACTATCGTGGCAGTCACTTACACACATGCAAGGATGCTAAAGCATAAACACTTACAGTGCACTCCGAGCCAAAACAGAAACCAATTAGAAATCAATGCATGATCCTAATTATACAAGATGTCTAATGCAACACATGCAAAAATGCAACTAAAATAGGCTCGGCTATCTAAGATGGCATATGAATGCTACACTTGATACATGTATTTAAATAAGAATTGAAATACAATACAGTTTGAATGATGCGCCGAGCCTGTGCATGCAATACGAATAAATGATGCACGCATGCAAATCATAAGTATGCTAATTGAAACATGCCCTAAAACTAACCATCAAAATCTAGTAAATAAAAGGGAGAAAGACGTGGGGTTGGAAGACATTCACACACACACGCACACTTATTACAACATTTGTCCTCTCGACAGAGAATCTGAATAATAAGCTAACTAGCTACGCTAATTAAACTAATTATTACAAACCAAAACTAATTAACTATTCCTAGTTACTAATTATTACAAAACAAATCGATTAATTAAGCACATTAACTAATTAAGTACAAAATCGACGAATTAGCTAACTAAGTAAAGTAGCTAAAGTAGTTCAAAGAGGTCCTCGGGGCGAGGGGTGCATGCATGCTCGATCGCCTCGCTCAGAAATCCATTGCTATGCCCAGAATTGCCTCTGTTTGCATTTGATTTGATCTCTTAAAAGTGCACTAACTTCCAGATTGCTTTTGCTCCAACATAGGGACCTCCTGGTGGGCTGCCGACCAGAAAAGGGGGCTATAGACCAGAAAAAACTAGTTATAGACCAGAAAAAGTGGTCTGTCGACCACCCCTACTGGTCGGCCGACCAATTAATTTGCCAAGCTCCAGTTTTGCTACAACAGAGAGCAACAAGGGGCATAGCAGTGTATTTGCAAGATACGTGTCCACAACCACTCTCCCTATCATTTCTCAACCTCAAGGGAGTGCGGTACTTGACTCTCGGGCCACCAACCGAGCATCGCAACAAACAATGGCCGAGAAGCCAAGTTTGCACAAGTCAATGTTAATGAATGCACAAATAACACATAAGGGCCTCCACCTCTATCATGCTTGATCAAGAGGGTCGGCGACCAAGCAATGCTACACGTTTCATCACTTTAAGTATGAAACGTGCGACATTCCTCATATTTGGATTAACGTCCAATCCAAACACATGCAACGCAAACAAGATGATCAACCTTCAATGCTAAAATGACATGCACAAGACTCTATCATGTAAGCAATGCCTGCGTGGCATGTTTAAAAGCTAAGGCATCAAAGCTAATGAAACATATTACACATGAGGCATGCACTATCAATCTCAAATGGTCAAACCAACCCCGGACAGAGGTCAAACATGCCAAAACAGCGGCTGAAATATGTTAAGATCAAGGCATATAACACAAGGAGAACATGCTCATTTGATGGCTCATTAACAATGCACAAAGACACAAATCTCAAAAGCTCTCAAGGAATGAAAGAAGTGAGAACATGAAACATGTTCATGCTCTGAAATAACATGTTAAACGATGCCCAAACATGCAACCATCACAAATATAGCATAGTAGGGTGATCAAAACTCAAGACTAACTAAGGTACTTGCACCATAGCCATATCAAGCAAGCCCCAAAGGGCCAAGATGACTCAAAACAGTCCCAAGGTAGGTCAAAACAATGCCAAAACATGTATGGACTAGAGCTAACACATGCTAGAATGGGAGGCATAAAGCATGACGCATGCAAGGCCAATGAGTGGGATTACACTACACATACCAAAACCAAGCATGAGGTGACTTCACCAACAAAAATCAGAGTTGTAACATGGTAAAATAAGGTCAAAAAAACACTGAGATGGTAGCACAAAAGCTTAGGCAAGCGTGCATACAAATTGGCTCATAAGTGAAACATAAGGCACAACTCTCCAAAAGCATTGAAAGAGTGAAACATGTGAGAGTATGTCTACACTACATGCATTAAAATCATGTGAGAGATGAGGCCAAAGCATGCAAACAACTCAAGTAAAGCATGCTAGAGACTTTGAAACTCAAAGCTAGTGAGCAAGATTGCACTATGGCTATACAAAGTGAGGCATGCATGACCAAAATCACTTAAAACAGAGCTTAAGCATGGCAAAACATGAGCAAAAGCTTGCTGGAGCAGAGCCGAAACATGCTAAAGTGATTGGCCAAAACACCAAGTGAGCTAGGCTAGCATGCAAGATTGTGCTACAAGTGTGTGAAGCATGCAAGAGGCAACCAAACCAACCCAAGATAGAGTTATGAAATGGCAAATAATAGCTAAAAACATACTTGAACTAAGCAAATTCAAGGCACAAAGACATGCTACTTTGCAAGACTACAAGTAGGATTATACTACAAGTGCAATAAGCATGCAAGAGGTGACCAAGACAGCCAAAAAAAGAGTTAAGAAAGGTCTGAAAAGTTACAAAAATGAGCCTAAACAAAGCTACTAAGAAGTAAAAACACATGCTCTTTTGATGGGCCATCCACACATGCAAACAAGAGAAGAGGAGATAGGACAACCCCTACCTATTTGGGACCTCAAAACCACCTTTCTACCACTGAAATTTCTTTGAGTTTCAATGGTAAGAAAGCCAAAAAGAGGTGGTCCCAATAGCTTTAAAAGATAGCAAGAAGTTAAGAAAATAAGGCACAAGAGAGTGAGAGACACCTCTAACTCAAACAAGACCTCAAACAACCTTTTAAAACACTTTAAAACAAAGGTTTTTGTAGTTAAAGGTTAAGCCAAAAGAAGCATGCAAAGGTGGCTAAGTATGCAATCAAAACAAAGCTTTAAAATGGGGAATTGGACTCACCCTTGAAGAATAACAAGAACAGCCACTTCTGAGGCAAAACCAAGCCAAAATCACTCAAATGCAACCTCCAAGAACCTCAGCTCAAGAGTGAAGGTGTTTCACTAGGTGTTTAGTGCAAAAGTGTAAACAAAACTCATTTTAAGGCACAAAATAGCACACACACATATATATATAGAGAGAGAGAGAGGGAGGAATCAAGAGAGAGAGAGAGAGATATGTTTAGCCCTAATCCAAATTTCTGAACCTTGAATAAGAGGGAGGAAGCTCCCTTATATAGAATTCATGCCTCAAGCTTGTTAGACAAGCTAGAGGCTTGGTGCAATCCCTCCATACGGAGGATGCCTTCTGTGCCCAACAGCTGGCAAGGAAAATATCTGCAGAAAGTACAGAAAGGCCACCGACCAGTTAAAGTGGTCGACCGACCACCTCCCTTAGTCGACCAACCACCAAAAGTGGTCTACAAGGAATAAAACTGGTCGGCAAGGGAGGAAGAGGGTCTACAGAGAGAGTAGAAGGTGGTGGCAGGCTACCGACCACCTTAGGTGGTCCACAGACCACCCAACCTAGCTAACTGTAATGCCCTCAAAACAAACCCATAAATCATACATTCTCGACATGCTAAGATAAAAGAGAATAAAGTATAATTACATTTCATCAGAGTATTTCTTACAAATGTATTACATGTTAACAACAAAAGCAAATGCCCTACGGGCTTACAGCTTTCCAAGTCAACACTTGGTTACAAAAGAAAGAGTACTATCTCTATACAAAATAAGTCATTGGCTTGATATACATGTAGTACAAGAATGTAATCACAAAAGATGTCTCAGCCTCTAAGCCTCTCAAGCTACGTCCTTGGAGGTGGCATACTACTTGTACTTGAAAATGATGTCCCATTTAGGGTGAGCCAACGCCCAGTAGAGATATGCTAAACATGATAGAAGCAATAACTAAAACATTGGCTATTGATAAATGTTTAACTTATATGAACCATTTCATAACTATGGCTTAGAATCTGGCCAAACAATTTACATGAGATCCCATTTCATATCAATAGTGTTTTTATTTCAGATGAGATAATAACTCATATTAAACATTTCACACTTCATAACAGATGCACATTTTAGTGCTGTATCAATCAAAGACAAAACCTGGTTTAGAGGTCCATCCCCCATCTTCCCCTAAACCGTGATACACATTTTGGTGCTGTATCAATCAAACAAAGACACTTCTATACTTCACAAATGATACACATTTTGGTGCTGTATCAATATCAAACAAATTCCGGTTTAGAGGTCCATCCCCATCTTCCCCTAAACTGTGGAGTACATCTCCCATCTCCTCCCACACAATGCAATGTATATAAGCAATTATCATATACAAGTTCACTCAATCAATACACAATTTTGCTGTATTATATCAACCGCCATATTCGGTGGCTTACTCAATTGATTAGTTTTAGTTTGCCTAATCATCATGCATTGTCTACAACAATCAAGACTATTTTCCACCGATAGCCCAAAGCAATTATTTCTAAACAGATAATAAATGCATCAACAGATAATTTATCAACATTTTCAAAAGTGAGCGACTAATAAATCCAACTTCACTATTTCATCTCATATTGAGCCAATTTCATTATTTTCAACTCAATTTCATATTCTCATCATAAATGTCATTAATCATAAATGACCCAATTATACCCAAACATGGCATTTTTTCTTTTTTTCTAATATTGACCCAAATGTCTAAATATCATCAACTAACATCAATAATCACCTTTTAAGACCCAAAACATACACATTTGAGTCCAACGGACAAAACCCCTCTTTTTATAAAACATAACTCAAACCCTAACTTCCCAAATATCAACCATTTATACAAATAGGTCAACACCTATGTTAAAGCGTATAAGAATGAGTAGGAATCCCTACCTCAATAGATGAAACCCAATGGAGAAGATGAAGAAATCTCGAAGTGCTCCAAACCAAGAAATTTTCGGATCAAAAGATAGCCCTCGACAAACTCAGCAACTTTTACAAAGGCCCAAGATGAGAAAATCACTCCTACTAGATCAATCCCTAGAGAGAAGGCAAGGTTTTAGAGAGAGGAGCTCTCAAATCTGATTTTGGGAAAGTAAGAGAGAGAAAGAGAAATGAAAAAGTGATCCAAAAAGGTGAAATACGGATGTGTTATACTAGTCGCCCCGCTTGAGTGTGGAAACCCCCACTCAAGCGTCAGACACAGACTCACGCTCGAGCGTCAAAAGCACCGCTCGAGCGTAGATTGCACACTTCCAGAAGTTTTGCAGACATGGTCCCCGCTCGAGCGTCAAACTCCCCGCTCGAGCGAAGGAACAAAATCAAAGGGCCACGCTCGAGCGTCAAAACTCCCGCTCGAGCGCCTGAGGACTTGCAGACAAAAGTACTGGGAGATGGAAAATCACGCTCGAGCGTCAAAACTCTCGCTCGAGCGGAGAAGCAACAACGAAGGGCCCGCTCGAGCGTAAAGGCCAAATTCTGGGCATCAACCAATGGTTCCAAAGCTCAACCAATCTATTTCAAATCTGCCCAACACAACCCAAGACTCAAATACAAAGAGTAAGGGAAGAAAATGAGAATGAGACAATAACACAACCATGGAACCAAGTATGAAATACAATATACAAAGGAAAGGAAAATCGGGATCGCTATAACCGACCACCAAAAGTGGATGGCAGGGAAGAAAAGTGGTCTACAGGGGGGGAAACTGGTCTACACCCCTGTTCCACCCTCCAGGCAAAGGGTAACAAGGTTTGGTTCAAAAAAAAACCAAAAAGGAAGAAAGACAAGAGTCCGCAGGACAAGGTACTCAGCCGGAAGCCTCAAAAACTAGTCTACGGGCCACTACAAGTGGCCTACAAGAGGGAAAGGTAGCCTACAGCTACAAAAAGTGGCCTACAGGCCTCTGTCTCCCTCTAGGAAAAGGCAGCAAGGCATGGTCCAAAAACTAGGCCAAAAGGAGAAAGTTAAGAGGTCCCGAGACAAGGCACTCAGCCAAAGGTTTCGGAAACTCAAAATGAGCACAAACATGCACAATCACCGAGTGCACAAACGATGACGTCTGAGTCTTAAGGTCGGTCAACAATGGGGTGTCTACACATGGTTTGATCGGTTCAGTGTGATTGTGCTTGCATATGGGTTTCGTCGTTCTGCTTCTGATTACTCTATTTTTGTTCGCCGCTCGTCTAATGGAAGTATCATCCTTATTATCTATGTCGATGACTTTATCATTTCTAGCAGTGACTCCACTAGTATTGTTGATTTAAAGTAGTATTTTGGTTAGCACTCTTACACCAAGGACTTGAGTTATCTTCGATATTTTCTTGGGATTGAGGTTTCTCGATAATCTCAGGGCTTGTTTCTCTCACAACAGAAATATATCCTTGATCTTCTCGCTGAAACTGGTCTTTTAGGCACTCGTCCTAGTAATACTTCCATGGACTCATGTGTTAAACTTTATGGTGAAATGGGGTCTTGTTTTTTGATCTTGGTCGTTATCGGGGGTGTTTGGTGGGGCTTTTTTGAGCTAACTTATGGCTTCTGGTTTTTAAAAAGTTATTTTGGACTGTTTGGTTAAACTTATTTCAAACAATTTTTGATTCTAACAACTGATTTTAAGTTAAAAAAGCTGATTCTGAGAAGCTGCTCACCCCTTGCTTCTGATTATCAGCTTCTGCAGTGAACATGTTAATTCACGGTTATACTCTTAAATTTTTTTATTTTTTATTTTTTTAAAAATAGAAAAAGACCCAAATAGATTATAGAATATTATTATTATTTTTTATGAGAAATGTAAACAAACAGTGAATAATAAAAAATAAAAGTTAATTGAAAAAGCTACTTCACAACTTATTTAACAAATACTACTCAACAACTTAAATATATAATCCAACATCTACACCAAATAGATTAACAGCTTCTGATTAAAGTCATAATCTATAATCTGTTAAGCTATAATCTATTATTTATTTTAACAGTTACACCAAACAAGACCATCGTCAGTTGATTGAGAAGTTGATATATCTCACTGTCACTCGTCCAAATATTATCTATGCTGTGGATGTGGACAATCAGTTTTTGCATGCTCCTCACCAACCTCCTTTTGATACTATGTGTCGTATCTTGCAGTACTTGAAAAGCGGCCCAAGTCGGGGTTTGCTCTATCGTCCATCTTCCTCATTGTCTGTCATTGGCTTCAGTAATGCTAATTAGGCTGGCAGTAGGACTAATAGACATTCTACCTCGGGCTATTGTACCTTTATTGGTGGTAATCTTGTTATTTGGCATAGCAAGAAACAGACAGTTGTTACTCGTTCTAGTGTCGAGGCTGAGTATCGTGCCATGACTCATACCGCCTCTAAGATGTTATAGGTTTACTCTCTTCTACAGGATTTTGGTATTTTTGTTCCCACTCCTATGAGTATGTGTTGTGATAATCATGCTGCCATACTCATTGCTAATAATCTTGTATTTCATGAGTGTACCAAACATATTGAGGTTGATTGTCATTTCATTCGAGATCTCCTACTACGCAAGCAACTTGTGACTCCTTATATTCGTTTTGAAGATCAATTGCGTGATATCCTCACCAAACCTTTGGCTCAGACTTTTTTTCATTGCTTATCTTTCAAGCTGGGCATGTTTGATCTTTATACTCCAGCTTGAGGAAGAGTGTTAGATTAGTCATATGTTCCTATGTTATTATTTAGTTAAGTTAAGGGTATGCTGGTCATTTTGTAATGTCAGGTTTTATATAAATATATTTGTTAGTGTAGAGTAATTTAATAACTCTAAACCATATATTATTATCAATCTCTTTCTCTCTTCTCTCTTTCTTCATCTTAAATCGTGAAAACCCGTATTTAATTATTCTTAAAAAAAAAATTAATTAATTAATTAATTTTATCTGGAGTTTTTCTGAAATATATTAGTGTATAAGTTAGTTTTAAATTAACCTAATTAAATCACTAACAAAGACATTATTAAAAATAATAATTTTGTAGGTATTCAATATTTATTGTTTATAAATTATTTTAATTAGGATTTAACATGATAAAAAATCTGAATCAAATTCTCGATGGCAGAATAATGCCACATGTTTGTTTGCATGTAAATTTAGGAACCCTCACCTCATCATAATTCTTGGGTTTAGAAGATACGACGTGACCAGAGAAAGATGAGAAGAGAGAGAGAGAAAGAGAGAGAGAGAGAGAAAGAGTGAGAAGCCTCAGCCTCAGCATGTTTATATATATGAGCATACTACTCTTGGAGTAAAGAATGTAAAGGAAACCTGAGAAAAGAAAATCTGCAAAGGAGTGAGTTAACAAGAGGAGGAGGTTAAGAAGGTTGTATATTTTCCTACCATTTCACTATCTCATTTCAATCCTAAAACTAAGTAAGAAAACTCTCTCAACCCTCTCATTTTTTATAATTGTTGAAATTTTCATATTATATTCGTATAATTAAACGACTAACTTATAGATAGAAATTTATATATATATATATATGTATATAAATTTTGTGATATGTATATCAAATATTCAAAGATATTGAGGCTCCGTTTGTTTTCAGAAGTAGAATAGAGGGGATTGATAGTGAGGGGATAAATAGTGAGAGGACTGTTAGTGAGGGAATTAAGAAAAATGTGTTTGTTTGATAACCAGTGGACTAGTAATAGTTCATGTTTGTTTTGAGAGATAGGAATGGGATTAACTATGTAAAATTACACAAATACCCTTGTTGTATTAGCATTAAATTTAAGCTTATACCAATTAATAAATGCATTATCCAATTAAACTATTCAAAAATTAAAATTAAAAGCATATAATTAAAAATGATAAAAAATTCAACTATTAATCTATTTATTATTATTATTATTATTATTATTATTATTATTATTATTATTATTAAAAAAGAAACCCACTTTTGTCCAGAACCAGCCCATGGTTTTGACAAAAGTATTCACAGAGCATTATCTGCTCATATAATGTTGCCTTTCCACTCTGTGAGTTTACCAACATAAAGAGAGAGAGAGAGAGAGAGAGAGGAAGAGATAGTCAATGGCGAAGAAGAAGAAACGTCAATGGAGAGAGCCTGTGAAGAAGAAAAGTATCTCCGTAATCAATCCCTCAACTGAGGAGATCATAGGTATATATATTATCTGCTCATATATATATATATATATATCTGTGTGTGTGTATGTATATGTATATGTATATCAGATATGTCTTTTGATTTGTATCTCTTTTGTTTGATTTAATCGAAGATTGGAGCATCACTCTTCAATGTTACTATTCTAATTTGCAATTTGTCTACATTTCTATTTGGTTGGTGAGAAATCGAATGAAATATACATACATATATATATATATGATAAGAGAATAGAGACAGACAGAGAGAAAAGGAGAAAAGAAGAGGGTAAACAAGTAAATTACTCTCTTAATACCAACGGAGTAATATTCAATACCAAGTGTTGGGGCAGACTAACAATCCCAACATCCAAGGCCCATCTGAAGCCCTCCGGCGTATGAATCCATTCCCCAAATTTACAAACAAACAAGAGGTATGGTCACTGTTCATCATTCACATTTCACTCCGGACTATGAAAGAGGAAAACAAACGGGGCCTAATAGTCTTAAAGTCATGGTATTATTGTGGAAATAGGCTTGCATGTGTAGTTTATACCATTAAAGAGAGGATTGAAAATTTTATTTGGTCCTTGAATCTGTCAGAAAATTTGTACGAATTTTTAGACAATTTTATACTCAAAATTTGAAGATGATTTCTTCTACAACGTTGTTGATAATGATGTCTAGTTCATTCAAGAATTTTGGAAACAATTATTGAGCTTTGTACGAATTTACACAAAATTTTAATTAAATCTGAAACTATAAGACAGATTTTACCATAGGTTTGAAAATTTATTAAAAATTTTATATTAAGCCAAATTGGTAATTTCTAATTAAAAGATGAAATTTGAGTAGTCTAGTTTTATAATAAATTTTTAGATTATGGATTTGATCTGTGACTTTAAGTATGGAATTAATTTAAGAAAATGTGATAAATCTGTGTCATAAAATTTCTGGGAATTTTACAGAATTATTTATAACTTATTTTTGGGAAATTCTTTTTGAAAAATGACCTAAACAGCTTTGTTGAATATTTTGTAAATTTTCACGAATTTTAGAATTGTATAAATAATTTACTTATAATCTGAAATTTTTTGGACAAGTTTAAAATCATCACTTCAATCATTTATTTGGATAAAAATCAAATTATAGTGTTGGTCTAATTCATCAAATATTGTAAATTAGTAATCCATGTATGAGTGTATTATGGTTTATTTAATATTGTGCTAGTCTAATTTTATAAATTAAAAATTCATGCATGTGTGTGATTATTGTTTATTTCTTTGTATCTATGTTATTATATTCATACCATGGTTTAAATTAATTGTTTATTTAAATTTTGTACATTAAATTATTATTGTGTGACATGTGTAATATTTTATGTTGGGAATTTTTATGAGTTGGTATAACATTATTGGTGATTGAAATTCGAATAATTTGTGATTAATATAAAAACTAATCGAAATGATTAATGGTATATATAAAGTTAATGATAGAGGGTTAATACCGATTGTGCAGGGTGAGCCCTGGTTTTTAATAATTTTTACGTAAATTGTGTCGCAAAACCCTAAGATAGCATGGGGCTTATTTGAACCGTTATTGGTATTTGATTTTGGAATAAGGGTAGATGTGCGGGTGGCACGCATGGAAGTTACGTACCTTTGGCAGACCATTCCTTTGGGGCAGACCACGGATGCCACGGCTTGGGTATATAACTCCAGGCGTGAGCATCTTTGGTAGTTCTTGAATATTTGACCAAGGGGGGGGATTTCCAAATTAACCGTGGCCATGGCTTAGTGGTTGGTAAGAAAATCTCTTAGGTGAGATTTTCAGCGTCACCTAAACTATTAAAATTATCGAAATTATTATAATGGTTATTACATTTATCATGCTGCTAATAATTATTATTATTTAATTATTATGGTTTGATTATTTTCTCTTAAAAAGAATGGTAGGTTGGTTATATTTTCTTACTGTGTTACAAAACTCATGTCATATATTTTGTTGCCCGAGCGTTTCATGCTAGATTATGTCGAAGAAGGGACTGAGGCTGAATTTGGAGTTGCTGCTAATATTGAACCTTGGCTAACTTAAAGTCAAGACTTTATCAAAATAAAATTTTATTATCTCTTATATTAGTATTTAAAAATGTTGTGACGTTGAATGTGAACTTATAATTTTATTTTTGTTGTTGGACTTTGACTATGTGAGAATTTAAAATTCCCTAATTAGTTGTTAAAATTTTATCTAGCAAGTTATTTGTTATTTAAATTTTATGATGTTCAAAAAAAAAAAAAAAAAATTGGGACGTCACACAAACCATAACTTTAATTTCTCCAATTTACATTCTAATTGCCTTCACTATGTAACTGCTAATTGCTTCATAGCCAATTCTTTTATATAACTATCGTATTGTAAACCCAACTCTTAAGTTGGTGTTGATGTCCCAGTTTTTGGTTTTCCCAAAATATCCCAATAGCAGTTACATGAGTAGTCTTAAATTTTGAATTTTTTTTTTTTAATGTTTTTATCATTTAAATCTCTTAGATTCATAAAATGTTCTCGGCTCGCGTTGGTAATTGTTTGGAGCAATTTCTGGCCCTCTATAACTGTTTCAATTCAAAATTGTCAATCTAATTGTTTCACTTGCACACACTACATATGTGCCAACACTTCTAGCGTATATATAAGCACAATTTTTTTAGTCTCAAATTGTTTGCCAATTGCCTCACTTTTTAACTTCAAATTTCTCATTTTCATAACACACTAATATATATATATATATATGTATATATGGAGGGTTCGATGTGAGTAGTGATTAGAGAGGCAAAACTATGTTAATGGTCCGACAATGGTGGAATGACTGAAGGATGAGTAGCTAGGTAAGGGTGAAGCAAATAGCTTAAGAAGAAATGAGTGGCAGTGCACAAATGGGCAACATCTCTCCCAAATTCCTAATAATTCTCTCTTTGGACCTTAGGAAATGGGTCCTATTTATAGGTTTTTTTTTTTTGTACCAAGAGGACACCAAGTGGTCAAATAGAGAGAAGACGTGTGTCCCTAAGGATCACATGGAATATTCTGCCTTGAGCCACTAGGCTGAAGGTGCCACGTGTCTCTCTGCATGTACTGTGTACTATCTATTTGGCACAGATGCCTCAGCAAGTGCACTTGAGGCGGGAGCGTTTGGCGCCACAACTTCTTTTTAAGCCTCAGCAAGTGCATTTGCGGCGGTAGTGTTTGCCACTACACTTTCCTTCTCAGCTCGAACCTCAACAGGTGCACTTGCAACGGTAAACTTTGTTGTTGCACTTGTCTTATTAGTTCTATTTAGCCAGTACATGCATTCTCAGGACTTCATAGCATGTTATCAACCATGTTTTCATGTTCACCTTAGTGAAGCCTCCATCCTTAGCCACCTAACCACAAACTCCCCAGCTTCCCAGGGCGAAGGTCACAGCCAAGCCTGCTATCAGCCATGTTGTTCCTTAGTACCAAAACTAAGGGGGCTTCCTTAATCTTGCCTAGGCGACTAAGGCAGGTCTATGACCTAGGTAATGGAAAGGAAGTCCCTTACACTCGAACTACCCTTCTTCCATCTTTGCGGGCTCACCACGGCATACTAGTATCTTTAGGCCTGCTATCGATTCCAACCAGTAAGATTTGGGGCCTATTATTAGCGCCAAGCTAGTGAGCTTCGGGGCCTACTATTAACGCCGAGCTAAAAATGACTTTGGAGGCCTACTATCAACCCTAGGCTAATAATGCCTTGGGGCCCGCTATCAACGCCAAACATTAGCCTCTACTTGTGGAGGGGAAGCTTCTCCTAAAGGCTACTATCACCTTGGCGGTGTGTTCCCTCCACAAGTTAGTTGCGGCGGCTGTAGTTGTTGTGGCAATCATTTCCCACAGCAAGTTCAAATAACAGTCTCGACAATATTAGGAATGGCGGCACCGACAAAATACCTTTGCAACTTGACCTCTGCAAGTGTTGCCTCTACAATTTAGTTACTGCGGCTTTCCCTTTCCCTCAACAACTTCAAATGGCAGCGGAACTGACAATACTAGGAATGACGACGCTGAGGCAAAGTGCCTTAGTAACTTGACTGCTGCAAGTATTACCTTTGCAACTTCACTTAGACACTTTTTTTCTTGTGGAGTCTGCTTGGATCTTTGTTGGGTCAAACTTGCTTTGGCCCACTGCTGGTCCACTTCCCTTGGGCTTTAGCCCATGCTCCTTTAGTCATTCTTAGTCACTTAACAGGGGCAACCTCAATACTTAGGGCCATACTCAATTTGGATTTTAATTTCTAACCCTCTACAATATATATATATATATATATCGAATCAAAAGATATAAAAACAAATTGATTAAAGAGCAAATTACGTCAATAATTCAGTATTTTGATTATTATGTTATTTTCGTCCCAGTAATTTCAATTGGTTTGATTTTTACCTTAAATTTATAATTGTGTCTCAATTTTGTCCAATTGGATTACAAATGTTAGTATTTTCTAATAGAAAATATGAATTTATAACTTTGTCGCAATATGAATTTATAAATGTTAGCATTTTGTAATAGAAAATAAGCATGTACGTGAGTTAACCTCAACTTAGTGACAAAATTATAAACTTAGTCAACTTAAATAGTTAAGCCTTAACAATTCAGTCATCATTTTTTGTCAAAAACACTAACAGCGTTTCAATTAGACTAAAATAATACAAAATCTAAAATTAATAGTAAAAATTAAGCCAATTCAATGATCATTTTCTTTCAAAAATACTAACAACTTATCAATTAGATTGAAACAGATAATATACTAGTATTAATATACTACTCCTTTCGTTTGTCTTTGTTTTCCTCTCGCCATTTCTATATGTAGGCGTCTACCATGTGTATGCTTTCCATGTTCTCAAATTTGTCTCTTTCTACTTTTTAAATTTAAAATTTAGGATAAGGTTTAAATATAAATATATTGTTCGGATTTGATTAAAATATAAATTATTTTTTGTAATTTAGAAAATTATAAATATTTTTTTGTCAAAATTTTTTATTTAATAGAATTAATTAAAAAAATGAAATTCATAACTATCTTCCTATACAATAATAAAATTACATAAATTAAAAATTGAAATATATTTCTAACATCAATAAAAACTGTTAATTGAATTGATGATTTATTAATAAAATGAGCTATTTGTTGCGAAATTAAGAACCTTAAGGAGTAGTTTCTAAAACTACAAAGAATGAATCGTATTTTACGCAAACCTCACAAAATATATTTGTAATTTATTCTAAAATTTAAAATTGTCCCTTTCTCACTTTAACAAAAATATACTCGTACCATTTTCTATTCAGACACATAACCGATTAGAGAATAAAATATAAGTGGAATACTTCAAGTAAAATTATATATTTTATGATGAGTCTCATCACCATATGTATTATCATGACTATTCCCTCTTGGTTTGAGAAGAATTTTTTTAGTTTGATTTTTTAATTTTTTTGATTATTTTAACTTGAAAAAAGTTTCAATTATGATGAGCTTTTGACTTTTTTATAATTTTGTGAGAGAAAAAGTAAATAATTATAATTTAAATGTGATATTTTATCTTATTAATCTTTTAACTTATTTTATTTTTTTATAAACTAATTTAATTCCAACTATTTTGTCAAATGGGGCCTCTATATGGTTGGTTGTGTGAATATATATTTTCAATTTTAATGCATTTTCGCAATGAAAAAAAAATGCATTTAATCATTAAATGAGTAAATCTTATTTTAAATTAAAAGCTTGAGAATGTGAACTAATTTGTTGGTTTTGAAAATTTTCGGTGGTTCAAAAATTCTCAATCCATCAAAGATGGATTAGTGGATGATTTTGCCCAAATTGACTTGCAAACGCTCCTAGGATTAGGGCAAGGGAAAAAATGAAAACAAAAAATCTTACAATAGCTTATGTATTGAATAACGGTGTACAAATAAACAAATCTTATTTAAAAAATTACCCATTATTATATCATTGCCATATCATTGTGAATAAGAAAAAAATTATTAAAATTATTAGTTTATATAATATTTTTCTTATGCATATAATGGATGACCTAAACCAATTTATTTTATTTTATTTTATTTATAGGGACCTAAAACAATTAAATGGCTTAGATATGGGCGATAAGAGCAAGAGAAAACTTAACAATTAACGTATTGATGTGTTCTTTATAACTTAACAATTAAGCATTGATTTGTCCTTTATGTTTTTCTGTCATTATTATTAGGATAAATTATACTTTGCCCCTTCAAATTTGGTTAATTTTTTACTTTGACTATTAATATTTTTATTTTTTACTTTGGCCCTTATTTTTTCAAGTTTTTCTCAATTTACTCCAAAAGTTAACTTATATCCAAAATTAGACCAAAAAATTGATATATTGACAATGATGTGATATACAAATAATTGATTATATATAACTCACATATCTGACACAAATCTAAACTATAATATAATAATATATATTTAGGCCATATAGTAGTTAATGTGATATTTTTTGCCTATTTTTTTTTCATTACATATGTTAATTTTAAGAGTAAATTAAGAAAAAATTAAAACATGAAAGACTAAAGTGAAAAAAATAAAAATAAAGAATCAAAGTGAAAAAATGACCAAATATAAAAAGGATAAAACATAATTCACTCTTATTAATATTATTATTTATTCATTTATTTATTTTCTTAACGAGGAGTTGAACACGTATCTTTTGCACCACTAAAGAAATTTCATAATGACTAATAAGAGCATCTCCAATGGTGAATCAGATTTTTCATCAAATCTGAGTCAAAAATGACCCATTTCACCAAATTTGATACTACTCGCTCCAACCGTGCATCAAATCCAGTATCAAATCCTGTGGGTCGACCGGTTGGTCGACCAACCGGTCGACCGGTAAGAGTAATTTTTTTTTTTTTTTTTTTTTTTTGCAGCTTTAAATTGAAAGTTGTACATGCACCCAACGCTTGAATTTAAATACATGCAACAAAACCTGTTTGAATTATACATGCAACAAAACTTGCTAATTAAATTTAAAGCTGGTTGACCAACAAAACCTTGCTGCAGTTCCTTCTGATAGAGCAGTTGAACAGGTCTTAATGACTACAATTCTTACATTCACTGAATTTTTTGATTCTTTAAAATGATGTTCTTGTTCAATGTATTGGGGTCATAATGTGGGAAGTTGTTCTTTAATGACTCCAATTCTTTAATGACTCCAATTCTTTTTTGATTATTTAATGACTCCAATTCTTACATGCACCCAAGAGCAAGTTGTTCAGATTCTCAATTGAGACGGTTGACCGGTTGGTTGACCGGCCGGTCAACCGGATAGGCAAAAATATATATATATGTATATATATATATATTTTTAACTGTTTGAATCTTTTTTGACCGGTTTGAACCTACCTAATTTAAAGAAAATCGGGCGACCGGTTGGTCAACCGGCCGGGCAACCAGCTGGTTGACCGGTGTACCTCTTTCAACGGTTAGTAACAGTGTTTCACCAAATCTGTGTCTCGTTCTCAGTTTGATGATTTTTTTGCTGAAATCTCATTTTGATATCAATCTGGTGCAACGGTTAGAGCATGAAAAAGGGGCTTTTTCATCAAAATTTAAATCTGGTGCTGGGTTTGGTTCACCGTTGGAGATGGTCTAAGTAATCAAATTTATCTTTGATAAGAAATCATTATGAGAAATTATCAAATTTATCTTTGACAATAATTGATCTGTCAACCTCTCAATTAGAATTATATAAAATTATTTTCATTGTACATGAATAAAAATAATTTTTAATAATATTGAGTGTATAGAAAAGTATAAAAAATAAAATAAAATTGGACGTGATCCTTATCAGCTTAGAATGAATTTAAATTACATAATAATTTATTTTGCTATAATTTTTGTATTTTTTTTAATTTACATGACATTATAGAATAATTTTATGGG
The DNA here is from genome assembly GCA_022316695.1 of Camellia oleifera. Lineage (NCBI taxonomy): Eukaryota > Viridiplantae > Streptophyta > Magnoliopsida > Ericales > Theaceae > Camellia > Camellia oleifera. The sequence goes on from CM039306.1 coordinate 52,002,166, forward strand.
ATTGCGATAAATAATTTAGATTAAGATATTATTGAGGGAATGAATCCAACCTTAATAATTGTGTAGGATTCACCTATCCCTTATCTAATTTCATGCTAAAGAAATACATGATACGATTGAGTAGGAAAATAAATTTAACTCATTTAGACATACTTTTATTTGAAAGGTCAGGATGTAATTATTGTTAAATGTAAAAATTGATAATCTTTTCTTGAGATTTTCATTCATAAATTTTATTTCATGCTTTTGTATTCCATTAAGTTCCATGATTTTTTTTTGACAGTTTGAATTATCTCAAATTGATCATATGCACATAAAACAAGAAAGTAACCAATAAGTATAAATAAAAGAATATAACTAATTTTAAACAATGTCAAGAAAGAAATAAAAGCTGAAAATATAGTAAATGATACTTGAGTCTTAGTGCTTGTTTGGGATCCCTTACAAAAAATAAAAAATTAAAAAATTATTAAAAAAATAAAAAAAATTAACACTGTTAACAAAAGTTTGCACGGAAAAAAAGAATCACCAGTCAGAGGGCAAAAAATAGATTTGCCCCCTTGTTTATCCGTTCCTCTGCCCAAAAAAAAAAAAAAAAAAAAATACACACAGAGCTTGCACACAAAGCTTACAAACTTGCACACAGAGCTTAGCAGTCGTACTGACATGCACGTGTATGTCAGTATTCAAATGGATAAAAAAGTAATTTTATTATTGGAAAATGTTTGAGGGCCCGAAACTTGAGGCTCGAATTGGCTCAAAACCCCAAAACGACGTCGTTTTGGGGTTTTGTTTTTTTATTTTTTTTTCTTCCTTTTCTCCTTTTCTTTCTTCTTCTTCGTTGAGAAGAAGAACCCAGGCGAGAGAGAGAGAGAACACAGGCGAGATAGAGAGAGAGAAGCAGGTCGTCGTTGGCGTCGGAGCTCGTCGGCCGAGCTCGTCGGCCGTCGCATCGTCGCCTCCGCCTCCGCCTCTGCCTCCGCCCGCTTCCGCTCTGCAGCTCGTCGCTCGTCCGCCTCCGCACGCCGCCGCCTCCGCCTCCGCCTCCGCCTCCACCCCCGCCTCCAACCCCATTTTAGGGCCCCCTCCAGTTCTGCTCCTCCTCTCCTTCTTCTTCTTCCTCCTTTCCTTCTTCTTCCTCCAACCGCCTGAAATTCGAGCCGTTTGGCTCGAAAATTTTTCGGGCCCTGTAGCAATACTCTTTATTATTTAATACATTTTTTTTTTTTTGTGAAAAATTAAAAAATTATCTTAAACAATTATTTTTTTCTTCTACTTTTTAATCTAAAAAGTCAAAAAGTATACTTATATAATTCATCCCAAACAATCTCTTAGTTGATTTGAATCTTGATTGGAGTTGTGTAATTTTTACCATCTTAAGCCCCGTTTGTTTTGGGCTATAGGAAGGGTATAGGGACTAGTAATACCAAGGTATTACTAATGCCCTTGTTTATTTGGAGAGATAGCCTTGGGACTATTAGTCCCTTAGTATTACTAATACCCTTGGAAAGAGGATTAGTAAGGAGGAGGTAGAGATGGTATTAGAAAATAGTGAGGGAATTAGAAATTTTTTTATTTTTTATATATTGGGAATTTTTTTTAAATATAATGTTTAATTTTTTATATATTTTTATTTGTTTTATTATTTTATATAAAAATAATTTAATAATTCTTCATTATTAATCCCCTCACTATCAATCCTCTCACTAATAATCTCCTCACTATCAATCTCCTCTATTCTATTTCTCAAAACAAACAGGACCTTAGTATCCTAGCTAGCTAAGTATTTTATGTTTATGGTTTGACGTTGCTGCTTGTACTCGAATAGTTCTAAATTTTATTTACTGTTATTTTTGAACTCACGGTTATGTTTTCTAGAGTTGTACTTATTATTTAAGATAAAAATTTAATTAATAAGAATTTATGTTCATCTCCTTTATTTATTTTTATCCTTGATGTTTCAAAATTTGCAGTGTCACACAACCGGCCGATTCCCTAGGAGTTCAGATCTTCGGCCGCGGTTTCCAGCAGCCCTCCCAGTAGTCGTTTTGTATGTCAAAAACGACGTCGTTTTATTTAGTATATTAATTTTTTTTTTTTTTTTTTGTTCCGAAAAGTCGAATTTCCTGCCTAATTTCATTTTGACTTCAGCTTGAGCTTCGTCCTCTCTTTTGCCCTAACCTGCTGGATAGCGAGAGAGAGAGAGAGAAGAGAGGCGGTGGAGAACGGAGAGGGAATCGGTGCCATCTGCGAAGACGGAGAACAATGGTGGACGGAGGCGACGGTAATGGAAAGAGGTTGGCGGAGGGACACGACTCCGGCTGTGACGCAACGATGGCGGAGGGACGCGATTCTGGCTGTGGCGCGACGATGGCGGAGAGACGCGAGTCCGGCTGTGACGAGGTATATTTCATTCTGTTTTGCCGTAACCTGCTATATGTATGTATATTTCAGTCTATATATTTACATTTTGGTGGTAAATATAAAGCAATTCACTGAAACATGGGAAATAATTAATAGAATGGTCTAGTTTGACTACCTGAGATAAAATTATTGGACCACCCTGAGACTCGTATAACCTTTCGGCTTTCATCATATTGACAATTTTCATGGTAAATTTTTGCATTGCGGCCTTCATTACAACAATTTAGACATGAAAACCGAAGTTGATGTTTACCAGCAAATCACATATATTACAAAGATACCAGTGCTATAATTAATTTTTCTCTATACATTTATGTATATTAATTTGTATATATAATTAAGGATTTATATATAATTAAGGATTTTGTTAATTCAGCAATTACTAATTAAGGATTGAGATATAATTAAGGAATTTTATATATAATTAAGGATTTTGTTAATTAAGAAATTACTAATCAAGAAGAGTGATTAGTAACTATGATTGATTTGTCAATATAATATCATTTATAAGTATGATAGTTATATATAAAAGATCTCAGTTTATTAATTTTTCTTTATACATTTCTCTATATTAATTTTTATATATAATTAAGGATTTATATATAATTAAGGATTTTGTTAATTCAACAATTACTAATTAAGGATTGAGATATAATTAAGGAATTTTATATATAATTAAGGATTTTTATAATGAAGGATTTTGTTAATTCAGAAATTACTAATGAAGAAGAGTGATTAGTAACTCTGATTGATTTTATATACCTGTGAAATTTCTACCACCCAAGGATTTTATATACTCTGATTGATTTTATATAAATGTGAAATTTCTAAAAACACCATCTTCCTTTTTCAGTATACCTGTGATAACAAAAATTTAACAATAAATAAATAAAATCCAAAAATAAAACTACCTTAATAAACCACTCCCCATAACAAAATAATTTCACATTCGCCTCCTTAAACCTACAGAGGAGCTGAAGGTTGTCCCCAATATGCCTGCACTTGGTGGGGGCCAACCTGCAAATTAAAAAACATTAATCTAAACACTAACATACCTATCTAAAAAATGGACACTGCCATACCTGTCCAAAAAAATTCAAGTCATAGATGGAAGTAATATAAATTGATTGATTGAACCTATAAATCGAATTGCAGGTAATCGAAGAAAATAATGTTGTTAATGAGTTGGCTAATTGTGGGTGGAAGCCAAAATTGGGCATGTCCTTTGACTCTGAACAAGCTGCATATGATTTTTACAATACTTATGGCGGGAAGGTGGGATTTAGTATTAAGAAGCTATATGCACACAAGAACAAACATACTAAGGAAATAACTTCACGGACTTTTGTATGTTACAAAGAGGGAACTCGGGGTATTGACAAGCGAGATCCACTAGTAAAATTTCCGAGACAAGAGGTGAGGTGTGGTTGTGATGCTCGATTTAGTATCAAGTTAGATAGAAATTTAAGAAAATATGTTGCCGTTGATTTTTTTGAACATCATAATCATGATCTTGTGCCTCAAGAGTGCATTCATATGTTGCCATCCCAAAGAAAAATATCTACCACCCAAGCAATTGAAGTAGAATTGGCTGCAGAATCTGGAATTCCTCTTAGGTCTGCTTATGAGCTATTTGGTAGGGAATGTGGTGGAAGAGCATCACTTGGCTTCACCAAATTAGACCAAAAAAATTACTTGAGATCGAAGAGACAAAAAGATTTGGAATATGGAGAAGCGGGTAGTGTGTTGCAATACTTTCGTAAGAAAAGTTTAGAAAATCCATCCTTTTATTATGCAGTCCAGTTAGATTGTGAAGAGCAAATAAGTAACATATTTTGGGCGGATGCACAAATGATAATGGACTATGCTCAATTTGGTGATGTAGTGACCTTTGACACTACTTACAAATTAAATAATGAACATAGACCTTTTGGAACCTTTGTTGGATTTAATCATCATCGAGAAACTGTTGTATTCGGTGCAGCGTTGATGTATGATGAGACTGTCGAATCATTCACATGGTTGTTTCAGATTTTTTTGGAGGCAATGTCAAACAAAGATCCAAAAACTATTTTTACCGATCAAGATGCTGCGATGGCTAAGGCCATTCCAGTTGTCATGCCTAGTACAAACCATCGGCTTTGTACATGGCACTTGATGCAAAATGCTGTGAAGCATGTCAGTTCCCTCTTTCAAGATGTTGGGGTAAAGGGTGTCTTTTCAAAATTTATGCATCAAATTGATGATGAAGAAGAATTCAAAATACAATGGGACCAAATGCTTGATAGGTATGATGCACACAACAATCATTGGTTGGCGCAAACTTTTGGTGTGAAGGAGAAATGGGGATGGCCATATATTATGAATTCTTGGGCAGCTGGAATGAGTACTACTCAACTAAGTGAATCATTCAATGCATTTTTGAAGGATTATCTCAATTGTGATCATAACTTGATGGAATTTTTCAAGCATTTTGAGAGGGTGCTCTATGACAAGAGGTATAAAGAATTGGAAGCCGAGTATAATTTGTGTCAAAAATTGCCAAGGGTTTCCATTCCAACTGTGATGTTAAAGCAAATGGCAGATATTTACACCAAAACAATTTTTGAGGAATTTCAAAATGAGTACGTGCAATCCATTGAAGCGTCCATTGTAGGCACTATTCATGATGGTGAGAGTACCATATTCACAATTCAAACGGATGTACATGGAAAAAAAAATAAACATGTGACAATAGATGGAGATGGTTTTTTGAGTTGTGGTTGCAAGAAGTTTGAAGTGAAGGGCATAGTGTGTCAACATTGTTTAAAGGTGCTTAGAGAGGTAATCAATGCAAAGGAGCTTCCTGCACAATACATACTCAAACGATGGACTAAAAAAGCAAGGGCTGAAAGTGTGAAAGATCGGCGTGGGTATGATGTGAAGGCTGATGTCAAACTACATCAAAGTGACCGATATAGGTCGTTGATGAATATGTTTAGAGCTATAGCAAGTAGAGCCGCCAAAAGTGAAGAAACTTATAATTTGTCACTTGCAAAAGGTGAAGAACTGAGTGTCATGGTTGAAGACAAATTAAGTGTGCACACTTGTGGTCAAGTGGAGATCACTGAATTCAGAAATTCCTCAGCTAACACATGCCCACAGACTGATGAAGTAGATTGTCCAATCCAAGCCAAGGGACTGAAGAAAAGACAAGCAACTAGTAAGGCAAGAAGGAGGATAAAGGGCGGGATGGAAAAATGTATTGCAAAGAAGAAAAGAATGCAATCTAAGCAGGTAATTAATTGAAGTTATGTGTGATTGTTATGTGTTATAAATTTTGTGTTATGTGTGTTAGGAAAATAATTTATTACATAATTTGGTTGTTTGCAGGGTGATAGTTTTTGTACGCTTGAAGGTCAATATGAGTCTCCTGTTGCCATGGGTAATATTTCTAGTCAGGTAATTTTTACTATTGTGTGCAACCTTGTATTTATTTGTTGGATTGATTATTCTTGCAACTAGTAGCGTTATATTTATTATTTTTGGTCTTTTGTCATGCATGTAGGATGGTTCTTTTTCTACTTATCAAGGTCAATCTCAACCTTCTTCCGACATGGGTAATCATTCAATACAGGTAATATTTAATTTAGGGTGTTTACCTTTGACATGCATATACGTTAGGGAAATTGAACCTCATACGGAATTATGAACTTTGTTTTATTCTTTGGTTTATGTTGGTTTACTTTAAGGTGTATACACTCGACAAGGTCAATCTTGACCTCATTTTGCCATGGGTCATAGTAATTATGTTGAGGTAATATAACATATTATTTGTTTTTTAGCATGAAAATGCGTTATGAAATTTTTTTAAAATGCATTGTCTTATTCTTTGGTTTATGTTGGTTTACTCTAGGGTGTTTACACTCCACAAGGTCAATCTCGACCTCCTTTTCCCATGGGTCGTAGTAATTATGTTGAGGTAATATAACATATTATTTGTTATATTTATTTTTGTTATAACATATTATTTTTGGTCTTTTGTGATGCATGTAGGATGGTTCTTTTTTTACTTATCAAGGTCAATCTCAACCTTCTTCCAACATGGGTAATCATTCAATACAGGTAATATTTAATTTAGGGTGTTTACCTTTGACATGCATATACGTTAGGGAAATTGAACCTCATACGGAATTATGAACTTTGTCTTATTCTTTGGTTTATGTTGGTTTACTTTAGGGTGTTTACACTCCACAAGGTCAATCTCGACCTCCTTTTCCCATGGGTCGTAGTAATTATGTTGAGGTAATATTTCATATTGTATGTTGTGTAAAATGAAAATGCATTATTACTATTTTTCATTTCACACTTTCTTTTTTTTATGTTGGTTTACTTTAGGGTCATGGTCGTGCAATCTATATTTCTCAGCCTCAATCCCAATCTCGACCTGAATCCCAAGCTGAACCTTCATTTGCCATGGGTCGTACAAGTGTTCATCATATCATGTATCCTACATATGATGTGAGTTGTAATTGCTTACATATTTCACATTGAAAATGTAGTATAGATTCTAAAAAAATTTAATACATGTATCACTATTGCAAGGGAATAACACGCCTCAGTCAATGCCGTCTGATTCAATGCATTTACTGTATCCCACTCCGACATCGTTCCAGAAATTGCTTCAAGATAGTACTGCAGTCCAACTATCACAAGCCTCACATACTCCTGCTGACAGTCATGTGGATGGACAATGATCTTATTATATTTGTGGATTTCGATGTATTTTTGATGGACAATTTTTTTTGTGTTTGTAATGTTTTGTGGGATTTGTATGTTTTTTATGGACATTTTTTTTATGTATTTCTAATGTTTGGTGGGATTTGGATTTTTTTATGGACTTTTTTTTTATGTATTTGTAATGTTTGGTGGGATTTGGATGTTTTTTATGGACATTTTTTATGTATTTTTAATGTAATGGACATATTTTTAATGTATTGTTTACACCCTTTAATGGACAGATTACACTTATTCCCTGTTTTCATTACACCCTGTGATTGAGAGGTTAAACTTATTTCTTGTTTTGAATACACTCTGTAATGGACAGGTTTGATTTTATTTCCTATTTTTATTATACCCTGTAATCGACAGAATAAACTTATTCCTTGATTTGATTACACTCTGTGATGGACAGGTGAAACTTATTTCCTGTTTTGATTACACCCTCTACTGGACAGGTTTGATTTTATTTCCTGTTTTGATTACACCCTGTAATGAACAGATTACATTTATTCCCTGTTTTGATTACACCCTGTGATGGACAGGTTAAACTTATTTCCTTTTTTGATTACACGCTGTAATGGACATATTTGATTTTATTTCCTGTTTTATTTACACCCTGTAATCAACATAATACACTTATTCCCTGTTTCATTACACCCTGTAACCATAATGCCGGGACAGGTTGAACATAATCATAACTGTACAAAGTCAACAACATAACCATAGAAACTGATTACACAGCTCTGTTGGACAAAATGAACAACATAACCAAGTGCCATTACATAACCATATAACCATACAAAATTAACAAGTCCAGTTAACCATAGAAAGATATAGTTTACATAACCACATAACCGTACAAACTGCCACTAGCTCCTATGGGTCGCAAAACTTACAAAACTATTACATTTTTATAACTAACACGATCCCTATTACAAGCAAGATACACAACCCATAAATACGACTCGAATTTTGATTTATGTCTGTTTCCAACTTAAGCATCTTCGCTCTCATAAATTGAAGTTCTTCGCTTTGAAATCGAAGTTGTTCGTTCATAGTCGAAGTTGTTGTTCGGTGACAGTTGACATATTTTCCATTTGCACTACTCCTTCAGGTCTACCTTGTGAATTTGTAGGCAAGCACCATCCAATAAAATCGCGCGCAATTTTTACAACAATAAAATAATTTGTTTTTGTTTTGTTCCGTCTCCGAAATTTGAATAGTTGCTTTCCTATGACATTTAGGGCAATTTCTGTTGCTGAACATCAAATGCTCTGAGGTACCTCCGTTAACAGTTGAACTGGACATCTGCAGAATTATGCACACAAATCATAGTAAAGTTATATATTATGTACGGTGCACTGATAATAAATAAGTAAACTTAAGAAGAAATGAATAAATTCTGGAGAAATAAACACCAACAAGAATGGAAGGGTTTATTTGAATGGTAGACTAGTTAATGTACAACATTGTCAAGGAAAACTGTCTATTAACTCAAAAGATGCAGCTGAGCATTCACAAACATGATGGTAAACAAATATTTGAAGGGTATCTATGTCATACGGCTTGGCACTTAGGAAGGGCATCTAAATAGGATGGAATTATTTTACAAGCCATACTTTGTTTGTTATTGGGAATGGTGATAAGAGGCAGTTTTGGAGTCAACTGTTGTGTGCAGAGGAGAAACTGGAGACATCACTTCCTGCTCTTGCTCGGATTGTGATCAATAAAGGAGCCTGAGCCTCTATTGGTGATTATATGAAAAAAGAGGGTAACCAAGTCTTTTGGCCAATGATTATATTGTGTTACACGGGGAGCTCAATGGAGTCATCGACGGTGCTGTTTTAAGAGGCACATAAACATCTCAAATCATCATATAAGGACATTGGCCATAGTAGAAAGATATGTTTCTAGTTGCAATGTCAGCACTTCAGTGTTGCGCTACAACAATATTAGCCAGCCGGTATAGTTACATCGAAGGTGAAATGATTACTGGGATGGTGCCTCATGAACCTATGTAACTGACAAATAATGTAGGGGAAATAACTCAATACACCTCCACGATATTCTAACAAATTTCTGTGGTCGCACACATTCAAAATCAACTAATATAGAGCAAGGAAAAAATATCATTCTCAGTAGATTTAGATGCCCTTACATTCTGGATTTATTCTCATGCTCGTTTAACTCATGCCAATTAACTCAAAGCCAATTAACCTAGATTTATTCTCAATTAACCCAGATTTATTCTCAAAGCCAATTAACTCATCCTGGATTTATTCTCATATGGGCATTCTATTCTCACAAATTCAGATTTTACACTTATCACAAATTCAGAATCATTTTTGTACATTCACAAATTCAGAATCAGAGATGGAAAAATTAGAATTAGAATTAGAATCATTCTTGTGGTTGGTCTTCACAAGTTCCGAATCATTCAGAATCACAAATTCAGCATCATTCACTTTCAGAATCACAAATTCAGAATCATTCAGAATCACAAATTATAATTAGAATCATTCAGAATCACAATTTTACACAAATTTACATCAGAGATGGAAAAATTGTAATAGATTTTTTAATCATTCTTTTTAATCACACAAATTATAAGAATGAATCATTCTTTTAATCATATTGCAAATTAGAATTAGAACCATTTATAGTTTGCAAATTAGAATCATTTGTGTAGAAGAATGATTCACACAAATTAGATAAATTTCTTTCTAATTTGACAAATTTCTTTTAATCATTCAGAATCATTCTTTTAAAAATTATAAATGATTCTAATTTATTTTTAGAGAAATATTTTGCAAAGAGTAATAAAACCATTCACCTCGTCACAATAGAGTATCAGAGAAGCATACCAGGTGAAATGGGGATGGCCAAGAATTCATTTTTAGAAAAATCTTTTGCAAAGAGTAATAAAACCATTCACCTCGTCAAGCCTCTTCGTCAAACCATTCACCTCGTCAAACCAAATTCAGAGAAGCATATCAGAGAAGCATACCAGGTGAAATGGGGATGGCCAAGCCTCTTCGTCTCTCGCCGACTCTGTCTCCTTGCCGCTCCAGTCGCCTCACCGTCGCCTCGCCTCCGTCGGGCTGCTGTTCGTCGGCTCAAACTCGTCCAGATCGTCGCCTCGCCTCCACTCGTCCAGATCGTCGCCTCCACTCGTCCAGATCTAGGGTTCAAAAAAAAGGGGAAGCTTTAGAAACAAAGGAAGAAGAAAAAAAAGAAAAATAAATAAAAATAATACAAAACGACGTCGTTTTGTATGGCTGCTGGGAGGGCTGCTGGAAACCGCGGCCGAAGATCTGAACTCGATTCCCTAGATCCATCCTTGATTGCCATGGATTTACGGAAGTCTTTGGTGATATGGGTTTACTAATTTTTTTCAAATTATTTTTATTAATTTTGAAGCAAAAATGATTTGGCTATGCTATATTGGTAGTAGGCTGCAAATTGCCAGTGATAATGGTGGATGGATGGTCATCGAGGCTTTAGGGTGAGAAAGAAATAAGGGTAAATTATATTCATTTCTTTTGAGATTTCTGACAAATACAGAAACTTTTTCTATGGTTTAAATAATTACATAAACTTTCCCTACTTTAACTAACGTTGTCAAGATTCTCCCATTTTGTAACTTTTGTTAGCACGAGTAACAAAACATGATGATGTCATCAAAGATAATGCAAAAAATGCCAATAGTGCCCTCAGGGCTCTTGAACTCAACTAAAGCAATTGATTCATCTTCAGAACCAAGCACAACACAGAGCTGCACAACCAAGCACAGCATATGTCACCATTCACATTCACATTAAGTATTTATAAAATAAAATTAAAAAAACAATTACTAACAAAAACAAACAAAAAAGCTTCTGCAAAAATTAATATGTACTTTCAATTTCTTCAATTCTAGTTCTAGAGTTTTGAAGCTCCCATCCCATTTAGGGTTTTCAGAGAGAGAGAGAGAGAGAAATGGTTAGCCCCCAATCAAGAACTGGAGAAAGCGTTCCCTGTGATTAATGCAATGACCAGATTGTGGTTCTCTACTGCGGAGCCGACTCCGCCAAGCTCTACTTGTTCTGTAACCAACACGTCTACTCCGCTAACGCTCTCTTTCATAAGCATCTCTGATCTCAAATCTGCGACAACTGTGGCTCTGAACCCATATTTGTCCGCTGCGCCACCGACAATCTCCTCCTCTGCAATGATTGTAACTGGGACGCCCACGGCAACTGCTCCGTCTCCGCCTCACATGATCGCTACCCCATCAAGGGTCTCTCGGGATCTCTTTCTGCTCTCGATCTCACTTTAACTTGGGGGTGTTGATTTGGAGGATAAGAAACCTCAATCGCAATCGCAATTGCAATTGTCATTGCCATTGCCTGTGCAATCGACTCCGAATTGGATTTTTCATGATTTTAGTGGAGTGAATTTCGATTCATGGATGTATAAATCTACTGTGGGTGTTACACTGCTGCAAGATTTGATGGTTCCAAGTGGAAATAATGCAATGATGTATTCGGAGATGGGTTCAAAGAGGTAAAGTTTGAGCTGTGAGAAGCAAAATCAAGTCTTGTTGAGGCAGTTGATGGAGCTATTTAAGAGGGAGGTAGTGGGAGTGGATGATGATAACGGTAGCACCGACGGCAATGATGGCAGTGGTGGTGAGAATTTAGTTCTGAATATGTAGAATTAGAGTGATGTAGAAATCCTATTTTTTACCGCCCTTAAGACTTGGATATCTCAGATTGATCACTCGATGATGAAAAGTTATGTTGTACAAACGTTTGATTTTCGCAACAAGAAGTCTCGATTTTAAGTTTCAAAGCCTAGAACCTTGCACCCACTTTTGGACCAAAACCTGATTTTTTTTTCTAGCCGGACCACTCAGAGACCTGCTGGCCAACAGGATGGCCAGCTGGCCAAACTTAGTGGCCGACCATCCCCTTACCTGGCCGATCGGCCAAGTTTCCCGGCAGGCAGATATTTGCTGCTAGATGTCCCCCCATGTGCATACACTGCACCAGTTGGCTCAATACAGATATGTAGACACCTCATTTTTGACGGCCTTTCAAGACTTGGATATTCTTGTAGGTACATCCGATGACGAGGCTGATTGCTTGCCAAGCACTTGAAGTCCTCAGCAGAACGCCATAAGTTTGTGCCTTTCAAACCCTATATCCATTTTGTCTCCTTTTTGGACCATGCCTTGGTCTTGCTAGCCTGCAATATCTGGTGGCCTGCAAGAGCTTCTGGTTTGCCGACAATTAATGTGCCTTGCCACCAGTGTTTTTCTGGTCTGCCGGCCGGCCACCAATGTTTTCTGTAGATATTTTGTACCAATTGTGCCAGCTGATTGCACAGATGCATACATCTATCCACACGTGGAGGGCTGGATCTCCTTGTATAGAATTCATGTTTTCTATGTATAGGAAGTCCCTCTCTCATGTTTAAAGGTTGGAAGATTTGTAACTCAAAATTTTCTCTCTCTCTCTCTAGATTTCTCTCTCTCTCTTGCAATTCTCTACACTTTTGCCTACTTACACTATACTTTTGCATATCAACCCTTAACCAAAATTGATCACCTTTGACCTGAGGTCCCTTAAGGTCTTGTTGGAGCTCTTGAAGGTGGTTTTGACTTGTATTTGTGCCTGAAGTTATGCTTGGCTTCAAGAGGTATAATACTTGTCTTGTAATTTATTTTAGTATCCTTGTTTCTCCATCTTTTCCCACTATCTTTGGGCTACTTTTGGGCTATAAAAACTCTGTCAAAATGGGCTAAAATTTATGGTTTGAAGCCATTTTAAGGTAGGGGGTGGTTCACCTTTCTTTGTACCTTGTTTGTAAAGCTTCTTCACTTGTATTTCCCATCTTTAAACCATCTTTTTTTGGGACTTTAAACACTGATTTTCAGAGTATTTTTAGTGGCAAAAAATATGTTTTAAAGTCCAAAATTGGAGAGGTTAGCCTCCCCTCCTTGTGTCTTGTTTACTAGCCTAGTTAGTCCTATACGTTAGCATGATTTTCTAGCTTTTTGTAGCTATATTCTAGCATGTTTTTGCCTTTCTTTTGAACTGCTTTAGCTTTGTTTTGGGCTGTTTGGGTCAATTGAGTCTTGTTTTGCATGGTTGTAGTGTAAAGGTCCTCACAAGCTTGGTGTTTTAGGCCATTAGGCACCTCTTGTTTGAGTTGATTGCATAATTTGGTGTTGTTTTGCATTTCATTTCAGCACTTATCACTTCTGCAACCTCCCCCTTTTCTTGGTTTTTAATTTTGCTTTGAAAGTTGTTTCAAGTCATTTATTTGCCTAAGTGTGGAATTGAGGTTTCATACTTAATGGTTTAATCCCTTTAGGGGGTTCATTACCAATAGTATGAGACTTCTTTCATACCAAAAGCAACTTATGTTTTGAGCATTATTTCCATTAGAGGACTCTAACTCACATTTTGGACTTAATTAGACTAAGCAATGGTTGGCAAGTTAAAATGAGTAACTAACAACTTGGGACTAAAATTGAGCAAGATAATAACTTATTTATTGTGTGTTCAATCGGACGTTAATAGAACATAAGGAAAATTGGGACATTTCATACTCAAAGTGATGAAATGTCTCAAGTTTCCTAGGTCTCCATTGCCCTTGATCATGCATGATAGGGCAATGGTTTTTGAGTGTTTTGTTTTGCATTCATTGAGTTTGCACACCTTGAATCACAAGCCATCATGCAATGAAATTACTTGGATTGGTGGTTTGTAGCTTAAGTTCACATTTCCTTCGATTTGTCCATGAAAATGAGGGGTGAATTGTGCAGACAATCCTTGAAAAAAAACTCTATTTTTTCTCTGTTTGTACTTTATTACAGCATGGTGATCTAGTACATTAGTGGCCGGCAGGCCACCATCTATGGCCAGCAGTGCACTATAGATGGCCGGCAGACCACCTTCTTGGCCAGCAGATGGCCGGCAGCATTCATCCATGGCCAGCTGGCCACTGATGTAAACTTCAGCAGAATTTTGGTAAGGTGGAGCAGAAAGGTTCAACTTTGCAAACAAAGGCTTTTGAGAGCAAACGAAGGTCTTTTCGAGCAGAAACCGAGCATATGCATCTTCCACTTCCCAAGGCGGAGTAGTGGCAGGATAATTAGAAATGTTAATTGTGTGTTGTAATTTAATTGGTTAGCTTACTAGTTAGTTAAATTAAAAGTGTTGTAATAATTAGTTAATTAGTTTAGCTTTTTATTTCATATGGTTTGTAAATAATTAGCTTAATTAGTTTAGCCTTAATTAGTTGCTAGTTAGTTAGCTTTTATTCATTTGAACCCTTCTTCGTGAGAGCAAAATGTAATAATGTATATGTCTTCCAACCCCACGTCTTTCTCTCTTTTAGATTAGGGGCATGTTTCAATTAGCATACCTTATGCTTGCATCCATTCATTCGTATTGCATGCACTGAGGCTCGGCGCATCATTCTAACTGCATTGTTGTTTAAATACTTCTTTGAATACGTGTTTAACCGCATGTTATCAAACTGTGTCCATACACTAGCCTCAATCACAAATTTGTTCTAAGTTTGTTTCTACATAAAGTTGTAAGTGAACTCTTGTTCTGTATTTGGTTTTAATCTATTTAATAATTTTGTTGTTATTTTACTAACAATTTTAAGACAGAAATTCGTCCTCTCCTAGGTGCTTGAGAATAACGGACGTCCTGCCTCCAGGATTCAACAATCACCCCAAACAGATGCAGCACCGCAAACTTGTTTGTACAGCGAACCAGCCTGTGATTTTTCTGAACTCTGACAAGATGCAAAATGAAGAATATATGTTGCAGAAAATGGAGAAGACTGGAACGGAAATACTTTCTATATAATACGGAATGGAGGGTTGATATATATATAGGCTGAGAGGTGCCTAAATCAGAACAGATGACCGTTGAGAAGAACAGCCACCAGGATGAGACGCAACTGTTGGAGAAGAAGAAGTTTTGCAACCGAAAAATTTTAAAATCAAAATTTCAGATTTTGAATTTTTCCCGCTGAAAATTATTTGAAAAAATTCAAATAATTTCGGAGCAAAAAATAAAGGACGGGTTAGACCCATACCCACACCCACACCCGCGCCCGCCTCGACCCGGCCGGACGGACGGCGGTGGCAGCGCGCGCGTGTGGTGATGGTTTTGGGTTTGTCCATAACTTCTCCTCCTACAAAACTTGGGTACCCCTTGGGGCCCAACCCAAGGTCTCCAACTTAGAGCTTATAAACACTTTGAAACTCTACCATGTTTCCTATGTGGGACAAGGTTTTAGATACCAACTCATGGGAACCATACAAAACATTATCATGTTTATAAGGCTCACTTCGGTATCAATTTCTCATTCACTTGTAAATGGTTTTGACCACCCGAGTATATATTCTTGTTCATCACATGGCAAGGAACGTATTGCCACTCAGACCCACCCAAACCGAGGTGTGGG
The DNA here is from genome assembly GCA_022316695.1 of Camellia oleifera. Lineage (NCBI taxonomy): Eukaryota > Viridiplantae > Streptophyta > Magnoliopsida > Ericales > Theaceae > Camellia > Camellia oleifera. The sequence continues at coordinate 52,017,826 of CM039306.1, forward strand.
ACCTACATTAATTAAAGCTCAAAATTACCGGAAATTAATGGTGATAAACCATTTTTCTCTAACACAAACTAATTCATATGTCATACTAGTAGCCGAGCCTATTTAATTTCATATTGCATGTGTTGCATTAGGCATCTTGTATAGTTAGGAATCATGCATATTTTTCTAACTTGTATTTTCTTAGCTTGGAGTACTAGGTGAGTTGTAAATGTTTTAGCATACTTGTATGAGTGTGAGTGATTGTCATGACTAGCATGCTTGCCATGAGGCTAAATACTTACTTGATAAACTGGTTGAAATGCCTGTGGATGGAGGCTTGTTATTTGAATTGAAACGATTCAACGAATGTGTGTTTTAAGCCCACTTTGTTGAGTGACAAATCAGTTTTAAGCCCACTATGTTTAGTGGCAAATTCGCAAACTTTAAGCCCACTTGAGGTGACAAATTCAAACTACTTTCGCAATTGAGTTGAATTATTCTAAATTGAGCAAATTAGTCTATACTTGCTTGTGTGCATCACATAGTAATGCTAGTTTAATAACTGGAACAAGAGTACACAATGTTTATAAAAAATCATATCATGATTAGTAGAGGCCGATCTTTGATCGGGCGAGCGGGGATGCTCAATTCATGACCTTCCTCTCTCGTACCTAAGTTCCCGAACCGAGGCAACTTTGGTGATGTTGGACACGTGGTCTTTGGCACGAGTCATGGGTTTCCTAAATTTTTCCAAAATAAAATATTTAGATGACGACTCTGTATCTGGCAAAGCAGTCCAATTTTGGCATTTTTTTATCCTAAAATCAATTTTTCAAAAAGATTTGTCAGATTTGGACTCTTTGGTGTTTATTAGTTTCACATTACCCTTGTGAGATTAGATTCAGAACCGCGGTAGTCCGAACTGTAGGACTTCTTTCCGAGCTTCCAAAAGGGGGGCACAAAAAAGCCGAGCTACAAGATGTTTCCGAGATAGGAAACTATTTTTCTATACTTGACCGTTCATCTTGGTTTTAGGCTAGAAAAATTCTTAAAGAGCCCAAAGCTTGTAAAGCACTCTCCCTCACTATCTTGCAATATACATACACTATACATACATTTCCTAAACCAATATTTTGAGGCTTCTTGCTAAGGTTATTGAGTTGAAACTTTAGCCCTTGAGAGTGAGCATCTTATGGTTTGTGAACAAAATAGTGTCTTCTCTTCAAAGGTATAACTCTTGCCATCTTTTGCCTACTCTTCTCTCATCTTTTTCTTGTTATTTTTACTCTGTTTTGAACTGTTTTTGGTGGGCTAAAACTTGTGATTTAAAGCTACCAAGGGTGAAGCGGTTAACCACCCTTTCTTAAACCTTATTCCATAAGCTTTTATCATTTTGTTTCCCACTTGTTTCTCAACTTTTAGCTACTGATTTTCAGAGTTTTAAGAAGCTAAAACATGTGATTTAAGGTCCAAAAAGTGGAGGGGTTACCCATCCTTAGGCTTGGTTACTAGTTTTTGTTCTATTTCATTTTACTTACTTTTTCTAGCTTTCCAAGGCAATTTCTAGCACTATTTTGTGAGTTTTAGGACTGATTTAGTGTGTTTACTTCATTCATGCTTTGAATATCATGCTTGAATTGTTGTAAGTCCTCATAGATTTGGTGGTTTAGGCTTTAGACACCAACCTATTTGAGTTGATAGCTATATTTCATAGTTTTCATACATATACTCACACTTGTAATAATCATCTCTGCAACCTCCCACATTTCTTGATTTTCTTTGTTTAAGAGTTGTTTCAAAAAATTGATTGTTGTTTAAAGCATGAGAAAGAGACCTTTCATGCTTAATAGTTTAATCTCTTCAGATGTTTATTACCAAAGTATTACATCTCTCTCATGCTAATAATAACTTTTTGTTTGACACTTCTCTTCATTTAGTGGACATAACTCTCACTTTTGGACAAAATGAATCAAGTAATGGAAAGGTAATGTTAAAAGAGGCTAATAAAATTGGTAAAAGAGGTAAAACAAAATAATAAAATCAAGCCAGGTTTAATCGGACATTAATTGAACTCATTGAGTCTTGAATCATTACATATTCTTAGTGATGTTAATGGTTCAAGAAGCAATGCCCACCCATTTCTTTGAGGTAACTCCATGATAAGAAAGAGGTGTTGTTGGTCTTTCATTTCATTGCATTGATCTTTTTATCCTATTAGTTCATAGATCATCACACAACAACTTTGCAACAATCAATTGTGGACCGATTATACTCCTCTCTTAATTAGTTTCATGATAGGGAGAGGCAGAGAGGATAAACATCCTCTGAGAACACTTTGTTTTTGCTTTGTTTCCATTCTGTTGCAGCAGAGTAGAACCTCAAAACAGTGGCCGGCCAACCACCCTTCCATCCGGCCGACCACTTTTCAAGGCCGATCGGTCACTCCATTTCAGGCAAACAGTTCATTTTCATGACAGAACAAAACAGAAGTTGGGGCAAAAACAGAATTATTTTCTAACTACGAATAGAACAAAATCTAGCAGCAGAACAGAGGAGTTTCCGTGAGGGTGTTCTCGGTTGCACGTGTGGTTCTTGGACTCTCATTCACGTTCATCGGCTTGTAGCTCTTAGATTAATTAGAGTATTATAATTGATTAGTTAAATTCCTTTGAATTTGTAATAGCTAGTTAATCTAGTTAAATAATTTGGGTGTTGTAATAATTAGCTAAATTAGGACATTTATTCGAACCCTCTTGCATGAGGGCAAAATTGTAATATTGTGTATGTCTTCCAATCTCCATTTCTTTCTCCCTTTTATTTACTTGCTTATGATGATTACATGTTGTATTCCTGTTTTGATTTCATATCATTTCTATATGTAAATATCCATTTTTGCATGCATCGGGTTCGGTTCATCATTCTAACCATGTTATCATTTCTTACTTTCTTGAGTACGTATGCTACTGCATGTTCAAGTTGATTCACATGACATATAAAAAAACCGAACCTTATAGTTGCATTAGTCACTTGCATAGTAAAGCATACATTTTTTCTAATGGTTTTATTTCCTTTCGCTTTCCTCGGTTGAGTACTAGGTGAGCATTTCTTGTTTTAGCATATTGCATGTATGTTAGTGCTGCCGTGTCAAGCATGTTTACTATGAGGTTAAGTGTTTAGTTGATATATCTGTTTGAATGCCGGTGAATGAAAATTTTTTCGCTGAAGTTGGAATGATTTGATTAAATATACATATGACATCACTTTTTCAAGTGGTACATATTCAAATCACTTTTCAAAACAAACATGAAATCAAAGTGTTCCAAATTTTGTGAAATTAATCTATACTTGCGTGCATCACATAGTAAAGATAGTATAATAATCGAAACAAGAGCATGTAATGTAAATAAAAATCACATCATGATTAGTAGAGGTCGATCTTTGATCGAATGAGTGGAGTGCTCAATTCATGACGTTTCCCTCTCATATCTAAGTTCCCGAGCCGAGACACTTTTGTTATAATGGACAAGTGGCATTTGGCACGAGTCACGGGTTTTTTAAATTTTTTAAAAAATATTTAGGTGGCGATTCTAAAATCTAGCAATACAGTCCATTTTTGCCATTTTTGATTAAAAATCGATTTTCCAAAGATTTGCTGGATTTAGACTTTTTTGGGTTTTTTCTGTTTTACATTGTACCTGTGAAACCAGATTCAGAATCATAGGAGTCCGAACTATATGACTATCATATTCGAGAAGACTAAATCCCTCCAAGAAGCACAAAAAGTAAGCTACAAGTAGCTAGTAGCAAGCGAATGTAGACGGTGCTGATTTGGGAAGTGCAAGTGATGAGGTTGTAGATCTTGTGAATCAATCATTGCAACAACATGAAATGCCTTTTACTTTTCAGAAAATCGACTGTCTTTCAGAATAGAGAGTGAATTTAGGAATTTAGGCTATAAAGGATATTATCGTCTTTTCCGACCTAGTTTCCGATCTGGACTATCCCACATAACCATTTGTATTGAAAACTTGGTTTGAGCCGATTGAATCGGCAACCGCTTAAAAACCCGTCCATGGAACTGCTAGGTTGACAACAACATTCCGAAAAATTATTGACCGTAAATGCCAACTACCAAGTTATTCATGCATTTGTTGATTTTAATACTAAAACAATTGTATCATAAGTTTGTTTTAGTCTATTTATTTTATGTATATACTTTTTCTTTTCCTTTAACTTAATTTTTTTTTTATAAATATATTATAAAATTATTTATAATATAATTATGACATCACAATTTAATTTCAGTTCACCCGCGATTAAACCAGTGCCCTATCCATCCGCTCACTTTTCCGGTTCTCTCACTAATACAATTTTCAAACATTTGCAACAACTATAATAACAGTATCCTATACAAAATTCATTCATTTAAAAAGCAATCATCCATCAATTTCAAATAATTCACCACATTAGTAAGCTTTTTATTTTTCTTTTTAGGAGGCCTTTTTTCTTAAAATTTATTCATAAAGAAGTATAATAGTAAATATATTTTTGAGGCCTTTTTTAAACTAAATTTTAAAAATCCAAAGCGGCCACTTGCTCTGCGCCATCAGTACAACATATTGCACATATGGCATAATCATATATATTCATATCTATAGTTTTTTTGGGGGAAAAAAAAAAAAAAACACTAATTTTATATCTATAGTTCAACACAAAGGTTTCAAGGCAAAAATGCAGCATGCCCACATTCATAATCTTCATTTTATTTATTTATGTATCAATTTTAGGCCGAAGCTCAATGCCCTCAACAAGGAGGCCATACTTCCAGTTACCTCGTTCAGTCTCCATCAATTGCATCACCACTTCTCTGTCATCTCCTTCATCGTTGAAAAACTCTCCCAGTTCAATCTCCATCCACTTGTCCTTCCTCTCCTGTGGAAACCGTCCACTTTGTCCTTCACTAGTCAGAGGTGTCGATGGCCCCAATTTCAAATAAACAGTGCTGCTCTTCTCTTCTTCATCACCAACAAATCTAACCGATGCTTTTGCTGGGAGGAATTCAAATCCTCGGTTCCTTCGTACAAATTTGAATACAAGAAATGCTAAGTAAGTGGTCTTTGGGGACAGCAATCGAGTCTCTATTTTGCCTTTAATATCGAGCCAGCAGACTGACAGAAGCTTCGCCACCTCTGAGAATCTGCACATACTAAACTATATGCACGTAAGAAAGTGAGATATGAACTTTTACCACAGGCTGATATAAACAAAAGCACATGCGTGAGCGCACACACAGAGGAAGGGAGGGAAACCTTGATTGACGTAAAGATATCCATGTCCAATATTGTGGAGTATCTCCCCATATAATAGTAAGCTCCCGAGCTCCTAGCATATAACATTTTTTCCCACTCTCTTTATCCAAAGTGAAGCTCTGATATACACAAAAAAGAAGAAGAAAAGAAGGTAAAGCATAAGCTCAATTAGTAGAAGCAACACATTTGCAGCCAAAATTTAGGAAAAGCACTTCTTAAATTGATAGCATACTCTCCAAAATATTGTGCCGAGGATTCATAGTTGGATTGCCGCAATTCTATTTTTCAAAATTTTGCTTTTAAGTTTGGAATGATGATTTCAACCTTTTGCTTTCATTGGGTAAACAGGAAAGTAAAATGAGAATATATTGTCTCCCCCAACATATCATATTTTAAGCTACAGATTCACTAATTAAATAAGTTCAGCGAGGCTCAAGTTTGCATTAACAATTTAGTATTATGTGGAAAAATCCTAAATGGTCAAGGTAAAGGGTAAAACACTTTCCCTCTTTTAACCTACTATATATATATACTAGTAGTTTGCACACGCGATGCATGTAAAATCCGAAAAAAAGTAATAGTATAAGAATAATGACAAAGAGTAATGCACACATAATGTGTTGTTCAATTGGTAAGTGTCTTCTCTTCTCTATCAAACTCATTATCTCAGTTTTGAGTCCCATCATCCTCTTAATATAATTTTTACATAAACACCAACTTTAGGGATATGTTAGGAAAACCCAAAATATGAGATGTCAACACCATCACAAGCCTTCGCATATATAATAATAATACAAACCTTCACATATAATAATATAGATATATAGTCATGCATTTTTCACATGCATAATTAGTTTACCAGAGTTGTTCTCTCATCCACCTTATGGAGTGGTTATCATCTCTATTTTTATTTCTCATTTCTTTTTTTTTCTTTTTTTGTAGTGATAGGATGGAAGCTGAACCAATGAAGGTTGGTCCAAGTGGAAAGGAACTTGGGTCGCTTAAGCAAAGGTCTCGAGTTTGAGCCTTTGTGGATGCAGCAAACCCCCTTAGGAGAGGACCCCGCATATGTGCCCGGTAGCTTCCTCGGCGGATTAGTCCTGGGTCCAAAAAAACTTGGGGATACCGTGGGAGACCTAAAAAATAAATAAATAAATAGGATGGAAGCTGATAAAAAGTCAATAAGAGAGATTCATTTAATGTTATTAATACTTGTAATAATGAATGTGTCAACAATGTATTAGTTTAATGGCTCTATCTTAATGTCACATAACCAATGAATGGTGACACAAATGGAATCTGAAGTTTGGTACCCAAATTTGAACACTGTAGCATTACCGATCAAAAGCTATAATAATAAGTAAATGAGCCAACAAGTTACCTGTGAATTAAGGTGAATTTCACCCTCTGCAGTGTGAACCCACCTCAATTGTTATCAACTTATAAGTTTCAAATTTAACATGGTTCAATAGGAAAATTATACTTCTACAAAATTTGTAGAAAATTATAAGATATCTCCATAGGTTCTTTGATAGCTTCCAATTTAGCCACATTCAACTTTTATATATTTTCTATTAGAATATCATTAGTCAATTCAATAAGCATAGTTTCACTGGCCCAACACACAACATTCATGTGTGCATAAATATATACATGTATATCAATTTATACATAAACACAAACACCATATATCTATATATATTAGTTCAAAATATATATATATATATATGTATATATATTCTATTATATAAAGCACATAATTCAAAAAAAATATTTGAAGCTTTTGTCACACATTTTTTTCTCCTAAGAATGTCTATATTGTTAACTACTCTGGCAAATAATTGTAAACACATTTCAAATTTAACCCAGCTTCCTCATTCATCAAATTGCCAAAAAGAATTAGATGTAAAATTAAAAAATATCGAGTTTGCATCCACCACTAGTTATATTATGAAGAAAACTCCTTAGGCGTAAACCAAAAGTAAAACTGGGCAAGACCATCTCTAATCCTCTCTCTCTCTCTCTCTCTCTCTCTCTCTAAATTTGAGTAAAATCTTGGTTACAAACTTGATCCGGTATGAAACACTCCAATACTTACTCTTTTTCTTTTCAACAAATCTTTTTAAAAAATTTCAAACTTATCCTAAAACTTGTTTTAATGAATAAAATCATTTTCAATCTTTCCTCTTTTTACAATTTTATCAAATTTTGATTATAACTATGACGGTCAAACATCCGGTGAAGGATTTGATTAATTCTTGATTTGATAAAAATTTTGACTCCCCTTTAATTTGATACAAGTTTGATGAAAGGATTAGTGAAAGAATGGAGATAATCTAACACTTTTTTTTTCAAAATTGCCAATAGAATTAATGTTTTTTACAATGTAAAATTAATTATTTTATTTGAAAAATGATTGGTGCACACAAAAATTGTGCACACAATGCCCCTAATTTCTATATTTGGTAAATTCTGTTTTTTTTTTTTTTTTTTTTTTTTGCCTTGAAATGGCAATTTCGGAGGATTCGGGGCCGGGGGTTTCGAGCTCCCAACTGGGACTCATTTTATTTACCTGCAAAGACCAAACATATCATCATATCATAAACTATAAGTTAACCAAACATTTCAAACAGAGAACTGCTAAGTCTGCTTCAACCACTTTTTCTAGTAAAACTTATTAAATTGCACACTTGTGTGTGCCACACTTTATATAATAGATATATATATAAATATATATATACATACTATGTGTTGTAATAGAATAATATATTATTCTCAAATTATATTATTGTATTTATTATTCAACATAGTATATTATTCCATTCTATTGTGTACAACACAATATATGTATATATAGTGAGTGTTTGGAAAGTTGTTATTTTAATAGGTTTTTTTAGTTTTTGATTATTTTAAGAGGTTAAAATTTTTGTGTTTGGGAAGATAGTTGAGTTTTTTTGTAGTTGGATGTGATGTTTGTGAGAGAAAAAGTGAAATGATTATGAGTTTGATGTGACATTTTGTCTGGATTTGTTTTTTTGTTTTTTTGTTTTTTTAACCAATTTTGTCTTTTAGTGTTTTTTTAGTCAAAAAAAAAACGAAAAAAAAAAACATTTCCCAAAACACTATAGGGTTCGTTTGGTTTGTATTTCTGAAAAATTTTTGAAAAATTTTCTCTACAAATAAGTTTTCAAAAGTAATCAAACCAAACAAATTTTCCCAAAAAAATTTCTCAAAACTTGTAAACCAAACAAGTTTTCCAAACAAATCTCTCTCACACACACATCAAATCAATCATTTTTTTCAAAACTCTCTCTCAAAATAATTTTCCAAAACATCTTTTGAAAAAAACCAAACCAAACAACTTTTCGTACTTTTTATCTCTAAAATACATCTCTCAAACACAAACCAAACATACCCTATATAAAGCTTAAAAGCCCATTGAAACTTTATCACAATTTTTTCATTCTCAAATTGTTCCCAATTCACTCATTTTTAATTTTAATTTTAAACATCAAATTTGTGTAACTAGTTCAATTTCTTTTCTCTTCATCTATATATGTATATATATTTAATCAAATCGATCAATTGATTTTCCTAGCACACTCATTGAGTATGCACACCTTTTAATATATATATATATATATATCTTTTATCTATTTATCTATTTATCTGTACTATTATACAAAGAAAGTTGAGGAAGTCACATGTTTTTTTTCCTCAAAATAGCTTCACTATGTAACTGCTATTCAACTACTTCAAATGATTCAATTGCTTCACAGCCAATTCTTTTATATAACTATCGTGTGTCCACTTCTAGCACTATTATAAACCCAACTCTTGAGTTGGTGTTGATGTCCCAGTTTTTGGTTTTCCCAAAATATCCCTAGTTACATGAGCAGTCTTAAATTTTGAATTTTTTTTTTTATGTTTTTATCATTTAAATCTCTCAGATTCATAAAATGTTCCCGGCTCACGTTGGTAATTGTTTGGAGCAATTTCTGGCCCTCTATAACTGTTTCAATTCGTAATTGTCAATCTAATTGTTTCACTCGCACACACTACACATGTGCCAACACTTCTAGCATATATATAATCACAATTTTTTTGGTCTCAAATTGTTTGCCAATTGCCTCGCTTTTTAATTTTAAATTTCAAATTTCCCATTTTCATAACACTAATATATATATATATATATATCGAATCAAAAGATATAAAAACAAATTGATTAAAGAGCAAATTACGTCTTATTTTCGTCCCTGTAATCTCAATTGGGTTGATTTTTGACCTTAAATTTATAATTGTGTCTCGATTTTGTCCAATTGAAATACAAATGTTAGTATTTTCTAATAGAAAATATGAATTTATAACTTTGTCTCAATATGAATTTACAAATGTTAGCATTTTGTAATAAAAAACCGGATATAAATGAGTTAACCTCGGCTTAGTGACAAAATTATAAACTTAGTCAACTTAAATAGTTAAGCCTAACCAATTCAGCCATCATTTTTTTGTCAAAAACACTAACACCGTTTCAATTGGATTAAAATGATATAAAATCTAAAATTAAGAGTAAAAATTGAGTTAATCCAATTATCATTTTCTTTCAAAAATACTAACAACTTATCAATTAGATTAAACTAATATAAAATTTAAAATTAAGAGTAAAAATTGATGCTCCGTTTAGATAATGAATGAAGTGAAGTAATAAAAGAAATAATTGTAATTTCTCACGTATAAGAAAAGAAATGATTTGATTATGATTTTTTTATCAAATATACACCTATTTTGCTTGAATAAAATAAATAAGAAAAAGAAAAGAAAGTTTCATATTTTTTTACAAGGTAATTATGATATTTTTATAAAAATTTTATTAAATTCAATTCATTTCTCACCAAATCTCACCACTTTGATGAGAAACAAAACATAAATTTGGTAAGAAAAAAATTATCACTATCTCTCATCATTTCTTATTTACTTAACTATCTAAACAAGTGAACATTCAAACAAAAATTGATGCGATTAGGTTACCAGTTTACCACCGTCGAGGAGAAGCGGAGAGTCGGCGAGGAGAAAATAGAGGTGTTTCTTGGAGGAGAAATCCAACGGTGAAACGGACCTCGATATGATCTCCCGATAATCGGACGGCAGATATCTATCCCAGACGGCATCGGAGTCAGCGGCGGACTTGAATCCCCATGAGATCGCCGATGATCGGCACACATCGCGAGGAGATTTCAAATAGACAAGAATGTCTGATACAAGACCTTCCGGTAATGAAGACAGATAGTCCATCTCCCTACTACTATTAATATGCTACTCCTTTCGTTCATGTCTCCGTTTTCCTCTCCCATTTCTATATATATAGAGTCGTCTGCAATGCATGTTCTCAAGTTTGTCTCTTTCTTCTACTTTTTTAAATTAAAATTTAGGGTTGGTTTAGGATGTTCTAAAAAAGTGTATTTTTTTTTTACTTATTAACTTATATAGATTGGGTTTGGGTTGGGTTTGATATGATGTGTTATTAATTTATAACTCTCCTTCTATATAATAATAAAATTATATAAATTATTAATTAAAATATGTTTCTAATATCAATAAAAATTGTTAATTGAATTGATAATTTATTAATAAAATGAGTCATTTATTATAAAATTAGAAATCTCAAAGAGTGAAATATAATTTCTAAAATTACAAAGAGTGAATCATATTTTACACAAACCTCACAAAATGTATTTGTAATTTACTAAAATTTAAAATTATCCCTTTTTCACTTTAAAAAATATAGACTCGTACTATTTTCTATATAGACACAAAATCAATTAAAGAATAAAATATAAGTGAATTAATTTAGGTAAAATTATATATTTTATAATGAGTTTCATCACTTGATTTTTATAATCATGACTATTCTGCTTTCATTTGGAAAGAAATTTTTTAGTTTGATTTTTTAATTTTTTAGATTATTTTAACTTGGAAAAAGTTTCGATTATGATGAGCTTTTGACTTTTTATAATTTTATAAAAAAAAATAAAATAATTATGACTTGAATATAATATTTTATGTTATTAATCTTTTAACTTATTTTATTTTTTAATAAACTAATTTAATTTCAATTATCTTATCAAATGGGGCATCTATATGATCGGTTGTGTGAATATATATTTTCAATTTTAATGCATTTTCACAATGGAAAAAAAAAAATACACTTAATCATTAAATGAGTAAATCTTATTTTAAATTAAAAGCTTCAGAATGTGAACGTACTGGTGATAAAAATTGATGGATCATTTGAGTTATGAAGCAGGTTAAAATTTGTCAGCTCCATTGCAAATTGACCGGACCCCACTTATATATTTATATAGGGTCTAGCTGCTTTCTAATCTGAAAATGAATTAGACGATATTATTGAGTCACAATGGGTCTGACTTGAATCTGTTTTGATAATCTAAATCGTTCAACATATAAAACTTGTTGAGTAAATCATTCCTATAAAAAATTACATCAATCGGATATCAATAGTCACTTAATATATCTACGATTTATTTTAAACTCATAATTACTATTGAAACACATGCTAGTTGATCAAATGCTTATCAATATCCGATTAATGTGATATTTTAATAAGGATGATGTAGTCGACGAGTTTTACACGTTTCACGGTTTAGATCATGAAAATAGGCCTAGAATCGAGACCACTACTACCCAACAGCATCGGCTAGTTTGATTTCGAACTAAGAGAGAAGCTATGGCCATTTATGATTTTGCCCAAGGGCAATGGTTGAGGGCCACAAAAAGTGTGGCTCAAAGGCTCAAATTTGTCAAAACGACGTTGTTTTGGCAAGTTTTGAGTTCAAAATGACGTCGTTTTGACAAATTTGAACCATTTGAAACATACTTTTTGTGACCCTCAAACATTTTTCTTTGCGCAAATTGACTGACAAACGCTTCTAGGATAAGGGCAAGGGAAAAAAAATCTTACAATAGCTTATGTGGTGATTGGGATGTTGGTAAAAGATTAATTTTTTATTTTTATTTTTTTGCTTTTTGGTAGTTTTTTGTGTAAAATAGTTGGCTTTTTATTTTTTTGCAATTTTTTTGTGTAAAAAAGTTAAAAAGACAATAAATTTACATTTCAACAAGTTCTCAAATTGTCCTTATCTATTAAATAACGGTGTACAAATAAACAAATTTTATTGAAAAAATTACACTTTTATTATATTATTGTCATATCACTGTGAATAAGAAATAAATTATTAAAATTATTAGTTTATATTATATTTTTCTTATGCATATAATGGATGACCTAAAACAATTTTTTTTGCTTTTTTAATTTTACTTATAGGGACCTAAAACAATTAAATGGCTTAGAGATGGGCTATAAGAGCAAGAGAAAACTTAGCAATTAAGTAGTGACGTGTTCTTTGTAACTTAACAATTAAGCATTGATTTGTCCTTTATATTTTTATGTCATTATTATTAGGATAAATTATATTTTGCCCCTTCATATTTGGTTAATTTTTTACTTTGACTATTAATTTATTTATTTTTTACTTTGGCCCTTATTTTTTCAATTTTTTCTCAATTTACTCCAAGAGCTAACTTTATATTCAAAATTAGGGAAAAAAAAAAAAAAAAAAAAAAAAAAAAACATACATTGACAACCACGTGGTATAAAAATATTTTATTATATATAACTCATATATCTGACACAATCCAAATTCTAATATAATAATATATATTTAGCAACAATGATTCATCCCACTAAAAACACCACCACTAATAGCACTAATGTATTAAAAAAGTAAAAAAAATATATATATATAACTTCAAGACCAAAACATCACATCATTATTGCCGGGACCCACTGCCACCTAATTAGTGGGAGCACTAATTAGTGCTCCCAAGCATTTTTCATATATTTAGGCCATGTGGTAGTTAATGTAATATTTTTTGCCTAATTTGTTTTATTACATATGTTAATTTTAAGAGTAATTTAAGAAAAATTTAAAACATAAAAGATTAAAGTGAGAAAAAAAATTAAGAATCAAAGTGAAAAAAATGACCAAATATAAAAAGGATAAGACATAATTCACCCTTATTAATATTATTTATTTATTTATTTTCTTAATGAGGAATTGAACACGTGTCTTTGCACTAATAAAGAAATTTCATAATGACTAATAAGTAATCAAATTTATCTTTGATAAGAAATCATTATGAGAAATTATCAAATCGGTAATGCTACAGACCCCAGTGGGGTGATCCCTACTGACAACCCCCAGTGACGTGTTGCAATGGAGTTGGTCGAAAATTCCAAAAAAAAAAAAAAAAAAAAAAACACAATTTTTTTGTCCAATAGGAGCCGACCCCCGGCACCCTCAGCTGGGGGTCTAAGTCATTTTTGTTATCAAATTTATCTTTGACAAGAATTGATCTGTCAACCTCTCAATTAGAATTATACAAAATTAATTTCACTGTACATGAATAAAAATAATTTTTAACAATATTGACTGCATAGAAAAGTATATAAAATAAAATAAAATTGGACGTGATCCTTATCAGCTTAGAATGAATTTAGATTACATAATAATTTATTTTGCTATAATTTTTGTGATTTTTTTAAATATACATAACATTATCGAATAATTTTATGGGATTGCGATAAATAATTTTAGATTAAGATATTATTGAGGGAATGAATTACGATTGAATTGAGAAGGAAAATGAATTTAACTCATTTAGACATACTTTTATTTGAAAGGTCGGGAGGTAATTATTGTTAAATGTAAAAATTGATAATCTTTTCTTGAGATTTTCATTCATAAATTTTATTTTATGCATTTGTATTCCATTAAGTTCCATGATTTTTTTAACAGTTTGGATTATCTCAAATTGATCGTATGCATAGAAAACAAGAAAGTAACCAATAAGAACAAATAGAAGAATATATGTAATTGTAAACAATGTCGAAGAAGAAATGGAAGCTAAAAATTTAGTTAATGATACTGGAGTCTTAGTTGATTTGAAGTCTTGATTGCAGTTGTGTAGTTTTTATTTTAGTATCCTAGCTACTTAAGTATTTTATGTTTATCGTTTGAAAATGTTGCCTGTACTCGAGTAATTCTAAATTTTATTTACAGTTATTTTTTGAACTCGCGGTTATGTTTTCTAGAGTTGTAATTATTATTTAAGAGAAAAATTTAATTAATAAGAATTTATATTCATCTCCTTTATTTTTTTTTTTAATCCTTGATGTTTCAAAATTTGGACTGTCACACGACCGGCCCGTTTCCTAGATCCATCCTTTGATTGCGATGGATTTACGGAAGTCTTTAGTGATACGGGTTTACTAATTTTTTCAAATTATTTTTATTAATTTTGAAACAAAAATGTTTTGGCCATGGTATATTGGGCAGAGCTACCGTAGTAGACTGTGAATTGGCAGTGATAATGGTGGATGGATGGTCATCGGGGCTTCAGGGTGAGAAAGAAATAATGAAGGAAGAGATGCAATTGGGTTTAAGAGAGAACAAAAATGTTTTGGGCTCTAAAAGGATAGCTTTAAGAGAGATTTAACTTATTTATGATGTGTTATTTTGATTTTTTCTTTTGTTTTTTCTTTTCAATATTAGCTCAGTAGAGCTCTATTTAAAATTTTATATTTAGAACTTTTTATCAAATCCCAAGAAAAATAAACATATCGTATAGAGAAATAAATTGAGTTATTAAACTACGTTTAAACCAAAATTTTAAAATAGGATGTCTCACTTTGTGAGTGTTTGGAAAGTTGTTATTTTGATAGGGTATTTTAGTTTTTGGTTATTTTAATATGTTAAAATTTTTGTGTTTAGGAAGATAGTTAGATTTTTTTTTGTAGTTAGATGTAATTTTTGTAAGAGAAAAAGTGAAATGATTATGAATTTAATGTGATATTTTATCTTATTGACTATTTTAACTTATTTTGTCTTTTGTGAATTTTAGCCAAAAAAAAGGCTAAAATCTAACTTGCCAAACACCCCCTTTAGGTAGCTCTAAGTAGCAAAAAATAAGATCGAGCATCCTATTTTTTAAATATTTTTGAGTTTGAGAATTAAGTATTTTAGTTAAAACGTTAAAAATTATTATAAATTATCTCATTACCTTATTTATTTATTTTTTTTTATATATATTTTTTATAAAAAATTAAAAAATTATTAAAATATAGCATGTTTGGAAACCAGACCTAAATGACCAAACTGGCCAAAACCCTAACCCAACCAACCACGCTGCTCTGGTTGTAGCCCCAACTCCACTCATCTCTTTCCTAGCTTCGGCCACCAATCCAATCAAATGTGAGTGATTAATTCTTTTGTCATTTCATCGATCAATCAATCCAAAGAGCTGACCTTCTTTGTCATTTTCCCTCACAATTCACAACTGTGAGTGGTTTCTTTTTTTCTTCTCCTCCTACTGTAAACCCTATAACTTCTTGTCTTTGCAATGCAAGCTCGTTTTTTCATGGCCTTTACGATTGGTTTCTTTACATTTTTTTTGCCTTTTGCTGTTGCAAAACCTTTGCTTTATTCTCTTTACTATTCCAACATTTTCCTTTTCTTCTTTTTTATTTTTCATCTTATTCAAGTTGTTATTTTTATACTGTATTTGATTGAGAATTTAAAAATAAATTTAAAAAAAGAAAAGAGAAAATGTATGTAAAATTAGATGAGATAGAAATATATTTTATTCACATTTTCATCTTTTTTTTTTTCCTTTTCCTTTTCCTTTTCCTTTCTAAATCTCTTCTCAAATCCTCCAATCAAATACAGTATTAGAGATTTCATAGTTTATGAACTAAACAATTTGATTTTCTCATAATAGCTGGTGGTTTGAATTAGCGGTGGATGCGGATTGGTTGTGGTCATGGAACCTCCAATCCGTCATATGTCTGCCAGATTGGTAGATTGGAGAAAACCAATCTGCATTCGTCCTCCAATCCGGTGGATGCGGACAGAGCGGATTAGCAGATGGATACGAATCAGTTTAGCGGTTGAAAATTTTACAAATTTTCAACATAATTCAATTGTGTACTTCCTAAAAAAAACAACTTGGGCATAATTCAATTTTTAACATAATTGTGCACTTCCTCAAAAAAACAACCTAGGCAATGCAATATTCACATTTATGTGTTATGAAAACAACCTAGGCAACATAATTCATTGCAATGCAATATTGTAATAGATGTCAATATATGATCATATAAGCATACAGGCAGTTTATTGGTTTTTATTGGTTCTAGTGGGCATAATTCAATGGCCCTGTTTGTCAGCACTTATTTTCAGCTTTCAGCTTAATTTAAGCTGTTTTGATATGTTTGGTTTAGCTTATGCTTATAGCTTATAGCTTTGTGGAAGTCAGAAATCAGCTTATTCTGTGAGCTGGGCTGGATATGCTTTGAGAATAAGCTGGAAATCAGCTTAAGCTGAAAGTTATAAGGTATAAGCTGTTTGAGCATAAGGTATAAGCAGTCTCCCACAGCTCTGCCAAACAGGGCCAATATCACCCAAAACATTGTAAAATTATCAAATAATGTTTCTTCACTTTGAGGATCCATGACCAAAAGATTATCAAATAAACTACTTTTTCCTATAATTTCAAACAAGATGACAGATTTAATAGAATTTAGGGCTAACAGAAACAGATTTCAAATCACATGTGAAACATATTTAAATGCATGCAATGTATACATTTGTATTAAAATTGGTTGTCATTAATGATATTTAATTGTGTAACTAAGGAATGTAAACAAAAACAAATAAAGAAAAGTATGGAGATCAGATCATGAGAAGAATTAATAGAATTCAGGGCTAAAAGCGAGCTAAAATTCTCAGATGGTTCAAACTCAAAATCACAGAATTTAGGGCTAACAGAAGTAAGGGTTCAAAATCATAGAATTTAGGACTAACAGATTTAACAGAATTTAGGGCTAACATAATGTAAACATCCCATTTTTAGTGGTTCAAACTCAAAATCACAGTCACAGATATAAAAAAAATAAAAAAATAAAAAATCATAGACACATATATAAAATCACAGACTAAAAGAGAGCTAAAATTTTCAGACTGGTTCAAACTCAAAATCACAGAATTTAGGGCTAACAGTGTTAATTATATTGTTTAATTTTGATGATGTCTACAATATTATTTACAAAAATTTGAATTTTTTAATATACACATTATTTGATACAAAATATTATTTGTTTAAAATATATATTGTATGATACATTTGTTAAATATTATTTAAATAAATATATTTTTTTACTATTCACTTTTTGAAAAATTAGGCTGATCACTATTCATCTTTTGACAAATTTGATATTGATTGATTGTATTATTTTGATAAATTTAATATTGATGAGTTGTCTTCCTTTGACAAAAGTCATATATTCACATGGGGTGCTAGGTTATGTTTAGTTTAAAATCTCTACAAAAATTTAAAAGGGGTATATATGTTTAGATCTATTATAAATATTACTTAAAGAGATTTTACTATATATGCAAATATTTTAGTAGAATATTATATATAATGCATATAATATGAATAAAATATATCACATGAGTAATTAGATTTTTACACTATATTGATTCTATCATGTCACACACACACACACACACATATGTATATATTATAATAAAACAAAGAAGAAAAAGATGGAGCAAATCCTTTGCTTGTTTGAAAGTTGTGAATTTTGTATTATATTATTTTGGTCAAATTGCCTACAAAAGAAAAACGGTGGCTCCATGTTTGAAAAAAAAAAAAAGAAAAGAAAAGAAAAGAAAAGAAAAAGTTAGTCTTACTTTTATCATCTTTTTAATTATTAACCTTTGCAGTCTATTTGAAATTAAGGAGTGTCCTACTTCAACGAGGTATATTTTTTGGTATAAATAGAAGTGTTGTGTGTGGAAAAAAATCAAGAACTTGAAGAGAAAAAATTTCTGTGTGCTTCAAAATTTTGAGAATATTGTATTATGCTCTTTCACTTTCAGATCTAAGTGTATCCTTTGTTCTTGCACTTTCATATATACTCTTTGAGAGAGAATTATTGTAAAAGAGGGTTTAAGTACCACTTATTTTTATTCATTATTCTTGTGAGAGATTTTTGTAAAGGTAAGACATTTATTGTTGAGTGAGGCTCAATAGATAAGAGTAAGTCCTGTGCAAAATTCACAAGCTTGGTGAAGACTTGGTGGTGTATTAATTCATTTTGATAGTAAAGAAATTCTCAAGGAGGTTCCTTGGGGAAGTGGATGTAGGCCTAGCGTGCCGAACCACTATAAATCTCAGTGTTTGATTTTCTCTCCCTATCTCTCTTACTTTTATATTGATAATTATTATTTTGTCTTTTATATGTTAAAATTCTAAATATTGTGTTTATAAATTTTAATATTGTAACATTTTTAAATAGCCCAATTCACCCCCCTTTTGGGTTGCCTACTTGGAATAACAATTGGTATCAGAGCCTACACTCTAGTTTGTGTAACTTAACCGTCTTAAAGTAGATCATGGCAACCCCTAGTTATTCCTTACTTGAGGGACAAGCATCCTGTAATGCCCCAAATTTCTAGCCCAAATGATAATACAACAATCATGGCTCTTTCAAGAAAAATCAAATATAAATCTCCAAACTTGCATTATATGATACAATAGTTCTTCATGCAACAATACATTAATCCAACAACAAGTAAATAAACAAACAAATAACCCCAAGGGTTTACAAGTTTCCAAGGCTTGAACTTGGTTACACAAAACGGTTATTCAAACTCACACAAATACAACCCTTGGCTTACACACAGAGTCACAGTAAAATGAGAGCATTATACTTCCAACACATTCTTCCATGCCCCTAGTTTGGTGGGATCACCATATCTTTTCCAGCATAAAAATCCTGTAGGGTGAGCATAAAGCACAGTAGAAAATTCTTAACAAAGTATATACATTTTATACAAGTCTCAAGAGATGAAATGCACATGCCATGCTATGTCTTTTTTGAAGATAAATCATATTTTCATATTTTGAAAATCATCATGCTCAATGATATCATGCAATTTCAATTGTCGAAAACTCAACAATTTATTTCAAGGGCAGTAAATACGACTCTGGTCATCCCTAGGTCGGTGTCTGCAAGTAGACTATACAAGTACTACCAAATTTTCATTTTTACCGGTATTAACCGGAAGGCTCGACACCTATCTGCGCGAGTTTTCGGTCATTCACCTCGGACTCTCAGGCCAACTTATTCAATATCATCTACACCACCTATCAAGACTTACTAACATATTTACCCAAAAACCATTCCATGAAAACTTATTTTTCAACATTCTTTTCTCAATGCAAGTTTTCAAATCAACTTTCAAAGTTTAATGTAATCAAATGAATTGATAAGCCAATTTCACAAGATGAATATAAATACTTTTATTCCAATTTATCATCCAAGGAATAACACAATTCCCTCTTCTCAAGTATCCTCAACAATTAGTTATTTCAAGACTATTTTAACGTTTTGAACAATAATTTTCAAAATGAACAACAATTCTCATATTCCATGAAATTTATCATTTATATAAATATAAATAAGAAATTTTCCAAACATTCATTTATTTTGACACACAAAATAAATATAACAATACCATTCATAGATTTCTAGTCTCCTTTAAAAAAAAAAAAATCCCAAAATTCTAGATTTTCTCACCAAAACTATACAACTCAAATCTTTTGAAAGAAAACTTTCCAAAATCATTTTTTTTTCAATCAAGGAAGATCAAAACCTATAAGATCATTTTAAAAGAACAAGAGACAAACCCACTTTCAAAATCTCTCAACTTCTTGAATCAACAATCAATTTTTAAAGCTATCGAAAGATGATTTTGAAAATCATATAGATCTTGCAAAAATATATATATAATTCTAAGAAAATCCATACCTCAGGTTTTGAAGAAGAAATGAGATGAAACCTGTAACAACCCTCGTACAGATTACCGATAAGCTATTGAATTAGCTACTGGTTACTGTTAAACTGAACTGATAATGACTGATAATTGAATTAACTGAAGTACTGAATGGACTGATTGAAATCGAAACTAAAATTGAATAAGTTTATCTATTGAATTGTATATTGCATCTGTTTGATCGATTGATTATCTGTTTGAATTCATGTGTTTAAACTGCAAATTGAAGGCCTTATCGGCGGCCAAATCCGAAATTGACTGATGTTTTATAATCATCATAATTAATGTGATTTTATAGTGTAATTATCTGAAAACCGATTCTGTATGATTAAACTAGATTAAATAAAGCCAATTAAAGAGTTTGACGTAATTACCATTTTGCCATTGTGAGTGGGGCCTTTGTTTATTCATCTTTGAGCCTTATACACTTAATCAAAACATTTCTTCTCCCATTTCTTGCATACAACCGAATTTAGAGAGAGAGGGAGAGAATTAAGGGAGATTTTGACTCCAACCTAGTGAATTGCTTGAGAACTTAGGGGAAATTGAAGATTGATGTATTTTTGAGCTCCTAAACCTTGAATACAAGACTTAGGTAAGGAATTCATCTTCTTATTGTTGACATTGAACAAGTTCTTGCATGATTCATGCTTCATTGTAGAACTAAGTCATGATTTAGTTCAAATATGTGGGATTCTAGCATATATCATGCATGCATGCTTGAATTGATGAGTTTTGAGTTGATTCCATGGTCAAATGCCACATGCATGTTCATAATCATGTTTAAATCCATGTTTTCATCTTGTTTTGAAAAGATTGAGCTCTTTGGAGCAAGAGTTGAAGCTTTGAAATGGTTTTAACCCATGCATGTCATGTTTGAACATTGTCCTTGAAATGGGTTTGAATGTTGGATTTAATTGACTCACCTTTGGGGCTTGAATTCATAAATTGGCTTTTGAAACTTGTTATACATTGTTTTGGGATGTATTTTCCAGAATTTGGGCCCAAGAGGTCGAGAATTGAGTTGAGAATGCTTGGTTTGAGCTTAGGAGACAAATCTGGAAATTCCAGATTTGGCTTCTTCGCTCGAGCGAAGGATTCTTCGCTCGAGCAACCAACGTTTCCTCTGAGCCACGCTCGAGCGAAGGATTAGTGGCTCGAGCGTAAAAATCGAGCATCCAGTACTTTTACTGTTTCATCAGACCGCTCGAGCGAAGGATTGTTCGCTGGAGCGAAGCCTTTGATTTTGCAACCTCGCTCGAGCGAAGGAAGGCTCGCTCGAGCGAGACCCCTGTTTTCAGCAACTTTTGAAAAATGCCTTACAATTGTATTTTTGCATCCTCATCTCATCCTAGGCATTCTTAGGCCTAGTTTAAAGCATCTTAATGAGGATTTAGACATAGAACCACACCGAGGAAATTTAGGGATTTAATTATCATCCTTTCCGACTGTGAAACTTAGTGTGTGTTCTATTTGTTAACTGTTTAGGGTTGGCTCTCGGGGACGCGCTCTAGCTGCTATTAGCCCAATCTCTGTGAGTAACAATTGTGTAAAGATATGTTCAAAATGGTTATCTTTTGAATACTGAACTGAACTGTTTATTGAACTGATATAATTTACTGAATGAATGTATGTCCTATATTCTGAACTGTATCGTGGCATCCTTAGCACTTACTGTTTACTGTTACTGTTACAGAGCTCTGTCGGTTCCCTTGTGGAACCATACTGTTTACTGATTGATGGCCATCATTACTGTTGGGTCTGTTAAGACCCGGTCCTTTTGGACCTACTGTTTATAGGCTAATGGATGTACCACATATGACTGATTGACTGAAATACTGAAAGACTGAAATACTGTTTAATGAACTGATTTCATTACTGTAAGGACATTCATTCATACCCCTTTACGCATTATGTTATTCACTGGGCTTTAGCTCACTGTTTATATATATATGTAGGTTCTCAGCAGCCAGACCGGAGCTAGGAGCGTGGGTTAGTCCCCAGTTTTATCAAGCCAGCCTATGTGCCTCACTGCGAGGTTCCGAGACGCCATGCCATGGCTTGGGGTGTTTTTTTGTTTCCCCACCTGTCTCCCTACTGTTTTGTGTTACTGTTTAGACTGTTATCCCTCTTACTGCACTGTTGTCAAGGGATTCGATCCCTGTACTGATTGACTGTAAATGATTGTATAGACTGTACTGTTCTAAACTGTTTGAATGCATGAAAAATGTTTTTGGCATACAGATTGTCACAGCTCAATGGACACTAGTACTTACTGTATTGGCTTCCGCCAGGCCCTGTACTCTGTTTAACTGTGTTACTGTTCAGCAGGCCTTCGGTAATCTCGGATTACTGGCCAGTTACGGTGCTAAACCCATAGGGCCGGGTTTGGGTCGTGACAGAGTGGTATCAGAGCGATACTTAACCACGAGTTATACCGCACACACGTGTCCAAATGAGCTATAGGATGTCCTAGAAAAGAAGTTAGGGCATTGCATGAGCATAAAAAGTGTGTGTGGTTATGACATGACTGCTTATATGCCAATGTGTTAAACTGTTTAAGTATGTAACTGTTTATGTTTATAATTGCTACCACTGCTTATAGTGAAATGAAACGAAACCTATATGCATACTTAAAGAAGTTAAATGGAATAACATGTAATGTTAATGTTACTACCGACTGTGGAAATCTATAAGAAAGTGAACGTGTGAAAGTAAAGGGTCATGTGACCATACCTGAACTGAAATGAAAGTATACGCACGTCTGATATGGAATAAAATGTGAAATCAGTGAGAACTTCCCTGTGTTGATCAAAGAAATATGTGGGAACCTAATTTGTGGAATGTTAAACCGTAGAGTCTCATGCCTTTGTTGAATGACCTTGAAAGTCCGATTGGAATCACGTTGGCCAGCGTTGCTTCTAGTTGGAAATTCTTGGTAAATTCCTGGGGAATGAATAGGTTAACTGAGAATCTGAAATAACAACAACAAGGGCGAGGATTGTGAACGAACTGAAACTTCTAATCTGAGGATTAACAGGCTAGAATGAATGATTGAGGCCTTAATCGAAAATCTGAGAGAATAAAGGCAGACATGCGTGCCTGAACCAACTGAATATGAACTGATGACACTAATACTGAAACCCAAATAAACTGAAACCACCGGAATTTCTGGGAGGTACTGAACCACTGAAAACTGAGACTTGGGTTTAGAAACTGAGAAAATATGTGAAGTTCTCTTCGGAAAAAAAAAAAAATGCTTTCCCCAATACATCTGAAATAGGAAAGTATCCGAGTTTAAACAACTTGAGTAAAGTGATAGGACTGTGGTCGAATATGAGGTAAAATTTACCCAGCTAATCTGATAGGCAACCCACATGATAGACACTGACTGGAAAAGAACTGGAGGTGGGAGTGACCTAGATGTGTTTGACATCGTCAACTGAAATTAGAAAGAATGAAACAAAAGTAACAGAAAGTGAAAATGACCGGTGCTTCAATGACCTCCGGGAATGGAAAATCTCGGCAATAGCTTTGACCAATGAAGGTCAAAGAAGTAATGTGAACAACGATATACCTATCTGTACCGTATGTGGGAAATACCAATGGGGCGTTGCCACCGCCTATCTGAAACTTATTCTAGGCATGGACAGGAGGGATATTTGCCTAAGTCTTGCCCACAAATGCTCGGAACACCGGAAAGACTGACGTAGGTATTACCTGAAACAGATGAAATTGCTTATACGAACGTTTGTGTGGGGAATCGTATATTCCGTAATTTGGTATAGACTGCGAACATATTGACTGCGCTAATTGAACTACTGGAATTATGAACCATACACTGAGAACTGTTAGAACTTGTGAACAGCAAGAACTTGCTGAGTTGAGCCCTGGTATCGTATTGCACAAACTGAATGTGAACTGTTAGGTATGACCTTTTGAACTGTACTAGAACTGTTGAACATGAGAATACCTTATGATTAACTGTAATTCGAGAAATTTGTACAACTATGATTTATACTGAATTGTTACGTATTGACGGACATTATTGAATGAACGGACCCTTGAACTCGAATTATACACGTGAACTGTTTGTGCGTGGGACTGCTGAAATTGAGAATCCATATTGGTTTGTAAAGATGAACTTCTGCTTATGAATTTGTGAACGAATGCCTACATGAAAACTGATTTCGATCTCACGCCTGTATGTATGCTCCCATGCTTGTAACACTGTTAAGATTGAGAGGAATGGACTGTGAATAATGGATCTTTTGAAATCTACCGTTGATGCGGACTATATGTGCGACACTGTAAAACCTCATGTTAACATTTGCCTATGCTAAGGAAACCGCTTAGACTTGTGTACATATCTGCTTACCTTTGCTTAAGGATATTACTAGACTGAATAGATATATGACTGGTTATCTTAACTATCATATCTGGAGGAACTATTTTGCATTGTACATTGAACCCGTGAACCTGTAATGGGACTGTTAGTAGATTCTGAACATGCACATATATGACTGTACCTTTGCTCGGAATGACTGATTAATTTGTTTGATAAGTTAACCGTTGGGACTATGACTCTGTAACTGCATGACTGAATAAAGACCCCAACCGATAAACTCTTGACTGGGAATCGTGATTGTGGAAAATTGACATGACTGTTGGAGTTGATCTGCGAGCCTATGCTTTAGTGACTATATGACTGATTTGGAACCCTTGTATGACAACTCACCATTATGTGCCACTAAGAACTTTGTGTGATGTATTACTGTATACCATATGCTTATATGAAGGATTTA
The DNA here is from genome assembly GCA_022316695.1 of Camellia oleifera. NCBI lineage: Eukaryota > Viridiplantae > Streptophyta > Magnoliopsida > Ericales > Theaceae > Camellia > Camellia oleifera. The sequence goes on from CM039306.1 coordinate 52,042,900, forward strand.
TTTGGAAATTGCTATATTGACTGTGATGCTTACCTCTCGATATGACTAGCTGCGTGTCTGTGCATTTGTCTGTAAACTTATTGGGAGGAACACACTGAATGTGACCTGTACTGCTTTGATATGAATTGTAATGGTACCGGACTCTGATGTAAGTTTAATAATGGATGAACTCAGACTGATTGTGAAACTACTATGTACCGAAATGACCGGAGTATGAACTAATGTTAACTGATCTGGAAATGATAAGAATGGAACTTTGATCTGAACTAATCTGATGGAACTGTGGGTTAATGAAACCCTTTTGTGTAACTGATGGAACTTTTGTTTGATGCTTGCGCTTCGAACTTTTATTTGATATGTTTGGACAGAACTTGCATCTGAAATGACCTAGTCGAACTTTCATCGATTTGATCTGAGAGAACTCTTATTAAGAGCTATTACCGGATTTGTTTACAATGTAGGAAAAAACTGGGTATGTGGCATGTGATTAATTACCCGGTATTACCGTTATAACCATGAACTTGTTTGACTAGGGAATTATTGTTTTGGTGATTACTGTACTTCAGAACTGGGGGGATCTGTTGACCACAGACTGGTTTTGATCATAAACTCTGACTGTCTGGAAGTATATGTAATCTGTATGACTGCTTTCGTATTGACATGTGCTATGACCGAATCGGTAAGGACTGGCACTGATGAATAGTAAATGAATGCTTAAGAACTCTGCCTACTGCTATGGGAGTAATGTACAAATTCGCCTTATGTTCCCGATAACTCCCGAATGAACTGGACTGACTGTGATGGCTTATCGAATCGAGAATCAAATTGAACTAAGACTGAAGGAAAGACTCGAAATTGAATGGATCGAATCTCTGTAATTTAACGGGGGAAATTACTTATGAAACTGAGACCAGTGTAAAGCCATAACCCCGATAAGTACTTGATATAAGTAGTGTGAATACTACTACATTGCTACTGTACTGTTACTGTATTGTATCGTTACTGTTACTGTATTGTATCGTCACTGTTACTGTATTGTACCGTTACTGTTATTGTATTGTTACCATTACTGTCACTGTACCGATACTGCTACTGCTACTGCTACTGCTACTGTACTCGCTGTGTACTACTGTGCCACTTTATTCATATTTCGTGTCACGAAATAAGTTTTGTCTCGAAAATGCTATATGCTGTTTACTGAATGATTGTTCGATCCCTGTTATATATTCATGACTCTTAGTATTATGTAATATATGTTAGCTGCCCGGTATCGGAGGTTCCTTTATGGAACTTATATCTGTCTGTACTCTGTTACCCGTACCGGAGGCCTCGTCATGAGGGCCCAGCTACTGTACTGTTCTGTTCTGTTACCCGGATTCGGGATTCCCTTATGGAACTGGTTATTCATAACCCTTATGTAACTGTATCTGCTCTGCACTGTATCTGTTCTGTATCTGCCATGTCTGCATCTGTTCTGTATCTGCTCTAATAATGCACCATGTATACATAAGCCAGGATTGTGCATCTACGTATGCTCTAGACAAAATATGCAAATGAACATGTATCCGAATCTGTCATTGACTGAAAACTGAAAGTGCATAAGATTCTGTTTTAATATGAACCCCAATCCCTATATGTGATTCCTGATTCTGTTATTGAGCATTGTTAAGATTGGGAATGGGTCATGAATCCGTTTTTGTATATGATTGTGCTCCTGTTATAGAGTGAAAGTTACCTTTATGATAGGCATCATCTCTGTTGTCATATGTTAACCCGAGTTTGGAGGACCAAACTCTTTATAAGGAGGGGAGACTGTAACAACCTTCGTACAGATTACCGATAAACTACTGAATTAGCTACTGGTTACTGTTAAACTGAACTGATAATGACTGATAATTGAATTAATTGAAGCACTGAATGGACTGATTGAAATCGAAACTAAAATTGAATAAGTTTATCTATTGAATTGTATATTGCATCTGTTTGATCGATTGATTATCTGTTTGAATTCATGTGTTTAAACTGCAAATTGAAGGCCTTATCGGCGGCCAAATCCGAAATTGACTGATGTTTTATAATCATCATAATTAATGTGATTTTATAGTGTAATTATCTGAAAATCGATTCTGTATGATTAAACTAGATTAAATAAAGCCAATTAAAGAGTTTGACGTAATTACCATTTTGCCATTGTGAGTGGGGCCTTTGTTTATTCATCTTTGAGCCTTATACACTTAATCAAAACATTTCTTCTCCCATTTCTTGCATACAACCGAATTTAGAGAGAGAGGGAGAGAATTGAGGGAGATTTTGACTCCAACCTTGTGAATTGCTTGAGAACTTAGGGGAAATTGAAGATTGATGTATTTTTGAGCTCCTAAACCTTGAATACAAGACTTAGGTAAGGAATTCATCTTCTTATTGTTGACATTGAAAAAGTTCTGGCATGATTCATGCTTCATTGTAGAACTAAGTCATGATTTAGTTCAAATATGTGGGATTCTAGCATATATCATGCATGCATGCTTGAATTGATGAGTTTTGAGTTGATTCCATGGTCAAATGCCACATGCATGTTCATAATCATGTTTAAATCCATGTTTTCATCTTGTTTTGAAAAGATTGAGCTCTTTGGAGCAAGAGTTGAAGCTTTGAAATGGTTTTAACCCATGCATGTCATGTTTGAACATTGTCCTTGAAATGGGTTTGAATGTTGGATTTAATTGACTCACCTTTGGGGCTTGAATTCATAAATTGGCTTTTGAAACTTGTTATACATTGTTTTGGGATGTATTTTCCAGAATTTGGGCCCAAGAGGTCGAGAATTGAGTTGAGAATGCTTGGTTTGAGCTTAGGAGACAAATCTGGAAATTCCAGATTTGGCTTCTTCGCTCGAGCGAAGGATTCTTCGCTCGAGCGACCAACGTTTCCTCTGAGCCACGCTCGAGCGAAGGATTAGTGGCTCGAGCGTAAAAATCGAGCATCCAGTACTTTTACTGTTTCATCAGACTGCTCGAGCGAAGGATTGTTCGCTGGAGCGAAGCCTTTGATTTTGCAACCTCGCTCGAGTGAAGGAAGGCTCGCTCGAGCGAGACCCCTGTTTTCAGCAACTTTTGAAAAATGCCTTCCAATTGTATTTTTACATCCTCATCTCATCCTAGGCATTCTTAGGCCTAGTTTAAAGCATCTTAATGAGGATTTAGACATAGAATCACACCGAGGAAATTTAGGGATTTAATTATCATCCTTTCCGACTGTGAAACTTAGTGTGTGTTCTATTTGTTAACTGTTTAGGGTTGGCTCTCGGGGACGCGCTCTAGCTGCTATTAGCCCAATCTCTGTGAATAAAAATTGTGTAAAGATATGTTCAAAATGGTTATCTTTTGAATACTGAACTAAACTGTTTATTGAACTGATATAATTTACTGAATGAATGTATGTCCTATATTCTGAACTGTATTGTGGCATCCTTAGCACTTACTGTTTACTGTTACTGTTACAGAGCTCTGTCGGTTCCCTTGTGGAACCATACTGTTTACTGATTGATGGCCATCATTACTGTTGGGTCTGTTAAGACCCGGTCCTTTTGGACCTACTGTTTATAGGCTAATGGATGTACCACATATGACTGATTGACTGAAATACTGAAAGACTGAAATACTGTTTAATGAACTGATTTCATTACTGTAAGGACATTCATTCATACCCCTTTACGCATTATGTTATTCACTGGGCTTTAGCTCACTGTTTATATATATATGTATTTTGTATTTTTACTTCGGGGACACTGCCCCTCAACCCCGCCAAGGCGTTGCCCTAGGACCCGCCAAGAGGTGTTGCCCCCTGGACCCCTGCAAGCTGACCGGGCAGCTCTATCCCCGACATACTCAATGAAGTGGAAAAACTGGGATCGTTACACATTTAATAGGTCACCACTGTTTAGAGGCAAAATTTTAGCTATTGGAAAACTAGGATGACCCTACATGTTCAATCTAACGATTATGAATGTTAGAAAATTATTTGCAATGGTCCAAAAATTCCTACCAAAACTGTAGATGGCCTTAAGGTACCAAAACCTGAAGATGAGTGGAATGAATCAGACACTAGAATGACCCAAATTAATGTCAGATCACAAACATGTTGTATTGCGCCCTAGATGCCAACAAATTCAATAAAATTTCCACATGTAAAACCGCAAAAGAAATTTGGGATAAGCTTATAGTGACTTATAAGGGAATCGAACAAGTTAAAGAATCTAGAGTTAGTTTATGTAACGCCCCAAAATTTATAACATCGAATGAGTACAACAATCAACGTTTATTATAAGAGAAGATGTAATTCCCTAACCTTTACGTCACGGATCAATAAGGTTTGTACAAAATAGTTCTATATGCAAATTATACATTCAATAATATCAAATACATGAATCTATAACATGTTGAACATCGAATCCAAAAATAAATAAATGCCTTCAAGGGCTTACAAATTCCAAGGCTTAAGCCCGGTTGCACAAAAATGGTTTCTCGGACCCAAACAGTTATAGCCCTTGGCTAACCAAATACATATCACAACAAAATAAGAGCCCTATGCTCCCAACACATACATCCATGCCCTAACTTGGCGGGATCACCACGTCCTTTCTTGCACCAAAATCCCATAGGGTGAGCATAAAGTCTAGTAGTGAATTTTTAACAAAGTCTATACATTTTATACAAGTCCAAAAGAATGAAATGCATGCATCATGTTATGCTCTTTCAAAAGAAGTTCACATTTTCTCATCTTTTGAAAACCATCATACTCAATGATATCTTGACATTTCCAACAATTTCAAAATTTATCAATTTAACTCAAAGGGCGGTAAATATGACTTAGGTAATCCGTAGTGTAGCTCGACTTTTTCGAGCCCCTTTTCAGAAGCTCGAAAAAAGCCATATAGTTCGAACTCCCGCGATTCTGAATCTAATCTCACAAGTGCAATGTAAAATTGATAAACACCAAAGAGTCCAAATCCAGCAAATTGTTTTGGAAAATTGATTTTGAATAAAAAAATGCCAAAATTGGATTGCTTTGCCAGACACAGAGTCGCCACATAAATATTTTATTTTGGAAAAATTTAAGAAACCCATGACTCGTGCCAAAGGCCACGTGTTCGTCATAGGGCTCGGAAACTTAAGTACAAGAGGAGAAGGTCATGAATTGAGCACCCCCACTCGCCCGATCAAAGATTGGCCTCTACTAGTCATGATATGATTTTTTATCAACATTATATGCTCTTGTTTCAGTTAGTAAGCTAGCATTACAATGTGATGTGCGCACACGAGTATAGACTAGTTTGCTTGAATTGGAACAATTCAATTTCATGTTTGTTTTGCGAAAAGGGTTTGATTTTGCCATCTCGAGTGGGCTTAAAGTTTTATGAATTTGCCACTTGACAAAGTGGGCCGTAAAGTACATTTATTGAATCGTTCCAATTCAAACAACAAGCCTTCATCCACAGACATTCAAACAGTTATAGCAAGTAAGCACTTAGCTTCATGGCAAGCATGCTAGTCATGGCAATCACTCACACTCATGTAAGTATGCTAAAGCATTAAAAACTCGCCTAGTACTCCAAACCAAAAAAGAAATTAGTTAGAAAAACGCATGTTCCTAACTATGCCAAATGACTAATGCAACACATGCAATAATGCAACTAATAGGCTCGACTACTAATATGGTATATGAGGCAATTTAAATAGCATGCATTTAAGCACGTATTCAAAGAATGTATTGAAATGACAATGCACTTAGAATGATGTGCCGAGCCTCGGTACATGCAAGACAAGATGAATGTATGCAAGCATAAGATGTGCTAAACGAAACGTGATGCTCCTAATTTAACCATCAAAAGCGAATAAATAAAAGAGAGAAAGACGTGGGGTTGGAAGACATACACATTATTACATTTTTCTCTCACGAAGGAGAGTCCAAATGAATAACTAAGCTAAGCTAATTATTACAAACCAAAATGAATAACTAGTTAAACTAATTAACTAATTAAATAATTACAAAACAATTGCAACTAATAATTAAACTAATTAACTAATTTAATAATTACAAAACAATTACAACTAATAATTAAACTAAGTAACTAAACTAAGCCAATTAGCTACTCTACCTCGGGAAATGGAAGATGTGCATGTGCATGCTCGGATATCAGCCGAAAAGACCTCCATTTTGCTCCTAAAAGCCTTTGTTTCCAGAGTTGAACATTTCCAAAACCATTTTGCTCCACCTTACCAACACTCCATTGAGGTTTGCATCAGTGGCCAGCCGGCCACTAGTAATGTAGCGATCCCGGTTTCGATCATTCTTTCATGTTTTGCCATTTCGACTGGGTCGGTCGGGGGTCGAGTTGTCCAATCAGCTCGCAAGGGTCTAGGGGGCAACGCCCCTTGGCGGGTCCAAGGGCAGCACCCTGGCGGGGGTTGAGCTGCCCAGTCAGCTCGTGGGGGTCCAGGAGGCAGTGCCCCTTGGCAGGTCCTAAGGCAGCGCCCGGGCGGGGTTAAGGGGTAGCACCCTCAAAACAAAAATGCAAAATGCATTCGAAGTTACTTGTTCACTCGAGCGGCTGTTTATGCGTTCGAGCGGAAAATGTTTGGTTTTAGAAGTTTGACCTGTCTGCAAAAGTACTGGGTTAGTGTGTTTGACGCTCGAGCGGGGCATTTCACCCTCGAGCGGACCATGTTATATTAGTTCGTGAATTTGATATTTCATATCACTTTTTCAGTCCTCTCTCTCTCTAAAAGTCTCCAGAATTCCAGATCGGGAGCTTCTCTCTCTAGAAGTTATCTTCTCTCTTTGATTTCTCCAAATCTATTGGGATTTAGACTTAAGTTCTTCACCAAAGTTGGTTATCATCTCGAGGGCTTCGTTGTGTGTGTTGAAGACCGAGTTTCGACACCGTTGATTTTGGGGGTTTCATCTCATTTCTTCTTCAAAACTTGAGGTAGGGATTTTCTTAGAGTTATATATATGTTTTTGCAAGATCTAGATGATTTTCGAAATCATCCTTTGATTAGCTTAGAGAAATTGATTATTAATTTCAAGAAGATGAGTGATTTTGAAAGAGGGTTTAATTTCTTTTCCTTTTAAAATAGAAATTGAAGGTTTTGAACCATATTGATTGAAGAAAGATGATTTTGGGGAGATTCTTCTAAATATTTTGGAGATGAATGGTTTTGGTGAGAAAACCTAGAAATTGGGTATTTTCTTTGAAAGATATTGAAAATCCTTGGAAGATGTTGTCATATTTATTTTGCGTACCAAAATAAATGGATGTTTTGAAAATTGTTTATTTATACATAAATGACGAATTTTGTGAAAAAAATGAGAAATGTTGTTTATTTTTGAAATTGTTGTCAAAATGTTGATTTAGTATTGAATTCACTAAATTGTTGAGATTGCTCGAAATGTGGGAATTACGTTATTCTCTTGAATGAATTGGATATAAAAGTACATATATATATATATATATATTCATGTTGTGGAATTGTGTTGAAAAGAGGATTGAGAATTTTGATCACAATGATATATTGTGTGGGACAATTGAATATGGAAGTAATGTTGCATTGCATTATTAAGCATATATTGGCATTTCAATTCATTGGACTATGTTAAGTTTTGGAAATTTGCATTGAGAAAAGAATGTTGGGAAATGGGTTTTCATGAAATGGTTTTGGCGTAAATATGGTGGTAAGTCTTGGTAGGTGGTGTAGATGAAATTGTTTAAGTTGGCCTGAGTGCCCTTGGTGAAAGACCAGAAAGTCGGGCGGGTGGGTGTCGAGCCTTCAGGTTAATACCGGTAAAAATGACAATCGGTAGTACTTGTATAGTCTACTTGTAGACACCGACCTAGGGATTACCAGATTTGTATTTACCGTCCCCTTTAATTAAATTGATAAATTTTGAACAGTTGAAGTTGTATAACATCATTGAGCATGATGGTTTTCAAAAGATGAAGATGTGTTTTATTTTCAAAAAGGCATGGCATGGCATGGCATGTGCATTCATCTCTTGATACTTGTATAAAATGTATATACTTTGTTAAGGATTTCCTATTGGGCTTTATGCTCACCCTATCGGATTTTTGTGAAGGAAAAGACATGTGAATCCGCCTAATTGAGGGCATGGAAATGTGTGTGTTGAGAGCACTAAAGTTCTCATTTGCTGTGATCCTATTTGTAAGCCAAGGGCTATGTATGTGTGGGTTTGAATAACCATTTTGTGTACCGGGCTTAAGCCTTGGAAGTCTGTAAACCCTTGGGGGTGCTTATTTGGTTATTTATTTGTTGTTGAATCAATGTAATATCGCATGAGGAACTATTATTATTATGTAATGCAAGTATGAGAAGTTATATTTGGTTTTCCTTTAAGAGAGCCATGATTGTTGTATTATCATTTGGACTAGAAATTTGGGGCGTTACAACTTGGTATCAGAGCTACCGGGTTTGAATACTTGGAGCTCGTGGGAAGTGGTTGTTTAACCACAATGGGTTCATCTAGCATGCTTAGGAAGTGTTATGCATTTTGCGACTATGTGATAACATGCTTATGTAACTAAATGGGTATGAGATTGGACTTTTGGGATGTTGTTTGCGCCTGTTAAATTCCTTGAGGTCTTATTAGAAGGGTATTTGATCAATACTCGTTCTACTAAGAATTCTTGGTTTTTCATGGGACAAATTTCATCATGAAAGAATGATCCGTATGTGTTTACATGACTAAGTGCTTATGTGTAGTGAAATTTAATTGTGTATATGGTAGAGAAATATATGGAATTGTTCTAGTCGAACGTATGAGTCAAGTTACAAGCACATATGAGTTAATGTGCTAAATTATTTCTCTTGTGTCCTTTATTAGGATGTCAGGAAGGGGTCAAGTCCGTGGTGGTAGAGGTGGAAGGCGTGGTAGGGCTAGCCGAGGTGTGCATGAGGTACCAGTCCATAGAGTTCCGGTGCAAGAAGAAGGGTTCGGCCAAGCTAATATGGCCGAGCAAGCAGGCCAAGCTAATGTGGCCGAGCAGGTGGGATAAGCGGGTCAAACCGTAATGAGGGCCCTAGCTCAAGAAATGGCCGAGGCTTTGAGGGTGTTTATGAACTTGCTGAGGGCGGAGAATCAAGCCCGAGAGAACACCGTGGAGTCAAGAACGAGTTTCCTTACTAGAGAGTTTTTACGGGCCAAACCAGATGAATCCCATGGTGGCCCTGAGCCCAAGAAAGCGGATGAGTGGCTTGAACAAACTGTGAAGACGTTCGAGATGCTTCATATAGATGATAGCGAGTTGAGGGTGACTCTAGTGAGTTACTACCTTAAAGGGGATACGGGTCAGTGGTGGAAGTATGCCAAGGGTAGGGTAGAGCCATCATGGGAAGCCTTTGGGTTACTTTCCAAGATAAGTATTTACCTCCCATTGCTAGGGAGAGATTAAGGTAAGAGTTCAAAGACCTCAAACAACTCGACATGACCGTGGCCGAGTTCGAGGTAGTCTTCTCTAGTTTATCTAGGTTTGCACCAGAGTTGGTGGCAACGGAAGAGCGTCGTTGCATTGAATTCGAGAAAAAGTTGAAAACCAAAATTTTCTTTAAGACTGTTGGGAACATGATTCGGAACTATGACCGTCTTGTAGAGTCGGTGGCATACGTTGAGATTTCCGTACAAGTCAAGGAGGAGAGGCTTTGGAGTTCGAGGCCTAGGGGCCAAGAGTCTCAAGGAATAGGCAGAATAAGAAGAGTAGGGGTACTTTTTCATTCCAGTCACAACCACAGCAGTCAAAATCCACTTTTCCTTTGCCTAGTGCGGTTCCTGGAAAAAGTACATCTAGTGGCTTCACGTGTTTCAAGTGTGGCTGTAGACGTGCCCGAACGTCCCGGGCTCCGCGCTCGAGATTGGTGTGAAAATCCGTTTTGTTCATTGGGCTTATTACAGTCCGGACTCAATGTCACGGTTCTGAATCTAATCTCGCAAAGTGCAATGCAAGACCGGTAAATCACCAAAGAGTCCAAATTCGGCAAATCGTTTTGGAAAACTGATTTTTGTAAAGAAGTGCCAAACATGGACTGCTTTGCCAGATACAGAGTCGCCACCTAAATATTTTTGTTATGGGAAATTTAGGAAACCCTGACTCGTGCCTAAGGCCATGTGTCCATCATCAGCAAAGTTGCCTCGGCTCGGGAACTTGGGTACAAGAGGGGAAGGTCATGCAATGAGCACCCCCGCTCGCCCGATCAAGGATCGGCCTTTACTACTATGATATCTTGTTTTTGAAAACACATGCGTTCTTATTCCGGTTTATTATCTAGAATTACTATGTGATGCGCACAACACACAAGTATAGACTAGATCGCCTAAGTTGGAACAAAACATTTCATGTTTGTTTGAAAATGGTTTGAAGGTGTTACTCGCAAGTAGGCTAAGAGGTGGATTTGCCACCCTCAAGTGGGCTTAGAAACACATGATTTTGCCACTCTCAAATGAGCTTTAAAACTCGCATTTCAATAAATTGTTACAATTCAAGCAATCCAACCTTTACCCATAGGTATTCAGGCAGTTAATCACTTAAGCAGTTAGCCTCATGGCAAGCATGCTATCATGGCAACACTCACACTCATGCAAGATGCTAAAGCATAAAAGCTTACCTAGTACTCCGAGCCAAAACAATAGCTAGTTAGTAATCAATGCATGATCCTAGCTGTGTTAAGATGGCTAATGCAATACATGCAAAATGCAACTAGAAATAGGCTCGGCTATTCTAAGATGGCATATGAGATGCAACTTGATAATCATGTATTCAAATCGGAATTTAAATACAATGCAGTTAGTATGATGCGCCGAGCCCGGTGCATGCAATACAAATGAATAGATGCAAACATGCGAGCATAGGAATACTAATCAAAATATGACCTAGAACTAACCATTGTAAGCAGTTAAGTAAAAGGGAGAAAGATGTGGGGTTGGAAAACATTCACACACGCACATACACTTATTACAAAATTTGCTCTCTTGACGGAGGGTCCAAATAAATAATACAAGCCAACTAATTAACTAACTGTCCTAGCTAATTAATTATTACAAAACCTTAACTAATTAAGCAAATTAATTAAATTACAAAACAGAGTATGAAACTAAAGAGGTTGTGACAGCTCTGCCTCAGAATGATTGAATGATGCATGCACGATCGCCTCGCTCGGAAACCCGTTGCCATGCCTCATGTTGCCTCTGTTTGCACTATTCTACACCTCTGAGAACTGTGAAAATATCTGTGATGCTTCTGAACCACTTCATGGCCATGCTAAGAGGCCATCGGCCAAAGGATATGGCCATTGGCCAAGGGAAATGGATTATCGACCATTTATGAATCCATCGGCCAAAACTTGTTAGCCGATCGACACTGAAGATAGCCGATCGGCCATCTCTTCCTACAGACTGCTCCTCTTGCTACAGTAGAGGACAAACAAGGGCATGGCAATACATTTGCAAGAAAATATTGTGCACCTACACCCTTTATCATGTTTGAGACTCAAAGGAGTGTAGTGTTCGACCCTTGAGCCATCAATCACGCATTTCGATGTATGATGGCCAAAGAGGCCAAATTACACAAATCAATATGGGATGAATGCACAAAAACACATGAATGCCTCACACTCTATCATGTTGGATCAAGAGTGTCGGTGACCGAGGATTGAGGCACGTTTAGTCACTTCAAGTATGAAATGTCCCTCGTTCCTCATGTTTGGTTTGACACCCCAAACCAAACACAACGCAATGCATGCAATATAGAAAAGCTATGCAATGCAACATGAGCATGCCAAATACAATATGACTCAAACATGCACACAAGGCTAAGGTAACAAGCATGCCAAATACAATGCAACCTAAACAAGCATGTGACAAAATGCAAGCTAGCAAGCATGCAAAATGCAACCTAAACATACAAACATGCATGGCATGCAAAGAAGGACAAGCGTGCAACAACATGCAAACTAGCAAGCATGCAACAACATGCAACATGTTGAGCATGCAACAACATACAAAGATGGACTTAAACCAAAATGGGGAGACCTCAGCCACGCCCAAATCAGTGGCCAAGATGCAATGAAAATGAAGACAAGAGCACATACAAACATGCATACACCTTGGTTCACAAACAAGGCATGAAGATACAAACTCTTAAGAGCACCTAAAGAGTGAAAAGTGTGGACATGTGACAAGCATTATAAGCTCTGAAATCAAGCATGGAATGGGGCCAAACCATCCAAACTACACAAGTATGGTATGCAAGAGGCTTAAAACTTGAAGATAGCAAAGGAACTTGCACTAAAGCTATGCAAAACATGAAGCAAATGACAAGTACAACCCAAAATAGTCCTAAAGCATACCAAAATGAGTCTAAAACATGCATGGACCAAGGCCAAAACAAGTCAACATGAAAGGCCAAAAGCATGAAGCATGTAAGGCTACAAAGGGGTGTTGCACTACACCTATCAAGACCAAACATGGAATGACTTAACCAATGAAGAACAACGTTATGGCATGTCAAAATAAGCTCAAAAACCAACTGAGATGGCATCCCGAAAGCCTAAGTATGATAGCATGCACAATGATTCATTCTTAAGGCATAAAACACAAACTACCCAAAGCATGGAATAGGTGAAAGATGCAAGTGTATGACCATGAAACATGGACTAAAATCACATTTCACATGATGCCAAATCATGAAAATAGTTCAAGTAATACATGCTAATGGACTCAATGCACAAAGCTAACAAGCTAGATTGAACTAAGGCTACACAAAGCATGGCATATATGATCAAGACAACACAAATCAGAGCTTAAACATAGTAAAAAAAGGCTAAAAGATTCATGGAGTTGAGCCAAAACATGCAAGAATGATGATCCAAACACATGATGCATGTTAGGGCAATAGAGGGGATTGCAAGACAAGTGCATGATGCATGCAAGAGGCTATTAAACCAACTTAAAATAGAGGTATATCATGGCAAAATAACACCAAATACTTGCTGAAATGAAGCCAAAAAATGCTAAGCAAACATGTTACCAATATGAACCATTTATACTAGCAAATAAGACACAAGGAGAGGGGGGTGTCCCTCTCCTATTCAAGACTCCAAAACCACTTCTCTACCACTGAAAATTCTCTAGATTTCAGTGGTGAGAAGGTCAAAACAAGATGGTTCCAAAGCTAAAAAAGAAAGGCACAAAACAAGGCCAAACAAAGCCTACGAGGGGGTAGCCAACCTCTAACCAAAAAGTGACCTTAAACAATCATCACAAGCATGCAAAATTAGACCTTTTTTTAGTTTAGAGTTAAGCTTAAAACAATATGTAAATAGGTCTAAAAGCTTAAGCAAGAATGGGGAATTAAAAGGTAGTTGACTCACCCTTGAAGAACGCCTTCAAGAACACAACTCCAGCACTCTCCTCTAATCAAAACCAGTCCAATAACTCCAAAACCAACTCCTAAAGACCTCAGCAACCAAAGGATGGTGTTCTAGTAGGTGTTTGTGTGCAATAGTGTGAAGATTCTACACTTTTGGGCACAAACAAAGGCTAAACAAGAGAGAGAAGTAAAATATAAAGAGAGATATAGAATTTGTGTATGCAATTTTTAGAACCTCTGGAAAGGGAGAGGGGCCTCACTTTTTATAGAATTTCAATCCTCAAGCTTGTTTAACAAGCTTGAGTCTTGAAACAAATCCCTCCAGTATGGAGGATCAGAAATGTGCATACCAGCTGTCACAGTTGGCACAAAATATCTACAAAAAGAAGATGGGAAGGTCTCGGCTCAAAAATATGGCCGATCGACCAAAAGAAGTACCGATTGACCAAAAAGAGTGCTGATTGGCGAACACTTATGGCCAATGGCAAGAAAACAAGGCCGATAGCATCATGCCTTGGCTGATGGGTTGCAAGGATGGCCAACAAGCCACCCTTTCCCCTTAGAAGCAAAACCACAAGTCCTTGGTCCACAACCAAGCACAAAGAAGACAAGTTGAGAGATCCTAAGGCAAGGCGCGCAGCTGAGGCCTTCGGGAACTCAAAACGAACATGAGCATGGATGATCATCGAGTGTTCAAACGATGACGTCCAAGTTTTGAGGACGGTCAAAAATGGGGTGTCTACAGTGGCTAGCCGGGCCACAAAGCCTTTTCGTGCCCACAGAAGGGTGGAGGAAAATTGATGTTGCCATCACCATCACCTAACCGATCTTAGAGTTAGTCTCAATCTTAGAATGGAGGCCATGGATTTAATTGTTATCAGTGTGGTCAGCCAGGGCATATGAAGAGAACTTGGCCTCAGTTGGGAGGCGTATCTGGCACATCAGGGTCGAAGCAGACTTAGAGCCACCAGCAGGCTCATTCAGCTCAGGCTTCACCAGCTAATCAGGGAGCCACTTTGGCTCAATAGGTACAACAGGCCTATACTCTGATAGGGGGGCACGTTAATCAGGGGCCACAGGGGCGCGTGTATGCTGTTACCGTGCCAGAGCAATTGCCAGAATCCTCAGTTATAAGAGGTATTTTTGTTATGTGTAATTCTCTGGCTAATGTATTGAAAGACACGGGTGCGTCTCATTCATTTATATCTACTGCATTTGCTTCTGCATTGGGGTTAGTGGTAGCACAGTTAGTGCCTCCACTCAGAGTAGAGTCACCTGTTGGGGGTACAGTTGATTCAGACTGGGGTTGTCGTGATTGTGAAATAGAAGTTGCTGGGTGTTGACTTCCGTTTGCTTTTGTGTTGCTAGATATGTCGAGTTTTGATGTCATTTTAGGCATAGACTGGTTGTGTTCTTATCAAGTTGTGATTGATTGTTACCGTCAGAGAGTTACAGTGTGCACTTCGGGTGGTAATCATTTCTATTTTCAGGGGAACCGAGTTGATAGAGCCTTGTCGCCAGTTGTTGACCCTCGTAGTAGGAGCAAGCTTAGTGGCTTTCTTGCAACTCTCTTGGATAGTGAGAGTGACAGAGCTCGTGTTGAGTTACCAAGGGTAATTTGTGAATACCCGGATGTTTTTCTAGAAGATCTTACTAGTTTACCACCTCACCGAGAGATCGAGTTCTCTATTGAATTAGTGCCTGGCATGGCACCGATTTCCATGTCACTGTATAGATTTGCACCCGCCGAATTGCATGAGTTGAAGATTCAACTCCAAGAACTTTTAGACAAGGGCTTCATTTGCCCTAGTACATCGCCTTGGGGAGCGTCGGCTCTCTTTGCGAAGAAGAAGAATGGGTCATTGCGGTTGTGTATTGATTACCGCAAGTTGAATAGAGTTACAATTAAGAACAAGTATCCTCTACCCAGAATAGATGATTTGTTTGACCAACTTAGAGGGTCTCGTTGCTTCTCAAAAATAGATTTGAGGTCAGGGTATCATCAGTTGAGAGTCCGGGAGGAGGACATTCAGAAAACGGCCTTTCGTACGCGTTATGACCACTATGAATTCCTTGTAATGCCTTTTGGGTTAACCAATGCGCCTGCTTCCTTTATGGATTTGATGAACAGAATTTTTCGGGAATACTTGGACTGTTTTGTGGTCGTCTTTGTGGACGACATCTTAATTTATTCAACCTCCGAGGAGGAACATGAGGCTCACTACGGGCAGTGCTTGAATTGCTTGAGAAACACCGTTTGTATGCCAAGTTTGAGAAATGCGAGCTTTGGTTAATCGAGATAAAATTTTTGGGGCACGTAGTGTCAAGGGAGGAAGTAATAATAGATTCCTCAAAGATAGATGCTGTACAAGATTGGGAACAACCCAAGAATGTTTTTAAGATCCGGAGTTTCTTGGGGTTAGCGGGGTATTATCGATGTTTTGTTAGGGACTTCTCTAGACTAGCTGCACCTTTGACTAGGTTGACTAGAAAGGGTATCAAATTTGTGTGGAGTGAAGCTTGTGAAAAGTCATTCCAAGAACTTAAGACTAGATTGACTACCGCACCGGTTTTGATATCGATTCTATTAATAACACTATGGCTCTGAGTACGAAGGCAATGGCTGCAGTTTCCAATATGGCTTGACGATTACAAGAAAGAATACAAGAAAATCAACAATGGAGAGATGAGGTGTGCTTGTTAAAACAACAACCGGCTAATATTCGTAAGGAGAAGAGAGAGCTAGAAAGGAAAAATGCATAGTTGGAGAATGCGGTGCAATATTATGCAACGGTTATAATGCCAAGACTCACAAAAGTTGAAAATAGAGAGAGGCGTGTAAATGAGGCTCATGAAAAGTTGTTGAGAGAAGTGAAACAAAAAAAATCTGTAAAGTCTTCTAAAAACTTACATATAATCGAGTAATATTTTCTTCTTCGAAAATAAAATTGCAAGCATTTATTCCTTCTTTTTTTTTATATAAAAAAAGTTCTGTCTTTGCAAAAAAAAAAATAATTATATATACTTCCCCTAAAATAATGCACAGGATATACAAACGCCTTTAAATTTTTTTTATTTTATTATTAATCTCAAAATATTACATAATATGAGTCTCCCCCTAAATTAATGCACTAAAAATTACATAAGTTGGAAGAAACAGATTACCAATCTATAATACCAAGGGCCATTAAGATCCTGGCATAAACAACTACACCAAGTGCACTAGCATAAAAAGAGAAAATACAAATAAAAACAATTTCTTCAGACAAGGTAGAAACAATCATTATTAAATTTAAGAGAGTTTGGAGCACATACAACAAGATAAAAAATATAACACAGTGCAAAATGAATTTTAACATGTCGATCGGCGATGACCTTGATGATCGGAGAGAATGGAGAAGATCGTGTAGATCCGTCATGAATTTTGGTAGATTGGTGATGGATCTTGGTGGATCAGTAACTGATCTTGACGGATCGGTAATTGATCTTGATAAATCGAAAATGATGTTGAAAATTGGTGGTGGAAGTAGAGCAATGATGGATCTTGGTAATTCGTTGAGGAATTTGGGTGAATGATGGTAGTGATGAAAGTGATGGATGATGTTGTGGATGGTGGAGCTGGTGGTGGATGATGGTGAGGATGAAGACACTGTCTGAGGATGAGAGGAAGAAAGAGAGAGCAAGAGAAAAAGAAAAATAAAGAGTGAGGGAGAGATAGAGATAGAGTGAGTCAGTGAGAGAAAGAACCAGAGCGAGAGAGAATATATAAATATATATAATTTTTTTAATTTTAATTTTATTTATTTGTTTATTTATTTATTCATTAAAAAAATAAATATTCTATAGGAGTATTCATCATACAAAGTTCAGTTCTAATGTAACAAAATTGTTCTTTATTAAGTGGCTTGGTAAATATGTCAGCTAATTGACGATTTGTAGGCACAAATTCGAGTTCAATATCCCTTTGAGTACATGATCTCTTAGAAAATGATGCCTTATTTCAATGTGTTTAGTGCGTGAGTGCTGAATAGGATTTTTTGAAAGGTTAATGGAACTTGTGTCGTCACATTTTAGAGGAATACGATCATAATGAAGTCCAAAATCTTGAATAAGTTGTTTCATCCAAAGCAATTGTGCACAACACCCAGCGTTGGCAATGTATTCCGCTTCAGCAGTTGACGGAGCCACCGAGTTTTGTTTTTTGCAAAATCAAGAAGTGAGAGAGTGTCCAAGAAAATGAGAAGTGCCACTAGTGTTTTTTCGGTCAAGTCTACATCTCGCAAAGTTGGCATCTGAGTAACCAAAAAGTTCAAAAGTGGTTCCCTTAGGATACCATAATCCCAAATTTGGAGTGTCGACAAGATATCTGAAAATACGTTTGACTGCGGTGATGTGTGACTCTTTCGGTGCGGATTGAAAACGCGCATACATACAAACACTAAATATTATATCGGGTCTACTTGCAGTAAGATAGAGTAAGGAACCAATCATACCTTGATATTTCTTTTCATCTTCAGGTTTACCTTGCTCATCTTTGTTGATTTTTATTGATGTGCTCATTGGAGTTGCTGCAGGTTTTGATAATTCTATTTCAAACCTTTTGAGTAGATCCTTGACATATTTCATTTGATTTAAATGGATTCCATCATTAGTTTGTTTAATTTGTAGACGAAGGAAGTAATTTAATTCCCCCATCATACTCATTTCAAATTCACCCTGCATATCTTTAGCAAACTCTTTACACAAATTTTCATTAGTAGAACCAAAAAATGATATCATCAACATAAATTTGAACAATTAGCATATCTTCCTTTTTTATTTTTATAAAAAGTGTTGTATCAATATTTCCTCTAGAAAAACCTTTGTCAAATAGAAAATTACTCAGTCTTTCATATCATGCTCTAGGAGCTTGGTTCAAGCCATATAAAGCTTTTGAGAGTTTGAAAACATGATCCGGGTATTTATGACTTTCAAAACCGGGAGGTTGTTCAACATAAACTTCTTCCGAAATGTACCCATTTAAGAAAGCATTTTTAACATCCATTTGATATAATTTGAAATCTTTAAAACATGCAAAAGCAAATAACATTCTAATAGCTTCAAGTCTAGCAATTGGTGCAAAAGTTTCTTCAAAATCAATGCCTTCTTCTTGATTATAACCTTGGGCTACCAATCTAACTTTATTTCTAATAACAACTCCGGATTCATCCATTTTATTTCGAAAAACCTATTTTGTACCAATAATGGGATGATCCGTAGGTCGAGGGGTCAAAAACCAAACTTTATTCCTTTCAAATTGA
Source organism: Camellia oleifera (assembly GCA_022316695.1). Taxonomy (NCBI): domain Eukaryota; kingdom Viridiplantae; phylum Streptophyta; class Magnoliopsida; order Ericales; family Theaceae; genus Camellia; species Camellia oleifera. The sequence continues at coordinate 52,061,638 of CM039306.1, forward strand.
TTTAATTCTTCTTGCATTGCTAAAATCCGGTTTTCATCATTTTCAGCTTCTAAAAACAATTTTGGTTCAATTTGTGAAACAAACGCTAAGTTACCACAAACATTTCTAACAGAGGAACGAGTTTTTATACCTTCCGCCGCATCACCTATGATGAGGTCTTTGGGGTGGCCATGAGCATACTTCCATTCTTTTGGTAGATTTGAAGTTTCTCCATTATTATTTCTTCTTTATGTTCGCGTAATGGATTTTCTTCATTTTCTTTTATGTAAATGCTCTCCATGATTGGTTAATTTTCTACAACATCATTACTTACAAGATTCTTGGAAATAATGTTGTTAGATTCATCAAAAACAACATGCACAGATTCTTCAACAAGTAGAGTTCTTTTATTGAATACTCTATAAGCTTTACTGGAAATTGAATAATCAAGAAATATAGCTTCATCCGATTTAGCATCAAAATTTCTTAAGTTATCTTTATTGTTATTCAATACAAAGCATTTACAACCAAATGCTCGCAAGTGACTAATATTAGGTTTTCTACCTTTCCAAATTTCATAAGAGGATTTCTTAAGAATAGGTTTAATCATAGCTTGGTTTACAACATAGTATGCAGTGTTAATGGCTTCCACCTAAAAATATTTAGGCAAGTTATTTTCACAAAGCATAGTACGGGCCATTTCTTCAAGAGTTCTATTTTTTCTTTCAACTATACCATTTTGTTGAGGAGTTCTAGGGGCAAAAAAATTATGATTAATTCCAATCTCATCACAAAACATAATAAAATTATCATTTTCAAATTGACTACCATGATCACTTCTAATACTACAAATATTAATATTTTTTTTTTCATTTTGAATTCTTTTACAAAGTCTTGAGAAATTATAAAAAGCTTCATTTTTGTGTGCTAAAAATAATACCCATGTATATCTAGTATAATTATCAACACAAACAAGAGTATATGATTTTCCTTCTAAACTTAATGTTCTAGATGGTCCGAATAAATCAATATGGAAGAGTTGAAGCGGTTTAGTAGTTGAAACGATATTTTTGGATTTAAAAGAAATTCTAATTTGTTTTCCAAATTGACATGCATTGCAAAGTTTGTCTTTTTCAAAAACAATTTTTGGTAAACCAATGACTAACTCATTGTTTGAAAGCTTGGAAATTAAATCAAAATGAGCATGTCTTAATCTTCTATGCCAAAGCCAACCATTATCATTTATAGCAGATAAACATTTAATATTAAAATGAGAAAACAATTATGCAAATCAAACACATATACATTCTCATGTCTTTAACCTACAAATAAAGTTTTGTTTCTAGGGTGTTCTCAATAGTGCAATGAGTTTTCTCAAAAATAACTTTATACCCTTTATCACATAATTGACTAATGTTAAGCAAGTTATGTTTTAAACCTTCAACAAGTAAAACATTTTCAATAATAGGAGAATGATTTTTACCAATACTTCCTACACCAATGATTTTACCCTTACTATTATTGCTGAAAGTCACATATCCGCCATCCTTTGGTTGGAGTGTGGCGAACATAGCTTTATTTCCAGTCATGTGCCTTGAACATGCACTGTCAAGATACCATCTATTGTTACTGGATTTTGTCTTGAAACATACTTACAAAAATTTGATTTTTCTATTGGTACCCATATTTTCTTGGGTCCATAAAAATTAGATTTTGATACTCTTGAAATGTCCTTAGGAACCCACATCTTTTTTATTTTAGCAAAAGAATTTCTTTTAACAGGACATGAAGGTGAAATATGACATTTTGTACCACAAAAATGACATGTGAGATGAGAGTAACTAGAAGATGCATGCACAAAACCATTTTTAGTAGTTTTTACTTTTAAAAAAGGTTTATATCCAATTTCGGCTCTACCAAAAGTACGATTTTGATTTTTAAGAATTTTATCTAAAGTCTCTCTTCTTTAAATGAATTTCGAAAGAGTATTTTTTAAGTCTTCAATAATTTCTTTCAAAACAATTTGTTCCTTTTTTAAAGACTCATTTTCTTCTTGTAATACAACAAATTTTTTATCAGAAGTTGAAAACTCTTTTCGAGTTAAAATCTCATTTTCCTTTTTCATTTTCATGACTTCATTTTCTAAAGTATTTATCTTGGAAGTTAAGGATTCTTTTTCTTTTGATAAACTTGAAATCAATTTCTTTTGACAGTTACTTTTCAAACTAAGTTTAATAAATTCAGCATGTAATTCATTAAAAGCTGATTGTAATTCATCAAACGTAAAAGATTTGTCATTTACCTCATCTTATTTTCCAAGTGCCATTAAGGATAGGTTAGCAACCTTAAATTTTCAAACTTTGGTTTATGAGTCGTTGTAACTCGACTTTTTCGCGCCCCCTTTCGGAGAGCTCGAATTGGTCCAATAGTTCGGACTCCTGTCACGATTCTGAATCTAATCTCACAAAGTGCAATGTGAAACTGATAAACACCAAAGAGTCCAATCCGGCAAGTCTTTTTGAAAAATCAGATTTTAAATCAAATTATGCCAAAATTGGACTGGTTTGCCAGATTATAAAGGCGCCACCTAAATATTTTATTTTGGAAAAATTTAGAAAACCCTGACTCATGCCAAAGGCCACGTGTATGTCATCACCAAAGTTGCCACGGCTTGGGAACTTAGGTGCAAGAGGGGAAGGTCCTGAAATAAGTACCCTCTGTGAAGACCGAGTCTTTCCTTTCTTCTTTTTCCCTCATTTCATCTCTTTGTCCTTCTTTATTTTTGTTTGGACTTGGAACGCTCGGAAACTGGTTTCAAACAAATTAAAGTCCTTGTTCTTGTTCTTCGCTCGGTGTTGAGTTTCAGTTGTTTCGGAGGGTGCGCGGTTAGGTCCGGAGTGCCAGGAAGCGAAGTGTAAAATTTCTGACTTGCTGGACCAATTCCGCACGTGCGGGAATGGGTGAGTTGGGGAAGCTGCACACTGCCTAAAAGGCACGTGCGGAAGGAGGTGTGGGAAAAGCCCCGCACGTGCAGTGATGAAGGCCGCACGTGCGGGAAGAGGCGCTCCGCACGTGCGGGGGATGAGGCCGCACGTGCGAGAATAGGCGAGTTGGGGAAGTTGCACACTGCCTAAAAGGCACATGCGGAAGGAGGTGCGGGAAGAGCCCCGCACGTGCGGGGATGAAGGCCGCACGTACGGGAAGGGGCGCTCCACACGTGCGGATGGGTGCCGCACGTGCGGCACTCTGGCAGTCCGAAAACTCTGTTTTTTTTTTTTTTTTATAATCATTTTGAGGCCGAAAATATCTCATTTTCTAGCCCTTCTCTCTTACTCTAAGGGCCATTTTCTCTCATCTTTCTCTCTAAAAACCCTAACCAAAGCACCAAAAACCTTTAATTCTTGCATCATTAGGTTATATCATCATCATCATCATCTCTCACAACCTTGAAGATCTAGAGCAAGAGTTTCACTTGTGGCGGTGGAGATCAAAGCTCTCTCTCTCCCATACTTGAATCTTAGGGTTTCTACTCCTTTTCTCCATCAAACTTGAGGTAGGGAAATTTCCATGAGTTATATATATATATATATATATTTATGTTTGGTTTGGTTGGTTTAAGGGTTTTCATAAATGATGTTGGGAGCTTGGTCTTGTCTCATAAATGCTAGGGTTTCAATGGTGGGTTAGATTTCTTCATCTTTCTAACTATTTTCATGGAAGTATAACTCACATAATAAGAGAGGTGATGTTATGAGAGAAAACCTTTTCAAAAGATGGAGATGTTTGTTTTGTTTTTGACAAAAACCTAAGAAATTTTGGGAAATTTTGAAAGGTGTGAACATGCTTAGAGGTGTCTTGTTGTTCCATAATAAGAGAGTAAACTTTCATCATATGTTTTGCAAAATAGCAATTTACATAATACATGAGGAATGAAATGTGATTTTAACTTTATGGTTGAGCATTAAAAGTGTGTTGTTGTGAGATAATAAATGGTTGTGCATCTTGGTTTTGTGAAAGATCAAGAAACATGGGGGTTAATGTTTGAAGGACATCACTCGTGACCTTGAAAAGGATACCTTGTTATAAATTGAACATGTTGAGGGATTGTTGTTGCTATAAATTGATGGAATGGCTAATGTGAAATAGTGTTGAGGAGAAGTAATGAATAAGGTAGAAAATTGACTTTGTTGTAGAAATGTTTTGGAAATGGAAAGACGTTTTGAGATATTTTGTATTGCATCATGTCTCCATTTGATTTATCATTATTGCACATTCTCATCATGTTTATTTTGAGAAGGATTACAATATAATGAGAACTATGAAACTGTGTATGGGGTTAAATACGGTGGTAAGTCCGGTTAGGGGGTGTAGATGAATTTGATAAGTTGGCCTGAGTGTCCATGGTGAAAGACCAGAAAAACCGCGCAGATAGGTGTCGAGCCTTCCGGTTAATACCGGTAAAAATGACAGTTTGGTAGTACTCGTAGATGAAATGCATGGTGTTTACCAGTGTCGTACTTACCACCCCTTGTGATTGAAGAGTTGAAATTTTGGAAATTGGTGAAGTTGTAATTGTAAATGAAATGCATGGTGTTTCTCAAGAAAGACATGAATAATATCTTGAAAGGAGTATTGCATTGATTGTACACTTGCACTTTTGGCCATCTAACATAAATGTATATACTTTGTTTGGTGTTTCTCTATTGGGCTTCACGCTCACCCCTATGGGTTTTAGTGTAGGTAAAGACGTGGTGATCCCGCCAAGTTGAGGGCGTGGATAATTTTAAGGAGCACATGGCTCTTCTTTTGTTGTGATTTCATTTGTAAAGCCAATGGCTAACGTGTATGGGTCCGAAAGACCACCTTTGTGTAGTCGGGCTAATGCCTTGGAAGATATAAACCCTTAAGGGCATTTATTTGTTTTGAGATTTGATGCTTCACATGCTATAGATTCATGTAATCTTTTTTGTTGTGAATGTATACCGCATGTGGGACCTTTGTATTAAACCCATTTAGATAACATATGTGAAGAAGGAAGGACTATTGTCATTGTGTAGTGAATGTTTATTAAATTGGGGAGTTCATGTTGAATTATTTTCGGGGCGTTACAACTTGGTATCAGAGCTACCGGGTTTGAATACTTGGGGCTCGCGGGAAGTGGTTGCTATACCACAGTGGGTTCATTTCGCATAATTAGGAAATGTCTTGTCTATGTGATTATGTGATAGGATGCTTATATGACTATATGAGTATGGGATTAGACTTTTGGGATGTTATTTGCCCCTATTAGATTCCTTACGGTCTTATTAGAAGGGTACCTGATCAATACTCATTCTACTAAGAATTCTTGGTTTCTCGTGGGACGAATCTCATCACTAAAGGATAATTCGTATGTGTTTATGTGGCTACGTGCTTATGTGGAGTGAATTGGATTGCTTATGTGCTAGAATGTATATAATGGTTATAGTTTGACATGTGAGGCTAGTTACGAGCACATTTGGAATTTTGTGGTGAATTATCTACTTTGTTCCTTAATTAGGATGTCGGGAATAATTTGAACAAGAGGTGGTAGGGATGGAAGGCGAGGTCGAGGTCAAGGTCGAGGTCGTCGGGGTGTACATGAGATACCGATCCACGAGGTTCCGATACAAGAAGAGGGTCTAGGCCAAGCTGACACGGCCAAACAAGTGGGGCAAGCGGAGGTGCCGGGGCAAGCTGGCCGAGCCGCAATGGAGGCTCTACCCCGAGAGATGGCTGGGGCATTGAGGGAGTCTATGAACATTTTGAGGGCAGAGACCCAAGCAAGGGAGAATGTTGCAGAGACTAGAGCTAGCTTCCTCACGAGGGAGTTTTTAAGGGCCAAGCCGAATGAGTTCCATGGTGGCCCCGATCCGAAGAAGGCAGATGAATGGCTAGAACAAACGGTAAAGACTTTTGAGATGCTCCATATGGAAGACAACGAGTTGAGGGTGACCCTAGCAAGTTATTATCTCAAGGGCGACGCAAGCCAATGGTGGAAGTATGCCAAAGGCCGAGTAGCACCAACATGGGAGGCGTTTGTGGTGGCCTTCCAAGACAAGTATCTACCCCCATGGCTAGGGAGAGGTTGAGGTAGGAATTCAAAGACCTTAAGCAACTTACTATGTCCATGGCCGAGTTCGAAGCGGCCTTCTCTAGCTTGTCCCGATTTGCACCGAAATTAGTAGCGACGGAGGAATGCCGTTGTATTGAGTTTAAGCAGAGGTTAAGGACGAAGATTTTATTCAAGGTTTCCAGGAACATGATCCAGAATTATGATCGCCTTGTGAAGGTGGCCGCACATGTGGAGATTATGGTGGAGGCCAAAGAGGAGAGACTTCGAAATTCGAGGTTCAAGGGTCATGGATCGCAGGGAGATTATAGGCCTAATAAGAAGAGTAAGAGCACCTTTTCATCCCAATCCCAGCCACAGCAACAACAGTCTAGATCCACTTTTCCCTTGCCTAGTGTGGGCTCGGGAAGAGGTGCACCGAGTGGGTTTTCTTGCTTCAAGTGTGGCCAATCGGGTCACAAGGCCTTTGCATGTCCACAGAAGGGAGGAGGATAGCAGATGTTGCCGCCATCACCACCTAATCAATCCCAGAGCCAGTCTCAATCTCAGAGTAGAGGGTAGGGGCCTACTTGCTTTTAGTGCGGTCAGTCAGGGCATATGAGGAGAGCTTGCCCTTAGTTGGGAGGCTTGTCTGGCACTTCAGGGTCTAGGCAGACACAAAGCCACCAGCAGGCTCACTCGGCTCAGGCTTTGAGAGTTCATCAGGGAGCCGCCTCAGCACAGTCAGTACAGCAGGCCTATGTTCCGAGGGATGAGCAGGTTGATTAGAGGCCACAGGGGCGATTGTATGCTGTTATAACGCCGGAGCAGTTGCCGGGACCCTCGGTTGTGAGAGGTATTTTTATTGTGTGTAATTCTTTGGCCAGCGTGTTGATAGATACGAGTGTGTCTTATTCATTCATATCTGCTGCATTCGCATCTGCATTGGGGTTAGAGGTGGCACAGTTAGCGTCTTTACTTAGAGTAGAGTCTCCAGTTAGGGGTACAGTTGACTTAGATCGGGAATGTCGTGGTTGTGAGATAGTGGTTGCCGGGTGTAGACTCCCATTTGCTTTTGTGTTGTTAGACATGTCAAGTTTTGATGTTATTCTGGGCATGGATTGGTTGTCTTCGTATCGGGCAGTGATTGATTGTTTTCGGCGAAGGGTCACAGTGTGCACCCCGAATGATGATTATTTTTATTTTCTGGGAGACCGGGTTGATCGGGTCTTGTCGCTAGTATTTGATCCTCGTAATAGGGATGAACTTAGTGGTCTTCTTGCTACACTTCTGGATAGTGAGAGGGGCGGAACTTGAGTTGAGTTACCAATGGTAGTGTGCGAATACCGGGACGTATTTCCCGAGGACCTTACTAGTTTGCCACCCCACCGAGAGATTGAGTTCACCATCGACTTAGTGCTTGGAACGGCACCAATTTCTATGGCGCCGTATAGATTTGCACCCGAAGAGTTACATGAGTTGAAGATTCAAATCCAAGAACTTTTAGACAAGGGCTTCATTCGCCCTAGTACCTCACATTGGGGAGCGTAGGATGGGTCGTTGCGGTTGTGCATCAATTACCGCAAGTTGAACTGAGTTACCGTTAAGAACAAATACCCTTTATCCAGAATAGATGACTTGTTTGACCAACTTAGGGGGTCGTGTTGCTTTTCAAAGATAGATTTGAGGTCGGGGTACCACTAGTTGAGAGTCCAGGAGGAGGACATCCAGAAAACGGCCTTTCGTACGCGTTATGGCCACTACGAGTTCCTTGTAATGCCATTTGGGTTGACTAACACACCGGCTTCTTTCATGGATTTAATGAACCAAATTTTTAGGGAGTATTTGGACCGTTTTGTGGTCATCTTCGTGGACGACATCCTAATCTATTCGACTTCTGAGGAGGAACACGAGGCTCATTTGAGGATAGTGCTTGACTTGCTTAGGGAGCGTCAGTTGCATTCCAAATTTGAGAAGTGCGAGTTTTGGGTCACCGAGGTGAAGTTTTTGGGTCATGTGGTATCAAGTGAAGGGGTGACTGTGGATTCCTCAAAGACAGATTCTGTACAAGATTGGGAGCAACCTAAGAATATCTTTGAGATTCAGAGTTTCTTGGGATTGGCGGGGTACTATCGACGCTTTGTAAAAGATTTCTCTAGACTAGCCGCACCTTTGACTAGGTTGACTAGAAAGGGGGTTAAATTTGTGTGGAGCGAGGCATGTGAGAGATCTTTTTGAGAGCTAAAAATGAGATTGACTACGGCACTGGTATTGATCATTCCGGAGAGAGGTTTGGGGTATACTATATATTGTGATGCATCTCGGGATGGGCTTGGTTGTGTTTTGATGCAAGGAGGAAAGGTTGTAGTGTATGGTTCCTGCTAGTTGAAAACTCATGAGAAGAATTACCTTACCCACGACCTAGAACTAGCAGCAGTGTGTTTGCCTTAAAAATTTGAAGGCATTACTTGTATGGTGAGAAGTTTGAAGTTTTCTATGACCATAAGAGCCTAAAATATTTGTTCTCCCAGAAAGATTTGAATCTAAGACAACGAAAATGGATGGAGTTTTTAGAAGACTATGGGCTTGTTTGGTTTGTTTTTCAGAAAAATTTTTGAGAAAAATTCTCTAGAAACAAATTTTCAAGAGTAATCAAACCAAACAAATTTTTTCAAAAAAAATCTAAAAATTTTGTTTGGTTACCTAATTTCCAAAATCACTCTCTCTCATAAACATCAAATCAATCACTTTTTTTATAACTCTCTCTCGAAAACAATTTTCCAAAACCATTCTTGAAAAAAGGCAAACCAAACAAGTTTTTGTACTTTTTATCTCAAAAACTACTCTACAAACACAAACCAATCACACCCTATGATTTTGAGTTACACTATCATCCGGGGAAGGCCAATGTAGTGGCCGACGCCTTAAGCCAAAAACTGTGAGTAGTTTGGCAAGTGTAGCCATTCAGGAGTTGGTTATGTTGGGTGAAGTCGGCAAGTTTGAATTGCAATTGGGTGAATTCAAAAGGGGTGTAACATTGTTTACCTTGAGTGCTCAACCCACCTTCATTACCAGAGTCGTAGAGGCACAACGAGGGAACCGCGAAGTAGAGTTAATTCATAATAGAATCTCCAACGGGAAGGAAGAGAAGGGTTTGAACATTCACTTGGATATGAGTGTATGATATCTAGATCGTCTGTTTGTGCCTGAATCTTGTAGGAAGGAAGTGCTTTGAGAGTTCCATCACTCACGCCTTGCGGTACATCCAGGAGGTACCAAAATGTATCGAGACCTTAGCCGTTAGTTTTGGTGGAGGGATATGAAGCGGGATGTCGTATCCTTTGTGTCTAAGTGCCTTACTTGTCAACAAGTGAAGGCCGAACACCAACGACCAGCGGGTTTGTTACAACCCTTACCCATAGCCGAGTGGAAGTGGGAGCACGTGACCATGGACTTCGTAGTTGGGCTTCCTAGAACGCAGCAGGGCAACGATGCCATTTGGGTAATTGTTGATAGGTTGACTAAGTCCACACACTTCATTCCAAAGCATACTAGTGATTCAGTTGAACACTTGGCAGAGTTGTATGTGAGAGAAATAGTTCGGCTTCATGGGGTTCCAGCAACCATTGTGTCGGATAGGGATCCTCGCTTTACCACCCGGTTATGGCAAAGCCTTCAAGAGGCATTGGGAACAAAGTTGACCTTTAGCACCACTTACCACCCTCAAACCGATGGGCAGTCGAAGCGCGCCATTCAAATTTTGGAGGATATGCTTAGAGCTTGTGTCCTAGATTCAAGGGGTCTTGGGAGAGACACCTACCATTGATTGAATTTTCCTACAACAATAGTTATCGGTCTAGCATTGAGATGGCACCGTTTGAGGCCTTGTATGGCCGACCTTGTAAGTCACCAGTTTGTTGGGTCGAGGTAGGGGATGCACCGTTGTTGGGACCAGAACTTGTTAGAGAGACAACCGAGAAAGTCGCTCTCATTCAAACGAGGTTAGCTACGGCCCAAAGCCGACAGAAAAGTTATGTCGATAAAAGGAGACAGCCCTTGTCTTTTGAAGTAGGTGACCATGTTTTCCTTAAGATCTCACCTAGGCGGGGTTTAATGCGGTTTGGCAAGAGTGGTAAGTTGTCTCCGAGGTTCATCGGGCCTTTTGAGATATTGGAGAGGATTGGGGAAGTGGCATATCGGTTAGCCTTACCACCACAACTTTCGAGGGTTCACAATGTGTTTCACGTGTCTATGCTTAGGAAGTACGAGCCTGACCCATCTCATGTGCTAGATTGGGTTGATTTGGAAGTGGATGAAGATGCAACTTACGAAGAGCGTCTGGTTCAGATAGTAGATACCCGGGAGCAAGTGTTACAGGGTAAAACCATATCGTTAGTGAAGGTGTTGTGAAGGCACCACGGAATTGAGGAAGCGACTTGGGAAATGGAGGCGAAAGTCCGCTTCAAGTACCCGGACTTATTTGAGCATGTTTAGTTGTGTTGTTTTAATTTTGTAATGTTCCCTACTGTTGAATAGAAAATGCGTTACATTGGTGGTCTCATGTTGTCGTGTGTATTGTTAAATTGAGCATGAGCTTATGGAGGAATGATATTTTGTTGTGGATGTTTTATCTCATGTATCTAATTTGAACGAATGTTGTTTTGATGCAATGATGATGGAAAGAAGGGCAAATGTTGGTTGGGTGTTGATATTGTAACTTGAAAGTGTTGTTAAATTATTGTAGTTGTGAGAGCACTCTTGTTTAGTGAGTTTGTTCGAATTTCGGGGACGAAATTTCCTAAGGTGGGGAGGTTGTGACGACCGAGTCTTTTCTTTCTTCTTTTTCCTTCATTTCTTCTCTTTGTCCTTCTTTATTTTTGTTTGAACTTGGAACGCTCGGAAATTGCTTTCAAAAAAATTAAAGTCCTTGTTCTTGTTCTTCGCTCGGTGTTGAGTTTCAATTGTTTCGGAGGGTGGGCCGTCAGGTCCGGAGTGCCCGGAAGCGAAGTGTAAAATTTCTGAGCTGCTGGACCAGGGCCGCACGTACGAGGGATAAGACCGCACGTGTGGGAATGGGCAAGTTGGGGAAGTTGCACACTACCTAAAAGGCACGTGCAGAAGGAGGTGCAGGAAGAGCCCCGCACGTGCATGGATGAAGGCCGCACGTGTGGGAAGGGGCGCTCCGCACGTGCGGCACTTTGGCAGTCCGAAAGCTCTATTTTTTTTTATTTTTTATTTTTATCATTTTGAGGCCGAAAATATCTCATTTTCTAGCCTTTCTCTCTCACTCTAAGGGCCATTTTCTCTCATCTTTCTCTCTAAAAACCCTAACCAAAGCACGAAAAACCTTTGATTCTTGCATCATTGGGTTAGATCATCATCGGGTTAGATCATCATCATCTCCCACAACCTTGAAGATCTAGAGCAAGAGTTTCACTTGTGGTGGTGGAGATCAAAGCTCTCTCTCTCTCCCATCCTTGAATCTTAGGGTTTCTACTCCTTTTCTCCATCAAACTTGAGGTAGGGAAATTTCCATGAGTTATATATATATATATATATATTTATGTTTGGTTTGGTTGGTTTAAGGGTTTTCATAAATGATGTTAGGAGCTTGGTCTTGTCTCATAAATGCTAGTGTTTCAATGGTGGGTTAGATTTCTTCCTCTTTCTAAGTATTTTCATGGAAGTATGACTCACATAATAAGAGAGGTGATGTCATGAGAGAAAACCTTTTCAAAAGATGGAGATGTTTGTTTTGTTTTTGACAAAAACCTAAGAAATTTTGGGAAATTTTGAAAGGTGTGAACATGCTTAGAGGTATCTTGTTGTTCCATAATAAGAGAGTAAACTTTCATCATATGTTTTGCAAAATGGCAATTTACATAATACATGAGGAATGAAATGTAATTTCAACTTTATGGTTGAGCATTAAAAGTGTGTTGTTGTGAGATAATAAATGGTTGTGCATCTTGGTTTTGTGAAAGATCGAGAAACATGGGGGTTAATGTTTGAAGGACATCACTCGTGACCTTGAAAAGGATACCTTGTTATAAATTGAACATGTTGAGGGATTGTTGTTGCTATAAATTGGTGGAATGGACAATGTGAAATAGTGTTAATGAGAAGTAATGAATAATGTAGAAAATTGACTTTGTTGTAGAAATGTTTTGGAAATGGAAAGACGTTTTGAGATATTTTGTATTGCATCATGTCTCCATTTGATTTATCATTGTTGCACATTCTTATCATGTTTATTTTGAGAAGGATTACAATATAATGAGAACTATGAAACTGTGTATGGGGTAAATACGGTGGTATGTCCGGTTAGGGTGTGTAGATAAATTTGATAAGTTGGCCTGAGTGTCCATGGTGAAAGACCAGAAAATCACGCGGATAGGTGTCGAGCCTTCCGGTTAATACTAGTAAAAATGACAGTTTGGTAGTACTCGTAGAGTGTACTTGCAGACACCAGCCTAGGGATTACCAGTGTCGTATTTACCGCCCCTTGTGATTGAAGAGCTGAAAATTTGGCAATTGGTGAAGTTGTAATTGTAAATGAAATGCATGGTGTTTCTCAAGAAAAACATGAACAATATCTTGAAAGGAGTATTGCATTGCATGTGCACTTGCACTTGCATTCAATTTTGGCCATCTAACATAAATGTATATACTTTGTTTGGTGTTTCTCTATTGGGCTTCATGCTCACCCCTATGGGTTTTGGTGCAGGTAAAGACGTGGTGATCCCGCCAAGTTGAGGGCGCGGATAATTGTAAAGAGCACATGGCTCTTCTTTTGTTGTGATGTTATTTGTAAAGCCAATGACTAATGTGTATGGGTCTGAGAGACCACTTTTGTGTAGCCGGGCTAATGCCTTGGAAGATATAAGCCCTTAAGGGCCTTTATTTGTTTTGAGATTTGATGATTCACATGCTATAGATTCATGTACTCTTTTATGTTGTGAATGTATACCGCATGTGGGACCTTTATGTTAAACCCATTTATATAACATATGTGAAGATGGAAGGACTATTGTCATTGTGTAGTGAATGTTTATTAAATTGGGGACTTCATGTTGAATTATTTTCGAGGCGTTACACACCCATTCGCCCGATCAAAAGATCGGCCTTTACTAATCATGATATGTTGTTTTATAAACCCCATGTGTTCTTGTTCCGGTTATTAGCTAACTTTACTATGTGGCGCACACAAGCAAGTATGGACTAGTCGCAAGACTTGGAACGAATTCAACTCATGTTTACTTTCAAAAATGGTTTGAACTTGCCACCCTCAAGTGGGCTTAAAACACGCATTCGTTGAATTGTTTCAATTCAAACAACAAAGACTTCATCCACAGGCATTCATGCAGTTTAGCAAGTAAGCAAATAGCCTCATGGCAAGCATGCTATCATGGCAATATGGCAATCACACTCATGCAAGCATGCTAAAGCATAAAACTCACCGAGTACTCTAAGCCAAAATAAAAACTAGTTAGAAAGATACATGATCCTAACTATACAAGATGCCTAATGCAACACATGCAACATGAAATTAATAGGCTCGGCTACTAATACAACATATAAAGCAACTTGATAACATGCTTTGAAACATGTATTCAAAGAAGTATTGTATTTGCAATGCAGTTTGAATGATGCGCCGAGCCTCGATGCATGCAAGACAAATGAATGGATGGAAACATGCAAGCATAAGGTATGCTAATTGAAGCATGACCCTAAACTAACCATCGAAAGCGGTTAAGTAAAAGGGAGAAAGAAGTGGGATTGGAGGACATGCACACACGCACGTACACTTATTACAAATTTCTGCCCTCACGAAGGAGGGTCCGAATGAATAAGCTAACTAGCTACGCTAATAAAGCTAACTATTACAAACCAAAACTAATTAACTATTCTAGGCTAATTATTACAACAATTGAAATAAATTAACTAACTATTCTAAGCTAGCTAAAATATTACAAAATGAATTAAGCTAATTAATTACAACACTTGTATAAATGAAATAGCTAACTTATTCTAAGTTAACAAAAGCGACTAAATGGCCTCGAGGGCGAGGAACGCATGCATGCTCGGTTGATCCACCTGAAAATGCCATTGCCTTGCCATTGGATGCCTCTGTTTGCACTTGTTTTGATCACTGAAAATTGTACCAACTCCCAAAATGCCTCTGCTCTAACTCAGGAGCATATTTGTGCAAAAATTGATTTGTGGCTAGTCGGCTACAAAAAGTGGTTGTCGGCTACTACAACTGGCCGGTCGGCCACTTCAAGTGGTCGGCAACCACTAAAACTGGCCAGTCAGCCACCACATCCTCGGATTTCTCCTTTTGCTGCAACAGAGAGCAAACAGAGGCAAAGCAATGTATTTTTAAGGAATGTGTGTATTGCTACCCTCCTTATCATTGCACAAACTCAAAGGAAGGTAACTCTTGGCCTTCGAACCATCAACTAAGCATTTTCATTGCATGATGGCTAGAGAGCCAAGTTTGTACAAGCTTAATGAATGCACAAATAAGACTCGAAGGACCACCACCCAATCATGCATGATCAAGGGTGACGATGACTAAGAAAAGTGGCACGTTTCATTACTTTGAGTATGAAACGTCCCATTTCCTTGTGTTCGGATTAACGGCCGATCCGAACACATGTAATGCAACACAAAGATGCTTAATCTTGCCTCTTTTACTTTGTTCATTTTGTTTACTCATTTTACATTACCGATTAATCCTTTAATCGATTATGTCTAAGGTGAGAGTCCTCTAATTGAAAGTAGGCTTAAACCACAAGTGCCTTAAGCATGAAAGAGTCCTCATGCCGTTGGTTAGTAGAAACCCTGAAAAGAGGATTAAAACCATTAAGCATAAGTGTCTCAATTTCTCACTCAAGCCAACAAGCGGTTCAAAGTAACTTTCAAAATGAATGAAAGAGTGAAACAAATGAGTATGTGAGAGAGATTATGCTGCTGAGATTTTATGCAAAATAACACTACAACATGCAAGCAACTCAAGCACCTCATGCTTAAAGCTTTAAAACAATAAGCTAGTGAAGACCATTACACTATAGGCATGCAATACAAAGCTCAAAAGGTACAAACACTTCAAAATAGTCCTAAGACAGCCTAAAATGAGTCCTAAAACATGCTTGAATTAAGCTAAAGATATCTAGAATAAGAGGCCAAAACATAGCACAAGCTAGACTAACAAGCACAATTGCACTATAAGCACACAAAGCAAGCCTCAAGTGCTCCAACCAACCCAAAACAGAGCTAAAACATGCCAAAATAGAGCCTAAAACATGCTTGAATTAAGCTAAGTTAAACTAGAAAATCAAGCTAACATGTGAAGCAACCTAGGCATAGAAGCAAGACACAAGGAGGAGGCTAACCCCTCCTATTTTGGACTCCAAAAGTTGATTTTTACCATTGAAATAACTCTGAATTTCAGTGGTTAAAAGGGCCAAAAATTTTGGTATAAAGGTGGTAAGAAATGGCACAAAAGGCTTCACAAGCCAAAGAACAAAAAGAGGAGACAACCCCCTAACTCACCAAGACTTAAACTACCATTTTCAAACCTCAAAAACAAAGTTTTTTGTAGTTGAAAAACCAGGTCAAAATAGTTCAAAAAGATAGTAACTCGAGTTATGCAAGACAAGTTAAAGAGTAAGTCTTATACCTCTCGAAGCACAAGACAATTTCAGGCACAAATTCAAGCTCAAAACCCTTTCTAAGGCTCCAATAAGACCTCCTAGAACCTCAGCTCCAAGGTAGTCAAGATTGATCAAGGGTCTATGTGCAAAAGTGCAGAGAAAGTTAACTACAAAGCACAAAACAAGAGGAGAGAGAGAGAGAGAGAGAGTTCTAGAGAGAGAGAAAATTTTGTTCTAAATTGTCTAACCTCCCCAAATGGAGGAGAGCATCGCCTATATATAGAAAATCAAGCTCAGAGCTAGTATTCATCTCTCCATACACGTGTATGGAGATGGACTTTAGTGAGCAAAAACTGGCACAGCTGGCAAACAAATATTTGAAAAAAGGGACAAATGGTCGCCGGCCACTTTAAGTGGCCGCCGACCACTCTCAGTAGCCAACCGGCCACTTCAAGTGGTCGACAAAAACAAAAAGTGGCCGACAAGGCCAAAAAGTGGTCGACATGGCCTCTCCCCCTTTCAAGCAAGAGGCAACAAGGTTTGGCCCAAAAACAAGGACAAAACAAAATGGGTTTAGAGGCTCAAAGACAAGTCGTTCCGCTGAGAACCTCGGGCGCTCAAAACAAGCACAGACAAGCACAATCATCGAGTGCACAAACGATGACGTCCAAATCTTGAGGTCGGTCAAAAATGGGGTGTCTACAGTCGCTTTCATCGCTATCTTCTCCCCATATTGCAATCATGGCTTTCTTCTTGTCTTTTTTTAATTGTTTCTTAAGTTTCGGACATTCTAATTTGTAGTGTCCAAGTTTGTTGCATTCGTAGCAGGTAACTTCAGATTTTTTGTGATTTTTTTTTATTTGAAAATCCCTATTGTTAAAATCTTTTCTGAAAAAATTTCGCACACCTTGTTTCTTTTTCACAAACCTTTTGAACTTCCTAGTGATGAATGTCATTTTCTCATCATCATCCGAATCATCTTCCTCATCCTCTTGACTTTTCGAGGTGGATTTGAAGGCTATTCATTTCTTCTTGTTGTTGTCCTTCTCTTCTTTTCCTTTTTGCATTATGAGCTCATGAGTTAAGAGAGATCCCTTAACTCATCTAGACTTAGCTTTGATAAATCCTTGACTTCGGTAATGGTAATGACTTTTGTCTCCCAACTTTTTGGCAATGACCTAAGTACTTTTCTTACAATTTCAGCATTAGTATATATTTTTCCAAGAGAAGTTAAACCAATAATAATATCAGTAAAGCGAGTAAACATTTGAGAAATAGTTTTATCAGGCTTCATTTTAAAGAGTTCATAATTATGGACTAGCAAACTGTGATGACCGGTTACATTGTGCACCTCTTCCCCTATTGTTTACTTTGGGTTTGCCCTTGTTAGAGTGACGGGTTTAACTTGGAACCTTGTTAACCATTTGGGTTTGTTGTGTTCGGAAGTTTTTCTCAAAATTCTTGTTCTTGTTTATTTCGGTGTTGAGTTTCACTTGTTTCGGAGGGTGCGGGCCGGGTTCGCAGTGTTTGGAGTTGAGCCAAGAAATTTTTGGGTTGAAGGACCAAGGCCGTACATACGGGGCCTTGGGCCGCACTTGCAGAAAACAGGGAAGGGTTGAAGAGCACGCTACAATATATGCAGGTACGGGAGTGAAAGTGCAGGGGAAAGGGCCATACGTGTGGGGATGAATCCCCATGTACGGGAGGCACGCTCTGCACATGCGGGCATAGGTGCCGCACATGCGGTGGTAGGTGAAGTCCGAAAATCTTTCTTTTTCTCCTCTTTGGGTTAAGTGTTTCTCACTTTTGATATATCTCTCTCTAAAAACTCTTTTCTCTCCCTTCTCTCTACATTTCTCTACATCAAATTAGATCAAAACTTTGATTTCTCTAGATCTATTAGAGTTTTGCCCTTAGTCTCTTCATCAAAGTTGAAGAACTCCTCGAGGGCTACATTATGTGCAGTGAAGATCGAGTTTTGACACCATTGATTTTTGGGGTTTCATCTCTTTTCCCTCCAAGAACTTGAGGTAGGGGATTTCTTTGAGTTATATATATGTTTTTACAAGATTATGTTGATTTGGAACTCTTTTGGGTAGTATAGGAACTTGGTTTTGGTTTATGTATTGTGATGATTTCAAAATTGGGTTTATCCCTTGTTTTTTTTACATACTAGAGAACTTGACTATACTATGGACATGAGGAAAAGATTTCTTATGAAAGATAGGGAAATGTTTAGTTTTGGCAAAAAAAAAAATCTAGAAATTTGAGACTTTGTGAAAAATGTTGAAAATTGTGGGTGTTTATCTATCACCATGTTTAAATAAAAGAATGATTGAAAATTTTTTTATTGTTTTACTTGGCAAAAAGGTAAATTTTCTTGGAATATGAGAATTGGGGGTTTTGGAGAGTTATTGCCCAATATGTAATGTAGCTATGAATTGGATAATTTTTTAGGATTATAAGAAGTATGAGATTGTTGGCTAGTCATTGAAAAACTTAAATGAATATATGGCTATGATGAGGAATAGTATTGAAAAGGGAAATGAGTACGGTGATTGTTATGAGAACCTTGCATGGAATAATTGAAAAATGGAAATTTTGATCACAAATGGAACATTTGTGTGGAAGTTTTGTGAATGAAAGAATGTTGCATTTCATGGTTAACTCTTGCATGGCATGGATACTAGTTGCATTGGGCATTTCTATACTTTGTTGTTATAACTATTAAATTGGGATTTGAAACCTTGCATTAAGAAGGAAACATTGTAAAAAGAGGTTTATTGAAATGTTTTGGGGTAAATACATTGGTAAGTCCAGATAGGATGTGTAGATGAAATTGATTAAGTTGGCCTGAGTATCCGGGGTGAAAGATCGAAAACACGAGCGGAGGAGGTACCACTTTCTTTCCGGTTAGCAACCGATGAAGTGGGGTTTTGGTAGTGCTAGTTATGCCTACTTGCAGACACCAACCTAGGTGTAGACACTCCATTTTTGACGACCCTTATGACTTGGATGTCCTTGCAGGTTCACCCGATGATGAGTCAGTTTGCTCGCCGAGTGCTCGAAGTCCTCAATGGAAAGCTACAACTTTAAGCGTTTCAAACCCTGCATCCATTTTGTCTCATTTTTGGACCAGGCCTTGATCTTTCTAGCTTGCAACCACTAATGGCCTGCCGGCCATCCCTAGAGGCTACCTGCTATCGCTTTTGGTTTTCCGGCCACTGATGTGGTTTGCCAGCCACCAGTGATGGCCCACCAGCCACTAGTGTTTTCTGTAGATATTTTATGCTAGTTGTGCTATCTGGTTACACAGATGCATGCATTTGTCCACACGTGGAGGGCTGGATCTCCTTATAGAAATTTCATGTTTTCTATATATAGAGACCCCCTCTCTCATGTTTTGGGGTTAGAAAATTTTGAACTTAAAAATTTTCCTCTCTCTCTACAATTCTCTCTCTCTCTACAAATTCTCTACACTTTTGCCTACTTACACTACACTCTTGCCTATACTTCATTAACTAAAGTTGATCACCTTTGAGCTGAGGTTCCTTGAGGTCTTCTTGGAGCTCTTGAAGTTGGTTTTGGCTTGAATTGTTGCCTAGAATCACTCTTCTCTTCAAGAGGTATAATATTTGCTTTAGTAGCTTACTTTGCATACTTGTTTTTCTATCTTTTTCCCACTATTTTTGGGTTGTTTTTGGGCTATAAAAACTCTGCCTTTGCGGGCTAAAATTTGTGGTTAGAGGCCATTTTAAGGGAGGGGGTGGTTCACCCTTCTTTGTACCTTGTTTGTAAGGCTTTTCCACTTGTGTTTCCCACTTTCAAACTATCTTTTTCCAAGCTTTTAAACACTAAATTTTAGAGCTTTTTCAGTGGTGAAAATCATGTTTTGAAGTCCAAATTTTGAGGGGTTAGCCTTCCCTCATCGTGTCTTGTTTGCTAGCCTAGTTGGTGCCATGTATTAGCTTATTTTTCTAGCTTGTTGTAGCTTAATTCCAGTATTTTAGCCTCTGATTTAGAGTGTTTTAACTCTATTTTGGTTTGGTTAAGTCATTTGAGTCTTGTTTTGCATGCTTGTAGTGTAATAGTCCTCACAAGCTTGGTGTTTTAGGCCATTAGACACCACTTGTTTGAGTTGATAGTACTTATTTTGTGCTTTTCACACTTAATTTCAGCAAGTAAAATCTCTGCAGCCTCCCTCCTTTCTTGGCTTTTAATTTTTGCTTTGAAGTGGTTTCAAGTTACTTGTTTGCATAAGTGTGAAATTGAGGTTTTATACTTAATGGTTTAATCTCTTAGGGGGTTCATTACCAATAGTATGATGCTTCTTTCATACCTAAAGCAACTTGTGTTTTGAGCCTTCTTTCCATTAGAGGACTTAACTCACCTTTTGGACTTAATTGGATTAAAGGATGGTTGGTAAGGTAAAATGAGTAACTAAAACTTGGGACTAAAAGTGAGCAAGATGATAACTTGTTGTGTTCAATCGGATGTTAATTGAATACAAGAAAAATAGGGACATTTCATACGCAAAGTGATGAAATGTGTCAACTTTCCTAGGTCTCCATTGCCCTTGATCATGCATGACAGGGTGATGGATTTTGTGTGTCTTGTTTTGCATTTATTGAGCTTGCACATCTTGAATCACAAGTTATCATGCAATGAAATTGCTTGAGTTGGTGGTTTGTGGCTTAAGTTCACCACTCTTTGGATTTGCTCATGAAAAGGAGGGGTGAGTTGTGCAAACAATCTATGAGAATACCCTCTTTTTGCTCTGTTTATCCTTTGTTACAACAAAATGGACCAGTACATCAGTGGCCGGCAGGTGGTCGACAGAACACCATTGATGGCTGGCAGGTGGCCGGCAGTCTTTACCAGTGGCTAGTTGGCCACTGATGCAAACCTCAGCAGAGTGTTGGTAAGGTGGAGCAAAATGGTTCTGGAAATGTTCAACTCTGCAAACAAAGCCTTTTGAGGGCAAAACAGAGTTCTTTTCGGGTGATATCCGAGCATGCGCATGCACATCTTCCATTTCCTGAGGCAGAGTAGCTAATTGGCTTAGTTTAGTTACTTAGTTTAATTATTAGTTGCAATTGTTTTGTAATTATTTAATTAGTTAATTAGTTTAACTAGTTATTCATTTTGGTTTGTAATAATTAGCTTAATTAGCTTAGCTTAGTTATCCGTTTGGACTCTCCTTCGTGAGAGAAAAATGTAATAATGTGTATGTCTTCCAACCCCACGTCTTTCTCTCTTTTATTTATTCGCTTTTGATGGTTAAATTAGGAGCATCACGTTTCGTTTGGCACATCTTATGCTTGCATACATTCATCTTGTCTTGCATGTACCGAGGCTCGGCACATCATTCTAAGTGCATTGTCATTTCAATACATTCTTTGAATACGTGC
Organism: Camellia oleifera; assembly: GCA_022316695.1. NCBI lineage: Eukaryota > Viridiplantae > Streptophyta > Magnoliopsida > Ericales > Theaceae > Camellia > Camellia oleifera. The sequence continues at coordinate 52,082,757 of CM039306.1, forward strand.
TTAAATGCATGCTATTTAAATTGCCTCATATACCATATTAGTAGCCGAGCCTATTAGTTGCATTATTGCATACGTTGCATTAGTCATTTGGCATAGTTAGGAACATGCGTTTTTCTAACTAATTTCTTTTTTGGTTTGGAGTACTAGGCGAGTTTTTAATGCTTTAGCATACTTACATGAGTGTGAGTGATTGCCATGACTAGCATGCTTGCCATGAGGCTAAGTGCTTACTTGCTATAACTGTTTGAATGTTTGTGGATGAAGGCTTGTTGTTTGAATTGGAACGATTTAATAAATGTACTTTACGGCCCACTTTGTCAAGTGGCAAATTCATAAAACTTTAAGCCCACTCGAGGTGGCAAAATCAAACCCTTTTCGCAAAACAAACATGAAATTAAATTGTTCCAATTTAAGCAAACTAGTCTATACTTGTGTGCGCACATCACATAGTAATGCCAGCCTAATAATTGGAACAAGAGCATATAATGTTGATAAAAAATTATATCATGATTAGTAGAGGCCGATCTTTGATCGGGCGGGTGGGGGTGCTCAATTCATGACCTTCCTCTCTCATACCTAAGTTCTCGAGCCCTATGACAGACACGTTGCCTTTGGCACGAGTCATGATTTTTCTAAATTTTTTCAAAATAAAATATTTAGGTGATGACTCTGTATCTGGAAAAGCAGTCCAATTTTCGAGGACATGCTTAGAGCTTGTGTCCTAGATTTCAAGGGGTCTTGGGAGAGGCATTTACCGTTGATTGAATTTGCCTACAATAATAGTTATCAAGTTAGCATCAAGATGGCACCGTTTGAGTCCTTGTATGGCCGACCTGGTAGATCACCAATTTGTTGCGCCGGGGTAGGGAATGCACCGTTGTTAGGTCCAGAAATTGTTAGGGAGACAACCGAGAAAGTTGTTCTCATTTGGAAAAGGTTAGCTACAGCCCAAAGTCGACAGAAAAGTTATGCCGATAAGAGAAGACGACCCTTGCCTTTCAAAGTAGGTGACCATGTTTTCCTTAAGATCTCACCTAGGCGGGTTTAATAAGGTTTAGTAAGAGTGGAAAGTTGTCTCCGAGGTTTATTGGGCCTTTCGAGATATTAGAGAGAATTAGGGAAGTGACATACCGGTTAACCTTACCGCCACAACTCTCGGGGGTTCACAATGTATTTTATTTGTCTGTGCTTAGGAAGTACGAACCCGACCCTTCTCATGTGCTAGACTGGGTTGATTTGAAAGTAGATGAGAATGCCTCTTACGAAGAGCGACCGGCTCAAATCTTAGATATACGAGAGCAAGTACTACGACACAAAACTATACTGTTAGTGAAGGTGTTGTGCACCATGGGATGGAGGAGTCAACTTGGGAACAGAAAGCGGAGGTCGACTCCAAGTATCTGGATTTATTTAACAATGTTTAGTTATTTTGATTTGTAACGTTTCCTAGTGTTGAAAGGAAAAAGTGTTAAATTGTTGATCATATGTTGTTATGTAAATTGTCAATCTAAGCATGAGACTGTGAAGGAATGATGTTTTGTTAAAAATGCTCCATTTTAAATGTCCATTGTAAGCAATTGTTGTTTGGATGAAATGGTAATGATGAGAATGGTAAATGTTGGTTGAACATTGATGTTGCGATTTGATAATGTTGTTAGAATGATCATAATTGCTGGAGCCCTTTCATTTGGTTGGTTTGTTTAAATTTCGAGGACGAAATTTCCTATGGTGGGGAGGTTGTGATGATTGGCTTTGTTGTATGTCCCTTCACTTTTGTTTTCATTGCGATTATTGTATCTATAAGTTTTTCCTCAAATAAAATTCTTGTTCTTGTTTTTGTTCGGTGTTGAATTTCACTTGTTTTTGAGGGTGCACGGTCAAGTTCGGAGTGCCCAGGGTTCGAACCAAAAAATTCTTGGCTGCTGGGCAGGGCCGCACATGTGGGGTGGGGCCGCACGTGCACCGGGGGAGGGGGTGAGGCCGCATGTGTGGGGAATAGTGAGTTTTGGAAGGATGCACACTGCCTAAATTGCAGGTGCTAAGGAGGAGGTACGAAGGCAGCCGCACATGTGAGAGGCACTCTCTGCACGTGCGGACGGGCCTGAATCTGAGGGGCTCTGTTTTTTTCTTCTCTTTTTGGTTGTGTGTATCACTTTTTATGTATCTCTCTCTCTCTCTAAAAAATATATTGCTCTCCCTTCTTTCTATACTTCTACCTCTAAACTAGATCAAAACCCTTGATGTTCTTCCATCCATTTGAGATTCAACCATAGTTCCTTCATCAAAGATTAAGGACTCCTCAAGAGCTACATTGTGTGCGGTGGAGATCTCTTTTCAACTCCATCAAATCTAGGGTTTCATTTTCTTTTCTCCATCAAACTTTGAGGTAGGGAGGTTTCTTTGAGTTATATATATATATATATTTATGCTTGATTTTGTTGATTTAAAGGTTTCTTTAATGATATTGAAAGTTTGGTTTTGTCTCATAAATGTTGAGGGTTTTTAAAAAAAGTGGGTTTAATCTATATCTCTCTCTAAACTATTTTCTTGAGAGTTTTAAATCACATGGTAAGAGAGGTGATGTTTTGGGGAGAAACCTTTTTAAAAGATGAGAGAAATGTTTATTTTGGAGAAAAACCCTAGAAATTTGGGGTTGAAGAACATGTTGAGGATTTCATGAATTATTATTATTATTATTATTATTATTATTATTATCGCCCTTTTTTGTGTTAAATGAAATGAAGAAAAGGGGGTTTTCTAAAAATGTTGATAAAGGAGAAATGGTGAGGGGTACGTGGACTAGTTGTTTTATTTATTATTATTAAAATGTAGTTATTCTTGATGAATCTAAATGGATGCATGGTCATCTTGTGAATTTTACTTTTAGAGTGAGAAGTGGAAATTACAACCACTAATGGGATAGTGTATGGAAAATGTGAGAATTGGAAAGATGCGCACTTCATTGATAGTTGTTACATTTAGTTGAACTTGTGGTATATGTTGGTTTATGTTAAAGGAAGGAAAATGGGATATGTGGTTGCCATTGTATTATTGTTAGGGTACTTAAAAAGGGATGGGTGTTATTAAATATTGATCATCATTGCATTACAAATTCATACAATTGATTATAATGTATTTTGAATTGAGTTGGAAAAATGACTACTTTGAGGAAGGAATATTTTGAAATAAGAATTATGGAATTGTTTTGAGGTAAATACGTTGGTAAGTCCAGTTAGGGGGTATAGATGAAATTGATAAGCTGGACTGAGTGTCCGGGGTGAAAAACCAAAAACACACACTGAGGAGGTACCGCTTCCCTTCCGGTTAGCAACCGGTAAAGTGGAGTTATTGGTAGTGATTGTTGAGCCTACTTGCAGACACCAACCTAGGGATTACCTGAGTCGTATTTACCGCCCCATTGAAATGAATTGTAAGTTTGGATTCATTGAAATCTCAAGCTAATGTTGAACATGGTAATTCTTTTGAAACAAAGGGCATGTAAATGAAATTCTTCTGTTGACATTGCATGGTATTTGCATTCAACATTGGGAACATCACATAAATGTATATACTTTGTTAAGAATTCTCTACTGGGCTTTATGCTCACCCCTATGGGATTTTGGTGGAGGAAAAGACGCGGTGATCCCGCCAAGTTGAGGGCGAGGATATGTTGTGAAGAGTAATAACTCTGTTTTGTATGATTTTATTGCTAGCCAAGGGCTATTCATTTATGGGTCCGAGACGCCATTTTTGTGTAACCGGGCTTAAGCCTTGGAAATTGCAAGCCCATGAGGGCACTTTATTATATTTGGAACATGATGTTCTACATGCTATAGATTCATGTATTTCTATATCATTGAATGTATAATCCGCATGTGGAACTTTTGTATAAATCTTGTTGATTAATGGTGTAATGATTGGAATATTGTTATTATTGTTTAGTGGACGTGGGTTGATATATTAGATTTATGTTGGATTATTTCGAGGCATTACAACTTGGTATCAAAGCTACCGGATTTGAATATTTTGAGGGCTCGCGGGAAGTGGTTATTTTGCCACAACAGGTTCATTTCTCAGGATTAGGAAATGTTTTGTTTTTTGTGATTACCTGATAACATGTTTATGTGACTATATGGGTATGGAATTGGACTTTTGGGGATGTTGTTTGCGCCTATTAAATTTCTTCAGGTCTTATTAGAAGGGTACCAGATCAATACTCGTTCTAATAAGAATTCTTGGTTTTTCGTGGGACGAATCTTATCACAAAAGGATAATCCGTATGTGCTTATGTGACTAAGTGTGTAATGCCCCAATTTTTATACCCAAATGATAATACAATAACCATGGTTCTTTAAAGTAAAACTAAAAATAAATTCCTACGCTTGCATTACATGATACAAATAGTCTTTAGGTGATAATACATTCACTTCAAATCAAAATAACATAAACAAATAGATACCCCCAAGAGTTTACAAGTTTCCAAGGCTTGGGCCTGGTTGCACAAAATGGTTATTCAAACCCACACAAATACAGCCCTCGGCTTACAAAAAGAGTTACAACAAAATGAGAGACTTGTACTCTCAACACATATTTCCTCGCCTTTAGTTAGGCAGAATCACCACATCTTTTCCTGCACAAAAATCTGGTAGGGTGAGCCTAAAGCCTAGTAGGAAATCCTTAACAAAGTAAATACATTTTATAGAAGTCTCAAGAGATGAATGCACATGCCATGCTATGTCTTTTTGCAAATAAATCATATCTTCATCTTTTGAAAACCATCATGCTCAATGATGCCATGAAATGTCCATTGTTCAAAACTTAACAATTTAATTCAAGAGACCGTAAATACAACTCTGGTAATCCCTAGGTCGGTGTCTGGAAGTAGATTATACAAGCACTACCAAATTGTCATTTTTACCGGTATTAACCGGAAAGCTCGACACCTATCTGCGCGGGTTTTCGGTCTTTCACCCCAGACTCTCAGACCAACTTATTCAATATCATCTACACCACCTATCAAGACTTGCCAACGTATTTACCCCAAAACCATTCCATGAAAACTTGTTTCTCAACATTCTTTTCTCAATGCAAGTTTTCAAATTAACTTTCAAAGTTTAATGTAATCAAATGAATTGATATGCCAATTTCACAAGATGAATATAAATATTTTTATTCCAATTCATCATCCAAGGAATAACACAATTCCCTCTTCTCAAGTATCATTAACAATTAGTCATTTCAAGACTATTTCAAAGTTTTGAACAATAATTTTCAAAATGAACAACAATTCTCATATTCCATGAAATTCATCATTTATATAAATATAAATAAGAAATTTTCTAAACACCCATTTAATTTGACACAAAATAAATATAATAATATCATTCATGGATTTTCAATCTCTCTTAAAAATCTTCAATTTCTAGGGTTTCTCACCAAAACTATACAACTCAAATCTTTTGAAAGAAAACTTTCCAAAATCATCTTTTCTTCGATCAACGAAGATCAAAACCCATAAGATCATTTTAAAAGAATAAGAGACAAACTCACTTTCAAAATCGCTCAACTTCTTGAATCAACAATCAATTTTCAAAAGCTATCAAATGACGATTTTGAAAATCTTCTAGAGCTTGCAAAAATATATATATAACTCAAAGAAAATCCCTACCTCAAGTTTGAAGAAGAATAGAGATGAAACCCCAAAATCAACGATGCCTAAACTCGATCTTCACTGCACACAACGAAGCCCTCGAGATAATAACCCACTTTGATGAAGAAACAATGGCAAAACTCAAATGGATCTTGAGAAATCAAGGTTTTTTTTATCTAGCTTGTGTAGAGAAATATAGAGAGAAGGGAGAGGAAATGTTTTTAGAGAGAGATATACAAAAGTAATCTGAAATATCAGATTCATGAACTGATATAACATGGTCTGCTCGAGTATGGAAAACCCCGCTCGAGTGTCAAATACACCTTTCCAGTACTTTTGCAAATAGGTCAAACTTCTGAAACCAAACATTCTCCGCTCGAGTGCATAAATGGCTACTCAAGCGAAAAACATCTCTTTGTTATCTTGCCTGTGTGTCTAAGTCTTCGGCCTTGTCAAAAATGGGTCGTCTCTGGGCTTTGACATTCACTCCCGTCACTTATGACTTCCGAGTTCTGTCAAAGAGGGGCAACTGTAGACACCCAATTTTTGACCAACCTTAAGACTCAGACGTTATCAATTGAGTGCTTGGTGATTGTACATGTTGTGCTCATTTTGAGGTTTGGGAGTTTTTGGCTGAGAGTCTTGCCTCCGGGCCTCTGAACTCTTTGTGCTTTGGCTCGGTTTGTGGACCGAATCTTGTTTTCTCTTCTCGGAGGGAGGGAGAGGTCTTGTAGACCATCTCTTTGTGGTCGTAGGCCATTGGAGACTAGTTTTTAATTTTTGGAGTCTTCGGTCGCGCGCCTTGTCTCAAGACCGCTTAACGTTCTCCGTTTGGTGTGGTTTTTGAACCATGCCTTGTTGCCTCTACCTAGAGGAACACTGTGGTCCGGGAGACCACTTTTGTGGTCGTATACCACTTTTGATGCCAGTAGACTAGTTTTCGAGGTTTTCGGTCGCGTGCTTTGCCTCCCGATCTCTCGACTTGCATCCGTTTTGGTTTGTTTTTGGTACAAACCTTTTTTCCTTGTTTAGAAGGTGGTACAAGGGTGGGAGACTAGTTTTTCCCCTTGGAGACCACTTTTCCTCCTGCCAGCCAGTTTTCTGGTCAGATAACTGGCTTTCTTGGTCTTTGGGCCACCTTTTCTGGTCGGCCACCACACCACTTGCTTGTTTTCAGTGTGTAGACTTCTCCTACCCCTGGCCGACTAGTTTTTGTTGTGGGAGACCACTTAAAGTGGTCGGCTGCTTTTTGTCACCTTTTTGGAGATATTTTTGGCCAGCTGGCAGAGCTAGAGAGCACTAGAACCATCCTCCATACACGTGTATAGAGGGATTGCCTTGAGCCTTAGCTTCTTGAAGAAGCTTGTGCTTTTGCTCTCTATAAGAGGGAGGCTTCTCCTCCCTCCTCTAGGTTCAGAAATTGGTGGTTTGAGTTATACATACACACTTGTATTTATATCTCTTTTTTGCTCTTGTTGCGTGCCTTAAAGTGTCATTTTGTCTCACTTTTGCACACAAACACACACTCAAACACCATTCTTTTGTTGCTGAGGTGCTTAGGAGCTGGTTTTGGTGTCTTGGGTTGGTTTGAGCTTGAAAAACCTGCTGGAGTTGCAGCTTTAAAGGTGGTCTTCAAGGGTGAGTTTATAACCCTTAAATCCCCCATTTTTGCTTAAGCTTTTAGCCTTATTTACATGCTGTTTTAAGATTAACTCTTAACTAAAAAAAGTTCTGAATTTTGGTGCTTAAGATCTTTGTTTAAGGTCACTTTTGTATTTGGGGTTGTCTACCCCCTCTTAGGCCTTGTTAGGCCTTGTTTTGAGCCATCCCTCTAGGCTCTTGTTGTAGCCTTTGCATGACCTTTCCATTTCAGTGGTGGAAAGGTGATTTTGGAGTCCTAAATAGGAGAGGGTCATCTCCTCTCCTTGTGTCTTCAATACTTGTCTTGAATGCCTCATGTTTGAGCATGTTTGTTAAGCTTGTGTTGGCTTGTTCTTAGCATGTATTTGGGGTTATTTCAGCATGCCATACCACTATTTTGGTTTGGTTTGGTCACCCCTTGCATGCCTCGTACACTTGTAGTGTAAATCACACAAACTAGTCTTGTATACTTAATGAAGTAGCATGTCATTCTAGCTTCATTTGATTCCATCTCAGCATGTTTTTGGTGGTATTTTGCCATATCATACCTCTGTTTTGGTTTGGTTTGGTTAGCCCTTGCATGCTCCATGCACTTGTAGTGAAATTCCATGAAATAGCCTAACATGCATCATGCTTTGACTTGTCATTCTAGCATGCTTTTGGCTTAACTTCAAGAAGCTTTTGTCCATGCTTTAGCATACTCTAGCTTTGATTTTGGTTGTTTTGATCATGCATGTCATGCTTTGTACAGCTATAGTGCATTTTAGCTTGTTAGCTTTGTGCATCGGGTCCACTAGCATGCTTTACTTAGCCTATTTGAATGATTTGGCATCATTTATTATGTTATTTTAGTGCATGTTTCATGGCCATACACTTGCATCTTTCACTTATGCAATGCATTGGAGGGTTGGTCCTTTATGCCTTAAGAATAGGTCATTGCATATGCCTTCATGCCCAAGCTTGCAAGCTATCATTTCAATGTGTTTTTTGGGGTTATTATGCCATGATATAACTCTGATTTTTGTTGCTTAAGTCATTCCATGCTTGGTCTTAATAGATGTAGTGTAAACTACCTTATTTACCTTGCATTCACCATGCCTTATGCCCTTCATGCTAGCTTGTTTTGGCTTCCTTCCATGCATGTTTTAGACTCATTTTAACATGTTCTAATACTATTTTGGGTTGCCTTGATCACATGCTTCATGTTTTGCATAGTTATAGTACAAGTGCCTATGCTAGCTTTAAGCTTCGTGCACCATAGCATGCTTCATTTGTGTTGTGTACATGATTTGGCATCACTTAACATGGCATTTCAGAGCTTATCACATTGCCATATTCCCACTTCATTCACTTTTTAAGTGCCTTTGAGTGTTGTACATTGTTGCCTCTTTTATGGCTTAGCTTGTATGCTTGCATGCCTAGGTCTTTGAGCCCCTACCTTAGTATGTTTAGGTCTTTGTTTTAACCTATTTCAGCTCTGTTCATGTTTGGTTCATGCATTCGTGTCATGTATTGCATGCCTCCTTTGTAGTCCTCCTTATTAGCTTTCATGCTTTAGGACCTTTGCATGCCATGCTTGCTTTGTTTGAATGATTTGGAATCATTTCTTACTTAATTTTAGTGCATTTAGTGTTGTTACACTTCTGCATTTGTTACTCCTTGGGCCTTCTTGAGGGTTATGCACTTAGGCTCACTTGGTTGGCCAATGCATGGTACATGCATGCTTTGTATTTTGTGCCTTAATTTTATCACCATTGGCCACTGATTTGGGCATGACTGAGGTCAACCCCCTTTTGGTTTAAGTCCATTGAGCATGTTTCTTTACATGTTGTTCGCATGCTTATTGTTCATTGCATTAAGTATTCCATCTTACATTGCATTGTGCATGCCATGTGGTTATTTGCATTGTGTATGCCAAGTTATTTCTTTGCATTGAGTATGCATGTTCCTAACATTGCTAAGTTGCCCTTGCAACATTGCATTGTGCATGCATGCATTAGCATTGTTCGCATGTCATTAGCTTTGTTAAGTTGATCATGTCACATTGCATTGAGTATGCCATGTTGTTGTTCGCATTGTGTATGCCATGTTTTGTTGCATTGTGTTTGGAATAGGTGTTAGTCCAAATACGGGAAATGAAGGACGTTTCATACTTAAAGTGATGAAACGTGCCTCAATTCCCGGTCGTCGACGCTCTTGATCAAGCATGATAGAGTTTTAGGCTTTATGTGTTTACTTGTGCATTCATTTTATATTGAATTGTGCAACTTCCCCTCTCGGCCATCATGCATTGAAATGCGTGATTGGTGGCCGGAGGGTCAAGAACCACACTCCCTTGAGTTTATGAAATGATAGGGAGGGTGGTTGTGCACACATACCTTGCAAATATATTGCCATGCCCTTTCTTGCTCTCTGTTGCTGTAAACTGGAGAAATGCAGCAACAACTAGTAGGCCAGCCAGAAAAACTAGTTGGCCGACCACTTTTCCTGGTTTTCAGTACAGAAAGTGGTCGGCCAGTGGCTGGTGACATCCCTAGGTGGTTGGCCAACCTCCCACAAGTCTCCAAGGTGAGTTGGAAGCTTTCTGGAGCTTGGTGTAAGGTTCTGAGGACAATTGCAGACAGAGGCAAATTGGGGCATCGTGACGGATTTCTAAACAAGGCGACCGAGCATGCATCCAGTCTTCTCCCTCTGAGAACCTCTTGTTTTATTGCTTTATTTAGCTTCTTTACTTAGCTAGATTAGGCATTCATTTTATACTTTAATAGTTAATGTGTTTAGCTATTTCAATTTGTTTTGGAATAATTAGTTAACTAGGATTAGTTAATTAGTTTGTTTTGTAATAATTAGTTTAATTAGCTTAGATTAGCTAGTTAGCTTCTTATTCGGTCTCTCCGTCGAGAGGGCGCAATGCTGTAATAAGCGTGCGTGTGTGTGATGCATGTCTTCCAACCCCCATTTCTTTCTCCCTTTTACTTAACCGCTTATGATGGTTAGTTTTAGGGAATATTTTGTTTAGCATACCTTATGCTTCGCATGCGTGCATCCATTCATCTGTCTTGCATGCACCGGGCTCGGCGCATCATACTAATTGCATTGTATTTTCAATACATTTACTTGAATACGTGTTCAACAGCATATTATCAAGTTGCATTTCACATGACATTCTAGTTAGCCGAGCCTATCTTAGTTACATTTTCGCATGTGTTGCATTAGCCATCTTAACATGAACTAGGATCATGCACGATTTCTAACTAGTTCTCTGTTTTGGCTCGAAGTACACTGTGAGTGTTTATGCTTTAGCATACTGCATGTGTGTTAATGTTGCCATGAAAGCATGCTTGCCATGAGGCTAATTGCTTATTTGCTATAACTGCTTGAATGCCTGTGGGTGAAGGTTGGATTGTTTGAATTGGAACAATTTATTAGCCTACTTGCGAGTAGCAAACTTCAAATCATTTTTCAAATGAACATGCAATGTTTTGTTCTAACTTAGGTGATCTAGTCTATACTTGTATGCTGTGCGCATCACATAGTAATTCTAGATTAATAACTGGAATAAGAACACATGTGTTTTCAAAAACAAAATATCATGCTTATTAAAGGCCAATCTTTTGATCGGGTGAGCGAGGGTGCTCATTACATGACCTTCCCCTCTCGTATCCAAGTTCTTGAGCCGAGGCAACTTTGGTGATGACGGACATGTCACATTCGGCACAAGTCAAGGTTTCCTAAATTCCCCTAAAAATAAAATATTTAGGTGGCGACTCTGTATCTAGCGAAGCAGTCCATGTTTGGCACTTCTTTATTAAAATCAGTTTTCCAAAACGATTTGCCGAATTTGGACTCTTTGGTGATTTATCCATCTTACATCGCACATTGTGAGATTAGATTCAGAACCGTGACATGAGTACGAACTTGTAGTAGCTAGAGAGCAAACGAATTTCGCGCCCCTCGCAGCACGGAGCTCAGGAGTCCTTGGGCATGTCTACACACAACAATGCTTATCTTGGCATATTTTACTTGATTCCATTCTTGTTTACACATTTTAAGTTACCAAACCATTCATTAACCAATTTGTCCAAATGTGAAAGTCCTCTAATGAGAGAGAGGTCAATCAAGAGATGACTTTAAGACATGGGAGAAACTATGCCTTTGACTAGGAGGAACCCTCAAAAGAGAGTTAAACCCATTTAAACATAAGCCTCAATCCCAAGCTTAAACACAACTTTAAGACTAACCATCCCTCAAAACAAATCAAAAGTGAAGAAATGAGGGAGGTGGCAGAATTTCAGTGCTAAAATTGCATGAAACACAAGACTCTAATATACAAACAACTCATGTACAACATGTTAAAAGACTTAAGCATTAAAACTAGTGAAGAGCTTTACACTAGAACCATGCAATATCAATTTCAAATGGCCAAAACATGCTGAGATGGAAGTCCATAAGGCAAGAAAATCATGCTCAAGTATTGGCTCACAAACAAAGCATAAGGCACAACTCACAAAAGTACAAAAATAGTGGAATATGTGAGAGTGTGACAAGGCTATATGCACTGAAATCATGTGTGAAATGATGCTATGGCATGCAAACAACTCAAACAAAGCATGTTTGGGACCTTGAAACTCAAAGCTAGTCAAGGCCATTTACACTATAGCCATGCAGGGCAAAGCATATATGACTAAGACCACTCAAAATAGAGTTAAAAACATGCCAAAATATGAGCAAAAGCATGCTAAGATGAAGCTAACACAAGCGAAAATGATAGGCTAATTCATTAAGCATGTTAAGCTAGTAAGCACGATTACACTACAAGTATAAGAAGCAAGCAACAAGTGACCCAACCAGCCAAAAACAGAGCTAAAGTAGGTCAAAAAAGTCACAAAAACATGCTGAGATCAAGCCATGAGATGGTAGAAAAACATGCTCACATGTTAGGCCATCAACACATGCAAACAAGACACAAGGAGAGGAGGCCACCCCCTCCTATCTTGGGCCTCAAAACATGGTTTTTGCCACTGAAAAACCTCTAAGATTCAGTGGTAAAAAGGCCCAAAAATTTTGATTTGAAAGTGATGAGAAATGGTGCAAAAGCTAAACAAGCTAAAGAGCCAAAAGAGGGGACAACCACCTAACTCACAAAAGATCAAACCACCATTCTTAGAACTGAAAAACAAAGGTTTTTATAGTTGGAAACCAGCTCAAAAATAGTTTGCAAAGGTGGCAAAATAAGTGTGCAAAACAAGCTTAAAGGGTGAGTCTTATACCTCTTGAAGAGAAGACAACACTTAAGCAACAAAACCAAGCAAGATGACCTTCAAGACCTCCAAGGAGGCTCCAAGAGAGCATCAAACAACCTCAGCCCAAAGATGAACCACTCTTGTTAAGGATTAATAGGTTGAAGATGGATGTATACAAGCTTCCAAGCACAAAAAGCTTTAGAGAGATAGAAATCTAGAGAGAGAGAGGTTTTAGAGAGAGAGGCTCTCAAACCTTTGCTAAATTGTTTTAACCTTCAAAACCATAGAGAAGCCTCTCTCTATATATAGAAAAATGCAAGCCTTGGTCAAAAATATCCCAAAAGGGACAGCTGTAACAGTTGGAAAATAAATATTTGCCAAAAACTATTTTTCTACATTGATGGCCGGCATGCCATCATTGATGGACAGCACTACATCATTGTTGGCCGGCATGGGACACTCTTGGGTGGCAGGGGGCCGGCATAGGCCATTAATGGCCAGCATATGGCCAGAAAATCCCATTTATGGCCAGCATTCTCCACCTCTGATTGGCCAGAAAAATCTGCTTCTTGGGCCCGGCTTCAACCGGACATAACTCCTTCATTTGGACTCCTTTGCAGGTCATTCTTAAGCATAAATTTAAGCCCTGGAAGTCTTCTTTCCAATGGTGGAAACCTCACAAAAAATTCCAAATTTTCAAAAAGTTATGCCTCTTTTAGTGAAGACTGCTCAGTTTTGATCCTACCCGAATTCATGCCAAACTTCTCCCAAACTTGGTTTCTTCTCTTCTCTCCCATTTTCTTTAACTCCAAAACTCTAAAAAAGATGTTTTAAAGATTTTTTTCAAAGAGTTCACCTCTCTTTCATTCATTCCACTTTGTCCTTGCTCGGTTTACCGAAAAGCGCAACATTTAACAAAATACGAGCCTCGGAACATCGTAGGAACTCTATTTCAAAAATATTTTGAAAGAGAGGATTTTAAGGTCTAAATCTTTAGTCAAAATAGTTTTGGTCCAAAAAGGAGGTGTGAAGTTGGGATTTGACGCTCTTCTTGCTGAAGAAATTGAACCTTTACACTGCACACCTTTCATCACCAAGTAAACAATCAGTAGCACCCAAGTCTTAAGGGTGGTCAAAAATGGGGTGTCTACAGTGTGGTCCATTGAAACCAATATCAAACGGACATAACAAATACTTCTTCACTTTCATTGATGATTATAATAGGAAGACTTGGGTGTATTTCCTCAAAAGGAAGTTAGAAGTGTTTGAAAAGTTCAAAGAGTTCAAAACTCTTATGGATAAGCAAAGCGGTTATTATATCTAGACATTACGAGCAGATTAAGGTGGAGAATAAAAGATAGATGAGTTTGAAGAATTCCTTATGTAGCAAGGAATCAAACGACAATTTACACCAGCTTATACTCCCTAATTGAATGAAATAGCTAAACGAAAGAATCATATGATCTTGAACATGATCAGAAGCATGTTATGTGACAAGAATATGCCCAGGAGTTTTTGGGCGGAAGCAGTTTCGTGTGCAGTCTATTTGTTGAATAGATGTCCCACAAAATCCTTGACAATGAAGACACTGCATGAAGCATAAAGCACTCATAAGCCGAGTATGAGTCATCTCAGAATCTTTGGCCACATTGCCTACGCCAAGATCCCAGAAGCATGAAGATAAAGAAGAAAAGTGTATCCTTGCTGGATATAGTGACAGTACAATGGGATACAAACTATTCAATCCCATCATGAAGAAGATATTTTTCAATCGAGATGTCATCTTTGAAGAAAATGAGTCTTGAAAATGGTACGAGTCTGAATCCTCCACAAATGCGGAGCTAACAATTGAAGATAAAGAATCAGATCAGCCAAGAGAAATGGCTAGGGAGCCACCATCAACTAGCGAGCAAGAGATATCTCATCATATTTTCCTTCACCACAGAGAATTGAAACTCAGTCACCAATACAATGAGAAATTTCAAACACGAGGCCCAAAAGGATTCATAATCTACAAGATCTGTATGAAAATACATAAATAATATAGGAAAATACCAATCTATTCTATTTACTGATGAACAGTGATCCAATTAGATTTGAGGAAACCAATAATGAAGATAAATAGAAGAAAGCGATGGATGAAGAAATCAAATCCATTGAGAAGAACAAGATTTGGGAGTTAACTACTCTCCCGAAGGGGTGCAAAAGTATTGGAGTGAAATGGGTCTACAAGACTAAAAGAAATGCTCAAGGAGAAGTTTAAAGATACAAGGAAAGACTTATTGCAAAAGGCTACAAGTAGAAAGAAGGAATTGACTATGGAGAAGTCTTTGCTCTTGTTGCTAGGCTAGATATAACGATTCTGGTTTAGACCAGACCCATTTTCTTGCTTTGGAATCTGAAAACCCACATACTTAATTGTTGTTTATCTTATTTCCATCTTATTGCTTGTTGAGATTGGTTATTGGGTGTTTTGGTTGTATTTGAAACAAGTTAGGAAGTCAGTTTTTCAATAAGTTGTTGCAAAGATTTTTGCCTGTTCGCTCGAGCGATGTTTCTTGCGCTCAAGTGGTCTTTTACAGTTTGTAAAACTACTGAGAGTGACATCTGCACTTAAGTGACACTTCTTGCGCTTGAGCAATCTTTTGCAGTCTGCAAAACTACTGGGAAGGGGTGATTATGCGCTCGAGCGGTGTCAACTTTTTGTGTATGTTCGCTCAAGCGGTGTTTTGGTCGCTCGAGCGCTCTGTGCGTATATCAGTCCGAAAGAGAGCCATTTTGAGTCAATTTTTGTCTCTTTCTCTCTTTAAACATTTCAAAACCGTAAAATCTTTACCTTCTCTTTCTAGCTTTTGTACTCTAGCTCCAAATACTCTAAATCTGTTGGCTTCCTCAGCCTAGTTCTTTGGAGTAAAAGATTGAGCACACTGAGGGTTTCATTCTACTCGGTGAAGTTAGTGTTTTAGGCTCCTTCAAGTTCTACTCCTTGTTTCCTCTTGTCTTCTACTTTCAGGTAGAGATTACTTTGACTCTTTTATATGATTTTTAGCTTAGTTATTTGTTCTTTGAAAAGAGATAATGATTTGGGGATTTTGGAAAAACCTAGGGTTTAGATTTGAAATCAAAAGAGAAGTTTTCCAAATAGATTCTTGAAAATGGTTGTGGGATTGAGTTCATGGTTGAAATATGTTAAAATGGTGAGTTTTCATAAAATGAAAGGGGTTTTGCCCTAAATTTTGGATGTTTGGAATTGTGTAAGAAAATGGAAAATGTTGTGAGTTTTCATAAGATTGGAATGATGGTTATGTTACTGATGATGGTGGAGTTGGATATGTAATATCACTCCCATTGTAAAAGGATGGAATTGTATATTATGTTTGGAAACTATCTTGTATAGGAATAACTGTTTTGGACTATCGGTAGAAGATAGTCTTGATTATTGTAGATATTGCATGAGGATTAGGTTGAATTAAAACTAATTTCTCATATATTGTGCATTAAGCATCATTTCATATTGAACATTGTAAATGTTTTGATTTTGAGAAAAATGGGTAAATATCGTGATGAATCTGGTTAGGAGGTGTGGTTATGGTTTTATTATGTTGGCCTGTGTGTCCTTGGTGAAAGTTCAGAAACCCGCGCAGTTTTAGGTGTCAATCCTTCCAGTTAGTACCAATAAAATGGCTTTGGTAGTGGTTGTATAGCCCACTGGCAAACACGTATCTAGAGATTCCCAATGTGTTGTATCTACTGCTCTATTTTTTGTTATAAAAGGATTATTTTCATGAATTGATATATCATTTCGCATATCATTGTTTTGAGATGGAAAACGAGGAATGTCTGACAAATGGCTTGCATGTGCATTCACCATTCACCTTTCACCTTATAATTTTGCCAATATTCATATACTGTGTTAGAGTATCTCGACGGGGCTGTGGCTCACCCTATGTAAAAAACAACTTTTAGGTGCTGATAATATGCCTCTACTAAGGATGTAGCTTAGGAGGACTTGGAGCTTAAGGTTTCAGTTTTAATTTCTTGATGTAATTATTTTTGTTTAAGCCCAGGGCTTTACTTGATTTGAGTTTAAACTCATTTTGTTGTAACCAAATATCGTCTTAAAAAATTATAGCCATTAAGGCATTTCATTACTTGGTTTTATTTCTGTTTTTACACTTGTATCCATGCCATATGCTATAGATTCAGAATGATTAACGATATAATGAATAGAAGTTATGAGATTATTGATCAATTGTAGCACTATTATGAGATGGGCTAATGTCAGTTATTTCGAGGCATTACACTAGAGACTATCAGCTTGCTAATATCATTAGTAGCACAAACGAGTTGGAAAATTTATCAACTAGATGTCAAGTTAGCATTTCTAAATGGATTTCTTGATAAAGAAATCTATGTAGACCAGCCACCTGCATATGTGAAAAAAGACCGGGAAAACAAGGTGTACAGGCTTAAGAAGGCCTTGTACAGATTAAAGCAAACTCCTTGTGCATGGAACATGAGGATTGATGAATATTTCCAAGAGAATGGATTTGAGAAGTGTCCCTGTGAGCTTGCACTCTATTTGAAGAAAGAAGCTGATGGAAGCTTGTGGTATGCATGCCTCTACGTTGATAATTTGATATTCACTGGGAACAATCCAATAATGTTTGAATCCTTCTAGAAGAATATGGTCCGAGAGTTTGAAATGACATATATTGGATTGATGTGTCATTTTCTTGGCATCGAAGTAGTTCAAAGCAACGATGGAATCTTCATCTCACATATTGTCAAGAGATTTGGCATGGAGAACTATAACTCTGTCACAACACCTGTTGAAACAGGATAGAAGTTAAGGAAGAATGAGCAAGGAGATGTTGATTCTACATATTTCAAGAGTTTGATTGGAAGCTCGAGATACCTGACTTGTATTAGGCCAGATATACTCTATAGAGTTGGACTTGTCAGTAGGTATATGGAGACCCTTGACCAATCTCATCTAAATACAGCAAAGAGAATACTCCGTTACATCAAGGGTACCATCGATGATGGACTATTCTATACAAAGAGTCAAGACTTTAGACTTATTGGTTATTCATATAGCGACTGGGGAAGAGACTTGAATGAAAGAAAAAAACATAACTAGATTTACATTTTTCATAAGAGATACAACTTTTACATGGTCATCAAAGAAGCAAGCTATTGTGACCTTGTCATCTTGTGAAGCTTAGTATGTCACAGCCAGCTCTGCTGTCTGCTATTGTATATGGATCGGGAATGTGTTGAAATATTTGGGATTTGTACAAAACAATCCCATAGAAGTTTAAATCGACAATTGGTCAGCAATTGCTCTAGCAAAGAATCCAGTTTATCATGAAAGAAGCAAACATATTGATACCCGCTATCATTTCATCTAAGAGCATGTGAAAAATAAAAAAGTGGAGCTTATTTCTTGTAGAACATATGACCAGGTTGCGAACATCTTTACCAAGCCCCTCGAGCAAGATTTGTTAGTTAGATTAAAAGCAGTGCTAGAAATGAAGCAACGTGGAGAATTAAGCTTAAGGGGGGATGTTGAATTGTAAGTTTGATTCAAACAAAGCCTTCACCAGAACCTTCACCACCGTCCACCATTGTGTATTTGGAGGCTGCAAAGTCAAGAATGAAGGTTGAAGAACCTCCTAAAAAGCGGAGTTCAATTTGGTTTTGGTTTGTTGCTGTGTGGTTTTTCTTGTGTTTAGATTGTTTGTTTACATTATTAGTTTAGCCTATAAATAGATTGAGTGGTTAGTTGTTTGATAAGAGTGTGGAAGAAAGAAAATGAGAGAGAGAGAGAGAGAGAGAGAGAGAGAGAGAGAGATTTATAATATATGCTCTATTTGCATTTCAAAAATTTGTGAGTGAATTTAAATTGAGTTTCGTTCGGTGTTAATTCTCTCTCTGTGAATCACAATAAGTGATTTACACACTCCCACTAACATTGTTATCATATCTTTTTTACTAAAATATATACTTTACTATTATTTATTCATGTGTTTAAACTCCATCTACATAAGTTTCGATTATTTTAATCTTATTAAAAGAAAAATCGACGTAATTGTATTAAATTTGTTAAGTTTATTGTAAGTGAGTGTTGCTATTGAATTAAACATTTCTTTAAAAAATGATGTGAAACTTTGACATAAATAAATTAGTTCTCATTTGACATTCCAAAATTTAACCACACAAATACCAGATTTGTTTATAAAAAAAAAAAAAAAAAAAAAAAGCTTATAAAAAGCATTTTATTTGTGTAGCATTTTACTATTTTAGCTCATATAGTTGAACTATAAAATTATTATTTATATCGCATTTTATATATGTAGCATTTTACTATTTTAGAGTTATAATTTAAATTGTCTAACTTGTAAAATTAGTTTTTTGTTCACTAAATTAGATTATGATTTCAATGAATTTTCTTCAATTAGACTATATAAACTGAAATTAAAATCTAAAACTAAATATATTCAATTGAAATTTAAAAATTAAATTAAAAAAGGACAATAAAAAACTGAAATTAACCATCTCATTTTGTAAAGAATAATAAGGCAACCAGTGAACACATTTCTCCTGGTATAACACTCACGTTTCTAAAGAGTGTATTTACGAACTCCCATACGAAATCGCCTAAGACTTCTTGGTGATATGACTTTAGGTCAACAGTAATGCTATAAATTTGAAAAAATTATTTCTAAAAAAAAATTAATGGTCAACATTTATTGTGAATATGACCCATATTTAACTAATTTTAAATTTACATTACACATTAATTTTCAAAATAAATTTTCATAATCCACAATATTTTTATTAGACTAAATGAATAAACGAGAAAAGAAGAAAATGATGCTGCTGAAGTGGACTATACTCGTTAAAATAAAACAAAGACAGAGCCCAAATGCATATGAGAGGGAAGTATGCTGTAAAAATTGTGTGATTATATAGAATAAATAGATTCATATTTAGGAATTAAAATTGCAAAAGCAGAATACATATTGGAAATTACAAAAAGATTGAACAGAAATACATAATAAAATAAAATGGCATAAAAGAAGCAAACCAAAGCCTGCACTGGCCAGTGTCCTTAAAACAGATTCGTAACCTCATCAATTGAAGTGTTGGAGGTTGTTCGACGTCTGTCTCCCAGGATATGACGGTTGGACTAACTACAACGAAGCACCGACAATGTAGCTTCTGTTCAACGAAGCACCTACAGTGTGGCTTCGGTGAACAGAACTAAAGTAGCACTCTCACTAAGATGAAGCACTCTCTCACTAGGAAGAATATAAAACTAAAGGAAAATTTCGGAATATAAAACTAGAGCAAAGTTTCTGGTGTTGAAAACTGAAGTAGCGGGTCTCATTTTATACACATAGAGGAAGAGAGAAAAAGGCTCATGCCATCAAGGCCCACCACAAATCCATAAATGAATTCTGTATTAACTTGCAAAACTTATGGATTAAAAGTCCATCATGAATAAAGGAGTTATCAGCTCTATTATACACATGTATTTTGTGTATATATTTTTACTGCCACATATCTGGCTTGGTCCTGGGTTAAGCCCAACTCCTACACTTAATCCAGTCCTTTAAGCTTCAAGCCCAAGATCCACAAAACCGAACTGGTGGGTGGTGCACATGTGTCAGTATTGGCCCAAATCCATCATTGAAGCATCCATAACTCCCTTTCTTTGAAAAATTTGAATGTTTCAAAGGGCTCACACATTTAAATACCTATCAATGTTCTCCTCTACAATCAATGTGGGATAGAAGGTTTTATACTTTTCCCAACCCATCTTTCATGAGACCAACTTAATGAGTCAATTCTCATTCAAATCTTAATGATTTTTTGTCATTTTTTTTGTGGTGTAAAAATCTCACTACAAAAAATCTAAACCCACTTTAATCCACCTTAATTGAGAATTGACACCCACTTTAATATTGCATTAAAGTCACCAAAAAACTATTATTTTTCCAACAAAGTATACTACTATAGTTTATTCGATACACAAAATACTTTCTCGTCACAAAGATCACATTGGAATGATTTCTACAATTTTTGTGTAAACTCACAACTTTGTTTAGAATGTCATGATCTTGAGAGTACATCATGTGATTACTGATACGAGATTCAATTTATTGATATTTATGTGACAAAAAAGATACTGGAGAAGTCTCTTCATGTGCAGCTCAAAATGTTAAATGTTCGGCCATCAAACTTAGGCCTTACTTTCTATCACATAAATATCTATGAAAGAAAGAATACATCACATTATCTCAATTACATAACGTAACCCATTACATAAAATACTTTAATCATTTTAATTATTTTTAACATAATTGGACCAATTGGCAATTTAAACTTTATTTAAAAATTTAAACTTCATTACTTAAGGTGCATTTGTAAGTGGAACTCCTCAAATGTTAAAATCATGAGAATCCTGAATTACATTTATAATTCAAACATAATTGGACCAATTGGCAATTACTTTTCCATTTCCCTCAAAATTATTATAATTCAAACATAACCTAAAAAGAATGAAGATAATCCAAACTAGAGTACCAAATAAAAAAAATAAATAAACTATAATAAAGTATATCATGCAAACATCAGCATTTTATAATTTTTAACTACAAAATTACTAATCAAGCTTGATTTATTCAACTTGTTAACCAATTCTATTAAATCTTTATCGTGACATAACTGATTGAATATATGATCTAATCAATTTTAACTTTTGAAAACTGTGACGCCTCGATTCTACACTATTGGTTGCAGTCAAGGAAGAGTCACTAATGAGTTCTATGGTCAATAGCTAAGTAAGATCCCAGATCGCCGGAGGAGTCAAATTAGCCTCCCTTCTAAGTCCAGCTTTCTTAGGCAGCGCATTGCCCTTTTGACAAATCTCAAAAAGTATTGACACAAGGTCTCATAAGCAACGATAAGGTTCTTACATAGAATATAAATACATGACAACCACAATATATGTACAACTCAAAAGATGGTTCCATTACATTACATCCAAAAAAAAACCTTAAATCTTCAAATGAGTCTTTACAAAACATCCAAAAAGAAACTTCTAAATTTTTTTTTTTTTTCTAGGATAGCCAAAAGTCTTCAAAAGTTCCAGAATAATTTTGTACATTTTTTTTTTCAATGAAACCAATTTTAGTTGAAAGCTATCACCTTAAGTAAGGTTTTGACATAAAATAGAGGTCCAGAATAATTTTATACATTTTTACGGAATTTCTAGAAGTGGGCTGCAAAAACAGATTCTAGGATACTTCGCCCAAAACAAGAAGATTTATGAAAAAGAGGTTCCACCAAAGAAAAGTTTCATTTCTTTTGTGAAGAAAATATGCTAACTATCACATGTTTAACTCAGAAAATTTGTTTGGAAGGGTGCCCTTAAAAAGTTGAGAGATTGGTATAAAAAGAAGATGGTTTTGTGCCAAAATGGGGAAAATACAAGAGAGGTGTAATCAATACTCAACCCTTAGCATTTTTAACATAAGAAGTTAGTAATAACAGATCTGAAAACATTATTTAGAACCTTTAGAAACATGTATTGAAAAAAAAGGAAAAATAGAAGAGAATGTTGTGTTTGTGGCTTACCTACTAAGCTTTGTACAAGAAGCTTTTTTCTTCCTCATTCTTCTCCTCTAGACTTCTTTTTGTTGCTCTCCTCCCTCTCTCCAACCGAATGTGTGTGTGGGTGTAGTTTTTGTGCTTGCAAAGCTTAGGGGAGGTTGGTATTTATAGGCAATTTTGGTGTAAAAAGTCCTAAAAGCTCATTAGTTGGAAATGAATGGAAGGGTTAGGATTTGTTTTGAAGTTTTAAAGGAAATATGGATGATTTGGGAGGCTTACTCAAGGATTTGGCAATACTTAGTTAAAATAGAACTAGTTTAGGAATTAGCATCCTAGGTCTAGGGTACTAGGTTGTGTTTCTTTCTAGAATTTCATGATGATATATATTGAAAATTGTTTCCTCTCTTCCTCCTAGAAAGGCCGGCCATAGGGAAGGGTGAAGGGTCAATTTTTTTATTAATTTTGGTCCTAGGGCACTTCCCTCAAGGTGTATATATATATATATTACAAGATTGATGGTACTTCAAGGTACAAGGTATAAGTACTAGTTTTTGGGGCAAGTTTTGAATTTAATTAAAGGGTGAGGGCTTGGAGTTAAATACATGTAACTTATGTAGAATTAAATTAGGTTAGGGATCCTAATCCGGTTAGAGAAATTCCTGTTTCGATAAAAATAAAAATAGTAATGCTAACCGACAAAATTCGAATTAATTCAAGTAAACGAGGGGGCTTTAAGAAAATAATTCAAACATTAGGGTCTTTAGTGAATACATATTTCAGGGGCTTCACAAAAACTTTCTTCCCCCGAAACAATCGCAACAACTATAGTAAACAGTATTTTATACAAAATTCATTCATTTAAAAAAAAAATAAAATCATCCATCAATCATGGTTTTAAAAACCGGACCGGACCGGCCGGTTCAACCGGTGACCGGATGGGGTTCCGGTCCGGTCAGCCCCCTTAAACCGGCCAGTTGTAAAAACCGGCCTATTTATTGAAAACCGGTGAACCCACCGGTTAAACCAGTCGACCCGGAAACGGGTTGATTGAATCGGTCCGTTTTATTTTCTTTCTTTCTTTTCTTTCTTTCTTATTATATATATATATATAATAAAAATTTAATTGGAAATCTCTTTTAAGGATCTCCTCTTGTGAGGAATCCCATTGAGAGCTTAAAATTATTGTGAAAGAGCTTCTATCTATTTATAAGAAAAAAATTCTTCCAAAAAAAACTCAAGAAATCTATGTGGGACTCAATCAAATTCATTGGAGGAAAACTTAAAATTTTGATATCCCTCCAAAAATTTTGCTCTTCTTTCAATCAAAGTATTTGAATTAAAATCATATGGAGGGAAGGGAATATTGAATATTTGATTTCTTCTTCCAAAATTAAAATTAATAATATTTCTAAATATATTTTTATATTTTTTAATAAAAAAAGTATTAAGAGAAATATTTAAGATTATTAAAATTTTTAATTTATAATTTTATTACTTATATTTTTATATTTTTTAATAAAAAAAATTAAGAGAAATATCTAAGATTATTAAAATTTTTAATTTATAATTTTATTACTTATATTTTTATTTAAATATAATTTTAATATATTTATGACGTCACGGTTCGATTCCGGTTCAACCCGACGGTTGAACCGGTGACCCGTCCATCCGATCATTTTTCCGGTTCATTCACCGGTCCGGTTTTTAAAACATTACCATCAATTTCAAATAATTCACCACATTAGTAAGCTTTTTATTTTTCTTTTTAGGAGGCCTTTTTTCTTAAAATTTATTCATAAACAGGTATGACAGTAAATATATTTTTGAGGCTTTTTTTAAACTAAATTTCAAAAATCCAAGCAGCCACGTGCTCGGCACCAGCACTACACTAACATATTGCACATATGGCAAAATCATATATATTATTCATATCTGTAGGTTTTTTTTTTGAAAAAAAAAATAAATAAAAACTAATTTTATATCTATAGTTCAACACAAGGGTTTCAAGGAACAAATGCAGCATGCCCACATTCATAATCTTCATTTTATATATTTATGTATCGATTTTAGGCCGAAGCTCAATGCCCTCGACAACGAGGCCATACTTCCAGTTACCTCGTTCAGTTTCCATCAATTGCATCACCACTTCTCCATCATCTCCTTGATCACAGGTGTCGATGGCTGCAATTTCAAATAAACAGTGCTGCTTTTCTCTTCTTCATCACCAACAAATCTAACCGATGCTTTTACTGGGAGGGATTCAAATCCTTGGTTAGCTCGTACAAATTTGAATACAAGAAATGCTACGTAAGTGGTTTTTGGGAACAGCAATCGAGTCTCTATTTTGCCTTTAATATCGAGCCAACAGACTGACACAAGCTCCGCTACTTCTGAGAATCTGCACGCACTAAAACTATATGCACGTAAGAAAGTGAAATATGAACGTTTACCACAGACTGATATAAACAAAACCACGTGTGCGAGCACACGCAGAGGCAAGGAGGGACACCTTGATTGAGGTATGTTGGATTAATTTTTAATTGGGACTACATATTTAAATGTGTATTATCATTTATAAGAAGCCTAAAATTTAAGTGATCTAATTGAGTTATAAGTAGGCTTAAGGGTATGGTTGTCATGGAATTAATGTGTACATACTACTGTGTAATTTCTATTTCTATGAGAGGCAGAAATAGAAATTGTGATAGATAGTTAGTTTTCCAACTGTAAAAAAAAAAAAAAACTTACAGATTGAAAACAACTAAACAAAGGGGTAATGGTCCCCAATCCTGCAAATATATATGCAAAAGGAAAAGTTCTCTCAAATCCTTTCAAAGAGAAATTCAAAGGCATAAATGTAAGGAAAAGATTGGAAGGATATTCCATAATCACGCTTCCGTTCAACCATCGCAATGGATTCAGGTATGCATCTCTCTTTGATTTCTTAATAATACACATGATACACGATTTCATATTTCAAATAATTGAGATTTACTTCTCACAAGGTAAAGATCCCAGGGTAAAGATCTCCATGCCCAATATATTGGAGTATCTCCCCATACAATAGCAAGGCTCCGAGCTCCTAGCATATAACATTTTTTCCCACTCTCTTTATCCAAAGTGAAGCTATGATATACATTAAAAAAAAAAAAAAAAAGGGTAAGAATATTAAAATTAACAAAAATTGAAGCATAAACTCAATTAATAGAAGCAACACATTTGCAGCCAAAATTTAGCAAAAGCACTTCTTAAATTGATAGCATACTCTCCAAAATATTGTGCCGAGGATTCATAGTTGGATTGCCACAATTCTATTTTTCAAAATTTTGCTTCTAGGTTTGGAATGATGATTTCGACCTTTCGCTTTCATTGCCACGGTAATAGGAAGGGTAAACAGGAAGGTAAAATGAGAATATATTGTTCCCCCAACATATCATATTTTAAGCTACAGATTCACCAATTAAATAAGTTCAGTAAGGCTCAAGTTTGCATTAACTATTTAGTATTCTGTGGAAAAATCCTAAATGGTCATGGTAAAGGGTAAAACACTTTCCCTCTTTTTAACCACTATATCCTAAATAGTATAAGAATAATGACAGAGGAATGCACACATAGAATGTGTTGTTCAATTGGTAAGTGTCTTTTCTATCAGACTCATTACCTCAAAGTTTTGAGTCTCATCATCCTCTTAATATAATTTTTACATAAATACCAACTTTAGGTATATGTTAGGAAAACTCAAAATATGAGACGTCAACACCATCACAAACCTTCGCATATATAATAATAATACAAACCTTCACATATATAATAATATAGATATATGCATTTTTCACATGCATGTTCTCTCATCCACCTTATAGAGTGGTTATCATCTCTATTTTTATTTCTCATTTCTTATTTTTGTAGTGATAGGATGGAAGCTGATAAAAAGTCAATAAGAGAGATTCATATAATGTTATTAATAGTTATAGTCTCACCACCGCTGCCATTACAAGAGCAACCATCATTACTTGTAATAATGAATGTGTCAACAATGTATTAGTTTAATGGCTCTATGTTAATGTCACATAACCAATGATTGGTGACACAAATGGAATCTGAAGTTTGGTACCCAAATTTGAACACTGTAGCATTACTGATCAAAAGCTACAATAATACATTAATGAGCCAACAAGTTACCTATGAATTAAGGTGAATTTCACCCACTGCAGTGTGAACCCACCTCAATTGTTATCAACTTATAAGTTTCAAATTTAACATGGTTCAATAGGAAAATTATACTTCTACAAAATTTGTAGAAAATTATAAGATATCTCCATAGGTTCTTTGATAGCTTCCAATTCAGCCACATTCAATTTTTATATACTTTCTATTAGAATATCATTAGTCAATTCAATAAGCATAGTTTCACTGCCCCAACACACAACATTCATGTGTGCATAAATATATACATGTATATCAATTTATACATAAACACAAACACCATATATCAATATATAGTTCAAAATATATATATCTATATACATTCTATTATATAAAGCACATAATTCAAAAAAAATATTTGAAGCTTTTATCACCCTTTTTTTTCTCCTAAGAATGTCTATGTTGTTAACTACTCTGGCAAATAATTGTGAACACATTTCAAATTTAACCCATCTTGCTCATTCATCAAATTGCCAAAAAAAATCAGATGTAGAATTAAAAAATATCGAGTTTGCATCCATCACTAGTTATATTATAAAGAAAACTCTTTAGACGTAAACCAAAAGTAAAACTGGGTAAGTCCATCTGTATTCCCCTCTCTCTCTCTCTCTCTCTCTCTCTCTCTCTCTCTCTCTCTAAATTTGAGTATAATTTTGGTTACAAGCTTGATCCGGTATGAAACACTCCAATACTTACTGTGGGTGTTGATTTCTGACCACACAACCAAACAGGAAACTCAGCTGGAGAGCACCAGCAAAGTAGATTAAGCCCGAACAACCTAAACCAAAAAAATAAGAATCCGGCGGTGGTTCGTCCACTCGGGGGCACTTCAACGCTCAAGTCAGTAATCAAATATCTCTCAAAGATAGCAAATTGTGCTTAACTCACAAGAAAGAACTTACTGCTCACAGTCTATCACACATATCTGAGACCCACGGGGGTGCCCTACTTTTATAGCTAACACTGACCTGATCCATATAGAAGCCTCACTTCAATGGACTCAAGCTCAATGCTCATCCTGGACTCTTAACTAGATAGGGATGAACTCCCTAAAAGCTTTTTCTTTATCCAGACTAATATCTTTCCCCAATCCAGGACTCTTATCCCTTGTCCGCTTATCTCGGATTTCAATATCTCTGCAGATAACCTCGGCCTAGCCGAGATCACTTCGGCGTCAGGACCAGGCCACGTGGCACCTCTGCTGACACTTCAGTATCACCTTGGCCACGTGCTGTCATTCACAAAATATGCCTCCACAACTGCCCCCTAGGTTCTATTAGGCAATCTGAGGTGATAGAACCTACATCGCTTATTCATATATTATGTCGGCTAAAATTCATTCTTTCCTTCGACCGAGATCATGACTCGTCGGTTTCCAGTACCCAGGACTCAACTGTCCATCTTTACCAATGATCAAGAACCAAGAATCAAGTTCTTTTAATATCTTAACCGAGATCTCTCCTCTAACCAAGGTTTTTGCTTCATTAATCAAGAACTCCAAGAGTTTTGATTGCGCATGAGCTGTCACGCACGGTTTACTCAACCGTTTCCTCCACGCGTCCATTTCTCATTGGTTCGTACCTGACACGCGCCATCAGGTTGCATCGCTTCTGTACACGCCGCTGACAAGCACATCGTCCAAGGCATCCCATTATGTTTTGCCGCCTTTTTGTATATTTAACAAAACTCTTTCTTCTCTCTCCGTCTTTTCACTTTTGC
Organism: Camellia oleifera; assembly: GCA_022316695.1. Taxonomy (NCBI): domain Eukaryota; kingdom Viridiplantae; phylum Streptophyta; class Magnoliopsida; order Ericales; family Theaceae; genus Camellia; species Camellia oleifera. The sequence goes on from CM039306.1 coordinate 52,110,840, forward strand.
AATTCACAATTTCCCTCGTCTCTCAGACTCTCTCTCTCTCTCTAACATTTCTCTTCCAAACCGCCATTTTTCAAGCTCTCAAGCTCTGCAACTGCCTTTTTCGTCACTGCCAACACATCATTTAACATTCAACTCTGATTGTTCAAGTCGTCTGAGTCCGACGTATCTCACTTCGACTTCAATCGGTAAATCCTCTAATTTCTTCAATTTCAATCTTTCACTGTTCTTGAATATGATATTGTTATGCAACTGCTTGTATGTCTCTTGTTATTCGATCTCTTTACTTATTCTCTGATTCTATTTTGCCATGCTTAAAACATTGCACCTTAGTTCTTGAATCTGTTATATGCATCATAAATCTTATGGTTCTTGCATACTACCTTGCACACACTCACTCAGTGTTTTGCGTAATTTATGATTTTTCTTATTCTTGAATTTCGGTTGCTTTCTAGATTCTAAATCATGCTCCTTTTTTTTTCTACTTTTCTTGTTGTATTTCCAGATTTTTGCATTCAATTCCTGTTTCTGTAGTTTCTAGGTTTGGGATTTTCTTTAGAACCTTGTTCTTTAGGAAAATTGAGACAAGTTCCCCTTAGATCTTCAAAAACCCTTGCACCAGTGCCTGTTTAGGTTTTAGCCGAGGTCTTCAAACGTATACCAATCATTCTTTCCTAAAATCTTGCATTAGTCTTCATCTAAGCCGATACCATAGGTATGTTTAGGTGGAGGGTCAACACCCCAGAAAAACTTGAGTACTTCAGGAGTGAGTTCTCCATCCCAGTCGACATCCACTTGAGGTTAGCTGGGGAGGAGGACTCTATCATGCCTGATAGAGACTCCATGCCCTTCCTTGTTGTTGTATTAATTGAGTGTGGACTTCGATTTCCTTTAGACATCTTCTTTAGAGAAGTCCTCCACTATTACAAACTCAACCCTATGTAGCTAGCCATCAATTCTTATAGGGTTGTCAATGGTATAATCGCCCTAGCTTGCCGAGAAAAAGTTAGGATAACATTAGCCGACATCCAATTTTGTTATACCATGTGTGGCCTAAAGTCTGAGAAAGACTACATTTATTACCTCAAGCCTAGATCGGCTACCTACAAAATCATAGCCGACCTCCCAAACTCCAACAAGGGTGCTGGAGATAATTACCTGATCATCTCAGGCAACTCCCGATGATGATCTTCATCTCTTCCCTCTGTGCCGAGCGGTGTTTAAAGAGGATGAGGGTAAGAACTAAGTGTTAACTTTTCTATTAAGACTTGGTCACTTTATTTCTCTTATCTGTTCTAATGTCTGCTTTTTGCTGTTTGCAGCTCTTCCTCAACCATCAAAAGACTTCCGCCAGTCCTTCTTTCCCAACAAAGACCTGAAAAGGCTGCTGGGTCTGCCTGTCGACCAGCGCAAAAGCCCCTCTGTTACTCAATTATATCCCAACATACAAGTTGGCCTTGCCCGACGTTCCCAGGCATAGCAAGACTCCTCCGTCTACTTCCACCCCACCAGTCACTTCATCGCCAAGGCCAAGCCAGGCCTCCTCCCCAAATCTAGTTAAGCTGCCATCAACCTTTGCCCCCCAACTTATCCTGACATCCCAGCGCCGACGTCGACGTCGTGTCCCAGAAAATGCACCAGCCGGCAGAACTCGCAGCTGCAAACGTCGAGATTCTGAGGCATCAACTTACAATCCAGCCAATCCCTCAATCGCTCGTCCAACAATACACTTCGGTATCAGAGTAACCATTACTGCCACCATCGGCCGTCATTGGGGATCTCCTTGCTAATATTCCTGGGGTCGTGACTGTGCAGTCCTCCTCTTCTCCATCCCAATCAAAGCTAAAGCCGAAAAGAATGAAGAAGGCCAAGGCTAAAACCATAGTGACTCAAATTGACTCTGAGGACACTGTGCCAATCTCCAAGCTAGCCGAGATTTAGAATAACACTACTGTGGCCAAAAAGAGACCAGATGAGGAAGCAACACTTGACACCCCACCATCATAGAAGCTGAGGTCAGATTGCCCAGAGGGTAGCAGCAGTTTCCCTCGTAATATGACCTGGGCACCCGAGGTCATGGTGGGGGACAGGCCATTAACAGTCGGTGACAACGTGATCGAGAGCGTTAAAGTCAGCGACGCCCTCTGAACAACCGTACTCCTGCCTGAAGATATGAATCATATGGCCGATCTCCATGAGTACAAGAATTTCGGCCTAATGATACGGCACTCAGTCTTGGTAAATTTCCTGTTTGTATCTTTTTCAACTTTCCACTACTTAACTAAAAATCTTTACTTATATGTTTTATTCCTTGTAGGCTATCCAGCATGCGCATTCATATGCAGTCAACACCGAGATAACGAGGAAGGAGTTGGTAAAGAAAACCTAGGAAGCTACCAAACTCCTCTCCTCACTCAACCACGCTAAGGGCAGCAACCAAAGTCTGCTAGATCAAGCCAAGGCTGCCAAGGTTACACAATCCGAGGTTGAAGTTAAAGCCAAAAACGCTGAAGTAACTACCGAGGTCTCCAAAGCCGAGGCTGAGGCTGCCAAGGCTTTCTTAGCAGAGTTGGAGGCCAAGCTAAATGAGGCAATTGACTCAAAAGAGGCCGAGGTCAAGGCGGTTGACGAAAAGGCCTTTGAAGAAGGTCAAGCCACTATTCGCGACCAATACAAAGATCAAGTCAATCTGGCTTGCAACTGAGGTTATTACCTTGGCTGGACGGCGGCTCTCAATAAGCTGTCTGTCCCAATGGACTCCCCTCTTCGAGATATCAACCAACTACAAGTGTCTTTGCCTCCAGCTCCCAAAGGATCTGATAATGAGGCCAAGGAAGATGACACCGAGCTTCATGATGAAGAAGGAGAGGCTGCTACTGGGCCAAGTCCCCCACTCCGAAGAGATGATGAGGATGAAGTCTCCAAAAGCACCTCGCCTAAGAAGACGACATCTGAGGCCGAAGTCCAGGCGGCCGAGAAGAGCTTGGATCAGACCCTGCTCGAGATAGATGTCGAGATAGCGGCGGAGAAGAAAGCCTTACTGCCAACCGAGGCTGACACAACACCAACAGTCGAGGTTGAGTAATAAGACATAAACGTCAATGTCTCTAGTACTTAGGATTTTTTCTCTTACTCTGAACTTTTCTCTTTCAATTGTAACTTCTCTTTTTTAACTTGGACAAGTAATCTCTTATGCCAAGCCGAAGTGCGTTTTTGTATCTGAACAAGTTTCTTCGTTAAATGCATGCCTTCTTTTCTTCTAAGTGTTGAATGTATGCCTTCTTTTCTTTATGCTTTACTGCCTTTCTTCTATGCATGTTTCTATACTTAGAATATTTTTTGCATTTTTTCAAAGTACACCTTACTTGTGTAATCACTTCGGGGTAGAGTACCTCAGATATACCTTGACTGTTTATCTCGGCCAACAATTGGAATACATCAGCTAACACTTCAAAATATTTCAAAATATTTTTACAAGTGTTGTTTCATTAAACTTATTCAGTCAAGTATTACTTCTTCACTTCCACTTCCTGTCTTCTATCAAGACTTCACCTTTCCAACCTTTCCAAGCTTAATAACCTGGTTAGTCATATCGGGTAAAATGTACCTCGAATACATCTTTCATTATTACCTTGACTAATCTTCAACTTGTAAATTTTTCTAAAAATTTCAACAAGTCCCAAGCTCTAAAGTTTTATTTATCATTCCTGCTCCCTATCCCCTAATGTGAGCTTAAGTTCCACTTAAGCTCACATTATGCGTTTATGGTCTTTCACCGAAGTTAGATTCAAACAAAGACTAACCAAGGTGTTTGAGCTTGGTTCCACTCTGAGATTAGCTCTGCCGACATGGTAAGTCAAGGTTAATTCAACTTAGTTCAACTCTATTATATGCAAGTATAATTCAACTTTTTCATATAATAAGTCTAAGTTACTCGTCATGATTCATTCAAAAACATCGCCAACTTAGTTCAACTTTATTATATGCACGTATAATTTAACTATGCCATAGAATAAGTCTAAATTATTTGTCATATTTCATTCGGACACATCATCAACCTAATTCAACTCTATTATATGCAAGTATAATTCAACTGTGCCATATAATAAGTCTAAGCTATTCGTCATGTTTCATTCAGAAATATCGCCAACTTAGTTCAATTCGATTATATGCAAGTATAATTCAACTATGCCATATAATAAGTCTAAGTAATTCATCATGTTTCATTTAGAAACATCGTCACAAGATTGGTCAGTCCTATCGCACAAATTTCAAATTCGCAAAAATCAAACTAGCAATTTATTATTCTTTCAGCTAATAAAATTATGACATAAACTTCGAAAAACAAAAAAATAATGATAAAAAAAATTCAAATTGCAAGTGTTCCAGAGTCTTGGCAACTCTTTGCCATTAGTGTCTTCAAGCCGATATGCCCCACTGTCGGCAACTGAGATGATTCTATAAGGCCCCTTCCAATTTGAGCCAAGCTTGCCCTCCTTGGGATCCTTCTTGTTGCCGACAACTTTCCTCAGGACGAGGTCCCTAATTTTGAAATCTTTTGGGTTGACCTCCTTGTTGTAAGCCCAAGCAAGCTACTGGTGGTATGCCCCTAGCTGAATTGTTGCTCTCTCTCTCTCCTTTCTTCTAGTAGATCTAGATCTCGGGCTAAGAATGCCTCATTGGTCCCATCTTCCACTCCCTAGGTTTTGATTCCAAGGGTACCGACTTCCAGTGGGATAATTGCTTTAGTGCCATAAGCCATGGCAAAAAGAGACTCCCCAGTTGATTTTCTCGGCGTAGTCCGATATGCCCAAAGCACATTGGGCAACTCTTCCACCCACTTCCCTTTTGCTGCTTCCAACCTCTTCTTGATCCCATCCAAGATAGTTTTATTGGATGCTTCTACCTGACCATTGCTATGAGGGAAACTTGGAGTGGAGTAGTAGTTTTTGATTTTATACTTTGTACAGAAACTTTTAATTAGCTTATTGTCAAATTGTGTACCATTATCTGCTATTATTGCTCTTGGGATTCCAAACCTGGTGATAATATTCTTCCATATAAAGTTCTTCATATCAATATCTCGAATTTTCGCAAGGGGTTCAGCTTCTACCCACTTCGTGAAGTAGTCAGTTGCTACCAACAGAAACTTCTTTTGCCCAGTTGCTTGGGGCAGTTGTCCAACAAGATCCATACCTCACTAGGCAAATGGCCAAGGGCTAGATACTAGGTTCAAATATACTGCTGGTTGGTGTATCAAAGGTGCAAACCTTTGACACTTTTCGCACTTTGTGACGTAGGCTTTAGCATCTTTCTGCATGTAGGGCCACCAATATCCCTGAGTGATGGCCCTATGAACGAGTGATCTGCCTCCAGCATGGCTTCCACAGACTCCTTTATGAATCTCATACAGAAAGTCCTCAACCTGGGAGGGATGTACACACCTCAAAAAGGGTCCAGTGAAGGATCTCCTATAGAGATGGCCATCTGCCGTTAGGCTAAACCTGGCCGACTTCAATTTGGTCTTGTGTGCTTCTTTTCGGTCATCTGGTAGCTTGCTCTCCTTGAGGAACATCACTATTGCATCCATCCAACTTGGACCCATTTCCACACACATCGTTTCGTACTCTGTGATCTAGGGCTCCACACTTGGGCCTGACAAATAATCAACTATTATAGTCCTTGCCTCACCTGATTTCATTACACTAGCTAAGTTTGCCAAGGCGTCGGCGTGACTATTGTTATCTCGGCTAACTTGCTGTAGTCGACAATCTTGGAACAGTGCTAGCAGTTTGACAACCTCTTTGACATAGGCTATCATTCGTTCATCTCGGGCTGCATACTTGCCTATTGCCTGATTAACAATAAGTTGGGAGTCATAGAAGACTTCCACCTCATCGGTTTCCATTGTTACTGCCAACTTCAACCCTGTAATCAATGTCTCATACTCTGCTTCATTGTTTGAGGCCTTGAATCCCAAACAAATAGACTGCTCTAACATTCACCCATCTGGCGACACTAACACTACTCCTGCCCTCGCTCAATGACGGTTTGTTCCATCAATAAACAGGCAGAAGGAGTCGCCGATGTAGATGTCGTAGGGCTTTGGTTTTTCTTCTTTCTTCTGTTTTGCTATAGTAGAGTTCTTGGGCCCCAATTGGGTTTCTTCCTATTCTCCTGGGCATCCCAAGTCGCGGCTCACCGGAGTCCGACGCGAGATGGCACCAGGGGTGAACTTGGCCACAAAGTCGGCCAGAACCTGGCCTTTAATTGCTGTTATGGGCCTAAAATCCAAGTCATATTAGCCCAACACTACTGCCCATCTAGCTACCCTACCTATTAGATCTCCTTGCTACAACAGGGACTTTAAAGGATACTCAATCAGTACCACAATCTTGTGGGCTTGGAAGTAGTGATTCAGTTTTTTCGAAGCCATCACCAGGGCTAATGTCAAATTCTTCAAGGGTAAGTACCTGGTCTCTACACTTGTTAGGGTTTTACTCACATAGTATACTGCCCTTTGTTCTCCTTTCTCTTCTCTGATTACCACTGCACTCATTGTATGCTCTGAAACAACCAAGTATAAGAATAGTTCTTCTCCAGGTATTGGGTTTGACAAAACTAGACCAGTTGTCAGGTATTTTTTCAAGTTGGCCAAGGCGACTTCGCACTCCTTTGTCTACAAAAAATCTATGGCCTTCTTTAACAAACTAAAAAATGGTTTACATTTATCTAAACTTCTGCTAATGAAAATGTTCAGGACTGCGACCTTCCCGGTCAAAATTTGGACCTGATGTGCTGACGTTAGGCTCTTTAAGCCAAGAATGGCCTTGATTTGATTTGGGCTTGCCTCAATGCCTCTTCAGGTGACCAAGTACCCTAAGAACTTACTAGACCCGACTCCAAATGCACATTTCGAAGCATTGAGTCGGAGTTGATATGTTCTTGGGATATCAAAAATTGCCTTCAAGTCGGCCAGATAATTTCTAGGTTCTTTGGTCTTCACGACCATGTCATTGATGTACACTTCTACTGTCTTGCCAATCAGATGTCTGAACATCTTGGTCACTAAGCTCTGATATGTTGCTCTCCTTATTTTTCAACCTGAAGGGCATCACTCTATAGCGGTATAGCCCTTTTGGGGTGATAAATGTAGTCTTCTCCTCATTAGGGAGATACATTGCTATCTGGCGGTATCCCCTATAAGCATCTAGGAAGCTCATCTCTCATACCCTGAAGTGGCATCTACTAACTAATCAATCTTGGGCAGTGGGAAACTGTCCTTGGGGTAAGCCTTATTCAAGATGGTGAAATCAACACAAACCCTCTACTTGTCATTCTTCTTTTTCACTACTACAGTGTTGGATAGCCAAGTAGGGTAGTTCACTTCACGAATGGCTTTGGCTTCCAGCAATTTGTCCACTTCCTCCTCAACTGCCTCAACATGCATTAATGTCGGCCTCCTCGCTTGCTGGATGACAGGTTTAGCTGACCTGTCTACATTGAGCATATATCATGTGACCTCGGGGTCAATGCTTGGTATCTCATATGGCGTCCAGGCAAATAGTTCTATGTTGGCTTGTAAGAAAGCCTCTAACTCTCTTTCCTCATCCTCGGCCAAGCCTAAGCTGAGAAGAAAGAAGCGCTCTTCATCGCTCTTCAAGGCCTCATCGCTCTTCTCAGCCGGTTCTTTGCCTACATTATCTAGGACTTCCATGTCCTCGTCCTTGATTTCCACTTTTTTTGTCTCTCACACATTGTTGTTGGATTTCACTATTGCCATGGAGCAATTCTTTGCCTATACTTGATCCCCATTCAGTTCCTTAATCCCTTATTCTGTTGGAAATCGTAACAACTGGTGCAGCGTTGGGGGAACAGCCCTCATTGCGTGCAGCCATAGTCTTCCCAATATAGCATTGTAAGAGAAGGGGGTATCAATTACCGTAAATTATGTGCTAACATTCCTGGTGCCTGCCTGCACCTCAAAATTTATTGCTCCTAGAGGCCATGTCGGCTTTCCATTGAACTCGACCATTAAGCTATCTGACTACTCCAAATCATCTCGGTGAAGGCCAAGTTTCTTGTAATATCTAACATACATGATGTCACAAGAGCTGCCTTGGTCAATTAGAATACACCTTACCTGGAATTCTCCAATCTTGAGGGTCATTACCAGAGCATCGTTGTGTGGATATTGCACCATGTCTAGGTCCGCCTCAGTAAAGGACACCATTGATCCCTGGTACTCGTTTGTCCTGGGCCACTTTTTTTGGACCTGACACACATGCTGTAAGTGTCTCATGTTTTGGGTCTCTCCTCGCATATCAGTCTCATTAACCTTCGGGTAAATCACATTGATCACCCGAGATTCTGCTTGCTGCGGTTGTGGTGGAGGTGGTACCGCTGGTGCAGGGGGAAGCCTTGCATGCTCTCCCCTCGTTCTGGTCTCATCTACTAGGTCCCTCAAGTGACCTTATCTAACCAAATCTTCCAAGTGTGTCTTCAGGGCTCTGCACCCCCAAGTTAGGTGCCCATCCTCATTGTGGTAAGCGCAGTGCTTCCCAAGGCTCCTTCCCATGAACTCACCAGGAATCTTCTCCGGCGCTCTATAATACTGTTGGTTCCTAATCCTTTCTAGAACTTGATAAATCGAGATCCGAAACACAGTGGTGACTACTTGTGCAACCCTCAACCCTGTTTCCTACCTGTTTAAACTAGTATTACCTCAGCCTCATTTGGGTGAGCCGTTTCTCTTCTCCTGCTTTGGCGCCTTCGTTCCTAGCGTATCCTCTTCTGCTCTGGCATATTTCTTAATCTGTGCCATGAGCTCCTCCATACTCTTTGGTAGAGTTTTTGCCAACAACTTCTGAAGCGTGCATTCATCCTCTAGGCTGTTCTTAAAAAACATGACCCCCAACTCCTGGTTGCATCTCGGTATTCAGTTGAACACCTCATAATACCTTTTGGCATAAGCCCTGAGGCTTTCACCCTCACTAATTTTCAGAGCCATCAATGAGTCTATCCTTAGCGGCTGTAACTTGTTTGTAACAAACCTGGCCACAAACATCTCAACCAGGCCTTCCCAACTTTTCACAGTTCCTTTCGGCAACTTGTGAAACAAATCTAATGCGATTTCCCCAAAGGATGAGGGGAACACCTTGCACAGTAACGATTCATTCCCAGTATACAAAGCCATCGAATTCAGATATAAGCCGATGTGAAAGTTCAGATTAGATTTACCGTCATAAATTTGGAACCTCGGCATATGGAACCTTTCTGGGGCCTCAAACATATCCAACTCAATTGAGAACGGCGTTCTCGGCTTGACGGAGGATGTGACCTTGGCATTTTGCGGCTTCCTCTGGAGGTAGTCCCTCAAATCCTCCTTAGTCTGACCAAGAGCTCGACTGTCACCAGATTTCAGTCTTTTTGATGTGCTTCTTCCAGTGTCATTATGTGTTCTCTTGGATTTCTCTTCATTTACCGTATCAAAACACAGGCCCTTCTCCTGAATATTCCTGGGCTCTTTGACATATGTTCCCTTGGTACGAGGTGTCCTCTGCGAGTCATCTCTGACCGACTCTCCTCGCTCGACCTCCCATGAAGGCCGATGCGAGTGCTCTTTTTCCTTGTCATGCTGCGGGATTGCTAGGATTGTTTTCTGTCCCTCTTTTTGGGTATCAGTCTTGGCCCCTGACATCGGCGTGTCCTGTAACGGGAACGGTGGTTGCATGACGTTGTTCTACATCATGAAGTTGACAACCGATTGTAGATCTGCCAACTTGTTGGCCATTCCCTTCATCTCGTCATCCTTTCATACCTGGAGGTCACTCTCGTTGTAATACTCATCTCGGCCTAGTTTCTTTGGGCCGTTACCCTCCTTGCCGACGTCGTTCTACACAAGATTCGGATCCTGTGCTCCTTCATCATGGTTTTCTTCCTCGATGTTAGGATCAGCATGTTTACTGCTGCCACATGGGACGTCGTCCCCGATCTTTTCTTTCTACCTGTCATTGGCCATTTATTCTCCTTATGTTCTCATAGACGACGCCAAATTGTGGGTGTTGATGTCTAACCACACAACCAAACGGATAACTCAACTGGAGAGCACTGGCAGAGTAGATTAAACCCGAACAGCCTGTCACAGAAAGATAAGAAACCGGTTGTGGTTTGTCCACCCGAGAGCACTTCGATGCTCAAGTCAGTAATCAAATATCTCTCAAAGATAGCAAATTGTGCTTAACTCACAAGAAAGAACTTACTGCTCACAGTCTATCACACATACCTGAGACCTACGGGGATGCCTTGCTTTTATAGCCAGCATTGACCTGATCCCTGTAGAAGCCTCACTTCAGTGGACTTAGGCTCAATGTTCATCCTGGACTCTCAGCTAGATAGGGATAAAATCCCTAAGAGCTTTATCTTTATCCAGACTGAGATCCTCCCCTATTCTAGGATTCTTGTCCCTTATCCGCTTATCTCGGATTCTGATATCTTCTCAGATAACCTCGGCCTAGCGAGATCACCTCGGTGTCAGGACCAGGCCACGTGGCACCTCGGCTAACACTTCGGCGTCGATCACCTTGGCTACGTGCTGTCATTCACAAAATATGCCCCCTCAACTCCTTTTCTTTTCAACAAATCTTTTGAAAAAATTTCAAACTTATCCTAAAACTTGTTTTGATTAATAAAATCATTTTCAATCTTTCCTCTTTTTACAATTTTATCAAATTTTGATTATAACTATGACGGTCAAAAATTCAGTGAAGGATTTGGTTAATTCTTGATTTGATAAAAATTTTGACTCCCCTTTAATTTGATATAAGTTTGATGAAGGATTACTGAAAGAATGGAGATAATCTAACACTTTTTTTCCAAAATTGCCAATAGTATTAATGTTTTTTACAATGTAAAATTAATTATTTTAATTACCTGCAAAGAGCAAACATGTCATCATATCATAAACTATAAGTTAACCAAACATTTCAAACAGAGAACTACTAAGTCTGCTTCAACCTTTTTTTCTAGTAAAACTTATTAAATTGTACACTTGTGTGTGCCACACTTTATATAATAGATATGTATATATACATACTGTGTGTTGTACACAATAGAATAGAATAATATATTATTCTCAAATTATATATATTATTCAACATAGTATATTCTCAAATTATAATATTCTATATATTATTCTCAAATTATATTATTCAACATAGTATATTATTCCATTCTATTGTGTACAACACAATATATGTATATATATATTATATAAAGCTTAAAAGCCCATTGAGACTTTATCACAATTTTTTCATTCTCAAATTGTTCCCAATTCACTCATTTTTAATTTTAATTTTTAAATATCAAATTTGTGTAACTAGTTCAATTTCTTTTCTCTTCGTCTATATATATAATCAAATCGATCAATTGATTTTCATAGCACACTCATTGAGTGTGCACACCTTTTAATACATATATCTTTTATCTATTTATCTATCTATACTATTATACAGAGAAAGTTGTGGAAGTCACATTTTTTTTTTCTCTCAAAATAGCCTTTGTTAGATTAGTTATATGTCTTTATGTTATTATTTAGTTAAGTTGAGGGTACTCTGGTCATTTTGTAATGTCAGGTTTTATATAAATATAGAGTGATACTATTTGCACCCCATGAATTATTTTGGACCCCCCATTTCTTTTGACCCCCACTTATAAATTTTGAAATCCTTAAAATTTCTTTCCCTCCCCCCCAAATAATACCAAAATTATCTTTGTGAAAACATTCCACCCATTGAATGCACATACCCCACACCCTCACACCCCCCAATAAAAACCCATTTCCCAAAAAACCCTAACAAAGCCCACGAAGAAGAAAAAGAAAAAGAAGAAGAAGAGGCAATGTGATTATTGTCTCTGCTACCTCATCAACCATTGTCAGAGTTAGTATGCTCTCTCTCTCTCTCTCTATACACATAATTTCTTAGTTTTTTCATAATAATTTCTTCTCTTGCAGAAAAAAAATTATAATAATTGCCTTAGTGTTCTCAGTAAAACAGGTCTGGACCTATGAATAATGTTCGGTTACCTGTTTCCAAACAAATAATAAATGTTCGATTACCGATTCCCGAACAAATAAACAATGTTCAGGCCTGTGTTCCCGAATTTTGGTCATATGTTTGAGAGTTCAGTCTCGAAAAAGTGACGAACAAAATTTTTTTTTTTTTCCATTTTTTTCAAAAAACTTACCCTTACAAGGCCAATCTCCTTTGAGCTAAGAACAACATCAAAGTTACGAACATCCTCTAAGCTTTTATTATTGTACTCCTCTCGTCTTATGAAGTTGTGATTGTCAGAAAAACTTACACTCATTGTTGAGCGATCGTTGGGCTGAGAAATCATGTAACCAATACTTTTGCGGAGTTTACAGACCGCTTAAGCGACCGAAGTTGGGCTCAAGCAACCACCCTTATTTTTGAACCTTTGCTCGAGCAAAGGAAGTTGCGCTCGAGTGAAGACCCTATTTTTAGAAATTTGACTAAGTGTTTTAAAATACATTTTGGCCTCCTTATTGCATCTTAGGCATTCTTAAGCCCTAATTAAGACATGATAATGAGGTTAAAGATTAGAAACACACCTAGACAAGGAAGAAATGAATTCCGACCGTGAGTTTCAATGTGTATCCGTTCTGTGTTTGTGTAGGTCATGCGCCATAGGCTACCTGGTTATCTACTCTATTTGTCTGCTTTTAGAGCCAACTATGAGTAATAACTTTGTAAAGCTATGTTCAATTACAAGTGTTTTCTAAACGAATGATCTGTTTTCTGAAATATTATTTTATGCATGAATGAATGGTAGTCCAATATTTCTAAATTGTATTCATGGCATTCTTAGCTTTAGCTAACATTTGTTATATGTTCTGTGACAACGTCTCAATTATGGGCCAACTGTACGTCTCATGAGCCAACTGTTATGGATCCTTCTGTATACGTCCCTTTATGGGTCAGTTGTACATCTTATGATCGAACTGTACCATCTTCGTCTACATGAGTCGACTGCATGCCTTTATGGCTGTCTCTTTATAGGTCGATTGTTTCAGCTAGTGATAATGAATGTAGTGCGTATGATTAACTGCAAATTCTGCTTATTATGAATATGATTCTAAATCTGTTTCTGTTATGAATTTTGATTTCTGAACATGATTATGAATCCCACTTCTGTTAACTACTGAATTCTGATTTCTGTATCTGTTATGGACAACATTCATACAACCCTTTACTCTGTTAGTATTCACTAGGCTCCAACTCATTGTATTATTTATGTATGTAGGTGATCAGGCGTGTGACTAGGCTTAGTGATGATCGTCTGGACTTCTATTTTTTTGGCTAACCATTACGCCTCTCGAGGAGGTTCCAGAATGAGTCAAGTTGGTCGAGTTTTGTGAACCAAGTTTTCAGACTTTGTTTTCTTTTTGTAATGTGAACAAGTTTTTGTTTATCTGTGCACAGGGTAAGTCCCATTTTTGTTTCATCTGTATATGAGAGTGACGTATGTCTAATGTATATATATGACGTCACATATGTGTTTATAAAGTTTTAAATTATCCGTCTCATGCATGTCTGCATAGCTCGATGGACTATATATGATTTATATATCTGCTTTTGCTAGCCCCTTAATTATATGTTATTCTGTACAGAGGCCTTTGGTAATCCAAGGGTTACTGGCCGGTTACGATGCTAAACCTATACGGACGGGTTTGGGTCGTGACACTTTCTCCCATGTGGCTCGCCTTAACTTTGTTCGGATTCTCCTTTGGGTTGCTGTTAGTCAATCATAGCCTTTATATCAATTTGATATCAAGAATGCCTTTCTTTATGGCTATCTCCAAGAGATGAATCAACCTCCTGGATATGTTGTTCCCGGTCATGAGAATCTCGTTTATTGGTTACAGAAGGCCTTGTATGGTCTCAAGCAGTCCCCTTATGCATGGTTTGATCGGTTCAGTGCGATTGTGCTTGCATATGGGTTCCGTCGTTCTGCTTCTGATCACTCTATTTTTGCTTGCTACTCGTCTTCTGGAAGTATCATCTTTATTGTCTATCTGGATGAAATTATCATTTCTGGCAGTGACTCCACTGGTATTATTGATTTAAAGCAGTATTTAAGTCAACACTTTCACACTAAGGACTTGGGTCATCTTCGGTATTTTCTTGAGATTGAGGTTGCTCGATTATCTCAGGGCTTGTTTCTCTCACAACAAAAATATATCCTTGATCTTCTCACTGAAATTGGTCTTTTAGGCACTCGTCCTAGTAATACTCCCATGGACTCATGTGTTAAACTTGATGGTGAAACCGAGGTCATATTTTCTGATCTTGGTCGTTATCGTCGGTTGATTAGGAAGTTGATATATCTCACTGTCACTCGTCCGGATATTACCTATGTTGTGGATGTGGTCAGCCAGTTTACGCATGCTCCTTGCCAACCGCATTTTGATGCTATGTGTCATATCTTGCAGTACTTAAAGAGCGCCCTAGGTCGGGGTTTTCTCTATTGTCCATTTTCCTCATTGTTTGTCATTAGCTTCAGTAATGCTGATTGGGCTGGAAATAGGACTGATAGATGTTTTACCTTGGGCTATTGTACTTTTGTTGGTAGTAATCTTGTTACTTAGCATAGCAAGAAATAGACAATTGTTACTCGTTCTAGTGCCGAGGCCGAGTACCGTGCCATGTCTCATATCGCCTCTGAGATGTTATTAGTTCACTCTCTTCTACAAGATTTTGGTATTTCTGTTCCCACTCCTATGAGAATGTGTTGTGATAATCAGGCTGCCATATTCATTGCTAATAATCCTATGTTTCATGAGCGTACCAAACATATTGAGGTTGATTGTCATTTCATTCAATATCTACTACGCAAGCAACTTATGACTGCTTATGTTCGTTCTGAAGATCAATTAGGTGATATCCTCACCAAACCTTTGGCTCGAACTTCTTTTCATCGCTTATCTTTCAAGCTGGGCATGTTTGATCTTTATGTAACTGCTATTATATGTCCTTATATTATTGTTTAGTTAAGTTAAGGGTACTCTGGTCATTTTGTAATGTCAGGTTTTATATCAATATAGTTACTGGTGTAGAGTAATTCAATAACTCTAAACCATATATTATTATCAGTCTCTTTCTCTCTTCTCTCTTTCTTCTTCTCAAACCATAACCTAAATTTCTCCAGTTTACATTCTAACTGCCTTTACTATGTAACTGCTAATTGCTTCACAACCAATTTTTTTATATAATTATCGTGTGTCCACTTCTAGTACCATTATAAACCCAACTCTTGAGTTGGTGTTGATGTCCCAATTTTTATTTTTCCCAAAATATCCCAATAGCAGCTACATAAGCAGTCTTAAATTTTGAATTTTTTTTTTTTTTTATGTTTTTATCATTTAAATCTCTCAAATTCATAAAATGTTCCCAGCTCGCGTTGGTAATTGTTTGGAGCAATTTCTAGCCCTCTATAACTGTTTCAATTCGTAATTGTCAATCTAATTGTTTCACACACACACACTACATATGTGCCAACACTTCTAGCATATAGATAATCACAATTTTTTTTAGTCTCAAATTGTTCGCCAATTGCCTCGCTTTTTAATTTTACATTTCAAATTTCCCATTTTCATAACACATTAATATATATATATGTAGGGAGTGTTCAATGTGAGTGGTGATTAGAGAGGCAAAACTATGTTAATGGTCCAACAATGATAGAATGACTGGAGGATGAGTAGTTAGGTGAAGGTGAAGCAAGTAGCTCAAGAAAAAATGAATGGTAATGCACAAATGGGCAGCATCTCCCCCAAATTTACAATAATCCTCTCTTTGGACCTTGGGAAATGGGTCCTATTTATAGGCTTTTGCCTTGAGCCACCAAGCTAAAGGTGTCACGCGTCTCTCTACATGTACTGTGTACTATCTGTTTGGCACAGATGCCTCAGCAAGTGCACTTGCGACGGTAGCGTTTGTTGCTGAACTTGCCTTCTCAGCTTGAACTCAGCAAGTGCACTTACAGCTGTAAAGCTTTCTGCTACACTTTCCCTCTCATTTCTATTTAGCTAGTACATGCATTCTTAGGACTTCACAGCATGCTATCAGCCATGTTTTTGTGTTCACCTTAACGAAACCTCCACCCTTAGCCACCTAATCAGAAACTCCCTAGCTTTCCAAGGTGAAGGCCAAGACCAAGCTTGCTATCAGCCATGATGTGCCTTAGTACCAAATCCAAGGGGGCTTCCTTAGTCCTGCCTAGGTGACTAAGGCAGGTCCATGACTTGGGTAATGGAAAATGAGTCTCTTACATGTGGACTACTCTATTTCCATCTTCGCAGACTCACCGTAGCATACTAATATCTCTAGGCCTGCTATCTACTCCAACTAGTAACATTTAGGGCCTACTATCAACGCCAAGCTAGTGAGTTTCGGGGCCTACTATCAGCACTGAACTAAAAATGACTTTAGGGGCCTATTAGTAGCCCTAGCTAATAATGTCTTGGGACTTGCTATCAATGCCAAGCATTAGCCTCTACTTGTGGAGGGGAAGCTTTTCCAAAGGCTGCTACCACCTTGGCATGGTGTTCCCTCTGCAAGTTAGTTGCAGCGGCTATAGTTACTGCTCCAATCATTTCTCTCGGCAAGTTCAAATGGCATTCAAGGATGGCGGCATTGACAAAAAACCTCTGCAACTTGGCCACTACAAGTGTTGCCTCTACAACTTAGTTACTCCGACTTTCCCTTTCCCTCGGCAACTTCAAATGGCAGCGGAACCGACAATACTAGAAATGGCGACGCTGATGCAAAGTGCCTCAACAACTTAACCGTTGCAAGTAATACCTCTGTAACTTCACTTGGACACTATTTTTCTCGTAGAGTATATTCGGATCTTTGGCGGGTCAGACCTGGTTTGGCCCACTATTGGCCTACTTCCCTTAGGCTTTAGCCCATGCTTCTTTAGTCATTTTTGGTCGCCTAATAGGGGCGACCTCAACACTTAAGCCCATACTCAATCTGGACCTTAATTTCTGACCCTCTACAATATATATATATATATATATATCGAATCAAAAGATATAAAAACAAATTGATTAAAGAGCAAATTACGTCAGTAATTCGGTATCTTGGTCATTATGTTATTTTCGTCCCTGTAATTTCAATTGGCTTGATTTCTTACCTTAAATTTGTAATTGTGTCTCGATTTTGTCCAATTGGATTACAAATGTTAGTATTTTCTAATAGAAAATATGAATTTACAATTTTGTCGCAATATGAATTTATAAATGTTAGCATTTTGTAATAGAAAATACGCATCTACACGAGTTAACCTCAACTTAGTGACAAAATTATAAACTAGGTCAACTTAAATAGTTAAACCTAACCAATTCAGTCATCATTTTTTGTCAAAAACACTAACAGCGTTTCAATTGGACTAAAATAATACAAAATCTAAAGTTAATTGTAAAAATCAAGCCAATTCAATTATTATTTTCGTTCAAAAATACTAACTTATCAATTAGATTAAACTGATATAAAATTTAAAATTAAGAGTAAAAATTGATACTCCGTTTGGATAATGAGGTGAGTTGAGAAAAGAAAGGATTGTGATTTCTCACCTAAGAAAAGAAATGATTTGATTATGATTTCTTACCATTATATTTGAATAAATAAAAGAGATGCACCTATTTTATTTGGATAAAATAAATAAGAAAAAAGAAAATAAAGTATTATATTTTGTTTTATCAAAATAACCTTATATATTAATATTAATAAGCTATATTTTTTCATAATTTTATTATGATATTTTATAAAACTTTTATTAAATCCAATTCATTTCCCATCAAATCTCACCACTTTGTGAGAAACAAAACATAAATTTGGTGAGAAAAAAGTTATCACCATCTCTCATCATTTTTTACCTACTTAACCATCCGAACAAGTAAACATCTAAATAGAGTGTAATCATTTTGTCATTATTTCTCACCTACTTGTGAGTCAATTGAAAGTTTAAGAATCAAGATGATATATAGGAACTATGTAATTTGCTCTTGATTAAAAAAAAAAAATTGATGCAATTAGGATACTAGTTTGCCACCGTCGAGGTGAAGGGGAGAGTCGGCGAGGAGAAAATGGTGATTGGGTGAATGAAGAAAATGGGAATTTAAGGAAAATATTGAGACAGATTGAGACTAAAATTAAGATAGAAATGGAAAATTGTATTGATTGAAACAGAGTACACCTCTCGGAAACGTTAGATCCCAATCTTCCTCATTACAAAATTAATTCCCTTCCTCTCTCCTTCTCTCCCTCTTTATACAATTTCTCTCTACAACTCTAACAACTTCTACTAATCCCGCTCAACAACTTCAACATCTTCCGCTAATATTGCACCAAGTAACTTAGCCGTAATTTATCTATCAGATGGGCTTGTTGTCTAGCCCATCATCCAGTCTAGCCCACTGCTCACTGCTCCTGAGTTCAGCCCCTTGTCTTGGCCCATGGCAGCTTCACTTCTAGTTGACGGCCTATCATTCCCTCTCCCTTGAAATGAGCATTGTCCCTAAGGTTGGAAAGTTGGAAATTTGGCTTGGACATCTTGGTACATGTAACGATCCTGGTTTCGATCCTTCTTTCATATTTTGCCACATCGACTAGGCCGGTCGAGGATCGAGCTACCCAGTCAGCTCGTGAGGGTCTAGGAGGCACTGCCCCTTGGCGGGTCCAAGGGCAGCGCCCTGGCGGGGTCGAGGGGCAGCTCCCCTGAAGCAAAAATGCAAAATGCATTCGAAGTTGCTTGTCTGCTCAAGCGTCCATTTATGTGCTCAAGCAAAGAATGTTTGGTTTCAGAAGTTTGACCTGTCTACAAAAGTACTGGGTTAGTGTATTTGACGCTCGAGCGGGGCTTTCCACGCTCGAGCGGACCATGTTATATCAGTTCGTGAATCTGATATTTCAGATCATTTTTTCAGTCCTCTCTCTCTCTCTCTCTCTAAAACTCTCCAGAATTCCAGATCGAGAGCTTCTCTCTCTAGAAGTCATCTTCTCTCTTTGATTTCTCCAAATCCCTTGGGATTTAGACCTAAGTTCTTCACCAAAGTTGGTTATCATCTCGAGGGCTTTGTTGTGTGCGGTGAAGATTGAGTTTCGACACTGTTGATTTTGGGGGTTTCATCTCATTTCTTCTTCAAAACTTGAGGTAGGGATTTTCTTAGAGTTATATATATTTTTGCAAGATCTATATTATTTTCGAAATCATCTTTCGATAGCTTTGAAAATTGATTGTTGATTCAAGAAGTTGAGCGATTTTGAAAGTAGGTTTGTCTCTTGCTCTTTTAAAATGATCTTATGATCTTTGTTGATTAAAGAAAAGATGATTTTGGAAAGTTTTCTTTCAAAGGATTTGAGTTGTATAGTTTTGGTAAGAAAACCTAGAATTTTGGGATTTTTTTTAAAAGAGATTGAAAATCCATGAATGTTATTGTTGTATTTATTTTGTGTGTCAAAATAAATGGATGTTTGGAAATTTTCTTATTTATATTCATATAAATGATGAATTTCAGGGAATACGAGAATTGTTGTTCATTTTGGAAATTATTGTTCAAAACATTGAAATAGTCTTGAAATGACTAATTGTTGAGGATACTTGAGAAGAGGGAATTGTGTTATTCCTTGGATGATGAATTGGAATAAAAGTATTTATATTCATCTTGTGTTATTGGCATAACAATTCATTTGATTACATTAAACTTTGAAAGTTGATTTGAAAACTTGCATTGAGAAAAGAATGTTGAGAAACAAGTTTTCATGAAATGGTTTTGGGGTAAATACATTGGTAAGTCTTGATAGGTGGTGTAGATGATATTGAATAAGTTGGCCTGAGAGTCCAGGATGAAAGACCGAAAACCCGCGCGGATAGGTGTCGAACCTTCCGGTTAGTACCGGTAAAAATGACAATTTGGTAGTACTTGTATAGTCTACTTGCAGACACTGACCTAGGGATTACCAGAGTTGTATTTACCGCCCTTGAAATAAGTTGTTAAGTTTTGAACAATTGAAATTGCATAACATCATTGAGCATGATGGTTTTCAAAAGATGAAAATGTGATTTATCTTCAAAAAGGGGCATAGCATGGCATGTGTATTTCTTCTCTTGAGACTTGTATAAAATGTATATACTTTGTTAAGGATTTCCTACTGGGCTTTATACTCACCCTACGGGATTTTTGTGCAGGAAAAGATGTGATGATGCCGCCTAACTAAAGGCGAGGAAATGTGTATTGAGAGTACGAGGCTTTTATTTTGCTGTGACTCTGTGCGTAAGCCAAGGGTTGTATGTGTGTGGGTTTGAATAACCGTTTTGTATATCCAGGCTCAAGCCTTGGAAACTTGTAAACCCTTGGGGGTATTTATTTGTTTATTTACTTGTTGGATTAATGTATTGTTACATGAAGAACTATTGTATCATATAATGTAAGTTTGGAGATTTTTATTCGGTTTTCCTTGAAAGAGCCATGATTGTTGTATTATCATTTGGGCTAGGATTTGGGGCGTTACAGCACAGCTCCCAAGTTGCATCCTCTGGATATGAATTAGACCATTGTACCAATAATTGAGTTGATGGCGTACCTTTATACTTGATCAAATGCCTGTCCAAGACTGCAATAGGTTCAGGTTCAATGACACCATCAGTCCCTATGTGTGGAAATGTGGCTTGTGGTATGGTGTGGTATGGGCGCCCAACTTCTTTTTGAGCAAGGACACATCGAAAACTGGGTGCAACTTAGAATGTGGGGGCAAGTACAATCAGTAAGCTACCTAACCCACCCTCTTCAACACCTAAAATGGCCCATAAAACCTTGGGGACAATTTCATGTTAGACCGACATTGTAGTGTACTTTGCTTGTAGGGCTACAATTTTAGGAATACCCAATCTCCCATCGCAAATTGTCTTTCGGTGCGATATTGATTTGTCTGCTGCTTCATGCGATTTGGGGCTTGGACTATGTGTTCCTTGAGGAGCTTTAGAGTTGCTTCCCTATCCCTATCCCACTGATCAACTGTTGCCACGTTGGAGACCCCTAAAATATAGTGGATATGGAAAGGTGGTATTTGGCCATACACCACCTGGTATGGTGTCAACTTGGTGGTGGTGTGGTAGTTGGTATTGAACCACCGCTCAGCTAAGGTCAGCCATTAAGCTCATGCCTTGGACCTATTTCTTGTCATGCAACTTAGGTAAACCTTAAGACACCTATTGACTACCTCTGTTTGGCCATCGGTTTGAGAGTGGTAAGAGGTGCTAAGGTTCAATTTTGTTCCTTGTAACCGGAAAAGTTCCCGTCAAAAGTTGCTAGTGAAGATGGGATCCCGATCAGATACTATAGATTTAAGCATGCCATGCAGTTTGTAGATAGAAACTGTGGACGCGCTCGAACGTCCCGGGCTCCGCGCGCGAAGAATCGGCGCGAAATCTCGTTCTGTTCATTTGGGCTTTACCACAGTTCGGACTCAATGTCACGGTTCTGAATCTGATCTCGCAAAGTGCAATGCAAGACCGATAAATCACCAAAGAGTCTAAATCCAGCAAATTGTTTTGGAAAACTGATTTTTATAAAGAAGTGCCAAACATGGACTGCTTTGCCAGATACAGAGTCGCCACCTAAATATTTTGTTTTGGGGGAAATTTAGGAAACCCTGACTCGTACCTAAGGCCACGTGTCCGTCATCACCAAAGTTGCCTCGGCTCGGGAACGTGGGTACGAGAAGGGAAGGTCATGCAATGAGCACCCCCGCTCGCCCGATCAAAGATCGGCCTGTACTAAGCATGATATCTTGTTTTTGAAAACACATGTGTTCTTATTCCGATTATTAAACCTAGAATTACTATGTGATGCGCACAACATACAAGTATAGACTAGATCGCCTAATTTGGAACAAAACATTGCATAGTCGTTTGTGAAAATGATTTGGGGGTTTGCTACTTGCAAGTAGGCTAAATTGAGGATTTTAATGAATTGTTCTAATTCAAGCAATCCAACATTCACTCACAGGCATTCAGGCAATTAATCACATAAGCAGTTAGCCTCATGGCAAGCATGCTATCATGGCAATCAATAACACACATGCAGTATGCTAAAGCGTAAAAGCTTACTTAGTACTCCGAGCCAAAACAATAGCTAGTTAGTAATCAATGCATGATCCTAGCTATGTTAAGATGGCTAATGCAACACATGCAAAATGCAACTAGAAATAGGCTCGGCTATTCTAAGATGGCATATGAGATACAACTTGATAATCATGTATTCAAATCGGTATTGAAATACGATGCAGTTAGTATGATGCGCCGAGCCCGGTGCATGCAATACGAATGAATGATGCACGCATACAAGCATAAGGATGCTAATTGAAGCATGCCCTAAAACTAACCATCCAGAACAGGTAAGTAAAAGGGAGAAAGACGTGGGGTTGAAAGACATTCACACACGCACGCACACTTATTACAACAATTTGCCCTCTTGACGGAGGGTCCGAATGAATAATACAAACCAACTAATTAACTAACTAACAAGCTAATTAATTATTACACAACCAAATTGAATAACTAGCTACAACTAATTATTACAAGACTTAAACTAATTAACAAATTAATTAAGTTACAAAACCGAATGCTAATTAACAAATAAAGCATTAAAAAATGTAGACTAGGCCGCCTCAGCTCTACCTTGAAGAAGTTAAAGATGCATGCTCGATTCCCATCCTGAAAGCTCTCTAAATGCTCTTTAGAGGCTCTGTCTGCAGGGTGTCTTTGAGAACTTACTGCTGGATCTTACCAAGAACATGCTGGGGAGTGCACCAGTGGCCTGCCGGCCATGAGAAGCTACTGCCGACCACCTAGCCGGCCAAGAGTGCACACTGCCGGCCAAGGGTGAGGAAGGTGCCGGCCAAAGATGAGAGGCTACCGGCCACTGGTGTGCTGTGACACCAAGCTACAGTAGAGCACAAAATAGAGAAAACGGAGGCTCTCCCAAGGGTATGTACACACTATGCCACCCCATATCACCTCAAAACATCAAGGGAGAGGCATAATCGGATCCAAGACCATCAATCACGCATCCCGATGCATGATGGCCAAAGATCCAACTTGTGCAAATTCAATGTAAAATGAATGCACAAATAGACATATAAAGCCTAAAAACTCTATCATGCGTCATCAAGAGTGTCGGGCGATCGAGAATTGAGGCACATTTCATCACTTGAAGTATGAAACGTCCCTCGTTTCTTGTGCTCAGATTAATACTTAATCCAAACAACAATGAAACACAAGCATAACAAACATGCAATATGACTTAAACATGAAAACATGCAACTACATGGCATACTCAATGCTATGTGATATGATTAACTTAACAAAGCTAATGATATGCGAACAATGCTAATGCATGCATGCACAATGCAATGCTACGAGGACAAATTAGCAATGTTAGGGACATGCATACTCAATGCAAGGCAAAATAACTTGGCATACACAATACAAATAACCACGTGACATGCACAATGCAATGTAGGATGGCATACTACATGCAATGAACAATATGGCATACTCAATGCAATATACATAGCATACTCAATGGACTTAAACCAAAAGGGTAGACCTCAGTCATGCCCAAATCAGTGGCCATAACACCAAAACAAAGGCACAAAATGCAAAGCATGCATGCACAATGCATTGGCCAACCAAGTAGGCCTAAGAGCACAACCCTTAAGAATGCTCAAAGAGTGACAAATGCGGAAGTGTAACAACACTAAGTGCACTGAAATCAAGTAAGAAATGATGCCAAATCATTCAAACAATGCAAGTATAGCATGCGAAGGTCCTTAAGCATGAAAGCTAATAAAGATGACTACAAAGGAGGCATGCAATATATGACAAATATGCATGAACCAAACATGGACAGAGCTGAAATAGGTCAAAACAATGATTGAAACATGCCAAGATGGCGGCTCAAAGACCTAGGCATGCAAGCATACAAGCTAAGCCATAAACAAGGCAACAACGCACAATACTCAAAGGCATTTAAAACATGAAAGAAGTGGGAATATAGTCATGTTATAAACTCTAAAATGAAGTATTAAATGATGCCAAATCATCTAAATAGCTCAAAGACAGCATGCATGAGTAATCAAAACACAAAGCTAGCAAAGCCAATTGCACTACAGCTATACAAAGCATGGAGCATATGGCAAAGGCAACCCAAAACAGTCCTAAAACGTGTTAAATTGATACTAAAACATGCATGGAAGGAAGCCAAAACAAGCTAACGTGAAGGGCATAAGGCCCAATGCATACAAGGCAAATATGGTGGATTACACTACACCTATTAGGACCAAACATGGGATGACTTAAACAACAAAGATCAGAGTTATATCATGACAAAACAACCCCAAAAACACATCGAAATGTTAGCTCGCAAGCTTAGACATGAAGGCATATGCAATGATTCATGTTAAGGCATAAAGGGGCAAACCCTCCAACGCATTGAATGAATGACAAATGTGAATACATGGACATGAGACATGAACTGAAATCACATTGTGAATGATGCCAAATCATTAAAATAGTCCAAGTAATGCATGCTAGAAGACTCAATACGCAAAGCTAACAAGCTAGATTGAACCAAGGCTATACAAAGCAAGTCATGCATGACCAAGACAACATAAATCAGACCTTAAACATGCTAAAACATGAACAAAAGTTTCATGAAGTTAAGCCAAAAGCATGCTAGAATGACATGTCAAAGCATTATGCATGTTAGGCTATTTCA
Organism: Camellia oleifera; assembly: GCA_022316695.1. NCBI lineage: Eukaryota > Viridiplantae > Streptophyta > Magnoliopsida > Ericales > Theaceae > Camellia > Camellia oleifera. The sequence continues at coordinate 52,135,705 of CM039306.1, forward strand.
TGGAAATGCACTACAAGTGCAAGGAGCATGCAAAGGCTAACCAAACCAAACCCTAACAGAGGTATGACATGGCAAGGCATCACCAAAAACATGCTGAAATGGAAAGAAAACAAGCTAGAATGACATGCTACTTCATGAAGCATACAAAACTAGTTTGTGTGATTTACACTACAAGTGCATTAGGCATGCATGGAGTGACAAAACCAAGCAAAAATAGTGGCATGCCACAGCAAAATAACCACTAATACATCCTAAGATATGGCCGACATAAACTTAACAAGCATGCTCACACATGAGGCATTCAAAGCAAGTAAACAAAGACACAAGGAGAGGGGATGACACTCTCCTATTTAAGACTCCAAAACCACCTTTCCACCATTAAAAATCCTATGGATTTCAATGGTAGAAAGGTCATGCAAAGGTTGCAACAAGAGCCTAAAGGGATGGCTCAAAACAAGGCCTAAGAGGGGGGGAAACCACCCCAAATGAAAAAGTGACCTTAAATAAACCTTTTAAGCATGCAAAAACAGAACTTTTTCCAGTAAAAAGCTAATCTTAAAACTATAATGCCCTCAAAATAATACATAAATCCCATCATTTTATACATGCAATGGTGTAAAGAAATCAACACCGTTCCATTCATCAGAGTAGTTCTTACAACAGTATTACATGTTAACAACAAAAGCAAATGCCCTATAGGCTTACAGCTTTCCAAGTCAACACTTGGTTACACAAAAGAAGAGTACTAACTCTATACAAAATAAGCCATCGGCTTGATGTACATGTAATACAAACAAAATAAACAAAAAGAGTCCTCAACTCTCATCATCATCCAAGCTATGTCCTGGAAGGTGGCATGCTACCTGTACTTGAAAATAATGTCCCATATAGGGTGAGCCAATGCCCAATAGATGAATGCTAAACACAATATGAGCAGTAACTAAGACATTAGTAATTGATAAATGTTCGATTACCATAAATCAATTCATAACCTATTTCCATTACATGACCATAATGTTCATATTTCATTTCATTTTCCATTTCTCATCATTTTCTCAATTTACATCAACGGCTCAGAACCTGGCCAACCACTTATACGAGGTAGTGACTCATATTAAACGCTTCCCGTTTTACAGTAGATAAACATACTAGTTGTATCAACATCTCAACAAATAAGCATACAAGCTGTATCCACATTACAACAGATAAGCATATTAGCTATATCAACACTTCCAAAGATAAGCATATGAGCTATATCAATAATTTAACTGACAAGCATATTAGCTGTATCAGTGGAGTCCATCCCCTATCTTCCCCTAAACCGTGGAGTAGATCCCCTATCTCCTCCCACACACACACCGTATATTCACATAGGTCATATACACAATCAATCAATACATAACGTTAATGCATTCTATCGACCGTCATACTCTATGACATATCCAATTGATTAGTTTTACTTTGCTTAGTCATCATGCATTGTCTACAACAATCAAAACTACCCTTCACCGGTAGCCCAAGCAGTTATTTTTAAACAGATAATAAAAGCTCCAACAGATAAGATATCAATGTTTTCAAAAGTGAGCGATTAATAAATCCAACTCCACCATTTTACAATATAATGAGTCAATTTCATTATTTTCATCTCAATTCCAAACAACAACATTTTTCTCAAATTAATTATATCAATTAATTTATACTATAACTTAGGGTTTTCTACTCCTTTTTCCAACAAGAACCCCATGGTCCATAAATCAACAACCAACAACAATGACACCATTTTGAAGCCCAAAATACATATTTAAGAATCAAAATGACAAAACACCCATTACACATTTCGAAACCCAAGATCCCAAAATCAAACCATTTAACCAACTGCTCAATAATCTAGGTTGCAACCCGTAAGAGTAGTAGGAATCCCTACCTCAAATTTCGGAGCCCAAGGAAAAAGATGAAGAAAATCAAAATGCTCCAAACTCCAAGATCCACAGATCAAAAACGAAGCCCTCAACGATCAACACAACTTTTACAAAGGCCAAAGGGACGAAAAACACTCTAACTAGATCAAACCCTAGAGAGAAGGGAGTTTCTAGAGAGAGAGGCTCTCAAAAATGTTTTTGGAAAAGTAAGAGAGAGAGAGAGAGAATGTAAAAAGTGATTTCAAAATGCCCAGCGGCCAACTGATATACGACATTCCCGCTCGAGCGGAGAACACAACGCTCAAGCGTAAAGAACAAAAGATTAGGTCCGCTCGAGCGCAAGAAAGCCCGCTTGAGCGCCAAGACACAGGAATAAAGTACATCCGCTCGAGCGCGAAAAACCAGTCCGCTCGAGCATAGATTTCCCCCTCCCAGAACTTACACCAAAAATGTATTACCCGCTCGAGCGCCAACAAGCCTACTTGAGCGCAGGAAACCCGCTCGAGCGTAGAAAACACACCTGTAGAAGTTTGCAGGAACACGAAATACTGAGAGTGTGTAAACGCCGCTCGAGCGCAAGAAGGCCCGCTTGAGCGGACAACCAAAAACCCAACTCCGCTCGAGTGTAGAATAACCTGCTCGAGCGTAACACCAAAAACCTGGGCAACTAGGTTTGAGACTTAGGCTCAACCAACCTGTAACACACCTGCCCAAAACTTTCCAAAACCCAAACACAAAGTGTAAAGGATGTAAACAAGATAATTACAACTATTAACTTCACGGAACCGAGTCCGGAATACAACTGAACAGTAAAGGGACAACCGGGATCGCTATAACCTCCCCCCCTTAAAGAATTTCGTCCCCGAAATTAAATACAAGTTTTTCAAAAATAGGTTTTCTCCATTCTCAATAATATTACAACATTCCGACCCATTACCGGTCAATCTCATCTCTTTTCAAGAGACATTTCACATTACACATAACAACCTGCATTATCAACATGCATTCCTTTGAAATTTTCCAATTTCAACTCATTTTCCACAATTCCATAACACATGCAACAATAATATCATGCTTGCATTTCCACAATACTTAACATACACAATGTTAACATAACTTCCATAAACCAAAACATTCACAATGTTTTACAACTTAAGACATATATAATGTTCTTAAAGTTCAATATTATTACAATATTTTGTTACATGATTACACATCAACAAACATGTCCGGATACTTTTCACGGACTTCCAACTCACGTTCCCAAGTGGCTTCCTCCACTCTGTGATGTTTCCACAAAACCTTTACCAAGGGAATGGTCTTGCCTCGCAAGACTTGATCCCGCCTATCCAAGACCCGAACCGGTCTCTCTTCATACGAGGCATCCTCGTCTACCTCCAAGTCGGTCCAATCCAATACATGGGATGGATCCGGCTCGTATTTCCGAAGCATACTAACATGAAACATGTCATGCACCCCGGACAACTGCGGTGGCAAAGCCAAACGATAAGCAACTTCCCCAACTCTCTCAAGGATCTCAAAGGGACCAATGAACCGAGGGGATAACTTCCCATTCTTCCCAAACCTCATCAAACCTCACCTAGGTGATATTTTCAAGAAAACATGATCACCTACCTCAAACGCCAAGGGCCTCCTCCTACGGTCAGCATAACTCTTTTGACGACTCTGGGCTGTAACAAGCCTCCTACAGATAAGCTCAACTTTCTCCGTTGTCTCCCTAACCAACTCCGGGCCCAACAAAGGTGCATCACCCACCTCGGCCCAACAAACTGGAGATCTACACGGTCGGCCATACAAGGCCTCAAACGGTGTCATATTGATACAAGACTGAAAGCTGTTGTTGTAGGCAAACTCCACCAATGGCAAGTGCCTCTCCCACGTCCCACTAAAGTCAAGGACACAACATCGAAGCATATCCTCAAGGATCTAAATAGTACACTCGGACTGCTCATCAGTCTGAGGATGATAAGCCGTGCTAAAGGTCAACTTAGTGCCTAAGGCACCCTGCAAACTTTGCCACAGCCTAGCAGTAAAACAAGGATCTCTATCTGAGACGATCGTCACTGGGACCCCATGCAATCTTACTATGTCCCGAATATACAAGTCGGCAAGATGATCTACCGAATCTCTCACGCGCATAGGGATAAAGTGCGCCAACTTAGTCAACCGGTCTACAACCACCCAAATAGCATCACTACCCCACTGAGTCCTCGGAAGACCTACAACGAACTCCATAGTGACATGCTCCCACTTCCACTCGGCAATAGGCAAGGGTTGCAACAAACCCGCTGGCCTCTGATGCTCGGCCTTCACTTGCTAACAAGTAAGGCACTTAGACACGAAAACTACCATATCTCTCTTCATTCCTCGCCACCAGAACTGGCAACCCAAATCCCGATACATCTTAGTGCCTCCCGGATGCACCGCAAGGCGTGAATGATGAAACTCTCGGAGTACTTCCTCTCGGCAAGACTCCGACACAAACAAACGGTCTCAGCATCTCACACTCAGGTCAGGATACACCGTCAAACCCTTCTCAACCTTCCCACTGGAGATCTTCTCTCGGAGGGATTTTACCTCAAGGTCACCTCTCTGTGCCTCTAACACTCGAGTCACAAGGGTACGTTATGCAACAACAGAAAACAAGGCCGCAGCCTCAATAGATTCGTCCAAGAGCAAATCAAACTCGCTAAGTGCCCCCAACATCTCCCACTCCCAAATGGCTATACAAGCTACATCACCTATGGATTTCCTGCTAAGGGCATCGGCCACAACATTGGCCTTTCCCGGGTGATAGTACAGCTCAAAATCATAATCCTCAATGAACTCCATCCACCTTCGCTGCCTCAAATTCAAGTCTCTCTGAGTAAATAGGTACTTCAAACTCTTGTGGTCCGAGAACACCTCGAACCTCTCACCATAAAGGTAGTGCCTCCATATTTTCAAGGCAAAGATCACTGCTGCTAGCTCTAGGTCATGTGTAGGGTAATTCTTCTCTTGTATTTTCAACTGACGTGAGCCATAAGCTACCAGTTTCCCCTCTTGCATCAACACACAACCCAAACCCTCTCGTGAGGCATCACAATAAACCGCATAACCAAACCCTCTCTCCGGGATAATCAAAACCGGTGCGGTGGTCAATCTAACTTTCCGCTCTTGAAACGACTTTTCGCAAGTCTCACTCCACACAAATTTGACTCCCTTCCGAGTCAACCTAGTCAACGGCGAAGCTAGCTTGGAGAAATCCTTCACAAACCGGCAGTAATACCTAGCTAATCCCAGAAAACTGCGTATCTCAAAAACGCTCTTAGGCTGTGCCCAGTCTTGCACTGCCTCAGCCTTGAATGTATCAACAGACACCCCTTCCCCAGATACTACATGGCCTAAGAATTTGACTTCCCCTAACCAGAACTCATACTTCCCAAACTTGGCATACAGCCTATAGGCTCTAAGCAACTCAAGCACCACTCTCAAATGTGCCTCGTGCTCCTCCTCCGAATGTGAATAGATAAGAATGTCGTCCACGAAGACGACTACAAAACGATCTAAGAATTCCCAGAAGATCCGGTTCATCAAGTCCATAAAGACTGCCGGTGCATTGGTGAGCCCAAACAGCATCACCAGAAACTCATAATGGCCATACCGTGTACGGAATGCCGTCTTCGGAATATCCTCCTCCCTGACCCTCAACTAGTGGTGACCCTCAACTGGTGGTAACCCGATCTCAAATCTATCGTAGAGAAACAACGGGAACCCTTCAACTAGTCAAACAAATCATCTATACGGGGCATAGAGTACTTATTCTTAACCGTAGCCCGATTCAACTTCCAGTAGTTGATATACAGTCTTAAGGCACCATCTTTCTTTTTAGCAAAGAGGGCCGGTGCTCCCCACGGCGAAACACTAGGGCGAACAAAACCTTTATCTAGCAATTCTTGGAGCTGAATCTTCAACTCACTCAACTCGGCTGGGGCAAAACGATAAGGTGCCACAGAAATCGGCGCCGTGCCAGGCACTAAATCAATAGAGAACTCTATCTCTCGATGAGGTGGCAAAATAACAAGATCCTCGAGAAAAACATCCGAATACTCACAAACCACCCTCGGCAATACAATCTGGGTCTCATCACACTCACCACTCATAAAGCTAGCAAGTAGACCACTAAGCTCATTCCGCCCTCGCGGATCATACATTGGTGGCAACACACTACCAACTCGATCCCCCAAGAAATGGAAACACTCCCCGCTCAAGGTACATACTGTGACCCTCTGGCGGTAGCAATCAATAACTGCCCAGTATGATGATAGCCAGTCCATACCCAAAATAACATCAAAACCCTTCATGGGCATAACAACAAAGGGAAAAGGAAGCCTATGGTCGGCGACCTCTATATCACAACCTCTACATCCATGTTTCAAAATCAATTCGCCCCCAACAGGCAATACAACACATATAAGAGATGCTAATAATGCCAACTCCAACTCCAACACAGATGCAAATGCAACAGACACAAAAGAATGGGACGCACCCGTATCAATCAATACACTAGCAATCGAGTTGCAAAACAGAAAGGTACCTCTCACAACTAACGGAACCGGTACCAGGTCCAGCGTGGTAACAGCATACACGCGCCCTGTAGGCCCCTGATCCACCTGTTCGCCTCTAGGAGCAAAAGATTGTTGCACAGACTGGGATGACGAAGCTCCCGGATTGGCCCTCGAGGCCTGCACAGACTGAGCTGGCTAATAACTCTGCGTCTGCCTAGAACCAGACGCCCCTGAAGTGGCACTCAACTGTGGGCAAAACCTCTTCAGGTGCCCAGGCTGACCACACTGATAACAAGACAAAGGTTGGCCCCTGCCCTAACTCTGGCTCTGAGGTCTAGCTAAAGAAGAAGCAGCTCGCTGACACCCTCCCTTCTACGGGCAAACTGAAGACTTGTGACCCAGCTGGCCATACGTGAAACAAGTCAAACCTCCCTGATTACCTCTCCTAGAGCCTGTACTCAGCACTAAGAAGGTCGATCTAGTCAAACCACCTGTAGACGTCCCCGAACGCCCCGAGAGGATGAGTCCCGTTCTGTTCATTTTGGGCTCACTACAGTTCAGGACTCAATGTCACAGTTCTTAATCTGAACCAAAGAGTCCAAATCCGGCAAATCGTTTTGAGAAAACAGATTTTTTGAAAAGAAGTGTCAAACATGGACTGCTTTGCCAGATACAGAGTCGCCACCTAAATATTTTATTTTTGGGGAAATTTAGGAAACCTTGACTCGTTTGCCTAAGGCCACGTGTCCGTCATCACCAAAGTTGCCTCGGCTCGAGAACTTGGGTACGATTGGGGAAGGTCACTTCGTGAGCACCCCCGCTCGCCCGATCAAAGATCGGCCTCTACTAACCATGATATCCAGTTTTGAAAACATTATGCGTTCTTATCCCGGTTATTAGCCTAGATTTACTATGTGATGCGCACAACATACAAGTATAGACTGGATTGCCTGAATTGGAACAAAACATTTCATGTTCATTTTTGAAAGATGGTTTGCTACCCGCAAGTAGCCTTAAAATGCAGATTTTGCCACCCTCGGATGGGCTTAGAAAAGATGGTTTTGCCACTATCTAGTGGGCTTAAAACTCACAGTTGATGATTTGTTCCAATCCAACTAACCCAACCTTCACCCACAGGCATTCAGGCAGATATATATCACATAAGCATATAGCCTCATAGTAAGCATGCTATCATGGTAGTCACTCACACACATGCAAGGATGCTAAAGCATAAAACTTACCGAGTACTCCAAGCCAAAACAGAAGCTGATTAGAAATCCATGCATGATCTTAACTATACTGAAATGCCTAATGCAACACATGCAAAATGCAACTAAGATAGGCCCGGCTATTCTAAACATGGCATATGGAATGCTACAGCTAACAAGTATTCAACTTGGAATCGAAACACAGTGCAGTGAGTTATGATGCGTCAAGCCCGGTGCATGCAAAACAGATGAATGAATGCAATCATGCTATCATACTGTATGCTAATTGAAACATGCTATCATACTGGTAAATAAAAGGGAGAAAGACATGGGGTTGGAAGACATACATCACACGCACGCACACTTATTACAATTGTGCCCTCGCTCGGAGAGTCCAAATAAATAATACAGTCCCGAATAAATAATACAGTCCAAATGAGTACAAAACCCTAATTAATTAACAAATTAATCTAGGAAAGCAGTAAATTAGCATGCAAGCTAGGGACTGCCTCGACTCTGCTCCGGATAATGAATGATGCATGCTCAAGTTGCCTTGTACGGAAATCCATTGCGATGCTCCAATTAGCCTCTGTTTATAATTAAGCCCGGAATATTGTGCAAAGCTCTAAAAGGCTGTTGATTTTTGATTTGTTGCAACAGAGAGCAAGAAAGGGGCATGGCAAAGTATTTTCACATATGTATGCATGACTACTCTTCAGGGAGTGTAGTCCTCTATCCTCGTGCCACCAATCGCGCATCTGATGCATGATGGCCGAGGAGTCGATTTGCACGACTCAATAGGGAATGAATGCATATGAAAACACAACAAGGCCTAAACTCCATCATGGATAATCCGGAGTGTCGGCGATCGGGAATTGAGACATGTTCCGTCACTCGAAGTACAAAATGTCCCTCGTTTCCCATGCTTAGGCTAACTTCTATCCCAAACATAATGCAATATGCATGACATGCATGAATGCAATCCTAACATGCAACCTAGCATACGCAATGCTATGAGATGGCGTACACAATGTATAATGGACTTACACCAACATGAGTGGACCTCAACCCCACTCACATCAGTGGCCATAAGATGAAAATGAGATACTCGAGATGCGTGCACACATGCACGTAAACCGAGGACCGATCCTAAGGCACAAATGCCACTCTAACAAGGCATGGCAAGGCATGAAATATGGCGTACAAACAGGCAAGTTCCAACACTGAAATGTGATGAAAAACGATCCCGAAGCATGGGTAAATGGCACCCGATGCATGAGATGAGCCCCGAAACTCAAAACTAGGCACATATATTGACTTGTAGCTATACAAAGCATGCATTATTTGACTATGAAGCACTAAGAGAAAGCCAAGGCAGTCCCAAAACATGAACATTTCTAGTTCAAAGCATGGCCAAAAGATGCTAGCAAGATGGACTAAAATAGCATGCAACTTTGACTAGCAAACATGGTTTATATGGCATGTATATGAAGCATATGAAATCTCACCAAACCAGAAAAAATCAGCAAACAAAACATGTGAAAATATGCCCAAATAAACATGGAAATGCAGCCAATGCATGTAAAAATGAGGGGCTCCTTTGGAAGGGCATACAAGGGGTTATTAAGCACATACATCAAGGATACTTAGCATGGAAAAATTAAATTTGGAAATAAAATATGATAGCCCTAAAAATCATCAAATTGGCCCTGAAATCAGTCAACAAAGCATGCAAGATAGGGCCTCTTTGGAAGGCCAAAAAGACCATCAAGCAAAACAAGGAGAGAGGGGGTCACCCCCCTCTGATTTTGGCCTTCAAGAACACACCTAAGCCACTAAAATTCCACTGGATTTCAGTGGCTAAGAGGCCAAACCATGGCCAATGCAAGTGCTCTAATGCATAGCCCTAATCATGAAAGAATGAAGCATGCATAAGGGAAGATGACTCCAAACAGAGAATAGACCTTAATCAAACATGAAGATAATTTCAAAAAAAGACTTTTTTCAGTTTAGGTAGAGGTCCAAAAAGGCTCACAAATAAGGCTAATGTATCATGCAAAAACAGCCCTAAAAGAGAGATTGAACAAACAGGGAAGCAAAAGGCCTCAAACAGCAAAGATCCCTTCAACAAAGTTGAAGAGGGGCTCAAATAAATATACTTTATAGTTTATGAAAAATCTCAATTATGCACACAAGTAAAGCTAAAATATGATGCAAAAATGGCCCCAAAAGAGAGATAGAGAGCAAGAGGCAGTAGGTGGCCTCAAAAATCAAAGAGCCCTTCAACAAAGTTTTAGAGGGGCTCAAAATAAGTCACTTTTCAGTTTTTCTTGAAGCTCAGAAATGCTTAAAAATAGGGCTAATATATCATGCAAAATAAGCCCTAAAAGAGGGATAGAGCACAAAGGGTGAGTAGAAGACCTCAAACAGAGAAAAGTCCTTGATCAAACATGAAGATGAGCTCAAAATAAGACTATTTTCAGTTTGGGTCAGAGCCCAAAAATGTAAGAAAAAGGAGCTAAGATATAGAACAAAATAGTGCAAAAATGGGGAAAATAGAAGCTTACCCTAGTAGAGCCGACCTCCAGCAGCTTTTGGTCCAAGGAAATGAGCTTTCAACCTCTGCAAATGACCTCCAAGGGGCTGGAATGGATGATGGAGGTGGTAGGCTATGGGTTGTAGTGCAAAATGGCCAAGAAACTAGGGTTTTGGAGCTTGGAATAGTGAAAATTGAGGGAGAAGGGGGTGAGCCTTGGCTAATTTTTTCTAACCCCTAGAAATGAAGCTCAAGGGTTGGTTTTATAGAGGAGAGAGGCCAAGGAAAAAGGGGCGAAAAACAATTCAAATTTCCCCCCCAAAAGGGCAGACCCTTGGGCAGGGGTCTGGTGCAAAACAGCTGGCACAGCTGGCATGCACCAGGAGAGAGAAGTTTGGCCGGCCAGGTTCAAGAGGTTCAGGTGGCCGGTCGGCCACCTCCCCTGGGCGGCCGACCAGGTGCAAAAGGTTCAAGCAAGATTACTGGCTGGCCACCCCAAAAAGGTGGCCTCCCAGGTGAGTGCAACACAACTATGTGGAGAAAAACCAGAAAATATAACCCAGGAGAGAGAAAAACCAACTTTTTATAAAGGTTCAAAAGGGTCAGGGGGCATTAATGGCCGGCCTACCCATATTGGTGGCCTCCCAGGTGTGTACAACGCAATGGTATGGTGGAAAGTCAGAAAAAGTGGCCCGGGAATGGGAAAAGTCAGCTTTCTAGTGAAGAAAACAGGCGATGAAGAGCAATGAAGGAATAAAGCTGGTTTTCAGAACAATTGCTGGCCTCCCACCCTTCTACAACTTTCCTAACAATGAAAATAAGGTATCTGCCAAAAATGAACCAAGGCGGATGCAAAACGAAGGTTCGGGGACCGAAACGCGCGACCCGGGGGTCCGAAAACCGACTATTAAGCACCGGAGGTGCCGTTTGACCACGACGTTGGTCTCTCGAGCCACAGTGTCCCTCAAAAGGGAGGAAACAAGGTGCATGCCAAAAACCGGAGCAAACAGAGGTGGTTAAGCCCCGAACCGAGGCACATGGCCGACGGCTCCGAAAATCGAGAACCGGGCTCCAAATGGGAAAAAATGTCCTACGGCCACGAAACGTAGCCTACGGCCACTGAGAGATGGTCTACGAGACCTCTCCCTCCCTTCGGGAAGAGAAAACGGGACCCGGTTCGCAAATCGAGGCAAAGCACAAAGGAGTCCGGAAGTCCGGAGGCAAGGCTCGCGGTCGAGATTCCGCAACTTCAGAACGAGCACAATATGCAACATCACCAAGCGCTCAATCGGTGACGTCTGAGTCTTAAGGTCGGTCAAAAATGGGGTGTCTACAGTTTCCCCTCTTTGACAGAACTCGAAAGTCATAAGTGACGGGAGTGAATGTCAAAGCCCAGAGACGACCCATTTTTGACAAGGTCGAAGACTCAAACAGACAGGCGAGATAAACAAAAAGATGTGCCCGCAGGCAGGGGGCAAATTGCAAAGCGATATGCACAAAGCCGGATGCAACTCAATGATCATGCGAAACAGCAAGCTGTAATGAAGCAAATATTCACAATAGATGCAACATTAAGCAAGAATGCAAAGCAATACTACATTTCATGCAGTTGAAGAATGCGGAGAATCATTGGATTCTCGCTACGTCTCACACGGAGAAGATACAATACCTGCGCGGCTCGTCTGGTCGCACCAGCCTCAAATGAACCGTACATACAATATCGTGCCTGAAAAAGAAAGAAACTCAACAAGCACAACATAGTCAGCAACATATGTTCAGTGTGATATCGAGCGCAGACAAATGCGGTGTTGATGGGCGAGTGCATCGCAATGCGAGAAGCAACATGCGTGACAACGCGAGTTTAAGCATGGGGGTATGACAATACCCGTGAAATGTGCAGAACAATGCAAGTGGTGTGCATGAGAATGCAAGTGACGTGCATAACAATGCAGGATAAGTGCAAACTCGAATGCACATTTTGAAACGAAAAACGAGCAAAGCAATGCAAATTTCAACAAAGGTGGCTCAATTGCGACCTCCGGTTTACCTCCCGGAAGGGTCACAACATATTCAAAAAGGATACACCTTGCTTTTGACGAGTAACGATGAGACACGCATTGAAAGTTGGAGTTGAAGTTCATGCAGAGGGATTTCGCGACGAAAAGTGCACTTTCTTCGTACTTTCTCTGGTGCCGGGGACTCCAATCATCACCAAAATTTGCAGGGATCTTGGAGACCATGTTGGGAACACCACCGGCCAGGTTTGGTCCAAGGGGGAGGCTGCCGGCCATGTTTGAGGGAGAGGGGTGGCCGGCCTGCCAGAAAAGGTGGCCGGCCGGCCACCTAGCCCAAATCCGAGGCAATTTGGTCTTTTTGTTCTCTTTTCTTTAAATGTGCTTATCCAAAGCACTTTTCCTCACAACTCCAGCTCCGAAATTGCTCTCTCCTCCTTCCCAAACCATTTTCTTCCTCAGATCTGCGCTCTATACGCGTTTTCCAACGCCCCACGCCAAGTTGTTTTGCGAAAACTTTCAGTTCTCTTCACTTTGAACCGATTAAATTTTGATTTTGGTGCTTCTTTTCTCATTTTCACACTTGAGGTAAGTTTGTCTCAATATTTGGAGGATTTTCTCGGGAGTTGACTTTTGTTGACTTTTTCATTTCCCGAGAGTTGACTTTTGTTGACTTTTTCCAATTTTGGCTCATTTTGCTCGTTTTTGCTTTTTTTTGCAGATTTTTCGAGATGGCGTGTCATTTTTCCCAAGGAGAAGGTTCTCCAGGTGCCGGGGGTGAGCCAGACATTATGTCTTTACCCCCGAGGATTCGGCTATTCATTCCCGAGAGGTACGACCCTCTAGCGTACATCCTCCTGCAGGCGGTTTTCTACCATTTTACTAATTTCGATGATCGAGTGCCTAGGGATCTACTTTTGCGAGAGCTGGAGTTCCACCTCTCTCATCAGGCACGAGAGGTATTTACTTCTCTTTTACATTTTCTGTAATGTATTCTGCATTTTCCGTGCATTTCGCGCTTTCGCTATGTTTATCTGCTTACTCAACCACACAGCTTGTTTTGAATTTTTAGTCTATAACAACGTATTCCGTTTGCATCTTGAACACGCAGTTCAAACACTCTGACTTTCTGAACACGCGGCCCGTATATTGATTGTGAACACACAACACACACTTGTTGAGAATTGAACACACAGCCCAAACTTTGAGATGAACACACAGCCCAAACTTTGAGATGAACACACAACCCACTGATTTTGAAATCTGAACACACAGCTCAAATACTTGATGTTGACGTTGAACACGTAGTTCGAGCTTTGATGATGAACACACAGCTCATTTTTCTGATTGTGAGCACATAGCACACACTTGTTTAAGAATTGAACACACAGACCAAACTTTGAGATGAACACATAGCCCACTGATTTTGAAATCTGAACACAGCTCAAATACTTGATGTTGAACACACAGCTCGAACTTTGAGATGAACACACAGCCCATTTTTCTGATTGTGAGCACACAGCACACACTTGTTTGAGAATTGAACACACAGCCCAAACTTTGAGATGAACACACAGTCCACTGATTTGAAATCTGAACACACAACTCAAATACTTGATGTTGAACACACAACTCGAACTTTGAGATGAACACACAGCCCACACTGATTGAGAGTTGAACACGTAGCCCAAACACTTGAATTCTGAACACACGGCCCATTGTTGAGGTCAACACACAGCACACACTGATTGAGAGTTGAACACGCAGTCCAAACACTTGATGTTGAACACACAGCTCGTTGTTGAGGTGAACACACAGCACACACTGATTGAGAGTTGAACACGCAGTCCAAACACTAGAATTCTGAACACACGGCTCATACTTAGGATTTTCTGAACACACAGCCTAGATTCTGTATCTGATTCAATTTTGCACACAGCTCATACATTTCATTTGCACGTAGCCTATTTAGTTCATTTGCACGCAGCTTATACATTTCATTCTGAAACTGAATACATGTGTTCATCCTGAATGCAGATGACTTCTCGTACTGCACGAGGATATGGCTCTATCACGGCGAGAGAGTGGTACGCAGAGCTCCCGAAGGCTGTCCGGGATTTGGTTGACGTGGCAAGGTTTGGGCCCTTTTGCACTGGGATCTTTCGCTGTCCTGGTAGTAGGACGCTGATGGGTGCTTTGGTAGAGAGATGGTGGGACACCACCAGCTCCTTCCATTTCTCTACCACCGGGGACATGACTATGAACCCATTTGACTTCGCCGTACTGACGGGCCTTGATGTGGGAGGCTGGGCCATTCCATATGATGAGGACGTGGGCCAGTGGGAGGTCGCCTGGATATACTTATTGGAAGCTCGCCCACCAGTTGACAGATCTTCGGGCAGAGTCCGATATACCTGGTTTTCTTCCCATTTCAGGAGGGCGGAGATGGAGCCTGAGACTCCTGAGGAGGTGGCACAGTATACCCGTGGATTTCTGATATTCCTTTTCGGGACCACTTTGTTCGCCGATAGGGGGAACACTGTCGGGCTCTATCTGTTAAGTGCCCTAGTGGACCTTTCACAGGTTAGCCGGTATGATTGGGGCAGCGCCAGCCTGGCTACTCTTTGTTGCTATATGAGCACGACCTCCCGCAGACGGGGGAACATGGTCGGTGGCTATTGGAGGGCATGGGAGGTACTTTCTACCCTTTTGATCTACATCTCCGCTTCTCATTACTTGTATATTGCACACACGGCGCACTTTACACTCTGTACCTTGCACTTTGCTCTCAGCATTTTGTATTTACATTCTACACTCAGGATCCTGTATTTTGATGGCTACTGCTCTGTTTCTCACAGTTATGGGTCTACGCGTACTTCCCGACACTAGCCCCAGAGCTTGAGGTGGAGGTGCCCCTCACGACCCCATATTCACTTGTATTCAAGGGCCAGTACCGGCTGAGACCTCGGGAGTCTTTCCTCTACCTATGGCAGTACTTTGATACAGTGCGGTCGTCAGAGGTATTTCAGAACTCTCAGTTCTTCATGTTTCTGATCTTTGATTTATCTTGCACATTCACAATTTCTGACCAGCTTATGCATCGGTTCCACAAATCTCGTGGCAGCCCTGGGCGCCTTTAGGTAGAGACCTCTGATTTCAGTTTGCCGGAGCATGGGGTGCCTCTCGGTATAGGATCCTGTTCGAGGGGCCAGTTGGTAGGGCCTGGTTTTTGGGGGATCACTTCTTGCATCAGGTATGGGGCTACCCTGATCAGGATATTTCTTCAGCACCTCCAGACGATATGCGGACCGCTGACGGGCTCTCTCCCCATGATGTCGTCAGTGCTATGCAGGGTACCGATGCACTCTTACATCTGGAGCAGGGGGAGTATGCGACCTACCGTCACACATACTTGATGCCCCCACTGACAGGAGTCCGCACCCCGACGAGGAGGTCTGCTAGTATGCCCTCATCGAGCCGGGCCTGAGCCAGAGACATTCCTTCGACCAGTAGGGCTGGCACATCCAGAGGTGGGGCTGGACTGGTTCCCCCGATCCCCCCGACATATCATCATCCTAGATGGCCAAACATACCGACTAAGTTGATGGGATGGCGATACGGGACTTCCTATCCGATCCCAATAGAGCCTCCGATGCCTGACCACCGATATGTCAGTGACCCTGACTCACCACCGGTATGTTCCACTGTTTTCCGTTTATCACACAGATACTTTGGCATTTGTTTATTCATTGATGACTTGAGCTTGTATCTACAGCCACCCAGGGAGTACATGGATGAGGTGCTCGGGATGTTAGCCTCACTTGAGGGGATGGTCCTACGGAGAGAGGCGCAGTTGTCCATCATGGGTGTCCAGGTACCCTTTAGTTTTCTTGCATTTATCATGCTTCTGATGACATGCTGGTCTTGAACATTTTACTGCATTGATAGGCTGCCTGTGTAGAGCACATCTGACACACACCACATTTACGCACTGTACCTGTATGCGTCCATTTCATGTAGCTTTCTTGCATCTGTATCTGATATACACATTTGCGCTGATGTATTCAAATTGCATTCTTCATTTTCAGATGCCTCCGGTATATACTCAGTCACAGGCTGGGCTATCCAGGCCTTCCCGAGGAGCCGGGCCATCTAGACCTTCTTGAGGAGCTGGGAGAGGGGAGTCGTCTCACGGATGAGGCGGACGCAGGGCGCACATCATAGAGGAGGAGTCCAACGAGGAGGAGAAGGCTGCAGATCCCCAGTCAGAGACATCTGCTGATAGAGAGGGTGGCTCCGACCTCGATTCTAATAGTGGAGATGAGGCTGAGGAGGGTTCCGAGGATGGAAGCTCCGACTCAGACGATGACGGTGGTGATGATGGCGCAGAGACTGTTCCGTAGAAGAGGACGAAGAGGGCCTCTTATTCCTGCTCTTGAGAGCATTGATGCAGCTGTTCCCTGCTTTATTTACCTTTTTACTAGTAGTTGTAGCACATTTGTACATTATTAGGCAGTTTTATTTTCTGTAAAACTTGTACCCATGTTGTAAAATGTTGTAACAAAGGAAGCACGATGGAATGAAACAACTTTTGAAAAAGTGTTGTATTTTATGTTTTTAGCATCGCATCGCATCGTATCTTTTTGCACGAAAATGAGATTGAATGGAAATGTGCATGGTGTATTTGCCAAGTCAGGTAGTGAACCGACGCAACAGACTAAACAACTTAACTCACTAGGAAATAACGAAACCCTAGCAAGTTTACAACTCGATAAGCAAAACACAACCAAGTTGACAACTCGATAAGTAAGGCAGAACAAAATTGTTTAAACAAAGAGTAACAACTCAATGCACAAAACTCGACAGCTCGACAAAACTTAACAACTCGATAAACAAGACATCTCAACCAACAAGACAACAACTCGATAAGCAAAGCAACAACTCGATAAGCAAGACTTAACAGCAACTCTATAAACAAAGTGCATTTCAAACGATCTGGGTGACGGAACGCATCCGAAACTGAGGGAAATGAAGGCCTTCGACACTCCCGATGCATGCAAATGCTGGGAACTTCCTTCTAGAGGGTAAAACAGGACCAAAGGCAAACTTTGCAGCATGGCCGGCTACCTTTGGGAGCTGGCCGACCAGCTTTTTGCATTGGAGAGGAGAGGGGTGGCCGGCCTACCAGAAAAGGTGGCCGGCCGGCCACCTAGATCAGCAACCACTAACTTTTTGACAAGTGTCCCCCGAACAGTGCCTTATCCTCTTTAAAAGTCCTAGCTCCATAGTTGATTCATTTCATCTCAGTTTTGCACCAAAAATGGAGGCGTTTCTCGTCGAAAATCTCACAGCTTGGATCGCATCTCTAGATGGCTCGGAAAAGTTGAACTTTCGGGGCTTCGGCTTGAATGCACTATTCACGCTGAGCCGTACTCCGCTGCACCTTCCCTTTCTTCATGCCGCGGCGAGGTTTTGGAACCTGGTAACGCATGTGTTTAGCTTCGGCGGGCAAGAGGTATGTCCAACTTTTGAAGATTTTCAAGTTTTGATGGAATCTGAACGCCATGAAAAAATTTTGCCTCAGTTTCGCTTTGGCCATGCTCAAGCTTTAGGGCGGATGTGTGGGCTTACCATGCATGACGCTCGGTCTCTAATCTGCAACGGGGAACTGGACATCCTCGGCTTAATTCATCGCTTTTCTGATGCCGGTGACCGTGGCAACCATTATTGGCAAGGTTTTCGACAACACGCACTTTGCTTGTGCACGCTATCTCACTTTTTGCTTGCCCCAGGCTTTAGTGGATCTAGCATTCGTCTGATCGAAGTTGCTCAAGGCTTGAAGGAAGGAAAGAGCTGCATCGCCATGACATTGGCCGAGACATTGATGGGCTTGGACGCTTTCTATTGCCAGGAGACGACCAGATTTGCGGGGAGTTCACTACTGCTACAGGTAATGTTTCCCACCCAATCTCACATATGTATTGCTCACATCACTCGGCCCTTAGGCTCGGTTTTTCTCACAAAACCCTTTTCCTTACTTTTCTCTCATCGTACATCTCTCTATTCTTTATTCTCTCATTTTTCATCCCTCCCCATGTATGGTTGATGGATAAATTGCAGGTTGTGGACTCTTGCCCCGCCTACTCAGCTCGCGGCTACTTCTTTTGACAACGCCTAACCCATGCCCTTGATGAGGGATGGTGGTTCGATTGGATGTGCAATCTGTCTGCAGATCGCATTGCTTGGTGCTGTCCTTGGCTCAATCTCCCGGCAATGAGCTATAGCATGTCTCGGCAGACCGAGATCCAGTTGATTGGTCTGACCCACTGTGTGTTCTACTTTTCGTTCTGATTCCAGCGCCAGTTCGGTCATGATCAAACTTGCCCGCCAGAGGGGATAGAGTATCCTGCCACATTCCCAGTTCGAGGCGCGCAGCTTGCCCGGTATGCCACAGCATGGAGGACTAGAAAGCTCCTGGCCCCCGCTCTCACTTTCAATTACACTTTGTCTAACGAGTGCTTGGATTGGCTCAATGAAGAGGCACAAATTGGGCCCAGCTTGGCATCAGAGGCTTCGACCAGCTCTGAGAGGGGGTGCAGGGACACCTGACTTATCTATGCCCCGGATTTATTGCTTTACCAGTACTTTCAAGTTTTCTTTATGAATGTAATAAAAAGCAACTTCAATTTGTATGCATGAGCAGGAGAACTCTATTTTGAAATCAATGAAATTGAAGGTTGTGGGTACTGAAAATTTTCCGCTTTGGTCCAAAAATGGTCTTAGTTATAAAAAGATTAATTTGAACGAAGTCAACTTTTATTAAAACTTTTCAAAACCATTTTCAATATGGATCAGAACTGGACACGCCCGAGATCTGTCACTGAGATGCACAACCCCAGACTCCTGCAACTGGAAAGTTGCCCCTAGTCTGAATAGTACCGCAGCACTGCACAGCAACGGAAAGTTGCCCCTAGTCTGAAAAGCATTGCACCGAAGATCACGATGAATGCTGATAGACAAAGATGACTGAGATGATCAAATGGACAATGTTGATCGGGGAAAATTTTATGGCTGAACCTCAGGACGAAGTTGCCTACGTATCCCAAAGATGGGAATCAAGCCTTACATAGTTCAGGCTCGGGTTCACTCGGATATTTTCACTCTCCTTTTACGCTCTAACTTTTGCCAAGGCCGCCCTTTGCGGGTTTTCAACCTTGCGAGCTCAGTTTTTATAATTTCAAAAAAAAATTTGTGCTCTGAGTTTTGCCTAGGTCGCCCTTTCGGGTTTTCGGCCTAGCGAGCCTCTCAAGGGTAATATTTCTTCAACTTGCTCATATTGATCGGTTGTGAGAACTCCAAGCCATCTAGATCCATCAGAACCACAGCTCCACCTGACCAGATAGACTTAATGATGTAGGGTCCAGTCCAATTGGGTCTGAACTTGCCCCTTGGGTCGTGGATGGGAGCTCGGTTGTCCTTGAGCACCAAATCTCCTTCTTTTAGATTCCTGGACTTAACTTTCTTATTAAAAGCTCGGGCAATTCTGCGCTGATAACCTTGAACATGGTACAGTGCTTTCAGTCTTCTCTTATCAAAGAGCATGAGTTCCTCAAACCTGCTCTGCTGCCAATCTACTTCGGCTATTTGACACTCAGCTAGCACTCGCAATGACGGAACCTCAATCTCGATAGGTAGAACGGCCTCCATCCCATAAACCAATGAATACGGAGTCACCCTAATAAAAGTTTTGATCGAAGTCTGGTAGCCCCACAGAGCAAACGGCAGCTTATCTGGCCAGTCCCGGTAGGTTTCCACCATCTTCTGCAATATGTGTTTGATATTCTTGTTGGCTGCCTCAACTGCTCCATTGGTTTGCGGCCGATAGGTAGATGACTTATGAAAAGCCACGTTGTATTTTTCCAACAAGTCAATCACTTCCTTCTTGAAGTGGGAACCGTTATCTGAAATTATCTCGTTTGGGACTCTGTAGCGACAGATGATGTTGTTTTTGATAAACTTTGCAACATGTGAAGCCTTCAACACCGCATAAGATTGGGCCTTGACCCACTTCGTGAAATAATCTATCGCGACCAGGATGAACTCATGCCCATTTGACCCCTTCAGAGTGACAGCCCCGATCACATCGATTCCCCAGACTGAAAATGGCTATGGCGAAGTCATATTGTACAGCTTTGACGGCGGAATGTTCATGCGATTTGCATGAATTTGACATTTGTGGCATCGCCAGACAAAACCAATACAATCCTCCTCCATGGTGGACCAGTAGTAACCCTGCCTGAGGATCTTCCGTGCTAGCATTACTCCATTCATGTGAGCACCGCATTCCCCTACGTGGATGGCTTCCATCAGACGCTTTGATTCTTCGGCATCGACACACAGCTTATGCATTCCTAGATGACCTCTCTTATACAGCTTACCCCCACAGATGATGAACTGAACGGCCATTCTTCTGATTGCCCTTTTATCCTTGGCATTTACCCTTGGCGGGTATGCTTCCTTCTCCAGGAAATTCCAAATGTCGTAATACTAGGGGCTTTCGTCCTAAACCTCATCTATAGCAGCAATCAACTTGTAGGCTGGCGCAAATTTCTGGTCAATGATGACGGGACGCATTCGAACTCCGAACGGATGTCTATCATGGAAGATAGAGTTGCTAAAGAATCTGCGAACCTGTTGTTCTCTCTTAGTAGATGAGCAAAGTTTGGCTTCTCAAACTAAGGAATTAACAAATCCAAGGTCTGGTGATACATCATCATCTTCTCTTCTTTGACTTTCCAGTCTCCTTTTGCTGGAGACACAACAAGGTTCAAGTCCCCGATGACGTCCAACCGTCTTGCCCCTAGTTCCAGGGTTGCTTCTAGACCGGCAATGCATGCCTCATATTCTGCTTCGTTGTTCGAGACTTTGAATCGGAGTTTGAAGGCTAGAGGGATACGGGACTTGTCGGGTGCTATCAGCAACACTCCTATCCTATACCCGTACTGGTTTGACGCTCCGTCAAAGTACATCATCCAAGATTCGTCGTCGATATGCAAAATGGCCTCATCTGGGAATAAGTACCCAACTGCTTCACCCCCTTCTACTGGGTGGTCGGCTAAGAATTCTACTACTGCTCTTCCCTTGACTGACTTGCGTGTCACATATTTCAGATCGAATTCGGAGAGCAACAGCAACCAATGAGCTAGCCTACCCGTAAGTGCTGGTTTCTCGAAAAGATATTTGATGGGATCGAGTCGTGAAACCAACATTACGGAGTGAGCTAACAGGTAGTGCCGCAGCTTCCTGGTAGCCCATACCAAAGCTAAGCAAGCCTTCTCCAACGGTGTGTAGCGAGTCTCATACTCTAGCATCTTCTTGCTCAGATAGTAGATGGCTTTCTCCACTTTGTCCTCTGATTCTTGCGCGAGCATACAACCCATTGTAGTCTCAGTCACTGAAAGGTACAATATCAACGGCTTCCCCGGCTCTAGCAGTGACAACACGGGCGGGTTCTATAAGTATTCCTTGATTTGTTCAAAAACAGCTTGGCATCGGCCGTCCCATTGGAATTTCTTGCCTTTCTTCAGGAGACCAAAAAGTGGTTCACAAGTCAAGGTTAATTTTGAGATAAACCGTCTTATGAATTGCACTTTACCCAGAAAGCCTCGCACCTCCTTTTCAGTCCTTGGTGGTGGCATTTCTAAGATGGCCTTGATTTTGGAAGGGTCGACTTCGATACTTCTCTGTGTAATCAAAAACCCCAGCATTTTTCTCGCTGTAACACCGAATGTACACTTCTGAGGATTCAGCCACAATCGAAATTCTCTGATCCTTTGAAAGAACTTTTGCAAGGCGGTGTAGTGGCCCTCTCTTTCTTTGGACTTGACAATCATGTCATCCACGTACACCTCAACCTCTTTGTGGATCATGTCGTGCAATATTGTGGTCGCGGCTCGTTGATAAGTAGCTCCAACGTTCTTCAACCAACAGCATCACTCTGTAGCAGTATGTCCCCCACGGGGTGGTGAATGCAGTCTTTTCCCGGTCTTCTGGTGCAATCACTATCTGATTGTACCCTGAGAAGCCATCCATGAATGAAAGCAAAGCATGCCCTGCTATGAAGTCCACTAACTCATCAATATGCGGTAAGGGAAAGTCGTCCTTCGGACTGGCTCTGTTCAAATCCCTGAAATCCACGCATACCCGGATTCTGCCATCCTTCTTCGGCACTGGAACAATGTTGGCCAACCAAGTTGGGTATTCGAATACCAGCAAGAATCTTGCATCGATTTGCTTGGTGACCTCTTCCTTGATCTTGAGAGCCCAGTCTGGGCGAATCCTCCTGAGTTTCTATTTGACGGGTCGGGCCTCGGGGTCAAGAGGGATCCGGTGCTGTACAATCTCAGGATCGATCCCAGGCATGTCTTCGTAGGACCACGTGAAAACATCTTTGAAATCTTTTAATAAAGCGACTATGCGCTCACGTTCCTCCGAAGACAACGTAGACCCGATCTAGACCAGCCGCGGGTCCTCCTCAGTACCAATATTCACGATAGTGATTTCATCCATTAGGGGTTTAACAAATCTCTCCTGCTCTTGTTCAATTAAGCGTTGCAAAACCGGAGGAATTTCATCCTCGTCGTTTTCATCAAAGTTTTGAAATCTGAGTTAATGCAATAAATCAAGGGCACAGAAAAGTACTCAGAAACCACAGCTACTTGATTCTCATTAAGCACATCCAAATCGTCTGATTCTTCGGTTACAATAGACTCGAAAGAGAAAGAAAAAGACGACCTGGACAAGACTGTGGCATCCGGGTTATCATCCCCAGGACTACCAGACTCAGACTCAGTCGAGCTGGAACCTAATTCCGACTCACAAGATTCGATGGAATCAGATTCCGGCTCACTACCTGACCCTGGTGCTGCTGGACAAAAATCTCTCTTCGTATTGCCAAGTGAAAGAGGGTGCGATAGATGCATCCAAAATAGTTGCTGGTAGGCCCGCAGTTGTTTCATTCCCAATCATGGAAATCGAGAAGTTATTCCCCAAGTACTTCTGGTCGATCGGAGGATCTGAAAGTAGACATGCCAGTGCTACCCCCATTTCAATCTCAGTGCCCTCGGAATCCACTTCCTTACACTGCTCAACCTCAGCTAATAGGTCTGTCTGCTCTTCGGCAACGTCATCCCCGGATAATTGTAGGTCAAAGAAAATCTCGAAACCTGGCACGCGGTTCCTCTCCGCGTTCAGCCACGGCTCTAGGAAGCCACAAAACGGAAAGTCCTCCCCCTCCCGGACGAAGCGTCCGTTTAGGGTACCCTGAATGAGCCAGTGCATTAAGTCAAAAGGCTTCCCCGCCTTCTTCGCTCTGGCTCTCCCAGCCATTTCCTTCCCCTTCCTTATCCAATCTTCTTTGGTGGGCAGATAACCCAATCCAAAAGTATGAGGGTTGTGTGGCACTTCGGCCAATGCTGCGACGCCCTTCCGGCGGCTCCTTCCCAATCCCATCCCGGGGATGTGTTGAAGCTTGTTCATGAGGTATACAGATTGAGCACTGACATATACTCCCTCATTAACAACCATGATGTTTTGCACAACCTGAGCCTCAGCTAAGGTAAACCCTGACACAAACACATCTTCCATGCCGTGCTCAATTTCTAGAACTGGTGTAGACACCTCCGGCGGTGGGTGGATTGATGAATTCCCGAACACAATGGCTACTCCCTTCTCATGGGGGTATTTCACCATCTGATGTAAGGTGGACGACACGGCCTTCACCTGGTGCAACCACAGCCGCCCCAAAAGTAGATTGAAGGTTGCCGGAACTTCTAAGACATGGAAATCTATCTCATGCTATCCCGGCCCAACTTTGGTCTGGATTTTTACTGTCGCCATGACTTCTCGGCTCGTGTTGTCATATGCCCGAATTACCTGGGCTGTTGGTATAAAGTCCGCGGTCTTCAAACCGATGGCATAGGTTGTCCTTGCCGGGCAGACATTGATGGCGGATCCGGTATCAACAAGAACCACCGGTATCCATTTATTTCTACACTCCACAGAGATGTAGAGTGGCTTATTGTGGTTTGCACCCTCAGGTGGCAGTTCTTTGTCAGAAAAAGTCAGCATCGGGGTAGCTCCTCCCGGAAAGACTAATCCTACCAGTTGCTCCAGTGTGGTATCTATGGAGAGTTTGGCCTTGTCCATAGCAGATCGAACAGCCTGTCTGTGCACTCGTGATGCCATAAGTAGTCCCCAGATGGAGATGTCTGCTTGTATCTTCTTCAACTGCTTCAGTACAGCTTCTTCTTCGATCTGTTTCTCTTTCTGCTTTTCAGTTTCCTTATCCTTCCCAGATGCCTCTGGCTGGTCTAAGTGCGGGGGCTTGAAATACCGCCCGTTTCTTGTCATGTGATCAATCTCATCGAGATACCAGGTGTTGTCTGGTTGATTGCTCCCCCAATCATCGTCTGTGTGGGCAAGACATAAATCATCGTCTTCCCACCACATCCCGTGAACAGCCAACAGACATATGTCTCGCTCTGGCATGATTGTACCCGCAGTACTTTCAGCCTACATGCTCGCAGCATCTCTTGTCCTTGTGCCCACAGCATTTTCAGTTCCCTCATGGGCTCTGGCTTTCCCGGTTCTCTCAGAACCCTGAAACTTTTCTTGTTCTACCTGCATCGGCGCAGTTTGTTGTTCAGCTTTCCTTGCATTCACAATGCTCCTGTCCTGAGCGAAATTCTTCGTACCGGGGCTCTCCGGCAATGTACTCTGACTTCCGGCCCTTCCGGCCACAACTGATACCCTTGCCCCCGCTGGGCCCTATTGGAACTTTACAACATCTGGTTGATCATCCAGCCATCCGGTAGCCTCTGCCGATTCCTCATAATCAAACTAGTTGACTACTATGTCCCCTGATTCCTGGTCATTGAAAAACTGGAGGTTGGCAAAACCCTCTTCTACGGCCGTCAAATCATCTGTTCCCTGCTCAAATCTATCCCCCTGGATCACACACAGTTCTGCTCTCCCTGGCAATTCTACACTTGGCTCAGACTGGCCCGCTGACAGGATGTAATCACTCGGATCGTAGGCTTCCCCAGCAAAATTCCCAGACTGCTCAAACCCTGACTCAACCATTCCATCCTCCTCTGTAATCTCCCCTGTACCGTCTTCAACAGCCGCCACCATTGGCTCAGGTTGGGTTGTGGAGATGTCCATCATGCACAAAAAGTCAGTGCAGTCGGGAAGGAGCACCTCCAGCTTAGGTAGATGGGAAAGAGTGATATAGATGCTAGGATCGTAAGACACGACCCCAGTCTGGATAAAGTTGACTCTTTTGGGAGGTGGAGCTTGGTTGTGTGTAGGGAGTGGGTTGGTTGTGACATTAGGTCTTTCTGGTGGCAAAATCACCTATTTGTCAACGAGATCTTGAATCTCGTGACGCAATCTGAAACATTGGTCTGTGTCATAACCGTGTTACTGGTAATATGCGTAGTATTTGGCTGGGTTGTGAGTGGGGGGGAGTGGATTTGGCAACGGCCTCGGCTCCAGGGTTTTAGATGCCCTTTTCTGATTAAGACCCCTAGAGCCTTGGACAGGGGCATGTACAATGGGGTGAAGGTTCTTTGGCCTCTGGGTTGGTATTTGGTGGTCTGTGTACTGCTTCCGGATGCACCGGAGAAGGATGTGGCTACCATGGGCCTTGGAAGGGGAGGGGGAATGGTGGCGACCATGCTTACCTCTGAAGTTCTTGCAGTTGCAGCGCCACTCGAGCCTGTATTGTTGTTACGGTTAAAGGTTCTTCGAGGTTGCTCTCTGTCTTGGTCAATCAGACCCTATTTCATTGCATCTTCAATTTGTACCCACATCTCGTGCAGATCTGAAAAGGTAGGGAAGGGGAGCACAATCATTTTTTACATCAGTTTTGGCTGGAGATTGCGCACAATCATCCTGATCTGGTCCTTATCGGTGGGCCTTAGAGTCATCATCGAGGCCTTCGCCCTCCACCGGGTCACAAAATCCGAGAAGCTCTCTTTGGGCTCTTGCCTTGTTGTTTCGAGATCACGGGTTGTAATCTCGATTTGGGTGTTGTAAGAGTATTGCGCAACAAAGGCCTCGGCCATTTCATCCTAACTTCGCTTGACATCATCCTCCAATTTCGCATACCAGATAGCGGCCACACCCGACAGGGTCTGGCCGAATAGCAAAAGCTTCTGGGGTTTGGTTAGGCCTATTGGCCATAATATATCTGAGAATAGTCAGAGGTGAACCATGGGATCCCCAGATCCATCGAAGCGATCGATCTGCGGCATTTTGAATCTATCCGGCAACGTCACAGCCACATCGGTATATCCGTCCTCGATATCCGGGATAGCCTTTACCCCCTGGGATTTTTTGAATAGCTTCTCGAGCTTGCTCAATTTCAGTGCTGTAGGGTCTACTTCAAACTCGAAGGGAGAGTCTGGGTGGTTGACGGGTGTATGTACTTTGGATAATTGGGGTGGAAGCGGGGACGGAGCCGGTCCTGTTGGGATGTCTGTGTCTTCCTGAGCGGCATGGATATTTGGAAAAATGTTCTAGGCATTTGGCAGGACATTCTGGGTAGTTGGTGTTTGCTCGGGTAGTGGGGCTCCTGGTGGGGGAGGATTTGGATGTAAGGCTAATGCTCCAGCTTGCTGCTGCAGCCGGGTAATTAGCTCCGCCTGTTAGGCCATGATTGTGGCCTGCTGTTTAGAGAACTCTGCTTGGCGGACAGCGTCCTCTTGCATTTGCTTCATACTCTCTTGGAGTTAGCGCATCATTTCTTCCATTCCGGCCATGTTCTGCTGATCCTGCTAACTGACTGGTATGTGTATCTCTATGGCAGAAACTAAGACCTCAGCCCGACTGTTCACTGCTAGGGTAGACCACTGCTATGGTAACCTCTGCTCAGACACACTACGCTTTCTCGGCCTCCGTCTGACAACCGGGGCTAGAGAATGAAACATTAGTTGTCCGTCAACCAGATCCTCAGATCGATTGAGCCGACGACCTCTTATCCAGAGTGCTTGGGGAATATCTGCTTGGTTCGAAACAATTGTGCTAAAACTACCCTAGCAAAAAGATAAATAAAGCAATAAGGAAATAAATAACCAGACAAACGGACAGCATAACAGCTTAAAATAAATACACAACACACGGCTGGGCATAACGACACACGATCGATAAGCTGAATACACACTATCTCCAACACTGATCATTATCCCCGAATTACTGTCCCCGAAAACTAAATCCGATACCCGCGGATAACTGATTCTCAAACACTAACTGATGCCCGCAGGCCTGATGCCCAAACTCATAAACTGATACATGCATTCCTGTAGAGACGCACTCTAAAAGCACATAACAGATAAGTGAGAGCCAAAACACCCATATGTTGGGGTAGGGTTTCCCTATCCTATTTTGTCAGGAACTAGGGTTTCACTACGCACGTAGCGGTTTCAAAACAACCTATATCGGGTAAGCAACCTGTCCTAGCTTGGAATGGTCACTATGGATTCCGAATATGCACTAGGTCGAATGGTCAAAAGGGTGCCCCGGTAAAACCGGGGTTTGTGTTCCCATACTGGCTGAGCCCGTAATCGGTAAGCCTTATGGCACGCAGCCTCTGGCAAACCGCTCAGGAATAGCAGATGGCAAATACGGTGTCCTAGGCGCACCAATGCACATGCAATGCAAAGAAACACACAAGTGTAGTCAAAACCAGATATCATGAGTTCGAGTCAAGTTCTCTAAATCCCCAGCAGAGTCGCCAGAAACTGTAGACGTCCCCGAACGCCCCGAGAGGATGAGTCCCGTTCTGTTCATTTTGGGCTCACTACAGTTCAGGACTCAATGTCACGATTCTTAATCTGAACCAAAGAGTCCAAATCTGGCAAATTGTTTTGAGTAAACAGATTTTTTGAAAAGAAGTGCCAAACATGGACTGCTTTGCCAGATACAGAGTCGCCACCTAAATATTTTATTTTTGGGGAAATTTAGGAAACCCTGACTCGTTTGCCTAAGGCCACGTGTCCGTCATCACCAAAGTTGCCTCGGCTCGAGAACTTGGGTACGATTGGGGAAGGTCACTTCGTGAGCACTCCCGCTCGCCCGATCAAAGATCGGCCTCTACTAACCATGATATCCAGTTTTGAAAACATTATGCATTCTTACCCCGGTTATTAGCCTAGATTTACTATGTGATGCGCACAGCATACAAGTATAGACTGGATTGCCTGAATTGGAACAAAACATTTCATGTTCATTTTTGAAAGATGGTTTGCTACCTGCAAGTAGGCTTAAAATGCAGATTTTGCCACCATCGGGTGGGCTTAGAAAAGATGGGTCTGCCACTATCTAGTGGGCTTAAAACTCACAGTTGATGATTTGTTCCAATCCAACTAACCCAACCTTCACCCACAGGCATTCAGGCAGATATATCATATAAGCATATAGCCTCATGGTAAGCATGCTATCATGGCAGTCACTCACACGCATGCAAGGATGCTAAAGCATAAAACTTACTGAGTACTCCAAGCCAAAACAGAAGCTGATTAGAAATCCATGCATGATCTTAACTATACTGAAATGCCTAATATAACACATGCAAAATGCAACTAAGATATGCCCGGCTATTCTACACATGGCATATGGAATGCTACAGCTAACAAGTATTCAACTTTGAATCGAAATACAGTGCAGTGAGTTATGATGCGCCGAGCCTGGTGCATGCAAAACAGATGAATGAATGCAAACATGCTATCATACTGTATGCTAATTGAAACATGCCCTAATCTAACCATCATAAGCCGGTAAATAAAAGGGAGAAAGACGTGGGGTTGGAAGACATACATCACACGCACACACACTTATTACAATTGTGCCCTCGTTCGGAGAGTCCAAATAAATAATACAGTCCCGAATAAATAATACAGTCCAAATGAGTACAAAACCCTAATTAATTAACAAATTAATCTAGGAAATCAGTAAATTATCATGCAAGCTAAGGACTGCCTCGACTCTGCTCCGGATGATGAATGATGCATGCTCAGGTTGCCTTGCGTGGAAATCCATTGCGATGCTCCAATTAGCCTCTGTTTACAATTAAGCCCGAAATATTGTGCAAAGCCCTAAAAGGCTGTTGATTTTTGATTTGCTGTAACAGAGAGCAAGAAAGGGGCATGGCAAAGTATTTTCACATATGTATGCATGACTACTCTTCAGGGAGTGTAGTCCTCGATCCTCGTGCCACCAATCGCGCATCTCGATGCATGATGGCCGAGGAGTCGATTTGCACGACTCAATATGGAATAAATGCATATGAAAACACAACAAGGCCTAAACTCCATCATGGATAATCCGGAGTGTCGGCGACCGGGAATTGAGACATGTTCCGTCACTCGAAGTACGAAACGTCCCTCGTTTCCCGTGCTTAGGCTAACTCCTATCCCAAACACAATGCAATATGCATGACATGCATGAATGCAATCCTAACATGCAACCTAGCATACGCAATGCTATGAGATGGCATACACAATGTATAATGGACTTACACCAACATGAGTGGACCTCAGCCCCACTCACATCAGTGGCCATAAGATGAAAATGAGATACTCGAGATGCGTGCACACATGCACGTAAATCGAGGACCGATCCCAAGGCACAAATGCCACTCTAACAAGGCATGGCAAGGCATAAAATATGGCGTACAAACATGCAAGTTCCAGCACTGAAATGTGATGAAAAACAATCCCGAAGCATGGGTAAATGGCACCCGATCCATGAGATGAGCCCCGAAACTCAAAACTAGGCACATATATTGACTTGTAGCTATACAAAGCATGCATTATTTGACTATGAAGCACTAAGAGAGAGCCAAGGCAGTCCCAAAACATGAACATTTCTAGTTCAAAGCATGGCCAAAAGATGCTAGCAAGATGGACTAAAATAGCATGCAACTTTGACTAGCAAACATGGTTTATATGGCATGTATATGAAGCATATGAAATATCACCAAACCAGAAAAAATCAGTGAACAAAACATGTGAAAATATGCCCAAATAAACATGGAAATGCAGCCAATGCATGTAAAAATGAGGGGCTCCTTTGGAAGGGCATACAAGGGGTTATTAAGCACATACATCAAGGATACTTAACATGGTAAAATTAACTTTGGAAATAAAATATGATAGCCCTAAAAATCATCAAATTGGCCTTGAAATCAGTCAACAAAGCATGTAAGATAGGGCCTCTTTGGAAGGCCGAAAAGACCATCAAGCAAAACAAGGAGAGAGGGGGTCACCCCCCTCTGATTTTGGCCTTCAAGAACACACCTAAGCCACTAAAATTCCACTAGATTTCAGTGGCTAAGAGGCCAAACCATGGCCAATGCAAGTGCTCTAATGCATAGCCCTAATCATGAAAGAATGAAGCATGCATAAGGGAAGATGACTTCAAACAGAGAATAGACCTTAATCAAACATGAATATAATGTCAAAAAAAGACTTTTTTCAGTTTAGGTTGAGGTCCAAAAAGGCTCACAAATAAGGCTAATGTATCACGCAAAAACAGCCCTAAAAGAGAGATTGAACAAACAGGGAAGCAAAAGGCCTCAAAAAGAAAAGATCCCTTCAACAAATTTTAAGAGGGGATCAAATAAAGATACTTTACAGTTTATGAAAAGTCTCAAATATGCCCACAAGTAAGGCTAAAATATGATGCAAAAATGGCCCCAAAAGAGAGATAGAGAGCAAGAGGCAGTAGGTGGCCTCAAACAGCAAATATCCCTTCAAAAAAGTTGAAGAGAGGCTCAAAATAAGTCACTTTTCAGTTTGGCTCAAAGCCCAAAAATGCTTGAAAATAGGGCTAATATATCATGCAAAATAAGCCTTAAAAGAGGGATAGAGCACAAAGGGTGAGTAGAAGACCTCAAACAGAGAAAAGTCCTTGATCAAACATGAAGATGAGCTCAAAATATGACTATTTTAAGTTCGGGTTGGAGCCAAAAAAAGTAAGAAAAATGAGCTAAGATATAGAACAAAATAGTGCAAAAATGGGAAAAATAGGAGCTTACCCTAGCAAAGCCGACCTCCAACAGCTTTTGGTCCAAGAAAATGAGCTTTCAACCTCTGCAAATGACCTCCAAGGGGTTGGAATGGATGATGGAGGTGGTAGGCTATGGGTTGTGGTGCAAAATGGCCAAGAAACTAGGGTTTTGGAGCTTGGAATAGTGAAAATGGAGGGAGAAGGGGGTGAGCCTTGGCTGATTTTTTCTAACCCCTAGAAATGAAGCTCAAGGGTTGGTTTTATAAAGGAGAGAGGCCAAGGAAAAAGGGAGGAAAAACAATTCAAATTTTCCCCCTAAAAGGGCAGACCCTCGAGCAGGGGTCTAGTGCAAAACAGCTGGCACAGCTGGCATGCACCAGGAGAGAGAAGTTTGGCCGGCCAGGTTCAAGAGGTTCAGGTGGCCGGCCAGCCACCTCTCCTGGCCGGCCAACCAGGTACAAAAGGTTCAAGCAAGATTACTGGCCGGCCACCCCAAAAAGGTGGCCTCCCAGGTGAGTGCAACACAGCTATGTGGAGAAAAACCAGAAAATGTAACCCAGATGGTCTACGAGACCTCTCCCTCCCTTTGGGAAGAGAAAACAGAGAAAACGGGACCCGGTTCGCAAACCGAGGCAAAGCACAAAGGAGTCCGGAAGTCCGGAGGCAAGGCTCGCGGCCGAGATTCCGCAACTTCAGAACGAGCACAATATGCAACATCACCAAGCGCTAAATCAGTGATGTCTGAGTCTTAAGGTCGGTCAAAAATGGGGTGTCTACACCACCCTAATACTGCTAAGGGTTAGAGCCCCTCTGTCTCCTGCCATCACCCTGGCTGTCTTGGCTCCTCTTGCCCCTCATCCTCCTCCTGCATCATAATCTCCATATAAGCTGCAGCCTCCACCAAACGTCTATACTCTCGGATAAAAGACCCTCCAACCCTCAACTTGAGCCCACGCCTCAACTTCTGCTCAAACTCAAAGCAACGGTGTTCCTCGGACGCCACAAGTTCAGGTGTAAACCTGGACAAACTGGTAAATGTAGCCTCAAACTCGGCTACTGACAAACCCTGCTGTTTAAGTTGGCAAAACCGTTCCCTCAACTTCTCCCTAGCAGCTGAAGATAAGAACTTCTCCTAGAAAGCACTCACAAAAAGCTCCCACGTACCACCAGCACGGCCCTTCTCGTACTTCCACCATTGACCCGCATCTCCCTTAAGCTGGAAGGATGCCAAGGTCACCTTTAGAGCCCCATCCTCGATGCCAAGCATCTCGAATGTCTTCTCCATCTGTTCCAACCACTCATCAGCCTTAAGTGGCTCCTTCGGATCCCCAATAAACTCGTCCGAGTTAGACCAGAAGAATTCCCTCTTCAAGAAAGAAGGCCCTTGTAGACACCCCATTTTTTACCGTCCTCAAGACTTGGACGTCACCGCTCGAACACTCGGTGATTATCCATGTTTGTGTTTGTTTGGAGTCCCCAGAGTTCTCGGCTACGCGCCCTGCCTCAGGACCTCCGAACTTGACCGTTTTGTGTCTGGTTTTGCACCAAACACTTGTGTTTTGCCTTGGAAGGGCAGGGAATGCTTTGTGAGGCACCCCCACATACCACCGGCTGTGGCTAGAGGCCACCGGCTGGTGATTGTTGCCATCGGCACTATATTGTGCCGGTCGGCACTATTTTGTGCCGGTCGGCACTCTTTATGGCAAAATGACCATTTTGCCATGCCGATCACTGTGCAGTTGCTTTATGAGATATTTTCAGACAGCTGTATAGTTTTGGTTCCCCTCCATACACGTGTATGGAGGGATGACCCTCTTAGTTAGCTTAGCTTCTAAGCTTTGCAAGCTTTGCTTGCCTATAAGAAGACCACTCCTCTTCTTGGCTTAGGGTTACAATTTTTAGACATTCTTAGACAGACCAAGCTCTGGTTTTTAGGGTTAGGATAGATACACATCCTATCTCTCTCTTTTCCTTTGTGTTCTAGGTGTTTTAGTTCACATTATTGCACCTAAACACCTAGTCTTTCACCTTTTCTTGGTGTTCTCAGAGGTCAGAGGCTTGTTCTTGGAGATTTTGAGCTGGTTTGGAGCTCAAGGAAGGCAACCACATCACCTTGGTCAAGAGGTCTACAAGGGTGAGCAAAACTTACTTTATTTCCCCATTTTTGCACTCCATTTTTGCCTAGTTTAAAACAGTTTTTGTGCTTAGTGATTAACACATAAAAGTTCTTTTTTTCAAGCCTCTTTATTGTTTATTAAGAGTGTTTTGTGGTTTGAGCAAGTTTGACCACCCTTAGGCCTTGAAAAGGCCACTTTTGTGCCATTTTGTGAGAGATCCGAGACTTTGGTGCTTAGGATCTCTTCACCACTGAAATCTTGAGGGATTTCAGTGGTGAAGATGATGCCTTAGAGTCTCAAAAAGGGGAGGGCCACCCCCTCTCCTTGATGTCCTTGAAAAGGGCAAGTTTTGGCCTCCAAAGGAGCACCATGTTTGGTTGTGTTTTGAGCATGTCTTGGCTGTATTTCATGCTTATTATGCCATGATTAAACTCTGTTTTAAGTTGGTTTTAGCACTCCTTGCATGCTTTGCATAGATGCTTTGTAATGCCTTGTATTGCCTTAACTTGCTCTAGGTTTGTATGCCTTCTTTCTAGCATGTTTTAGGCCTAGATCCATGAAGCTTGTATGCTTATTTTGCCATATTTTAGGTCTGTCCTAAGTTGTTTTGGTCAATCTTAGCATGTATATTGTAGCCTCTTTACATTTGGCTTGTTAGCCTTTGAGCATGCATGTGTAGCATGCCATGCTTGCTTCATTTTTGATGGTTTGGAACCACCTAGCATGCTATTTCAGTCCCTTTGGTGTGCTTGTATGCTTACCTTAGTCGCCTCTTTAATGCTTTGAAAGCATGTCTTGAATGCCCCCATGTTTTGGCCATTTTGCATGCCTTTGATTTCAAGCCTCTTAGATGCCATCTAAGTAGCCTTTTGGCTTTGTTTTGACATACTAAAAACCTGTTTTTAGTTGTTTAGTGCATGCCATAATCGCCTTGCATAAGTTTGGTTCAAAGCCTCTTTGACTAGCTTTAAGCCTTAGACCATTTGCATGCTTTGTTTAGTCTATCTTCGACTTGGTTTGGCACCATGCTTTGCATGTATTTCAGAGCTTTACAATGCATGCTCATTGTCTATGTTTGGTCTCTTTAAGTGTGCTTGAGAGTTGCCATGTTCATGCTTAAGCTTTGGATCATAACACTTGCATGTGTGTGTGTTTGTTTAGTCCTCATGTCTAGACAATTTGGCCACTGATTTTAGGACTATTTGAGTTGCCTAATTCACGTATAAGACCATCCTTCCATTGGTTTTCATGCTTACCTTGCATGCTTGCTTGAACCCTTTGCATGAACATATTGCATAGTCCATGTTGCATGCCTAGTTGACATGTTTAGGGTTGCATTTGTATTGTGCATGTTTGGCCTCTTGAAGTGAAGTATGATGGAGGTTGAGCACCCTTGTTTGCTTGTTTGCATTGCATGCATTTGGAATCAAAGTTGCATTCTTGGTTCTTAGGGCCATCATGCATGGAAATGCGCGATTGGTGGTCCGGGAATCGAGACACATGCCCTTTTGAGTCAATAACATGATAAGGGGTGTGTATAGTGCATAAATACCTTAAATCACATTGCCATGCATGTTGTTGTCCTCTGCTGCTGTGGGTTGCAGGTTCTGCAGGTGTTAAGTGCCAGCCGGCACTATTTAGTGCCGACCGGCAGTCAATTGCCAGCCGATAACTTCATCTAGTGCCGGTGGCCTCCTTCTTCAGCCGGTGGTGCTCTACCCCAGCCGGTGGTACTCCCCAGTGCCCTGAGAGGCACTCTTGGGACTTTGGCAATTTTCAGAGGAGGATAGCAAGGGAAACAGAGGCAATCCGTGCATGGCAGTGCGATTCCGAACCAGTTCCGAGCGCGCGCTGCATTTGGCCCTCATCCCGAGGCGGTTTACTGTTTAATTAGATTAATTATTTTATTTAATTAATTTAGTTGATTTGTAATATTTTAATTAGCTTGCGTAGTTAATTAATCTGTAATATTTATTCGGTCCCTCCGAGCGAGGGCAAAGTTGTAATAAGTGTGTGTGAGTGGGTGTATGTCTTCCAAACCCCCATTTCTTTCTATCCCTTTTATTTACCCGCTTTCGATGGTAGATTAGGGCATACTTATTTTAGCATACCTTATGCAATGCATGCGTGCATTCATGCATTTGTTTACATGCACCAGGCTCGGTACATCATACAAACTGCATTGCAATTTTCAATTCCAAATTGAATATGTGGTAGTTGCTGCATTTCATGTGCCATGCTTAGGGTAGCCGAGCCTACTCTAGATTGCATCTATGCATGTGTTGCATTAGCCACTTAACATGAACTAGGTCATGCATGCTTGCTAATCGGTTTGTTGTTTTGGCACGGAGTACGATGTAAGTATTTATGCTTTAGCATCTCGCATGCGTGTGGATGTTAACATAACAGTATGCTTACCATGCGGCTAAGTGCTTATATGAGATAAACTGTTTGAATGCCTGTGGGTGGAGGTTGGATTGCTTGAGTTGGAAAAACTCGTTGAAATCCGTATTTTAGCCTACTTGCGAGTAGCAAATTCCAAAGCATTTTCAAAACAAACGGATATGCAATGTTTATTTCCAAATTAGGCAATCTAGTCTATACTTGTTTGCTGTGCGCATAACATAGTAATTCTAGACTAATAATTGGAATAAGAGCATGTAATGTTTTCAAAAACGGATATCACAGTTAGTAGAGGCCGGTTTTCGGACCGGACGAAAGGGGGTGCTCATAGCTGACCTTCCCCGATCGTACCCAAGCTCCCAAGCCAAGACCACTTTGGTGATGACGGACATGTGGCCTTCGGCACCGAGTCAGGGTTTCCTAAATTTCCCATTTTAAAAATATTTAGGTGGCGACTCTGTAATCTGGCAAAGCAGTCCATGTTTGGCACTACTTTTTCAAAATCTGTTTTTCTTCAAAACGATTTGCCGGATTTGGACTCTTTGGTTCAGATTTAGAACCGACACAAAAGGGAGTCCGAACTGTAGAGTGAAGCCCACGGGCGCGTCTACAGTTTCTGGCGACTCTACTGGGGAGTTTAGAGAGCTTGACTCGAACTCGTGATATCCTGTTTCGACTACACATATGTGTTTCTTTGCATTGCATGTGCATTGGTGCGCCTAGGACACCGTGTTGGCCATCTGCTATTCCTGAGCGGTTTGCTGGAGGCTTGTCTTGTCAAGGCATGACCATAAGGCTAACCAGTTGCGGGCTCTGCCAGTATGGGAACACAAACCCCGGTTTTACCGGGGCACCCTTTTTGACCATTCGACCTAGTGTATATCGAAATCTATAGTGACCATTCCAAACTAGGACAGGTTGCTTACCCGATATAGGTTGTTTGAAACCGCTGTGTGTGTAGTAGAACTCTAGCTCCTGACAAAATAGGACAGGGAAACCCTACCCCAACATAGGGGTGTATTGGCTCTCTTTTACCTGTTATGTGCTTTTAAAGTGTATCTCTACAGGGAACACACATATCAGTTTGCAAGATTTGGGTATCCGGCCTGAGGGCACCAGTATCAGTGTTGTTGAGAGTCAGTTATGTCTGCGGGTATCAGTTCAGTTTTGAACAGTGGTTCTGGGGAACAGTGATCAGTGGTAGAGTGCAGTTGATCGGCTACACCCGTGTTTGATCTGTTTGGGGCTAAAATGCTGCTTGTTTTTCGTTTCAGTTCAGAGATTCAGAGAGTTGATCCAGAACAGCTAGTGTCTTCTCCTTGCTGAGGCAAGACTGAACATGACGCAAAACTCAGAAGAGATTGTGGTCATGACGGCCGCGTTGAGTCAAGGAATTACCCCACAGGATGAGACTACTGTTGACATGCCGCATCCACCCAGGTCGCCTGCCGCACATCCAATTTGGACCCCTCAACTATATCAGGCTCGTGAGCCTACTACTTTTGAACTAATGGGGATGATAGGCGATCTCCAAAGATCTGTGGCGGATCTTGCATATGGAATGTCTGTTTCACCGCCAGCTGCATCGTACGCCGGGAACTTTGTACCCCAGGAGCCCCCACTACTGGGACGAATTGTAATTGAACTCAGCCAACCGGAGATGGCCTCCAGCTATGGCAACGACGCATCGAACCAAACTCTAGATCAGGCCGAGACCAGAGACAAAGGCAAGATGAAGGCAGATGCCGACCCTATCGAACAACTGCTGTGGGCAGTAGAGGCTTTGAAAGCCGGGAGAATGAACAAGCAACAGATATCCGCAGTTACGACAAAAGCTGTGGAAGATGCTTTCCCTACTCCGCCTGAGGGCAGTTCCAGTCAATCAGAGAATCGGGATAGGCCCCGTCATGCCAAAACAGTTTTTCCCGCTCCCAGCCTTGCATCCGGAAAGGATCAAAAACCCAAGGCCGCACCCGCCGACCCATTTGCTAGTGCGTCTAGCAAGAGTGCTCAGACTCCAAAATACCTGCCCCGAGGGCGCAGGGTCTTTCATGCTCTCTATATGCCATTGTCCAAGGCGCTTCAAATCCTTGCTGAAAGGGGACACCTTAAGCCCCTGGAGCCTCGTCCGCTCCCGAAGAATCTCCCGGCCACACATGATGCTTCCCTGTACTGTGCGTACCATCAGCAGACCGGCCATGCCACTGACAATTGTTTCCGCCTTCGGCACGAGGTGCAAGATTTGATTGACAACGAGGTTATCCTCCCGCCTACCTCAGTGAAGTCCGTCACCACTCAGTTGTTGGATTTCGAGGACACGGATACTGCAAGTATGTAATCGGAAGGTGAACCGCCTGCGGGCAGTTTCTGGTACATTTTTGGATGTGGCATTTGGCACGCATTTTTGAGCACCTGCCAATGCTAGTTTTGTAAATCCTGACTTGGGTGTCGAGTCAGTCTTTTGTTTTTGAGTCTGTCTCTCTGTATTGAGTCAGTCTTTTTACATGGTCTGTCTTGTTGTAACGAGTCAGTCCCTCTTGTATAGTATACCAGGTGATTTCGGGGTTGTTGCCTCAAACACCGTTTTGTCTTGTAATTAGTTGCTTTTGCTTTTTGAGCCTGTTTGCTGCCGAAGAGCCAATTATGCCAACAAATCTGAATGAAACAGCTGCGGCTATCATGGGTCGAATTTGTTGCTGTTCGAATCAGCCGTGCTAGAGAATTTGGATGGAACGACAGCGCATTTCGCCTACACTCTTGTGCCCTAAACATCGTCACAATGACCTAAGCCTTTCAAAAAAAAAAAACTTTTCGAACACTGCGGTGAAAACGAAGAGGAAGTAATTCCTCGGGTTTTGTAAAATTTTGATCAGTTTGAGGGAAAGAGAGGCCTGCTAAGCTTTTAATGAATGAAATCATGCTTGTCGGCGTGAGTACTGAGAAGGACCCTGGCCCGATCCAAACTGGTTCCACACTATCTTCAACACGAGCGATTTGTCACTTTCTTAAAAACTTTCAAAAACAAAATATTTTGCGCAAGACTCGCGAAGACCTGTGTAGAACCGCTCTTGAGATGGTACAACCCAGGATCGCTCTCGGTCTCAAGTTTCAATTCATCTGTTACAAACTGGATCCGTTCAAAACATTCAGTGCCATGAAACGCCTGTGTGGCCCATTTCGAGGCAGCCCTCGAGCAAGAGGCGTCAAAGTTAGATCAGGGAGATCAGATCCCACCAAGCAAAGCTCGAGAAGCAACCGTGATGAATTCTTCTGCAAGTCAATACAACAGTCGCCCTCCTGGATACGGAGAGGCTTCAATCTCAAAACCATTTGGCATGGGCTAGCTACACTTTTACCCTTTGAGAGGCTCGCTGGGCCGAGAACCCGGAAGGGCGGCCCAGGCAAAAGTTAGAGCAAAGAAAAGAAAAGAAGAAGAAAAATGCAAAAAGAAATGCAAAAGAAAAGAAAAAAAATGTAAAAGAAAAGAAAAAATAATACAAAAAAAAAAAAGAAAAGAAAGAAGAACAAAGCTCGCAAGGTCGAAAACCCGTATTGGGCACCTTGGCAAAAGTTAGAGCCTAAAAAGAGTGAAGGTTAAAATACCCGAGTGTACCTTAACCGGAACTACGTAAGGCTTGATTCCCATGTTTGGGATACGTAGGCAACTTCATCTTGAAGTCCAGCCCCCAACGCTTCCATAGCGTCTCAGTCCATGTCATGGTTTTGATCACTTTTGCTCTCTCCGAATCCAATGTCTCGATTGCAGCAACCCGGGACTACGTGATTAACTTCCTCTTGAAGCCAAACCACCAACACCTTCCAGGTGACTGTGTCCATATATTGATTCAAACCGTCTTCGTCTCCTCTGCGTCCGAAGGTCCGACCGTCGCTCAGAAGACTGGCTTACAACGTGCCGAGGCATCATCCAAACAAGGGGCAACTTTCCGTTGCCATCCATTGCCATAAGTTGCCCTGAGTTACCGTCCAAACCAGGGGCAACTTTCCGTTGCCTTTATCCCCCTTTAAGCCAGGGGCAATTTTCTATTGCCCCCGATCCGAGGTTGTATATCTCGAGGGTAAGTTCCACGCTCGTTGAGCGTTGATTATGTGCAAAAATAGTTTTTGAAAATTTTCACTGAGATTGACATATTTTCTCTAAAACTGTTTCATTTTCAAAATTGGACCATGCTTGGACCCGAAAAGGAGAATTTTCAGTGCTCACAGCCTGATTCGCATGATTTTCAAATCAAAAATCGAACAAGTATGTTAATCCGACTCTCATTCTTGATCAAAACTGTTTTAGAAAACAACCAAAAAACGGTCAAAGTGACGAACTAGGGGCACAATTGAGTCAGGTCTTCTGTCTTTCCCCCGTCAACACACTTGCCCGAGAGGCACCTTATCTACCAGAAGAAATAGCCGTGAGCTAACAGTGTTGGGCGTGAACCCGCGACTTCCTATTCATCTGTCAATCACCCCGGGGAGGGATGAAAATGAGAGAATAAAGAATAGAGAGGTGTAAGCAGAGAAAGAAGTGAGAAAAGGGTTTTGTGAGAAAAACCGAGCCTGAGGGTCGAGCGATGTGAGTATCACAAATCAGAAAGGGTGGGAAATAATACCCGGAGGAACTGGCTTCGCGAGATCTGAGGTCTCTTTTGTAAACATGTCCGTGTGTCGTGTCTTTTGATTTGTCGGTCTCAATTTTGGCTTTGAGTCTTTTCCAAATGTGTCTCATTGTGTTAGGTCGTATGCCTTTTGTTTCCTTGTTTGAGTCTGTCTCGCCCGTGTTCTGTGGTAGGCTCGATACCCCGGTTGAAAACCCATCCTCTTTCAAAAAGTAATCGCTTGTGCTCAGAATGTTGTGCCATTCTCTACATCCGTGCAAAGCAAGAGAAGGAAAGGGAAAATTTGGGACATCCGAGTGTGTTTCAACTGCAACCGTGTCCGCTTTGTGATCCGTCTCGTCAGATTGGGGCTATTTGTTCAGGGTTTGCTGTGTGCAAAATGAACCAAATGCTGTGTTATGGGCTACATGCAGATCAATCCCAGCAGATTAGTCCCCAGCAGAGTATAGGCTGTGTGTTCGGATTGAGTAGGGATTTGTATAAGCTGTTTTACTGTTAGTTGGTTGGTTATCTGATTATTACAGTGCAAGTGTTCAATTGTCATACAACAGATCAATATCATTTACATTTGAGGTGTAATATGATGCAATGCAGTGCAAGGTATGAAATATGCATATATATACAAATGTAACACTCTTTTTTTTAGACCAAAAGTTTGTTTCATCCTATATAATCTTTTCAAGTACAACGTTTGAGAAAAACAAAAAACCTGCCTGCGGCAGTACATAGTACTCTATCTACCAAAAAGAGAAAAGTACAAGAAAAGAAAATGAAAGAAAAACAGCAGAAGTCTGCAATCATCATCAATGGCCTCGCACCGGGGGATCCGTCCTCGCCCTCTTCCTGGGCAGAAGCACAGGAGCATCGTCAAAAGTGTCGCTGTCGGAGCCCGAGCCTGAGCTACCCCCGGCCTCCTCCTCAGAGGCCTCCGCCTCCGACTCGCCATCCCCTGCAACTGGAGCCCGCGAGCTGCTCCCCACATGGCCACGCCCCCCTCTAGTGTGGGGGAATATCCTGCCATCCCGAGTAGAAATGGGAGGTCCAGATGTAGCGCCGCCGCCTACGAGAGGAATCGGGAAGGGAGGCTGAAAAGTACAAAAGGCAAATGCATTAGTACACATGAAGCGGTTTATCAGTGCAGAATGCGGTGTATGAGTGCAGTGTGTGAATGCCGTGAGCAGTTTATCAGTGCAGAATGCAGTGTATGAATATAGTGTTGAATGCCGTGAGCAGTTTATCAGTACAGAATGCGGTGTATGAGTGCAGTGTTTGAATGTCATGAGCAGTTTATCAGTGCAGAATGCAGTGTATGAGTACAGTGTGTGAATGCCGTGAGCAGTTTATCAGTGCAGAAGGCAGTGTATGAATACAGTGTGCCAAGTGCTGTGAACAGTTTATCAGATGTTGTGTTATGCATCAGATTATACGAAGCAGTTTGTATATAGGTTGGAACTATGTCAGAGAAAACATACCGGAAGGTCGTAGAAGGCTAAGAACTCAAAGGTCCGCTGCAACATCCCCGCCATGGAGGCATTCAGCTCCAATGATTGCCGGGTGTACTCAGAGGAAGCCTGCAAAAAGTATTAGATGCATCAATATTCTGTGGAATATCGAATGAACTGAACTGAAATGACAATGCAAGATGCAGAAATAAAGTGGTACATACCGGAGGCAAGTCAGGAATGCCAGCAAACTCATGACCAGTCGGGGGAGGAGCAAAAGGGATCTGGTAGATCTCCCTACTTTGCCCCCTGTACGTCAGCATGGTAGGCAGAGCGGGCCAGCCCGTCCCTCGTCCCCTCTGCACTCCCCTCCTGCCACGAGCTCGAGCTCTCTGTGACGATCCCGCTCCTGCTCCCACCTCTGCCCTAGCCGCCGGCGCCGCAGGTCTCTCTGGCTCAGCTCGGCGACCACCGCTCAGAGGCCGCATGATGAAGGTCCGGACGTACTCTGAGTAATCGCCCTTGCCTCTAAAGCCGTCCGCCTCCCAGCCGATGGTGTAGTCCGCCATCTGCTCAGCGGTGAAACGCTCAGTGTCCCTCATATGCTCAGGAGGATGCACCGGGACTATCTGCTCAGGTAACCCTGAGGTCTGACGTAAGAAGCGCTCACCCAGGTACCAAGCCCAACAGACCGGGCCCTCTAGCAAAATCCGGTAACGCGAGGTCTCGATCGCGCCGGCAAACCGATCCCGCACCATCGCTGGCAGAGGAGCCCATGGCTGCCAGGTGATCTGAAATTGAAATACAGTTTATTGCCTACTGATATTGCAAATATACAGTGGAAAAGTGAAGCTTAAATGAACTGCAAGTAAAACATACCTCGGCAGAGGTGATGGTGTCGAAGTAACGGCGGAAGAAGCTGAAGGTATCACGAGGCCGCCGTGTGCACCTCCCGTCATAACGGCGTGAGAAGGGGATGACCAGAGGAGTCTCTGTCTCCGGCACTGGCTCCAGCCTGGGAAAGTAGGCGTAAACCCACAACTGCAAGACAGATGTCAGAACATTTATCAGAAAAAGCAGAATACAGAGTAAAGTAGAAATAGCAGAGCCGTCTGTTGTGTAGTGTATTGAGCAGAGTGTACAGTGTGAACAGTGCACAGTCAATGTAAAGCAGAGTATGTGTGTGCCGTGTGTACAGTATATAGTCAGTGTAAAGCAGAGTATGTGTGTG
This sequence comes from Camellia oleifera, assembly GCA_022316695.1. NCBI lineage: Eukaryota > Viridiplantae > Streptophyta > Magnoliopsida > Ericales > Theaceae > Camellia > Camellia oleifera. The sequence continues at coordinate 52,178,837 of CM039306.1, forward strand.
CCGTGTGTACAGTATACAGTCAGTGTAAAGCAGAGTATGTGTGTGCCGTGTGTACAGTATACAGCAAGTGTAAAGCAGACTACAGTGTGTGCAGTGTGCAGAATACAGAAAGTACAGAACAGAAATGTAAAGCGGAAAAGAAGACGTACCTCCCAAGCTCGCCAGTAGCCTCCGAGCAACTGCCCGCTGCCACGGGAGACGGAGCTCATGTAGCCATAAAGGGTGGCCAGAGCCGCGCCACCCCAGTCATAGCGCAAAATGTCCCGGACGTCCACCAGTGCGCTGAGTAGGCAGAGGGGCACGGTGTTCGCCCGGTCGGCGAATAGGGTGGTCCCCAGCAAAAACATCAGAAAGCCGCGCGCATACTGCTCTACGGCCACCTCGGTCATCGGAGCTGCGTCAACAAGAAAAGGCTGCACCCGGAACTGCACCTCAAACCAGGAGTAGCGGACGAAACCTGGACGTGCAAGAGGCGGAGCCGCGCCAAGTAAGTGGATCTGAGTGGCGGTCCACTCATCCATGTCGGTGTCGAAGGGGATCGGATCACCCCCTACCCCGATGCCAGTGAGCACTGAGAAATCGTAAGGGGTCATCGTCATGTCCCCCGCCGCAGATAGATGAAATGAATCGGTGGTGTCCCACCACCTCTCCGCCAAGGCAGCTAAAAGAGGCCTGCAGGCAGTAAGTCGGGTCAGACCCCTGTAAAAGGAACCGAAGCCCGCCTCATCCACGATGTGTCGAACCGTCTCGGGAAGCTCCGAGTACCAATCTCGAGCCGTGACGTTCCCATACCTGCGGATGGTATGGGAATCTCCCTGTTTACAAACAAATGGTTGCAAAGCAATATGAAATGTACAGTTCTGAGGAAACATGTTAAAGTCGATACAAATCTAGCATGCGTGCACGTTTTTCAGATTCAAACAGAAACTGGGTGCCGGTGTGCTTACAATAAACTATAATATGTGATGCGTCAGTGTGTTTTTGAGTGGTGCAGTGTAAACATGGTGCACGTATGTACGTTTTTCAGAATCCAAGCAAATGTCAGGTTTCAGTGTACCAGTAGGTGGACTACGGCCTGTGACGTGTCAGTGCCCCTGTGAGGGTCAGTGTAAATCTAGCATGCGTGCAAGTTTTCAAAATTCAAACGGGTACCGGGTGCCGGTATGTTTCAGTGAATTGCCAATGAGTGATGTTACAGCGTGTCTATGTGATTCAGTGCGAGTCTAGGATGCGTGCGAGTTTTCAGATTCAAACAAGTACCGGGTATCGGTGAATTTGCAGTGAAATACGGTGTGCCGTGTTTGGGTGATTCAGGCTAGTGCAGTGTGTGTGCATGTGTGTCGGTCCTAAGCAGATATCAGTTGTGAAGTTGTCTACGCTCAACTACAGTGCACAGTGTATCAGAGCTAAGCAATTAAAGGTTGTAATCAGCTATGGCAGTTGACAGTTAACAGTTCTACATTGCAGAAAGCAAAACAGAGAAAAGGGTTACCTCGGAAGCGCCGAATGAGAGGTGAGAGGCCGGCTCGCGCAGCAGAAGCTCCGGGTCCAGAGCCCTATCAAAACCGCGGAAGTGGCGGAGTTCGTCTGGCGGAAGCACATGAATGGCCGGGCGATAGGTCGCCGGGTCGAATGGGCGCTCGCTCAACGGGAGGAGCTCAACCCCGGGATCCATCTCGTGATCCGAGGGAGTCCTGACATGTGGAACATTGTCAGCCATGGTAGTGGTAGTGAAAAAATAGCCGGAAAGGAAAATCGGGGCGGAATACGAAAAGTCAACTGGAAAAGTCAACCCCGAGCGGGTCAAAAATGGCCGGAAAGGCCGGGAGATGAAAATACACGGAAATGTAGAGGAAATCGAGGGGAACAAGTCCCGAAAAAGACGAAAACCGAGAAGAGACACCGAAATGAGATTTCGATCGGTTGGAAATGTCCGAAACGCGGTGAACTTCGCGAATCGGACGACGAAAATGGCGCGAAAACTCAAAGAAACGACGGAAAAGTGAGAGAAAAACACTTTGGAGAGAGAGAGCAAAGATTTTCGGCGGAGGCAAAGTGAGGAAAATAGGGTTTCAAGCCCTATTTTAAAGGACCCATAGCGAAATGCCGAATCTGCCCCCGATCAGCAACTTTTGGCCGGTCGGCACAATATTGTGCCGATGAATGGTTTCTGCAGCCGGTGGCCAGCCGGTAATCACCCCACCCAGCCGGTGGTGTTCCCAAGGTCTTGTTTAGGCAAAGTGAGGGGTTTTTGGTCTTCATAGCTCAAGAAAGTGCAAGAAAATGCACCCCCGATGTTCAACCGGCCTTCGTTTTGACTTCGGACCGTGTCTACTGTGCGTAACACTCAAATTCAAGCAAAGACTATATCCTTTTTGTATCCTTTTGTCTTTTATAAGATTCAAAAGTTGCCCCGTGTGCGTCGCGCGCATCCATCACATTGTCCGGTACGTCGTATCGCGCCATCTTGCACGTCCCTTGCGACTTGCACCGTTTTGCATTATCGTGTGGCATGCGTGTCATACTTTCATTTTGCATTTCATTTTGATCCACGTGAGGTGTACTACCTCACGTGCTTCATTTTTGCATTTCATTTTGATCCACGTGAGGTGTACTACCTCACGTGCTTCATCTTGCATTTCATTTTGATCCACGTGAGGTGTACTACCTCACGTGCTTCATTTTGCATTTCATTTTGATCCACGTGAGGTGTACTACCTCACGTGCTTCATTTTTGCATTTCATTTTGATCCACGTAAGGTGTACTACCTCACGTGCTTCATCTTGCATTTCATTTTGATCCATGTGAGGTGTACTACCTCGCGTGCTTCATCCTGCGTTTTGTTTTGCATTCTTGCATCTATGAGGTATGCATGCCTCATCTTGTATCTCATTTTGTGCTTCTTTGCGCTGACCTGCGCGCCTCATTGTTTTCCACCCGGGTCTGGCGAGACCTTAAACACGCGCGGTCTAGGAGACCTTAAATCCTCGGGAGGTGCAAGACCTTCGGTGCATTAAGGTGTGCACCTCATTGCATTTGGCATGCATTTCATCGCGCTATTTTGCGCATCGCGCCGTTTGGCGCACCCTCATTGCACTTCATTTTCCATCCTTTGAGGCACGCGTACCTCATTACACGCACGTCTCATTTGCCCCATTTGCATCCGCGTGCGTGTCTCATTTGCATCGCATGCACTCAAGTGTTGTGTAACAGTTGCCCCCCGGGTCTGGCGAGACCTTAAACACGCACGGTCTAGGAGACCTTAAATCCTTGGAGGGTGCGAAACCTTCACTACATTTGCATCCCGGTCTAGGAGACCTTAAATCCTCTGAAGGTGCAATTCCTTCGGTGTTTGTCGTGCCCGAACGACTTTCGGTGGTCTGGTAAAGCCACCTGTCTGTGTTTGCGGTGAGTTCCTAGGAGACCAATGGGGACGGTGAAAACTAGAGTTTGAACGGCTTATGCCTAGAACGCAAAGGTTCGGAATTTCCGAGACTAAAGTCTGGTTTAAATACCCAGGGGGTGTACCCTCGGCTTGAAATCTGTATGGAAGCCCCATAGGTTGAGGCGGCGTGTTTACGCCTCAATTCTGGATACCGAACCAACCTAGTATATCGCCCCGTTAGGAGAATAGGGAAAACTGCAATCGCAGCCATTGCATCATATTGCATTTGTCATGCATCATTTGTAAATATTGCATATGTCATACATTTCAAAAACTAAAAACAACAAAAAAACATTACATTTTTCATGCATCATCGTTAAATACTGAATATGTCATGCATTTTCAAAAATTCAAAAACATTCAAAAACAAAAAAAAAAAACCATGCATATGTCATGCATCATCAGTGTAGTATAGTGCATATGTCATGCATTTTCTGTAAATATCCACTTCTATTGCATTGTAGTTGCATGCATCCACTGCATCATCTTCCATCTATGGCTTGCGCCTTTCCTTGTTGAGCTTGGTCTGGTATGTGCCCTTACTTTTCACGTCAAAGCATGGTTCATGTGCATCGCGCCTATTCCTTGATGAACTTGGTTTGAGGTTGCGGCACCTTTTCTGTGTTAGACATGGCTTGTATGTGTGCATGCCTTTCCTAAGCGAGATACGGTTTGGCCCGCGCGCCATAATCACATATTACATTGTAGTGTAATTGTTGCATCCGGCATTAGGATCATTGTTCTTTCCTCAGCGGGTCGTTACCCCACTTATGTCAATCCACCCAATACTTGTCCTTGTGTCCGTCTACATCACTCATAGTTCAGACATCGTTCTATGGTAGACGGACTCGTTATTTCCATCAACCTACTTGACATTTGTGTGGTTTCAAATCGCTCATGATTGAATCATGATTCAATTGCTTTGCATGAAGTTTGCATTGTTTCAATTGCACTACATATCATTTGCATTATTCATACATCATTTTGTATATATTGCATATCATTTTGCATTTCGCATTGCCATGCATATGGCTAACAATATTGTACCTGTTAAGTTTACTTTCTTTGCAGGCACGATATTGTATGTACGGCTCATTTGAGGCCGGCGCAACCGGACGAGCCGCACAGGTATTGTATCCTCCGCGTGAGACGTTTTGAGAATTGCATAATTCTCTTACATCCTTTCTGCATTGTAGTGTAGATTGGCGTATGCTAGCTTATAACTGTTGCATGTGTGCTTCATTACAGCTTTCTTTGCATGATCATAAGTTATGCTTGGCTTCTTGCATCGTCTTGCATTTTGCCCCTGCCCTCGGGCGCATACCTTGTTTATCTTGCATGTTTGTCCAAGTCTTCGGCCTTGTCAAAAATGGGTCGTCTCTGGACTTTGACATTCACTCCCGTCATTGTTATGACTTTCGAGTTCTGTCAAAGAGGGGCAACTGTAGACACCCCATTTTTGACCGTCCTCAAGACTTGGACGTCACCGCTCGAACACTCGGTGATTATCCATGTTTGTGTTTGTTTGGAGTCCCCGGAGTTCTCGGCTACGCGCCCTGCCTCAGGACCTCCGAACTTGACCGTTTTGTGTCTGGTTTTGCACCAAACACTTGTGTTTTGCCTTGGAAGGGCAGGGAATGCTTTGTGAGGCACCCCCACATACCACCGGCTGTGGCTAGAGGCCACCGGCTGGTGATTGTTGCCATCGGCACTATATTGTGCCGGTCGGCACTCTTTATGGCAAAATGACCATTTTGCCCTGCCGATCACTGTGCAGTTGCTTTATGAGATATTTTCAGATAGCTGTATAGTTTTGGTTCCCCTCCATACACGTGTATGGAGGGATGACCCTCTTAGTTAGCTTAGCTTGTAAGCTTTGCAAGCTTTGCTTGCCTATAAGAAGACCACTCCTCTTCTTGGCTTAGGGTTGCAATTTTTAGACATTCTTAGACAGACCAAGCTCTGGTTTTTAGGGTTAGGATAGATACACATCCTATCTCTCTCTTTTCCTTTGTGTTCTAGGTGTTTTAGTTCACATTATTGCACCTAAACACCTAGTCTTTCACCTTTCCTTGGTGTTCTCAAAGATCAGAGCCTGTTCTTGAGATTTTTGACTGGTTTGGAGCTCAAGGAAGCAACAACATCAAGCTTGGTGAAGAGGTCTACAAGGGTGAGCCAACTAGTCCTTTTTTCCCCATTCTTGCATTCCATTTTTGCCTAGTTTAGAATTGTTTTTATGCTTAGTGATTAACACATAAAAGTTCTGATTTTTAACCCTCTTTATTGTTCATCAAGAGTGTTTTGCACTTTGGGGAAGTTTGACCCCCTTTAGGCCTTGAAAAGGCCCCATTTTAGGCCATTTTGTGAGAGCTCCGAGACTTTGGTGCTTGGGCCTCTCCACCACTGAAATATTGAGGGATTTCAGTGGTGGAGATGGTGCCTTGAAGTCTCCAAAAGGGGAGGGCCACCCCCTCTCCTTGATGTCCTTGAAAAGGGCAAGTTTTGGCCTCCAAAGGAGCACCATGTTTGGTTATGTTTTGAGCATGTCTTGGCTGTATTTCACACTTATTATGCCATGATTAAACTCTGTTTTAAGTTGGTTTTAGCACTCCTTGCATGCTTTGCATAGATGCTTTGTAATGCCTTGTATTGCCTTAACTTGCTCTAGGTTTGTATGCCTTCTTTCTAGCATGTTTTAGGCCTAGATCCATGAAGCTTGTATGCTTATTTTGCCATGTTTTAGGTCTGTCCTAAGTTGTTTTGGTCAATCTTAGCATGTATATTGTAGCCTCTTTACATTTGGCTTGTTAGCCTTTGAGCATGCATGTGTAGCATGCCATGCTTGCTTCATTTTTGATGGTTTGGAACCACCTAGCATGCTATTTCAGTCCCTTTGGTGTGCTTGTATGCTTACCTTAGTCGCCTCTTTAATGCTTTGAAAGCATGTCTTGAATGCCCCCATGTTTTGGCCATTTTGCATGCCTTTGATTTCAAGCCTCTTAGATGCCATCTAAGTAGCCTTTTGGCTTTGTTTTGACATACTAAAAACCTGTTTTTAGTTGTTTAGTGCATGCCATAATCGCCTTGCATAAGTTTGGTTCAAAGCCTCTTTGACTAGCTTTAAGCCTTAGACCATTTGCATGCTTTGTTTAGTCTATCTTCGACTTGGTTTGGCACCATGCTTTGCATGTATTTCAGAGCTTTACAATGCATGCTCATTGTCTATGTTTGGTCTCTTTAAGTGTGCTTGAGAGTTGCCATGTTCATGCTTAAGCTTTGGATCATAACACTTGCATGTGTGTGTGTTTGTTTAGTCCTCATGTCTAGACATTTTGGCCACTGATTTTAGGACTATTTGAGTTGCCTAATTCATGTATAAGACCATCCTTCCATTGGTTTGCATGCTTACCTTGCATGCTTGCTTGAACCCTTTGCATGAACATATTGCATAGTCCATGTTGCATGCCTAGTTGACATGTTTAGGGTTGCATTTGTATTGTGCATGTTTGGCCTCTTGAAGTGAAGTATGATGGAGGTTGAGCACCCTTGTTTGCTTGTTTGCATTGCATGCATTTGGAATCAAAGTTGCATTCTTGATTCTTAGGGCCATCATGCATGGAAATGCGCGATTGGTGGTCCGGGAATCGAGGCACATGCCCTTTTGAGTCAATAACATGATAAGGGATGTGTATAGTGCATAAATACCTTAAATCACATTGCCATGCATGTTGTTGTCCTCTGCTGCTGTGGGTTGCAGGTTCTGCAGGTGTTAAGTGCCGGCCGGCACTATTTAGTGCCGACCGGCAGTCAATTGCTAGCCGATAACTTCATCTAGTGCCGGTGGCCTCCTTCTTCAGCCGGTGGTGCTCTACCCCAGCCGGTGGTACTCCCCAGTGCCCTGAGAGGCACTCCTGGGACTTTGGCAATTTTCAGAGGAGGATAGCATGGGAAACAGAGGCAATCCGTGCATGGCAGTGCGATTCCGAACCAGTTCCGAGCGCGCGCTGCATTTGGCCCTCATCCCGAGGCGGTTTACTGTTTAATTAGATTAATTATTTTATTTAATTAATTTAGTTGATTTGTAATATTTTAATTAGCTTGCGTAGTTAATTAATCTGTAATATTTATTCGGTCCCTCCGAGCGAGGGCAAAGTTGTAATAAGTGTGTGTGAGTGGGTGTATGTCTTCCAAACCCCCATTTCTTTCTATCCCTTTTATTTACCCGCTTTCGATGGTAGATTAGGGCATACTTATTTTAGCATACCTTATGCAATGCATGCGTGCATTCATGCATTTGTTTACATGCACCAGGCTCGGTACATCATACAAACTGCATTGCAATTTTCAATTCCAAATTGAATATGTGGTAGTTGCTGCATTTCATGTGCCATGCTTAGGGTAGCCGAGCCTACTCTAGATTGCATCTATCCCTGTGTTGCATTAGCCACTTAACATGAACTAGGTCATGCATGCTTGCTAACCGGTTTGTTGTTTTGGCACGGAGTACGATGTAAGTATTTATGCTTTAGCATCTCGCATGCGTGTGGATGTTAACATAACAGTATGCTTACCATGCGGCTAAGTGCTTATATGAGATAAACTGTTTGAATGCCTGTGGGTGGAGGTTGGATTGCTTGAGTTGGAAAAACTCGTTGAAATCCGTATTTTAGCCTACTTGCGAGTAGCAAATTCCAAAGCATTTTCAAAACAAACGGATATGCAATGTTTATTTCCAAATTAGGCAATCTAGTCTATACTTGTTTGATGTGCGCATAACATAGTAATTCTAGACTAATAATTGGAATAAGAGCATGTAATGTTTTCAAAAACGGATATCACGGTTAGTAGAGGCCGGTTTTCGGACCGAGCGAAAGGGGGTGCTCATAGCTGACCTTCCCCGATCGTACCCAAGCTCCCGAGCCAAGACCACTTTCGTGATGACGGACATGTGGCCTTCGGCACCGAGTCAGGGTTTCCTAAATTTTCCATTTTAAAAATATTTAGGTGGCGACTCTGTAATCTGGCAAAGCAGTCCATGTTTGGCACTACTTTTTCAAAATCTGTTTTTCTTCAAAACGATTTGCCGGATTTGGACTCTTTGGTTCAGATTTAGAACCGACACAAAAGGGAGCCCGAACTGTAGAAGTGAAGCCCACGGGCGCGTCTACAGCCCTGCCTCAGTAACCTGATTCTCAGCTCTGAGAATACCCAAAGCTCCTGCTATCTCTCGGGCCAAGGCACCCATAGCTTGCTGACCCGCTGGCTCGGCCACATTGGCTTGACCAACTCCCTCCTATATTGCCGAAACGTCATCCGATATAGGCATCTCCTGCCTCCTAGGCCTACCTCGCCTACCACCACGTCCTCGTCCTGACATCCTAATAAAGGCAACGAAGACATTAGCGCATTCATAAATGTGTCGAAACTAAACACCCGCGTCCTAATGCATGGACAACTGTAATTCACTCCAAGTAAGCACATAAACACATAAGCACTTACGAATTTTATTCCCAGATAGTGATAGTCCCGAGGCGTTACTAGAGCTCCGGTTAGAAACAGCATTGATCAAGTGCTTTTCCAACAGGACTCACAGAAACCCAAGGATCTAATCGATATCCTAGAAATCAAATCTCATACCCAAGTAGTCGCATAAGCATGTTATCACATAAGAATATAACATTACATCTAAGTCTCTAACAAGCGAGACAAACCCATTGTGATACTAATCACTTCCCACGTACCCAAAGTATTCGAACCCGGTACGCTCTGATACCAAGTTGTAACGCCCTCAAAATAATACATAAATCCCATCATTTTCTACAAGCAATGGTGTAAAGAAATCAACACCGTTCCATTCATCAGAGTAGTTCTTACAACAGTATTACATGTTAACAACAAAAGCAAATGCCCTATAGGCTTACAGCTTTCCAAGTCAACACTTGGTTACACAAAAGAAGAGTACTAACTCTATACAAAATAAGCCATCGGCTTGATGTACATGTAATACAAACAAAATAAACAAAAAGAGTCCTCAACTCTCATCATCATCCAAGCTATGTCCTGGGAGGTGGCATGCTACCTGTACCTGAAAATAATGTCCCATATAGGGTGAGCCAATGCCCAGTAGATGAATGCTAAACACAATATGAGTAGTAACTAAGACATTAGTAATTGATAAATGTTCGATTACCATAAATCAATTCATAACCCATTTCCATTACATGACCACAATATTCATATTTCATTTCATTTTCCATTTCTCATCATTTTCTCAATTTACATCAATGGCTCAGAACCTGGCCAACCACTTATACGAGGCAGTGACTCATATTAAATGCTTCCCGTTTTACAGTAGATAAACATACTAGTTGTATCATCATCTCAACAGATAAGCATACAAGCTGTATCCACATTACAACAGATAAGCATATTAACTATATCAACACTTCCAAAAATAAGCATATGAGCTATATCAATAATTTAACTGACAAGCATATTAGCTGTATCAGTGGAGTCCATCCCCTATCTCCTCCCAAACAACATCTGGTTTAGAGGTCCATCCCCTATCTTCCCCTAAACCGTGGAGTACATCCTCTATCTCCTCCCACACACACAACGTATATACACATAGGTCATATACACAATCAATCAATACATAACGTTAATGTATTCTATCAACCGTCATACTCTATGACATATCCAATTGATTAGTTTTAGTTTGCATAATTATCATGCATTGTCTACAACAATCAAAACTACCCTTCACCGGTAGCCCAAGCAATTATTTCTAAACAAATAATAAAAGCTCCAACAGATAAGATATCAATGTTTTCAAAAGTGAGCGATTAATAAATCCAACTCCACCATTTTACAATATAATGAGCCAATTTCATTATTTTCATCTCAATTCCAAACAACAACATTTTTCTCAAATTAATTATATCAATTAATTTATACTACAACTTAGGGTTTTCTACTCCTTTTTCCAACAAGAACCCCATGGTCTATAAATCAACAACCAACAACAATGACACCATTTTGAAGCCCAAAATACATATTTAAGAATCAAAATGACAAAACACCTATTACACATTTCGAAACCCAAGATCCCAAAATCAAACCATTTAACCAAATGCTCAATAATCTAGGTTACAACCCATAAGAGTGAGTAGGAATCCCTACCTCAAATTTCGGAGCCCAAGGAAGAAGATGAAGAAAATCAAAATGCTCCAAACTCCAAGATCCACGGATCAAAATGAAGCCCTCGACGATCAACACAACTTTTACAAAGGCCAAAGGGATGGGAAACACTCTAACTAGATCCAACCCTAGAGAGAAGAGAGTTTCTAGAGAGAGAGGCTCTCAAAAATGTTTTTGGGAAAGTAAGAGAGAGAGAGAGAGAATGTAAAAAGTGATTTCAAAATGCCCAGTGGCCAACTGATATACGACATTCCCGCTCGAGCGAAGAACACAACGCTCGAGCGTAAAGAACAAAAGATTAGGTCCGCTCGAGCGCAAGAAAGCCCACTCGAGCGCCAACACATAGGAATAAAGTATATCCGCTCGAGCGCGAAAAACCAGTCCGCTCGAGCATAGATTTCCCCCTCCCAGAATTTACACCAAAAATGTATTACCCGCTCGAACGCCAACAAGCCCGCTCGAGCACGACCCGCTCAAGCGCAGGAAACCCGCTCGAGCGTAGAAAACACACCTACAGAAGTTCGCAAGAACACGAAATACTGGGAGTGTATAAACTCTGCTTGAGCGCAAGAAGGCCCGCTCGAGCGGACAACCAAAAACCCAACTCCGCTTGAGCGTAGAATAACCCGCTCGAGCGTAACACCAAAAACCTGGGCAACTAGGTTTGAGACTTAGGCTCAACCAACCTGTAACACACCTGCCCAAAACTTTCCAAAACCCAAACACAAAGTGTAAAGGATGTAAACAAGATAATTACAACTATCAACTTCACGGAACCGAGTCCGAAATACAACTGAACAGTAAAGGGACAACCGGGATTGCTATAAAAATAGCATGTAAGAAGGGCTAAAAGCTTAAGCAAGAATGGGGGTTTTAAGGGATAGAAACTCACCCTTGAAGACCTTCTTTAAAACTGCAGCTCCAGCAAGCTTTTCAAGCTCAAATCAACCCAAGAACACCAAAACCAGCTCCTAAGCACCTCAATAGCCAAAGGATGGTGTTTGAGTGTGTGTTTATGTGTAAAAGTGAGACAAAATGACACTTTCAAGGCACAAAACAAGAACAAAAGAGAGGTATAGATACAAAACTATATCTATATCTCAAACCTCAAATTTGTGAACCTCTGAAATGGAGGAGGAGCCTCTCCTTTTATAGAAGAGAGGCAATGCAAAGCTTGTTCAACAAGCTTGAAAAGAGGCTCATCCCTCCATACGTGTATGGAGGAGAGATGAGTGAAAACCAGCTGGCTCAAAAGATCTGGCATGAAATCTGCTGAGACAAAGGGTTATGCCGGCTATCAGCTGTGGCCGGCAGTGCCTCATTGATGGCCGGCAGGCATTATCAATAGCAGGCCAAAAAAAAAAAAGCAAGGCCGGCAATTCCAAACAGTGGCCGGCAGTGCACTATGAGGAGCATGCTGAAAGGACCAACTTATGGTCCAAAAAAGGGGGCAGAAAGGATACAGGGTTTGGATAGCTCAAACCTGTGACGTTCTGCCACGAAAGCCGAATGCTCGACGAGCAATCGAACTTGTGGCTGGATGTACCTGCAAGCACAACCAAGTCTATAGTATCCAAGAATGCTTGGGCTACTTCCACAGCTGTATAAGGATGGGATAGGGTAATGAAATAGGAGTATTTGGACAGTCTATCCACTACCACAAGTATGACAGTCTTGCCATGGGAATTAGGGAGCCCTTCTACAAAGTCCATGGATATATCAGACCAAATGCCTTCTGGGATTGGCAATGGCTGCAGTAGGCCTAGGGAAGTTACTGTCTCAGTTTTGTTCCTCTGACAAATATCACATTGAGCCACAAAAGCATATATGTCCCTCTTTATACCCTTCCAATAAAAGGATCTTCTTGCTTGGTGATAAGTTTTTTTGGTACCAGAATGTCCTCCCAAAGGGGTAGCATGTATCTCCTACATAAGCAATTCCTTGAGCTGTGTGTTTAATCCCACTACTAGTCTTCCTTTGTGGGTCAACAGCCTATGTGTCCAAGAATAGCCAAGGTGTGTGGTTGGGTCATTGGTTAAGCCCTCAATGAGTGTTTTGAGGGTTGGGTCAGTATACCATTCCCGCTTAAGAGAATTGAGCCACTTAGATTGGACAATTGAGAGAGCTGAAATGGTGCAAACTTGCTCCATACCCTGTCTGGATAAAGCATCTGCAACTTTGTTCCCGTGCCCAGCCTTGAAAACAATGTCATAGTTATAGCCAAGCAACTTTGTGAGCCACTTTTGTTGCATAGTAGTGGAGATCTTTTGGTCTAGTAGGTATTTAAGACTGAGATGGTCAGTCTTGATGGTGAAATGTCTCCCCAAAAGGTAGTGTCCCCACTTGTGGACAGCATATATGACTGCCAATAACTCCTCATAGGTTGAGAGCCCCAAATGTTTGGGTGCCAAAGCCTTGCTAATATAAGCTATAGGATGCCCATCTTGCATAAGTAATGCCCCTATGCCTATGCCAAATGCATCACACTCCAAAATGAAGTCCTTATCATAGTTTGGTAGTGCTAATATAAGTGTGGAGGCTATAGCTGCTTTTAAGGTGGTAAAAGCATTTTCTGCATTCCATCCAAAGGAGTCCTTCAATAGAGTGGTAAGTGGTGCACAAACTTTCCCATAATTTTTTTCACAAATTGTCTGTAATAACCGGTTAACCCCAGAAATCCCCTCAATGCCTTGATAGATGTTAGTCTAGGCCAGTTCAACGTAGCCCCAATCTTGACTGGGTTTGCTGCCACACCCTGTTCAGAAATTATATGCCCCAAATACTCCAAAGATTGTTGTCCAAAGGCACACTTAGACTGTTTGACATAAAGTTGGTTGGTCCTCAGTAATTGTAAAGTGGTTTGCAAGTGGTGAAGGTGGTGAGCCCAAGTTTTACCATATATCAAGATGTCATCAAAGAAAACCAGTACAAACCTTCTAAGATAGGGTTTAAAAACTGAGTTCATTAGGCTTTGAAAAGTGGAGGGTGCATTGGTCATCCCAAAAGGCATAACTAAAAATTCATAGTGGCCTTTGTGAGTTCTAAAAGCAGTTTTGGAGATGTCTTCAGGATTCACTCTGATTTCATGGTATCCAGCTCTTAAATCGAGCTTTGTGAACACTTTGGCACCATGCAATTCATCCAATAGTTCATCAATTATAGGGATGGGGAATTTTTCCTTAATCGTCAACTTGTTCAATTCTTTGTAATCAACGCACATCCTCCAAGTGTGATCTTTCTTTTTCCCCAAAAGCATAGGGGAGGAAAAAGGATTTGTGCTTGGTCTAATGATTCCAACATCTAGCATCTCCTTGACTATTTTTTCAATTTCATTCTTCTGTATGTATGGATACCTATATGGCCTCACATGGACGGGTTCACTGCCTTGTGTTAGGGAAATTCTGTGATCAATCATTCGTTGAGGAGGGAGGGTACTAGGCTCTACAAATACATCATTAAAGTCATGTAAAATGGCATTAATATCAGTGGATACCTGTTCTACAGGCGCAGCTATAAGACTGTACAACTGGACAAGGTAGCTCTTGTTGGTTTGCTGTAAAGCCTTGCTCACTTGCTTGCTTGACATTGTAGACCGCCCGAACTCTGCTCCGCGCGCGAGGGCGCGAATTGTGTTCACGCTACTACAGTTCGTACTCCTATCATGGTTCTAAATCTAATCTCACAAAGTGCAATGTAAGATTGATAAATCACCAAAGAGTCCAAATCTGGCAAATCGTTTTGGAAAATCGATTTTAATCAAAAAGCGTCAAACATGGACTGCTTTGCCAGATTTCAGAGTCACCACCTAAATATTTTATTTTGGAAAATTTAGGAAACCCTGACTCGTGCCTAAGGCCACGTGTCCGTCATCACCAAAGTTGCCTCGACTCGGGAACTTGGGTACAAGAGGGGAAAGTCCTGAAATGAGTACCCCTGCTCACCCGATCAAAGGATCGGCCTCTACTAAACATGATATGTTGTTTTTGAAAACACATGTGTTCTTATTCCAGTTATTAGCTAGCTTACTATGTGATGCACACAGCATACAAGTATAGACTAAATCGCTCGATTTGGAACAAAACATCTTATGTTCGTTTTTCGAAAATGGTTTGAAAGTGCTACTCGCAAGTAGGCTAAGACGCGAATTTGCCACCCTCAAGTGGGCTTAGAAAACATGATGATTTGCCACTCTAAGTGGGCTTAAAACTCGCATTTTGATGAATTGTTCCAATTCAAGTAATAAAGCCTTCATCCATAGGCATTCATACAGTTAATCATTTAAGCACATAGCCTCATGGCAAGCATGCTGTCATGGCAATCACTCACACGCATGCAAGGATGCTAAAGCATAAACACTCACAGTGTACTCCAAGCCAAAACAGAAGTTATGTTAGAAATCAATGCATGATCCTAACTATGTTTGAAATTCCTAATGCAACACATGCAAAATGCAACTAAGTAGGCTCAGCTATCTAAGATGGCATATGAATGCAACATTTGATACATGTATTCAAAGAAGTGTATTGAAATACAATGCGGTTTGAATGGTGCGCCAAACCCGGTGCATGCAAGATAAATGAATGATGCAAGCATGCAAAGCATAAGGTATGCTAATTGAAATATGCCCTAAACTAACCATCAAAAGTGGATAAGTAAAAAGGAGAAAGAAATAGGAGTTGGAAGATATGCACACACACGCACCCTTATTACAACATTTGCCCTCTCAACGGAGGGTCCGAATAATATGAAAGCTAACTAGCTACGCTAATTAAGCTAACTATTACAAACCAACTAATTAACTAACTATTCTAGCTAATTAATTATTACAAACCAAATTGAATTGAATAACCAGCTAATCTAAGCTAATTAATTAAACTAATTAATTACAACACATGTAATTAACTACAACTAGCTAGTAAAGTGGTAAAATGGCCTCGCGGGCGAAGGAGGCATGCATGCTCGGTCACACCCTCCCAGAAATCCACGGCCTTGCCTCAAGATGCCTCTGTTTACACACCTTTAGACCTCTGAAAATTGTGCTAACTTCCAGATTGCTTTTGACCCATCTCAGGAACATGCTGAGGAATGATCAGCCAGAGATGGTGGCCATCGGCCAATAATGATGGCCGGTTGGCAAGCTTTGACGGCCGGTCGGCTGCTTTGGTGGCCGGTTGGCCACTTCTTCCTGCAATTTCTCTTTTTGCTACAACAAAGCACAAACAGAGGCATGGCAGTGTATTTGCAAGGAATTGTGTGTACCACCACCCTCCTTATCATATCTCAAGCTCAAAGGAGTATGGTACTCAACTCTCGGGCCACCAACCGAGCATCACAATGTACGATGGCCGAGAAGCCAAATGTGTACAAGTCAATGAATGCACAAACAGACTCAATGAAACTTCCACCCTATCATGCACGATCAAGGGTGTTGTTGACTAAGAAATGAGGCACGTTTCATCACTTCAAGTATGAAACGTCTCTCATTTCTTATGTTTGGATTAACGTCCGATCCAAACACATGCAATGCAACACAAACATGTTATCTTGGCATGTTTTACTTTGATTCATTTTGTTTACTCATTTTAAATTACCGATAAGTCCTTTAACCGGTTAAGTCCAAAAGTGAGAGTCCTCTAATTTTGAAAGAGGATCTAAGCCACAAGCACCTTGAGCATGAAAGAAGTCTCATGCTTTTGGTTAGTAGAAACCCTCAAGAGAAGACTAAAACCATTAAGCATGAGAGCCTCAATTTCATGCTCAAGCCAACAAGGGGCTCGAGACCACTTTCAAAGCAAAGCAACAAGTGAAGAATGGAGTGATATGGCAAACATTTTAGTGTTGAAATAAGATGCTAAAGACACTAAACCATGCAAGCAACGCATGCACAACATGTTAGGAGGCTTAAGCATCAAAAACTAGTGAAGTGCATTACACTAGAACCGTGCAATGTCAATCACAAAGGACCAAACCAACTCTGGATAGAGCTTAAACATGCCAAAACAGTGGCCAAAATGTGCTAAGATGATGGCTTGAAAGGCAAGAAAATGATGCTCATGCAATGGCTCACAAACAAGGCATAAAGGTGCAACTCTCAAGAGCACTTAAAGAGTGAAAAACATGGAAGTGTGACAACACTATATGCTTTGAAATAACATACCAAATGATGCCAATACATGCAAATACCTCAAGCCAAGCATGCAAGATACCTCAAAACTCAAAGCTAGTCGAGGTTATTGCACTACAAGCATGCATAACAAGCATCATATGACCGAGAAGGCTCAAAACAGAGCTAAAGCATGCCAAAATATAAACAAAATCATGCCGGAGTATAGCCAAAATGAGCTAGAATAATAGGCTAAAGAGACAAGCGTGCAAGGCTAGCTAGCAAGGATTACACTACAAGTGTATAAAGCATGCAAGAGGTGAGTCCACCAATCAAAATCAGAGTTATAACATGCCAAAATAACACCAAAAACATGCTTAAACTAATCTAATTCAAACCACAAGAGCATGCTACTTTGTAAGGCTAACAAGGCTAGTGAGCAAGATTGCACTACAAGTGCAAGAAGCATGCAAGAGGTGACCAAGCTGACTAAAAACAAAGTTATGGTAGGTCTGAAAAGTCACAAAAATGTGCTCAAACAAAGCCACAAAAAGAGAGAAACACGTGCTCATTTAGTGGGCCAACAACACAAACAAACAAGACAAGAGGAGAGGGGACCACCCCCTCCTGTTTAGGACCTCAAAATAAGGTTTTACCATTGAAAATTCTCTAGATTTTAGTGGTTAAAAGGCCACGAAAAGTTGTTTTGAAAGGCCTTGAAAGATAGCTCAAAAGGCTTTACAAGCCAAGGAGCAAAAGGGAGAGACAACCCCCTAGCCAAACAAGGCTTAAACCACCACTTTGAGGACTGAAAAACAGAGTTTTTGTCAGTTCAAAAACACCCCAAAAACAGCCCAAAGTAGTTGAAGAAGATGGCAAAACAAGCTATGCAAAACAAGTTTAAAAGGGAGAGTTTATACCTCTTGAAGCCAAGTACCAAAACAGGCAAAAATCTAAGCTCAAATCACCTTTTGGATCTCAAACAAAGTCCCAAGTAAGCTTCAAGAAACCTCCTCCCAAAGATAGGCAACTTTGATCAAGGATGCATAGGCAAACTAGGCATGTTTCTCTACTTCTATGCACAAAAGGGCAAGAGAGAGAGCAAATTAGAGAGAAAGGCTGAAATTTAGCTCTGAAATTTCGAGAGAGAGAGGACTTTTTTTCAAAGAGAGAGGCTCCCAAAATTGCTTCAATCTTCTCCTTGCAAAATATGAGATATAGCCTCCATATATAGCAAAAGCAAGAGCTTTGGTCGAAAATATCTGAATTGATGCAGCTGGAGCTTGTGTGGAACAGCTGGAGGGAAAAGATCTTCAAAAACTCTAAGTTTGGGTCACTCTTGGTCGACTGGCCATCTTTGGGGCTGACCTACTACTTGTGATGGCCGACCGGCCACTTTTGTGGCCGACTGCAAATTCTGCTATGCAGGTCCAACTTTAAATGGGCATAACTCCTTCATATGAACTCCTTTTCAGGTCATTCTTGTGTCCAAATTGAAGCCCCAGAAGTACGCTTTCCAATGGTGAAACTTCACATCAAAATTCCAACTGTGTAAAAAGTTATGCCTCTTTTAGTGAAGAATGCTCAGTTTTGATCATAACGGATTGATGCCCAACTTCCAACAACCATATCTCCGTCATCCGGACTCGACTTTACGAGATTCTTGAGTGAAAAATGAAGCCCCAGGAGTATTCTTTCCGACGGTGGTGGCCTCATAGCTTAAATCTAAGTGTATAGATAGATAGGCTCAATTTAGCGAGGGCTGCTCAACTCTCTCTCAACGATTCATGCCCATCTTTTCCCCCAACTTGGTTTCTTCCCTCCCTTCTTCTTTTCTTCAACTCCAAACCCCTAAACAAGATTTTTTTAAGATTTTTCAAAGAATTCACCTCTCTTTCATTTATTTTCACTTTGTCCTCGCTCGGTTTACCGAAAAACGCGACATTTAACGAAATGTGAGCCTCGGATCATCGCAGAAACCTTTTTCAAAATATTTTGAAAGAGAGGGTTTTAAGGCCTAAAAACCATTCAAAATAGTTTTGGTCCAAAAGGGGATGTGAAGTCGAGATTTGTCTCTCTCCTTGCCGAAGAAATCGAACATTTGCCCTGCACATCTTTCATCGCCAAGTAAACCATCAGTAGCACCCAAGTCTTAAGGGCGGTCAAAAATTGGGTGTCTACAGACACTTGTTCCACTTTGTAGCCAGTGTCTCCCTTAAGAAGGATGGCATGTCCATCCAATTGGAATTGCATTTGGAGGTTTTTAAAATCCCAAAGTATTGGTCCCAACGTGGACAACCACTACACCCCAAGTACCATGTCACACCTTCCAATAGCCAAGATGTGCACCTCTGTGGTGAACATGGCTCCCTGCATTTCCCACGTAAAGGCCTTGCATAGTCCCTTTCTACATAATTTGGTTCCATCAGCTACTGTGGCTGGCAAATCTATGGTGGGTTCCACTAAATGTCCAAAACTCTTGGCCACACTTGGCTCGACAAAGTTGTGGGTGCTGCCAGAAACAATTAAGATAGTGATGGACCTCCCCTTGACCTTCCAAAGTATTCTCATGGTCCTAAAGGATAGGCTACCAGACAGAGCACTGAAATCTACATTTCATCACTCAACTGAGAGTCTCCATTCTCTTGTAATTCTTGTTCCGGAGCATCTGGTTCCTTGTCTTCCCCAAGCAGCAAATACAATTGTTTCCGTTGGCACTTGTGTCCCCTAACATACTTTTCGTTACAATTGTAGCAAAGCCCTTTCTCTCTTATGGCCTCCATTTCCTTGGGAGTTAGTCTTTTGATGGGAAAAAGGGGTGGTATTGGTTAGGGTTGAGTTGGAAGAAGTGATTGGTTGGTATTTGGAGTCAGTGGGTACTGGGGTTTTGGTATCAGATTTAGGTCCACTCGAGAAAAAGGGTTTTGGTACTGATAGGGTTGGGGAAGGAAAAGACCAATTGTTGTTGGATGTTCTTTGGAGAAATTTGTTTCGTCTACTAAGGGCTTCAATGCTTTCTTCTTGAACCTTGACAAGCCTATGGCATGGGAAATGGTGGTAGGTTGGAACATTTGGACTCCAGCTTTGATCTCATCTTTCAATCCACTGACAAAACAGCTGACAAAGAACTCCTCTGTTAAGCCTTTGGTTCTGTGGGCTAACTCTTCAAATCGCTCCTGGTACAGCTTAACAGACGTGAGCTGCTTCAACTTGGTCAATTCCCCCATAGGGTCTTCAAAAACATTGGGCCCAAAACGTAGTTGAAGTCCATAAGAGAATTTAGCCTAGGTGGGCATTATCTGGGTTCGCTCAAACCATTGATACACTGTATCGCCTTATCAGTGAGATGCATCACAGCTAGTTTTACTTTACTACCTTCATCTGTCTGATTAAATTCAAAGAAATGCTCACACTTGTAAATCTAACCATTAGGATCCTCACCTGAGAATTGGGAAAAATCTATTTTGGCATAACGAGTTTGTACAAAGCCAAAGTTGTGAGGTGGAGCTCTATGAGAGGTAAAGGAATCTCTGCCCAGATTTTTAGTCAATGGTTATTTTTGATCGTCGCAAAAGGTAAGGGCCATGATCATCTCCTTGAGTTGGGTGAGAGCAAGTTGCGTTCGTGCTTCACTCTCATGCTGTTGGCGAACCAAACGTTCGTCGCTCTCACGCAACTGGCACATAGTTTCCTCCATCCGCTTCTGTTCCTGTGCGCAAGTCTCTGTCATCACAAATTTCGGCCGAGAAATAGCTAGCTCTGATACCAGTGATAGGGTGAGTGAAGAAAATGGGAATTTAAGGAAAAGATTGAGACTGAAATTGAGATAGAAATGGAAAATTGTATTGATTGAAACAGAGTACACCTCTGGGAAACGGTAGATCCCAATCTTCCTCATTACAAAATTAATTCCCTTCCTTTCTCCTTTTCTCCCTCTTTATACAATTTCTCTCAACAACTCTAACAACTTCCACTAATCCCGCTCAACAACTTCAACATCTTCCGCTAATACTGCACCAAGTAACTTAGCTGTAATTTATCTGTTAGCTGGGTTTGTTGTTTGGCCCATCATCCAGTCCAACCTACTGCTTACTGCTCTTGAGTTCAGCCCCTTGTATTGGCCCATGGCAGCTTCACTTGTAGTTGATGGCCTATCAAATAGAGGTGTTTCTTGGAGGAGAAATCCAACGGTGATACAAACCTCAATATGATCTCCCGATAATCGAACGGTAGGTATCTATCCCAAACGGCATCGGAATCGACGGCGGACTTGAATCCCCATGAGATCGCCGATGATTGGCACACATCGCGAGGAGATTTCAAATAGACAAGAATATCTGATCCAAGACCTTCCCGTAATGAAGACAAATAGTCTATCTCCCTACTACTATAGCAATAGAATATACTACTCCTTTCGTTCATGTCTTTGTTTTGCTCTCTCATTTCTATATATAGGCGTCTACCATGTGTATGCTATCCATGTTCTCAAATTTGTCTCTTTCTACTTTTTAAATTTAAAATTTAGGATAAATTTTAAATATATTGTTCAGATTTAATTAAAATATATTTTTTTTTTTTTTTGTGATTTAGAAAATTATAAATATTCTTTTGTCAAATTTTTTTTATTTAAAAGAATTAATTAAAAAAATGAAATTTATAACTGTCCTCTAATACAATAATAAAATTACATAAATTATTAATTGAAATATATTTCTAATATCAATAAAAATTGTTAATTGAATTGATGATTTATTAATAAAATAAGCCATTTGTTGTGAAGTTAGAAACCTCAAAGAATGGAATGCAATTTCTGGAATAACAAAGGGTGAATCGTATTTTACGCAAACCTCACAAAATATATTTGTAATTTATTCTAAAATTTAAAATTGTCCTTTCCTCACTTTAACAAAAATATACTCGTACTATTTTCTATACAGACACATTACCAATTAGAGAATAAAATATAAGTGAAATACTTTAAGTAAAATTATATATTTTATGATGAGTCTCATCACCTGATATGTATAATCATGATTATTTTACTTTCGTTTGGGAAGAATTTTTTTACTTTGATTTGTTAATTTTTTGATTATTTTAACTTGAAAAAAGTTTTGATCATGATGAGCTTTTGACTTTTTTATAATTTTGTGAGAGAAAAAGTAAATAATTATAATTTAAATGTGATATTTTATCTTATTAATCTTTTAACTTATTTAATTTTTTAATAAACTAATTTAATTCCAACTATCTTGTCAAGTGGGACCTCTATATGGTTGGTTGTGTGAATATATATTTTCAATTTTAATGCATTTTCACAATGAAAAAAAAATGCATTTAATCATTAAATGAGTAAATCTTATTTTAAATTAAAAGCTTGAGAATGTGAACGAGTTGGGTGATAAAAATTGATGGATCATTTGGGTTATGAAGCAGGTTAAATTTGTCAGCTCCATTAGAGCATCTCTAAGGGGATAGTTAAACAAGGTTTGTTAGACATTTTAGTCAATGTAAGTCTAATTTTAAGCTCCAATGGGTTAGCTATTGGGTTAGCTACTTTACCATCCTATTTTTTTTTGTAGCTACAATTGAAGAGCCCTAGAGACTCTCCAAACAATTATGTATGTATATATTTTAGATTTTTGTATATTTATGCCTTGGATTTGGGATTTTATATATTTTATATGTGTGTGTGTGTGTGTGTAGCAGTTTTATATGTTCTTTCAATTCTATTTGATTAATTACGGAATAACTTATTTTGTATTTTTTTTTTCTCCTCATTCTACAAGTTTTGTATATTTGTATGGGAAAATTTATTATTATTGCAAATTTATATTAGTAAAATATCAATAATTAGTATTTTTTATTTTAAAAATTAATTAAGTTAGTTTAAATGATTAGCTAAAATAAAGAGCGTAGTTGGAGAACACAATAGCTAAAGTAATTAGGTAAAATAAAGAGCATACTTTTTTTGTACTTTAACTAGTAAAAAGTAGAGAGTGTGGTTGGAGTTGCTCATTGCCCGGACCCCACTCATATATATATATATATATAGGTCTAGCTCCTCTCCAATCTGGAAATAGATTAGATGGTGTTGTTGAGTTGTAATGGGTCTGACTCTAGATCTACTTTGATAATTCAAACTATTTAATATGTAGAGCTCGTTGAGTATATTATTCCTGTCATAAATTACGTCAATTGGATATCGATGGCCACTTAATAACCTTGCAATTGTATCTGTGATTTATTTTTTAAATCATAATTGCCATTGAAACAAATGCAAGTTGATCAAATGGCTATCAATATATGATCAATGTGATTTTTTTTTATAGGGATGATGTAGTCGATGATTGAATGGTTTGGATCATGGAGACAGGCCTAAAATCGAGCCCACTCAATTTGATTTAAGACTAAGGAGAAGCTATGGCAATTTATATATGTGTGCAAGCACGAGCAAAATTATATTGAGTTTAGATTTGTTAAAATTGAATATATCAACTTCACGGTAAAGTTGTTCCATTATGAGATTAATGAGATTTATCTCGGTGAACTAAACTGTTCATCTCATACAACCAATTGAGAAAATTATCTATGAAAAAAATCAGATATATCCAACACCGATTGTTGTAACGCCTCAAATTTTTAACCCAAATGATAAGGCAATAATCATGGCTCTTTTAAGGAAAACCGAATATAAATCTCCAAACTTACATTACATGATATAATAGTTCTTCATGCAATAATACATTAATCCAACAATAAATAAATAAACAAATAAATACCCTCAAGGGTTTACAAGTTTTCAAGGCTTAAACCTGGTTACACAAAACGGTTATTCAAACCCATACAAACACAGCCCTTGGTTTACACATAGAGTCACAGCAAAATGAGAGCATTGTACTCCGAACACACATACTTCCACACCCCTAGTTGGATGGGATCACCACATCTTTTCCTGCACAAAAATCCCATAGGGTGAGCATAAAGCCCAGTAGAAAATTCTTAACAAAGTATATACATTTTATACAAGTCTCAAGAGATGAAATGCACATGCCATGTTATGCCCTTTTTGAAGATAAATCACATTTTCATCTTTTGAAAACCATCATGCTCAATGATATTATGCAATTTCAATTGTTAAAAACTTAACAATTTATTTCAATGGCGGTAAATACGACTCTGATAATCCTTATGTCGGTGTCTGCAAGTAGACTATACAAGTACTACCAAATTGTCATTTTTACCGGTATTAACCGGAAAGCTCGACACCTATCTGCACGGGTTTTCAATCTTTCACCCCGGACTCTCAAACCAACTTATTCAATATCATCTACACCACCTATCAAAACTTACCAACGTATTTACTCCAAAACCATTTCATGAAAACTTGTTTCTCAACAATCTTTTCTCAATGCAAGTTTTCAAATCAACTTTCAAAGTTTAATGTAATCAAATGAATTGATATGCCAATTTTACAAAATAAATATAAATACTTTTATTCCAGTTTATCATCCAAGGAATAACACAATTCCCTTTTCTCAAGTATCCTCGACAATTAGTTATTTCAAGATTATTTCAACGTTTTGAACCATATTTTCCAAAATGAATAACGATTCTCATATTCCCTGAAATTCATCATTTATATAAATATAAATAAGAAATTTTCCAAACATCCATTTATTTTGCCACACAAAATAAATATAACAATATCATTCATGAATTTTCAGTCTCCTTAAAAAAAAATCCCCAAATTTTAGGTTTTCTCACCAAAACTATACAACTCAAATCTTTTGAAAAAAAACTTTCCAAAATCATATTTTCTTCAATCAACGAAGATCAAAACTCATAAGATCATTTTAAAAGAAGAAGAGACAAACCCACTTTCAAAATTGCTCAACTTCTTGAATCAACAATCAATTTTCAAAGCTATCGAAAGATGATTTCGAAAATCATATAGATCTTGCAAAAATATATATATAACTCTAAAAAAATCCCTACCTCAAGTATTGAAGAAGAATATAGATGAAACCCCAAAATCAACGACATCGAAACATGATCTTCACCGCACACAACGAAGCCTTCGAGGAGCTAACCAACTTTGATGAAGAACTTAAGTCCAAATCCCAAAGGATTTGAAGAAATCAAAGATCTTGTGAGGTTTTTGGTAGGAAATGTAGAGAGAAGGGAGAGGAAATGTTTTTAGAGAGAAAGATATACAAAAGTGATTCAACTTCAGCCTAAAAAGAGAAGAAAAGGGAAAAAAAAATTCGGATCTCACCAACCCACCGCACCTCACTCCCGCACCTACCTTTTTAGCAATGTGAAAACTGCTCTCCCTTGAAACCCGCACGTGCGGCTTGCTCTCCCGCTCGAGCGGACAAGCAACTTCAAATGCATTTTGCATTTTTGCTTCAAAGGTGTTGCCCCTCAACCCCGCCAAGGCACTGCCCTAGGACCCGCCAAGGGGCGCTGCCCCCTAGACCCCCCCCCGAGCTAACTAGGCAGCTCGATCCCCAACATATTCAGCGAAGTGGCAAAACTGGAATCGCTACAATTGTCATACTATAAAATCATTTTTATCTATATGACATACATGTTTTAAGAATAAAACTTTCAGTTTTTGTATTATATATATATAAATATATATTATTTTATCATGTAATTATTTATATATGATTAATTCAATTTTTGTTTGCATGTTCTTTTTAGTTCATTATATGAGATGAACAGCTCAAATAATTGAAATGGATATAAATTGATTCACAATGCTAACTTTATTTGTAAAGTTGAGATATTCTATTTTAATAAATCCAAACTCAATTACATGAGTATGAATCACATGCAATCTTTCTCTAATCTTTTAATATGTTTAATCAAAATACGAGCTCTTCATTTTCTTTCACGTAATTTTTTAAAATTTGATTATTTTATATATATTAATTTATGAAATGTGATTTTGAGCATTGTACATTCAATTAATTTTTAAGTTTTGTATTGAAATTTGGAATAAATACTTAATTTTTAGTTTAAAATTATTAAATTTTGTGTCAGGATTTTGAATAAATAAATAATTTTTTGTTTGAAATTGTAAAAATATAAAAGTTTTATGGTCATTAATATTCTTTTTTTTATTTTATATATATAATCCCTTTATACTGCTGGTTTAAATTCATTAAAATATTCAACTAATTTGTTGGTTTTGAAAATTTACGGTGGTTCAAAAATTCTCAATCCATCAAAGATGGATTAGTGGATGATTTTTCCCAAATTGACTGGCAAACAATCCTAGGATTAGGGCAAGGGAAAAAATGAAAACAAAAAATCTTACAATAGCTTATGTATTGAATAACGGTGTACAAATAAACAAATCTTATTTAAAAAATTACACATTATTATATCATTGTCATATCATTGTGAATAAGAAAAAAATTATTAAAATTATTAGTTTATTTAATATTTTTCTTATGCATATAATGGATGACCTAAAACAATTTATTTTATTTTATTTATAGGGACCTAAAACAATTAAATGGCTTAGATATGGGCGATAAGAGCAAGAGAAAACTTGACAATTAACGTATTGATGTGTTCTTTATAACTTAACAATTAAGCATTGATTTGTCCTTTATATTTTTCTGTCATTATTATTAGGATAAATTATACTTTGCCCCTTCATATTTGGTCAATTTTTTACTTTGGCTATTAATTTTTTTATTTTTTACTTTGGCCCTTATTTTTTCAAATTTTTCTTAATTTACTCCAAAAGCTAACTTACGTCTAAATTAAACAAAAAAATGATACATTGACAACCACGTGGTATAAAAATATTTTATTATATATAACTCACATATCTGACACATATCAAAACTCTAATATAATAATGCTAGCGTTTGCCCGTGCTTAAAGGCAAGGTGTAAATAATGTTAGGATTATAATATAATTGTAATCTCAAAACTATTTAAATTTATTTTTTAATTTGATAAAATCACAAATTTATTATAAAATTTTGGAGTTCTGACAAAACTCCTCACGAAAACTCACTTTTACTTATATAATATATAACTAGATAGATAGATGTGCTTGGTATACACACAATTTCCATGGGCATACATATAATATTGCTTTTGCTTATATAATTATATAGAAATTGTATGTATGCCCATAATATCCTAGTGTATTACGGGCATACATACATTCTATGGAAATATGAATAAAAATAAGTGAACAAAAAGAAGAAAATAAAAAAAAATAAACAAATAAAGAGAAAAATAAAAATAGGAGAAAATAAAAAAAAAATAAAAAGAAAAAAGAGAGGAAAGTGAGATCATGGGATCATGGAAGGATGGTTAGAAAAGGAAAAAAATAAGAGAGAGAAGTGGAAAAATAGAAAATATACATGTAGGATATTTTTTGAAGAATATATCTCAGCGGTTGTTTTATAATTTGAATAAATCTAAGCCGTCCAAATGTCCTAGTAGGACAAATGTGTGTAGGACAAATTCAAAAACTATCCTGCTTTATTATATAGATGTTGAAGAATCATATAAGGTCTAAATTTATGAAGTTTGTCAAGTATTCAATATATTTAAAAGTAATAATTAATTATTCAAATTCATTTAATTTGTGGACTATAAAATTTATTAATTTAATCTCCGCTACACAAAGTAAAATCTGGCTCCTAATTCTGGGATCGTAGACTTTTTCATATAATATGAATAAAAATAAGTAAACAAAAAAGAGAAAATAAAGAAAATAAACAAATAGAGAGAAAAATAAAAAATAAATAAAAATAAAAGAGAGAGGAATGTGGGATCATGGGATTATGAAAGGATGGAAGGATGGGTTAAAAAAGGAAAAAGTAAAAGAGAGAAGCGGGAAAATAGAAAATGTATATGTAGGATATTTTTTGAAAAATATATCTCAGTCGTTGTTTTATAATTTGAATAGATCTAAGCCGTCCAAATGTCGTAGTAGGACAAATGTGTGTAGGACAAATTCAAAAATCATCATGCTTTATTATATAGATGTTGAAGATTCATAAAAGGTTTAAATTTATGAAGTCTATCAGATATTCAATATATTTAAAAATAATAATTAATTATTCAAATTCATTTAATTTGTGGACTATAAAATTCATTAATGTAATCTCCACTACACACGGTAAAATCTAACTCCTAATTCTAGGATCTTAGACTTTTTCATATAATATGAATAAAAATAAGTGAACAAAAAGGAGAAAATAAAAAAATAAACAAATAGATAGAAAAATAAAAATAGGAGAAAATAAAAAAAAGAAAAAGAAAAGAGAGGGAAAAGTGGGATCATGGGATCATGGAAGGATGCGCTAGAAAAGGAAAAAGTAAAAGAGAGAAGCAGGAAAATAGCAAATGTACATGTAGAATATATTTTGAAAAATATATCTATGTCATTGTGATGTAGGACAATATTTTAAGAATTTTTATATTTTTAGTTTTAATATTTTTGATATATTATTTAATTAGGATTCTTGTAATTTAGTATAAATATTTTAGAATTATTAGGTTTCTTAATTTTATTATCTTGGAATTAGATTTTGACTAGGATTTTAAATAGTTTAGAATTTTAATTTCCTATTCTCTTAGGTTTCCTAATTTGTGTTGATTTAAGTTTCCTAATTTATTTTAGAATTACTTTTCCTACAAGTATTAGGTTTAGTTTATTATAAATAGTTATGTAAACCTCATGGCAAAGACAACTTTTATTTAACTTTTATTCATTCAATCAATGATATTAAGATATTTTCTCTTTCTTATGGATTCAAGGTTTTATTTTTCTTATGGATTCAAGAGCCCATTTTGTCTACTAGAACGATATCTAGTCCCCGTATATTCTGCTGCGTCAAGTGGTATCAAAACAAGATTTGTCCTGGCTCGATATCATTCATCGAAAGAGGAAGCACAAGCTCTATTGATGATCGTAGAGAAAGATCTAATAGGATTCGAGTCAAGGGACTTGCCTAAAGCCAACCTGTTAATCACAACGTTAATAGGAACCATGCTAGGGGATTTGCTCAAAACCAGCCTATTAACCACAACATCTTGAGACGATCTTCTTGTTATCAATACGATAGTGAGGACGAATCTGAAGATGAGTTGTTCGAGGATTATGGTGAATATCAGTCAGTAAGGCAACAATAGAGATTCAGTGATGTGTTCAATAGCAATAATTGCATCAATCATGACTTTACAAATTATCAAATACCACTAGAAATTCCCTATTTTAATGCTTATTTTCATGCCGAGGATTTTATTTATTGGTTTCGCAAAGTTGACAAATTCCTTGAGAGTATGGAAATCTCTGAAGAAAAGCAAGCCAAATATGTCGCATGTAAGTTACAAGGTTATATTTCTACATAGTGGAAACAATTGCAGTATGATCAAAGGCGACAATACAAACAACCCATTAGGACGTGGCATAAGATGAAGAAGTTGATGAGTTCTAGATTCCTTCAAACAAATCATGGGCAAATATTGTATCAACAATATCAAAGAAAGCTTGAATCAAAACAATTGTTCCAAGATAATTTTGATTCACAATATTCTTCGCAATTTAATAATTATTATGCAATTGTGGATACAGATTATTCGAGGAACATGACTATGGTTCTGCCAAGTTTGGGTCAATCAAATCTTGTAGGTCAACAAATTTGTCACGCTCAACCATGCATTAAAGAAGAAAAAATTTTGAGTATTACAATGTTTCAAAATTTTGAAAACCCAAACAAACATTCAATTGAAGTAGAAAATCAAGTTGATTTCAACAATGGTGAGAACGTTGAAATAGATGGAAGAGAGGTCACTGGAATTACTTTGATCAAGAAGTTTGAAGAAGACGATGAAGAGGTGAAGCAAGAGAAAAACGTTGAAGTTAGCCAAGAGCTTCTAATGACGGAACTATCATCTCTTGATTATCATGATGGTTATGAGATCGCAAAAGGAGATCAAGTGGAACTCAATGAAAAAGAAAAAATAAAATATAAGGTAATAAAGTTGACATATGCACCAGAAAAGTTGATTGAGGATGCAATTGATATTCCAAGATTGATAATTGAATGTCCAACTGAATCTAAGATAGAGCAGAGTCTAGAAAGTATCCAACATCAACATAAAATCTACTTTGTTGATTTTCTTGATGTAGAGCAATTTAATTTGATTTTGAATGCTTGTATAATTAATCTTGTCAACCAGTTGAAGCATAGAGAGAAGAACTTTCAGAGAGAAAGCTTTTCTACATACAACTTTTGGAAAAGGGGCAAGCAATTGAAATATTCAAAATATCTCTTTATTTGGCAAGGAAGATGGCAGATCTCTAGTATGAACTCGAGGGCGAGTTCTTTCAAAGAAGAAGAGTCTGATGTAGGACAATATTTTAAGAATTTTTATATTTTTAGTTTTAATATTTTTGATATATTATTTTATTAGGATTCTTGTAATTTAGTATAAATATTTTAAAATTATTAGGTTTCTTAATTTTATTATTTCGGAATTAGATTTTGACTAGGATTTTAAATAGTTTAGAATTTTAGTTTCCTATTCTCTTAGGTTTCCTAATTTGTGTTGATTTAAATTTCCTAATTTATTTTAGAATTACTTTTCCTACAAGTATTAGGTTTAATTTATTATAAATAGCTATGTAAGCCTCATGGCAAAGACAACTTTTATTCATTCAATCAATAATATTAAGATATTTTCTCTTTCTTGTGGATTCAATGTTTTATTTTTCTCGTGGATTCCAGAACCCCTTTCGTCTACTAGAACGATATTTAGTCCCCGTGTATTCTGCTGCGTCAAGTAAATTACAAGAATTCTAATAAAATAATATATCAAAAATATTAAAACTAAAAATATG
The DNA here is from genome assembly GCA_022316695.1 of Camellia oleifera. NCBI lineage: Eukaryota > Viridiplantae > Streptophyta > Magnoliopsida > Ericales > Theaceae > Camellia > Camellia oleifera. The sequence goes on from CM039306.1 coordinate 52,209,470, forward strand.
AAAATTCTTAAAATATTGTCCTACATCACATTATTTTATAATTTGAATAGATCCTAGTAGGACAAATGTGTGTAGGACAAATTCAAAAACCATCATGTTTTATTATATAGATATATTTAGGCCACAAGGCAGTTAATGTGATATTTTTTGCCTAATTTTTTTTATTACATATGTTAATTTTAAAAGTAAATTAAGAAAAAATTAAAATATGAAAGACTAAAGTAAAAAAATAAATAAATTTAAAAATTTTAAAAAAAATTCAAGAATTAAAGTAAAAAAATGACCAAATATAAAAAAGATAAAACATAATTCACCCTTATTAATATTATTATTATTTATTTATTTTCTTAACGAGGAGTTGAACACGTATCTTTGCACCAATAAACAAATTTCATAATGACTAATAAGTAATCAAATTTATCTTTGATAAGAAATCATTATGAGAAATTATCAAATTTATCTTTGACAAGAATTGATTATACAAAATTAATTTCATTGTACATGAATAAAAATAATTTTTAATAATATTGAGTGTATAGAAAAGTATATAAAATAAAATAAAATTGGACATGATCCTTATCAGCTTAGAATGAATTTAGATTACATAATAATTTATTTTGCTATAATTTTTGTGATTTTTTTTAATATACATAACATTATCAAATAATTTTATGGGAATGCAATAAATAATTTTAGATGAAGAAATTATTGAGGGAATAAATCCAACCTTAATAATTGTGTAGGATTCACCCTATCCCTTATCTAATTTCATGCTAAACAAATACAAGATACGATTGAATTGAAAAGGAAAATAAATTTAACTCATTTAGACTTACTTTTATTTGAAAGGTCAGGAGGTAATTATTGTTAAATGTAAAAAATGATAATCTTTTTCTTGAGATTTTCATTCATAAATTTTATTTCATGCATTTGTATTCCATTAAGTTTCATGATTTTTTAAACAGTTTAGATTATCTCAAATTGGTCATATGCACAGAAAACAAGAAAGTAACTAACAAGAATAAATAGAAGAATATAAGTAATTCTAAACAATGTCGAGGAAGAAATGGAAGTTGAAAATATGGTTAAAGATACTGGAATCTAGTGGTGTTTGTCTTGAGAGATTGAGAGGTAGGATTGGACTATTAGTCCATCCGGACTAATAGTCCGTTGTTTGGTTCAAAATTTTGGCACCGGACTAACAGTCCCAAATCCATTGGACTATTGTGTCCCATAAGAGAGTGGGACACAAATGAAGGGATAAAGGCAGATATGAGATTAGATGGTGAAATGATCATTTTGACCCTTTACTATTTAATTATGTATTATATTTAGTAAAATTCAATAAAATTTAAATGTCTCAAATTAAAAATAAAGTAATTTTATTTAATTTTTATTGATGTTTTATTTATTTAATTTTTTAAAATAATATTTTATTGATGTTTTATTTTAAAATTTTGTTTATATTTTATTTAATTTCAATATTTAAATTTTAATAGATGTTTTATTTAATGTCATTATTTAATTATTATTATTTTTTAAAATAAATTTATTTAAAATTTTAATTAAAAAATAACATATATTTTTATTGATATTTTATTTATTTAATTTTATAAAAATAAATTTATTTAATTGTGTAAAAAATAAAATAAAATAAATTTTAATTTAATCTAGTTAAAAATAATTAAAATATTAAAGATGTGTTTAATATTGCTATTACTTAGTAAATAATTGAAAAGGGTAAAATAGTCATTTGAATATTTATCCTTCTCCATAATATCTCAAACAAACATAGGATTCATATCTTATCTAATCAAATAGTCTTTTCCTGCCATCTAATATCATGACTAAATAAACATGGGATACAAATCTAATTCAACCAAATAGTCCGGAAACAATATATGCCAGGACTAATAGTTCGATATATTCTAATCCCCCTTAATCCAGTCCGTCTAAACAAACACAACCATAGTTGATTTGAAGTCTTGATTGGAGTTAGGTAGTTTTTACCATCTTAATATCCTAGTTTCTTAAGTATTTTATGTTTATCATTTGACGTTGTTACATGTACTTGAATAATTCTAAGGACTTTTTTTAAGTGTGCAACCCTCAAGCTTGCACACCATATGCCACTTATACAAAAAGTATAAGTGGAAGGTGAAAACAAAAGCAGGACTGCAAACAGAAAAGGTATAAGTGTAAGGCGTAAGTTGCACACCATAACAGGACCCTAATTCTAAATTTTATTTACTGTTTTTTTTTTTAACTCACGGTTATGTTCTCTAGAATTGTAATTATTATTTAAGATAAAATTTTCTAGAATTGTAATTATTATTTAAGATAAAATTTAATTAATAAGATTTATATTCATCTCCTTTATTTTTTTTTTTTTTTTATCAGAAGAGAATTCCATTAAGGAAATAGCCAAACAGCACTTACAGAGTCCATTCATTAAAAGCATACACCAAACAAAGTAAAAATATTACAAGACGCACAAAAGCGAAAACTATAAAAATATCCAGACGCACAACTGTGCTTATGCTCATACTGCGAAGTAAAGCCGATTATAAAAGGTCAGCATTAGAGCATGTCTGAGATACATCATAGGTAACAACCACAGAGTGTGTAGGCTACAAACAAGCACCAATGGACTCCGAGAACACAACCAAAACCAAAATATCAAAGCAAAACAAGAAGAAAAAAGAACCTCAGACCCAGAACGGCCAGATCCATGGAGACGGGTCAGATCCGAGCAGATCTGGTGGTATAATGTAGAAGGCAATGTTTGCGTGGTTCGGCAAAGGGAAAACAAAGCAGATCTAGCGTCGGTGGGCGGGGGACAAGGGAAAACCAGCAAAATTCCACCAAGAGGGGAAGAAAAACCTCTCATGGAGGGAGAGAAGAGAGAGAGTAGAGCTCCCAAAGCGTATTTGCAACAAGCAGAAGAGGAAAAAACAAGGGGAGGAGGAAGGAAGAGAGGTGGCCGGAGGCCTCCTCTCCCTTTCCAGACAACTCTCTAACCAAAGCCCTAGAAATGTAGAGAGAGAAGCTCTCAGTTTCAGAAGATTATCCACCACAAAATTCTTGGACCCTTTTCTATTTTTCTTATTCTTGATGTTTTAAAATTTGGAGTGCCACACGACCGGCCTGTTCCCGAGATCCATGCTTGATTGCGATGGATCTACGAAAGTCTTTAGTGATATGGGTTTACTAATTTTGTCAAATTATTTTTATTAATTTTGAAACAAAAATGATTTAGCAATGGTATATTGGGCAGAGCTGCCGTAGTAGGCTGCGAATTGCTTGTGATAATGGTGGATAGATGGTCATCGGGCTTCAGGGTGAGAAAGAAATAATGAAGGAAGAGATGCAATTGGGTTTAAGGCCCTGTTTTCTGTTGTTGCAGTCCACTCTGGACTCTTAGCTTTCATTTGACATGTTAGGTTTTTTAATTTTTTAGTTATTTTAATTATAAAAAAATAAAATAGATTTTTTAGTCTAATAAGACAAAATATCACATCCAAACCATAATTATTTCATTTTTTCTCTCACAAAAGTCAAAAATACCGAAAAGTCTATCCCAAACAAGATTTTTTAGCCTCAGGCTAAAATAGCTAAAAAACTAAAAAACTAACCCACATCCTAAACGAACAATGGACATAAATTATATTTGTTTGGCTTATGGTGCTTCGGATTAGTAGTTCCTTCAGACGATGAAAGGCCTTGGGCGAGGATATTAAAAGTCTGAGCTAGGAGATGGTATTAGAAAATAATCCGTTCAAATTAGGATGTTACCGGACGTTCGACCAGACATTTGGCCAGTTAACCGAGCAAGTGCAATTTTTTTTATTTTGTTTTTAAAACTTATTGGGCATTTTTTTTAAACATTAATATTGAATGTTTTTGTATTTTTTGTTAAGTAAAAATCATAATTTTATTTGTTTTATTATTTTATATAAAATTAATTTAACAATCTCTTCACTAACAACTATTATTAAAACAAACACAATTTTATTAATCCCCTCACTATCAATTCCCTCACTAACAATTCCTTCACTAGTAATCTTTTTACTATTAATCTCTTTTATTCTACTTCTAAAAACAAATTGACCGATCGTACAGAGAAATCAATTGAGTTAAACTATGGTTATACTAGAACTCTAAAATAGGATGTCCCACTTTAGGTAGCTCTAAGCTGCAAAAATATTAGATCAAGCATCCTGCTTTTTAAATATTTTTGAGTTTCGAAATTAAGTATTTTAGTTAAAAAAATTAAAAAAATTACTATAAGTTATTATATCACCCTTTTTATTTTTTTACATATCTTTTTATAAAAAATTAAAAAATTATTAAAATATAACATAATTCAAAAGGAGGGCTAAATGGATAAACTGGCCAAAATCCTAACCCAACTAACCACATTGCTCTGGTTGTAGCCCCAACTAGGCCTGTAAATGGATCGGATTTGGATTGGATTTGTCAAAATCTGAATCAGATCAGATTAAGACAAACCTGAATTCGATCCGAATCTGTTTAGCCCATATCCGATTATAGATATCCAAATTTGAATCCGATGATTTCGGATATCCGATCCGATAATCCGATCTGATCCATTTATTTATTTATTGAACTACAATTTTATAAAATTTGATTTTTTTTCATTTTGTGTTTTCTTCATTTAAATTTAGAATAATCGGATCGGATTATTGGATTATCGGATCGGATCAGATTTTTACATATTCAATCCGTTTAATAAACGGATTCAGATTATCGGATTAGCGTATCGAATTTTTGTAAACGAATTCGAATTTTCAGATCAAATTCGGGTCAAATTCGGATTAAATCCTATCCATTGACAGCCTAGCCCCAACTCCACTCATATCTTTCCTAGCTCCGGGCACCAATCCAATCAATTGAGTGATCAATTCTTTTGTCATTTCATCGATCAATCAATCCAAAGTGCTGACCTTCTCTGTCATTTTCCCTCACAATTCACGACTGTGAGTGTTTCGTTTTTTCTTCTCCTCCTACTGTAACCCTATAACTTCTTCTTGTCTTTGCATTGCAAGCTCGTCTTTTTCATGGCCTTTACATTTTGAATGCCTTTTACTGTTGCAAAACCTTTTGCTTTATTTTGTATTTAGTTTGGAGATTTAAGAAGAGATTTGGAAAGAAAAATAGAAAATGTAGGTGAAATCAGCTCGTAAAACTACTCGTCATGCACAATACATACAATTTCACCAAATTACCAATCGTCGCAATTTACTTGCTCATTATACTAATTGTCTTCATTACCATTTGAACAAATTAGATATCCTCAATGAATGTTGATCAACCTTTGTTTGTTTATAGATGTCCAGTAAAAAGCCTTCTTCTAAACTTGTCGTGATTCCTGCTAGTCAACCTATTGATGTTCCTCATATTGACATGGTCAATCATTATCAAGTTTTTGGTAGCATCCCTAAACCTAGTTATACCTCTGCACTTGCTTCTGACCCATTTACTTTTTTTTCTCAGTCACCTACTCCTTTTCCTCCTAACCCAGTCAGAACATCCAGAACCGACTATGTTAAATCCCAGTCAATCAACTTATTCTTCAAAGAACCAATTCATAATGTTCTTGATTTAGTCAAATCCCATTTTCCTCCAGGATGGCATTATTGTCCATTCCATCCTGAAAAGTCAATTGCATTTTATAAAGATATCCTTTTCCATCATCAGTCAATAGTCATCAAACCCATTTATGATTGAACTTACACTAACAAAGTCATTTACCATTCTTTATATATTCATAATATTGTATCTCTTGATGAATGGGGTTCTCCGTTCTTACTTCGAGAATCACCTAATCACAAGTGCCAATACAGTTATTATGATTATATGGATGCCTGATTCAAAGTCCTCTTATATCAAAATGAGTCATTTAGTCATTCTTGGTTTTTCCAATTTGATCACAAATTTAAGCCAACAATCCCTACTTGGTTTCGATGATGGTGGTCTCAGCATGGAGCCATCACTGATATCATTCCTTCTGATATGTTGGAATTCAGGTTGAGTGTAATCAGGATAATTACTAAGATAACTATTTGCAACCATAGATAGATGATTTAATTTTTGTAGAATTTGGTTTTCACTAAGACCATCAATATTCCATTCATATAATTTTTTAGCAAAAACAGAAAATTGATTACTAATATTAGTTTCTTCGAATTGAAGATCTGGGGGTGTAGGTTTGGTATACCAATTTTTGGTAAAAGTAGTAGGATTAACTTTAGGATGTGTGATTCTATTCAAATTAGTGGTTTGGAAATGTTGGGCTAATTGACTAATTTCATCATTAGATGTGTCAGAGTCACTATGGGAATCAACAAGTGAGTGTTGTGTTAAGGCAGTAATGCCTTTATCTGTAGAAGAGGTAGATATTTTAGTAAATAATTTTTCAATGGCTTCAACGGTATTAGTATCTTAAGTAACTAAGCTTAATCGTTTCCGCGTACTAGGAAGATTAATAAGAGGTTTATCTAAAGGTTTATTTGTGGAAGTATGATTAGTTGAATAATCTTCAAAAGAAGTTTTGATCTTATCTAATTGTTTACTTATAGTCTTTAAACATTGATTGGTATACTTATTTTGTTCAATTACTTTTTTAATTTCAGATTCCTCTCCAGGAAGTTTGAAGGGTGAAGCATGAACTATAGTACCTTTGTGTTCAATAAGAATGGTTTCTAAAGGAGGGTGACTAGATGAAACAGAAGTATTAGGGGAAGTTTTCCATTTAGTTTTTGTAATAGTATTTACTTTTTGGTAATAATTTTCAAGATAATCAAAGAAGTTAATTTCGGAATTGATTTCATTCATAAATTTGTACCATTTCTTGGTAATTTTAGATTGTTAGTGTTCATCATAACTAGTCCTATAGGCTTGTCTTTTTAACTTATTTGTTTTAGACTTAAATTCAACATGAAATTTATTAAGATCCGGAGTAAAAGGTTTGTGAATAGTTAATAATTGTGGATTAACTGGAGGAACTACTTCAAAATTAGTTTGAGTAGGTGAATCCTGTGATGTAATGTCGTCATCTTGAAGATGTGTGTGGGTTGAATAAATTGGTTTACTAATTTGGGAAGTAGAGGAATTATCTATTCCTTTTAATTTACTGTCTGTAGTATTCAGATGAAGTTTTCTATCTTTTCGAGAGTAAATAGATGTGTATTAAAGATCTCATCATCTTCAGTATCTGTAGGTATACTAGAGGTACTATGGCGAGAAGATTGACTAGAAGGCTTATTAAATCTAATATGAACAGTACCATCATTAAATTGTTGAATATCTTGACTAGTAGAAGATTGTTGATTTTGGGAATAATTTTCATTAACGGTAACCCAATCATCAAGGAGATTAATATCTTTCCAACAAATCATTTTTGGAACAAAGATATTAGTTTCAGTTGTACTACCTTGAATGAGCAATGTTTTATCTTTTGGACTTTTGGTTAAAGCTTGAACATTCATATTAGTTTTAATACATTAATGTTATGAACGCTTTCTAACATATTAGTAATGCACCAGATAATTGAATATTTAATGTTAAGGCTTTTAAGATGTGAGGATCTCTAAGACTTAAAGTAAAATTAGGAAAACAATTAAAATGAACAGGTCCTTTATGAATGCCTGATTCCATCATACCCATTAAACTATCATGATAGTTAATAAATTGAGCGTCTCTTAAACATAAAAGGACTGAAGAATTACGATCTTGCATGGTTAATGGTTTGATCCCAACTTGAATTAATCCGAGATGAATAAAATTATGACCATCTTTGAGATGTTTTCGAATTGACTCTTTGGATAACAATTGGCAAGTTTCGCGAATTTTAGTTAAAACATAAACTTGTTCAACAGTTTTGACTTGCAAATTGACATTAAAGATTGATTGTAAAAAACTAGTTTTGTAAATTTCTTTAGTTTTTACCTTAGGGATATTCCAACTTAAATCAATTTTAACATCTTGAAATTCATGTTCTTTTTCATTAATAAGTAAATCCGTACTAGGTATAGGAGCTAAAGTTGTAGATCTAGAGCTAACTGAAGAGTTACTTTTGAATAATCGACTCATTTTAATTCCGTAAAATTAATTCAATTTTCTTAATTTCGAATATAACTTATCCTATTTTCGCATACTATGTGTTCGCTCATACTCTCTCTGGGAACCCTTGTATCCGTCGGCTGCCTAAACCTAAGGACTTACACTGGATGTGGGACGAAAGGTGGGTGGCTACTGGTAGAGTGGAAGACAGAGAGATAAGTAATCAAAAATAAGAAGACTGAAATTAAAATACAGAAACAGAATGACAAGAATTAAACTGAAATAACTAAACAATAACTCAACGACATCAACAAACTTGGCTTTGATACCAAAAAGAAGGGCGGAAGCAGAAAGAAATACGTAAGCATTCAAAATAGAATAAACTTTAAATCAATTCAAACTTACAATGTGTAGTAGAAACTGGAATCTTCAAAATACATAACTTGAAAATAAATTTACAAGATAAATTTCAGAGTAGGTGTATGAGAGAAATATTGGTTTTGCTCTCGGTTCTAACTGTGATTTGTAAATGATTGAAGAGGCTCTTTTATAGGAAAATATGATGACTGTGAGCCTTGTGAACGAATCTGACTGGAAAGGAGCATATAGAGGCACATAGGTGCTGCCTACTACTTTCGGTGATTGACTAAAGTGGATTGCTGCTTTTGACTATGTTGCATTGTCTGATTGATGAACAATGAATAATAAATTTGACTTTTTCACTATTCATTACTTTCGGTGGCGGCATGTGATTGATGGAGAATCGATATAGATACAAAACAACAACTTTTCTCAAAAACAGAGTAGTGATTGAAGCTGATTTGTATATATAGAGAATCTAATGACTATTTAAGCATATGGGTTCTGAGTATCCTGGAACTAGGGACCATATGGATCTTGACTGTTGGAGGCTTCAGAAGAGGCTGAATCTTCTTCTGAAGTTTCTTCATCAATCTGTGACTTGGCTTGAGCCATAAGAAGTTTAGCCATTTGAATTAATTCATCACTAGATGACTTGGGCTTGGGCTTTAACTGAATTGACTTGGATAAGAAGTTTAGTCATTTGAATTAATATAGTTATCCGTCAACATTTTGTTAAATGGTGAGATAATTTCAAAGTTTCCTGCATTATTGAACAAGTCCAGCTTGAATGCTCAGTATATATAGAGAATCTAATGACTATTTAAGCATATGGGTCCTGAGCATCCTGGAACTGGGGACCATATGGATCTTGACTATTGGAGGCTTCAGAAGAGGCTGAATCTTCTTCTGAAGTTTCTTCATCAATCTGTGACTTGGCTTGGGCCATAAGAAGTTTAGCCATTTGAATTAATTCATCACTACATGACTTGGGCTTAGTCTTGGGCTTGGGCTTGGGCTTTAACTGAATTGACTTGGATAAGAAGTTTAGTCATTTGAATTAATATAGTCATTCGTTAACATTTTGTTAAATGGTGAGATAATTTCAAAGTTTCTCGCATTATTGAACAAGTCCAGCTTGAATTCTCAGTCAATATCCACGCTCCTACTCTTGCAATGGTCAAGGCCTCTCAGTAGAACCCAACTGCTTCAGTCACACAAGGAAGCACACACCTACTTTGAAATTTATCTTGTAAATTTATTTTCAAGTTATGTATTTTGAAGATTCCAATTTCTGCTACACATTGTATGTTTGAATTAATTTAAAGTTTATTTTGTTTTGAATGCTTACGTATTTCTTTCTGCTTCCGCCCTCAGAATATGATAATTTAATCTATGATGATATAATTAGTACTATTCAAAAAGAAGGATTAAAAATGTGTATAGACTTGAAACTTAGTCAAATACATGCTAAAGATAAACATAAAGCTAAATATGAATTAGGTAATTTCTGTGAACAATATGGTCTATCTCCTGTAGCACCTTCATGAAGTAAAAATAGTAAGAAGAAATCCTCTTACAAATACTCGACTAAATATAAAAAGAAATATTCACCCTCTAAATCAACTGATAAGTATTATACTAAACCCAAAAAGAAATATCATAAGAAACATAATAAATTTCCACAGTCACAATCTACCAAAGATGTTACTTGTTATAATTGTGGAAAAAATGGTCATTATTCTAATAAATGTAAAGTCAAAGAACAACTTAAGAATAAACTTAATCAACTACAAATTACTGCTGAAAATCAACAACTATTTGATATATTTAACCTAACCAATTCTCCCAATCACTCTCCTAATCATTCTACTCACTCATCTAGCGACACTGCTTCCCCTAGTGATACTTCTACCTATTATTCTCCTAGTGATAATACTAACAATGAGATTGAATTAGGCTGTAATGACACTTGCAATAAACAAGTCAATGTTCTTAGTAAATCTCAACAAGAAGAAGATTCCTTAATAGAATTAATTAGTATACTAGAAAATCTTGAATTAAAAAGACAATATACTAATAAGTTAAAATCTTTACTCATAAATAAAGATAAAAAGCCTCGTCATGAAAAACCAATTATTAGTTTAAATCAAATTTGAGAATGATTTAAAAAAGAAAAACACAAAGAAGTAACTTTACAAGATTTACAAAATGAGATTAATCAAATTAAATCAACTATTCAAAAATTAAAAACTAAAGACAAATCATTAGAAGAAGAAATTGCAAACACTAGAGTGAAAACGAACAACTTGTTCAAATGACTTAGGAGTGACTTTCTAATGGAGGATGCCACCGTAACCAACATCAGAGACATCAGTTTGAATAATTTGAACAAATTTTCAGTAGGAATACCAAGACAAGGCAAAGTCTCGACATATTTTTTGACTTGCTGAACAATAGCAGTATGAGTAGAAGACCAACGAAGAGGATTATCTTTCAACCTATCAAAAATGGGTTGACAAGTTTTCCGAAGATCTTTGTAAAATTCAGCAATTTAATTAAGGGATCCTAAGAATCTTTGTAACTTTCACATTTCACCTAATTTCACACACTTTTTCCCTTTCCCTTTCTAAATCTCTCCCCAAATCTCCCAACCAAACACAGCATTACTATTTCAACTTTTTCTTTTTCTTCTTATTTTTCATCCGATTCAAGCTGTTATCTTTTCGTTGTGTTTGATTGGGAGATTTGAAAAAGAATTTGGAAAAGAAAAGAAAAAAGGTGCCTGAAGGTAGATGAAATAGAGATATATTTTATTCATATTTTACCTACCTTTTCTCTTTTTCTTTCTAAATTCCTTCTCAAATCTTTCAGTGAAACACAACGTTAGGAATTTCATAGTTTATGGACTAAACAATTTGATTTTCTCATAATAGCTAGTGGTTTGAATCTTCTAAACCCGAAACTTACTTAGAGCATCCCCATTGGATCTTCTAAATCTATCCCTTACTTATTTTAGGAAGTCTTTCTTCATAAAATCAACCTCATCAGCTCCCCTAAAGCATGTCCCTATTATAAGAAATGCTACAGTTGCTCCCCAAATGTAAGGAGCAACTGTTCACCTCCAAAAAATATAAAATTATTTTTTATTCAACCATCATTGGTTCTTGAGCATTTTCATCCCCAAAAATAGAAAATAATTAAAAATAATATTTTATTAGAATAGAGAAGGAATAAGGAGTTTGTTGGAGAAAGTAGATAAAAAATAATAATTCTTAAAATAAGAAATGATTTTTTAATAATATTTTAACATAAAATTTTAAGAAATCTGCTGAGAATACTCTTAAACCCCTTTTCATTCTCTTATCGGCATTTCAACGGGAATCACAGTGCTTTTCCTCTCTGTAGTCTTGGATCACTTTTCTAAGATTTTTCCTACATTATTCTAGAAGAAAAAGCAAAAGAATCAACTTTGTTCCTTTATTAATTCGTTCTCAGATCAGTTTGTTTTTTTGTGGGTGTTTTTATTCATCACAAAGAGGAAAAGGGATTTCGGCACAGACGAGATGAGAAAAATTGATAAAAGTGGGACTCATTGAGGGTATTAGGTGTCCAACTAAAAAAAAAAAATTTAATTAAGGTTTGGATGTTGAAAGTAGGGGTGGTCGCGGTTCAGTTTTGAACAGTTTGTGGATTGGTTTGGACCTGCCTGCATCTGTGCGGTTTGGAGAAACTTCAACCTGCAACCACCCGCAATGCGGGTTGCGGTTTGTGTAGATAGGGTTCGCGAATATGCGGGCAGTTGCGAGCGTTTGCGAATTGGACTTTTTTCTTTAAAAATTTATTTTTGAGCCTTTTTTTCTCCCATTTTGTAAATATTTATTTTGGGTCCTTTTCCTGTCATTTTCTAAAATGCTCCAATATTAATAATTAATGAATTAAAACTTATAAAATTAAAAACACAACAAAATCAATTCTTAGCACAAACAAATCATTCAAAATCCCAAACTTTTAAATCAAATCATAAAGTAACACAAACACATATTTCAAAATCCTAAACTAAATCGTCAATTTCATTCACTATCTACTACCCAACAATACAATTAAAGTAAAATCATTCAAAATCCTAAACTTACCTAAAGAAATTCTTCATTAACTTTTACATTCATCCAAAATGTAATAATAAAATAACAACAATCCAAGTCTAAAAAAAAATCTAAGTGCGAATGGGTGCAGGTCAAATCCACAACCACAATCATGTCATATTATAAAACCGCATCCACCCGTATTGTATCTGCGAAACTGCCTATTTATATGTGGATCGGTTCGGGTTGGGCGGATTGTGCGGTTCAGAAAACCCTATACCCAGCCCTAGTTGAAAGTAATGGCCAACTTAATTTTGGAGTGTATTTAGAATCGCCCCAATTTATTATTATTTAATGTGTAAATTACACTTTACTCTCTTTTTTTGTGTGTGTGTGATTATTATCTTACTTTTATCTCTTAAATTTTATTTTTTCTCATTTTGATTTTTCATGTTTCATTTTTTAAAATTTATTTCAAAAATTAACTTATGTCTAAAATTATGTAGAAAATGACACGTTAACAGTCATGTAACATAAAAATATTATATATATCTTACATCTCTAACACAAACTAAATCTTTAATATAATAATATATTTTTGTTATATTATGTGACAGTTTTTTTTTAACAAAATTATGTGATAGTTAATGCGATATTTTTTTTGTCTACTCTGCAGAGAAGTTAACTTTAAGGTCATGTTTGATTAGAGGTTTGGAAGAGGGGATTGGATTAGTAACCCATAAGGCTATAGCATGTTTATTTGTAGAGAAGTGGTATGGAAGTATCAAACCCCTCTCATGGTGGGATTAACATTCCCATGGGAGGGGTGAGATTATTAGTCCACTCCCATGGATTGATGGCAAAAAGACCATATTGCCTATCATTTTACAAAATCAACAAAATATCTTCTACGTGACAAGGGCTTTTACGTAATTTGTAGATTTAATCTTAAGTAATTAATATCACCACACCAGTGCACAAACAAATATATTTTATTTTGCATCTCCAACCTAATACCACCACATTAATAATCTCATCATTCAATCCCACCATACTCTTAGGATTCGTTTGGGATGTGTGTTGACTTTTTAGTTTTTTTGCTATTTTAGCATGGGGTTTAAAAGTCTCATTTGGGACGAACTTTTTGACTTTTTTAACTTTTGTGAGAGAAAAAAATGAAATAATTATGGTTTGGATGTAATATTTTTTAGCCTAGAGCTAAAAAGCCTATTTTATCTTTTTGTGTCTATTTTAGCCCCAACTCAACGCAACCCAATTTCCCAAATGAGTGTTTTATCCCATCAAACCTACTCCGCTAAACAAACGAGGCCTAAAAATAAATTAAGAAAAACTTAAAGCATGAAGAGTTAAAGCGAGAAAAACAAATTTTAGTTAAAATGAAAAATAACCAAACATAAAATGGTCAAAGTGTAATTTATCTTATTTAGTTGATTATTTGTAGAATTTAGGCCTTGTTTGGGGGTAATTCTATTTCCACACACCAAAACATTTCATTTCACATCCTCTCTCAATACACATACTAACTAATTTTGAATTTCATAATTTTACTCAATACACAACCATTTTTGCCAAAAATATCCATCTCTTTAACATTGAAACCTAAACCAATACCCATTTGTAAGTGTTGTTTCTTCTCCCTGCTTTGGTCTTGAAAAGAATTTTCATTATGTATAGCTTCATTTTGTGGATTATCGAAGCCGAATTTTGCCTGAGGTGATATCGGGAGAGGTTTGAGAGACGAAATTTCATGCGAAATCAGAACCAGAGATTGGAGTAACTGGTGGTTAGAGAAGTTCGACGACACAAAAGCTCCGGCCGACAGTCGACACTTTCTTGGCAAAAAACCATGGGGCAAAACCGCCATGAACAAATCAAATCACAAATTCACAATACAAAATCGATTTGAATATGAGAAATTAGGGTTTGGATTGAAGATGAAGAGAAAAGTTTGTGGAACAAGTTGTTTGGGTTTATGTGTAGATCCACGAATATAAGAAATTATAGTTCTCAGTGGGTGAGTTGGAGCCACTGATGTTGTTTACTCAACTGCAATTTTTGAATATCTCAACAAAAAGGTTTGAAAGTGAAGAGGCATGTGCAGTGGCTATTAGAGGGGGTGAAGAAATTAGGGTTTTGGTGGAGAAGATAAGGACACTTTAGTAATTTTATTTTAGGCGAAAATTGTAATAAAAAAATAAATCATTAAGTGTGCATACAGAGGTAGGTAGGTGTGTGGAAATAGAATTTCCCCTTGTTTGGCAAGTTCATATCTAAAAATCAAAAAATTACTAAAAAATCAACAAATATTCAAAAGTTAAAAGATTCCTTTCTATTCACTTTATTTTTTACATATTTTTTTATAAAAAATTAAAAAGTCATCATAAACATATTCACCTTATTTAGTTTTAATTTTTTGGATTCACTTTTTAAAAAATTAGAATTTTTTTTTTGTTTTTGTTTTTACTAAATTTTTTTAATATTTGAACTATTTTTTTAATTTTTAGATACACTTAACATAAATACAATTAAAAAGTATAATATTTGTGAAAAAATATTTAAAAAATTTACTAAATACCCAAAATATAAAAAATATATATATATAAAAATTCAATATATTTTCGTATCTATGTGTATTTATTGATTTTGTAAACTATTTTTTTACAAATATTTTATTTTTTAGATACATCTAACTAAGGTGTATCTAAAAAATAAAAATAAAAATTACTTAAAATTTTAAAAATATTCACTAAAAATAAAAATAAAAATACAAAACTCAACTTTCAAAAAATTAAATCTACAAAATTAAAATCACCTAAAAAACTAAAAAACCACTAAAAAAAACATAGAGGAGATCGAAAAAAAAAAAACAAGGTCTTAGCTCATGGTTCTTAAAAATTTTTAAAAAAAATAGCTAGTGAGTGGGTAGTGTGTGTTAAGTTGTCAACTATGGCGCCGTTTGGTGTAATTGGTAAAATAGATTATATATTATGACTTTAATCAGAAGTTGTTAATCTGTTTGGAATGGCTGTTAGATTATAGATTTAAGTTGCTGAGTAGTGTTTGTAAAATAAGCTGTGAAGTAATTTTTTTAATTAACTTTTATTTTTTGTTATTCACTACTTGTCTACATCTCTCATAAAAAATAATAATAATAATCTATAGTCCATTTGGGTCTTTTTCTATTTTTTAAAAAATAAAAAATAAAAAAAAATCTAAGAGTATAACTATAAATTAATAT
The DNA here is from genome assembly GCA_022316695.1 of Camellia oleifera. Lineage (NCBI taxonomy): Eukaryota > Viridiplantae > Streptophyta > Magnoliopsida > Ericales > Theaceae > Camellia > Camellia oleifera. The sequence goes on from CM039306.1 coordinate 52,225,259, forward strand.
GTCCACAGTAGAAGCTAATAATCAGAAGTAAGGGGTGAACAGCTTCTCAGAATTAATTTTTTTTAAAAAAAATTAGCTAGTGAGTGGGTAATGTGTGTTAAGCTGTCAACTATGGCCCTGTTTGGTATAACTGTTAAAGCAGATTATAAATTATAACTTAATAGATTATATATTATGACTTTAATCAGAAGCTGTTAATTTGTTTGGAATGACTGTTAGATTATAGATTTAAGTTACTGAGTAGTGTTTATTAAATAAGCTTTAAAGTAGCTTTTTTAATTAACTTTTATTTTTTGTTATTCACTACTTGTCTACATTTCTCATAAATAATAATAATAATAATAATCTATAGTCCATTTGGGTCTTTTTCAATTTTTTAAAAACTAAAAAATAAAAAAATCTGAGAGTATAACTGTAAATTAACATATCCACTGTAGAAGCTGATAATCAGAAGTAAGGGGTGAATAGCTTCTCAGAATCAGTTTTTTTGAGTTACAATAAGTTATTAGAATCAGAAATTGTTTGAAATAAATTTAACTAAACAGTCCAAAATAACTTTTCTAAAACTAAAAAATTATAAATTAGCTCAAAAAAGTCCAAACAAACACCCCTATGAGTGAGAATTGTGTGCCATCATGCGGTGTCGTTTTCGTATCCTATTATTACACATTTGCCTCTTACGTAATGGTAGTCGAGTTTGCCGTCGACTTCACATTCTCAATCTCATCAAAATATATAAAAAAAAAATTTAGCACAGAACGAAATAGCATATATATTAGCCATAGAGTAAAACAGTCATAGATTTTGCAAGTTTGTATGTTGGTTCAACCAACACCCTATCCACTTTAGTTACACATAGAAAAAGAAAAGCAGAACTCAAACCCAAAATATCTTGCACTACTAAATCTACCTCCCAACCTAAACTACGTTTTTGTTTACAGCTATCAACTATGAAAAATCTAGAAATCCCCTAGATGTTGATTTGTGGCTGTTGCCCGTGGTTTTTTATCACAATTGGAGGTGTCCAATTATGGTTTTTCCACGTAAAAATCGTTGTGTCAATTTGTCTTGATTGTTTGATTGGGATTGTTGTTTACTGCTTAAAATTGATACATAATCACAAATCAACATCTAGGGGATTTCTAGATTTTTCAATTGGTATCAGAACGGGTCGTTCTATTTTTTTAAAAAAAATTCTTTTAGAACGAGATCTTGTTTGATTTGTGATAATGGATACAATTCATGAGGGAAATTCTATGGTTCGACCACCCCTACTTGATGGATCCAAGTATTCTTTTTGGAAAGCTTGGATGAGATCGTTTTTAAAATCTATTGATGAAAAGTTTGGCAATCTATCATGTATGGGTGGACTGAACCAACGATTACCGTTGATGGAGTAACTTTCCCCAAACCAACTGATAAATGGGACACAATTGATTACCAAAATAGTAGCTGGAATAGTAAAGCTATCAATTCTCTCTTCTGCACTGTCACACCTGAAGAGTTTAGTCGTATTTGTAATTGTGAAGTCGCAAAAGAGGCTTGGGATATCTTACAAACTATTCATGAGGGCACTCCTTCTGTGAAACGCTCAAAACTTCAAAGGCTCACATCTAGTTTCGAAAACCTTTCTATGAAAGATAGTGAGACCTTTGATGAATTTTATGCGAAGTTGAGTGACATTGTAAATTTCAGCTTCAATTTAGGTGAAAAAATACCATAATCCAAAGTTGTGGGAAAAATTTTGAGATCCTTGTCCGATTGGTTCCAACCAAAAGTTACGGCTATTAAGGAGGCTCAAGATGTTGACAACCTCAAGCTGGGTCACTTGGTTGGAAATCTCCAAACTTATGAGACATACAGAAAATTTCAAAAAGAAACAAAAAGATGTTATTGCTTTTAGTAGTGCTCGTAGAGTTGGAGAGGATTCTGATGATGATTGTGAGATAGATTCCAAGATTACGGCTGCTTTTGTTAAACAATTTAAAAAATCTTTTTTGAAAAAGAATCATAATCTTTGGAATCTACTCATACTCATAAATCTAAAGGCAAAGATAAACTCAAAATTAATTCTATAGCTAAAAAGGAGAAAGGAAAGATACAAGGAAACTCTGAAAGAGTCCAATGCTATGAATGCCAAGGATTTGGCCACTTTGCTTCAGAATGCCCTACTCGTTTAAAGAAGAAGAAAGCCCTCGCCATCACTTGGGATGATGAATCAGAATCTAATGAAGATAAAGTGACAACGAAGATCAAGGGGAACAGGGACATAAACAATTCCTTGCTTTCATGGCGGCTTCCGAAACTGAAGGACAAACAGAATATTCGAAGAGGTCGGTTGAGAATGCCACTGATGATAAATCCTCGGAGAGTGATGATGAAGAGCTTGAGCAAGCTTATGAAAAGTTGTATAAGGAATCTCTTAACTTATCCAAATTGAATGACAAACTCACTATAAAACTCAAAGCATGTGAAAGTGAGAATGTCAAACTAAAGGAGGAGATTTCCAAGGCTAGGATTGATGCCATCAAGATAGCTAATGATCAACAAGCTCTGTGTGCAAAACTCTTGACTTGTGAGACAGAGAGGAATGAGCTACAACAAATCTATGCAACATATGAAGAAAAAATTGAAACTCTCGAGATGTCTCAAGTTGCTTTGGAAGAACTAATGATCAAGAAAGAGGAAGAACTCAAGTGTGCTATGGCTACCATTGGTCTTTGGAACAGAGGATCAAAGACTTTGGACAATATCATTGGGTCTCAACAAATTTGTTCTGACAAGAGTGGCATTGGCTTTGGTGATAACAAAGAGCAAAAACAGAGTGCATCTACATCTCATGATACAAGAACTCAAGGAAAGAGAGAACAAAAAATTCAACATGAGGATGGACTTCTCAAACTTCCTAGAGTTGGTAAGGCCAAAGAAAAGAAGGTACACTCTGTTTTTATTTGTCATCATTGTGGTATACATGGTCATATTCGGCCTTATTGTTATAAGTTGCATTGTAGAGTGTATTTGCCTAGACCTAAAAATAGGAAGTTGGAAACCAAGTCAAGACGGGTTCTCATTGTAGGGAAAAGGTACCACAACGTCAAGACACCACCCAAGAACCGCAATTCTTACAATTTTGTTCATACTAAAGCGGTTTGAGTGAGAAAACTTGACTTGTGCTAATTTGTTTATTCTTTTTAGTTTTTGGGTTTCTGTGTGTGTGTGTGTGTGTTTTTTTTTTTTTTTTTTGAGTCATTTAATGTGTGCATGTTTGTTTTCTGTCTTGCTTTGTTTAGAAAAAAAAAATGTGTGCTTGTTCATTTTTTTGTCTTGCTTTATTGTTGAAAAAAAAAAAAAAGAGAAAAAAAAAAATCCAAAAAGATTTTCTTAGTATGGTTTTGCAAGCTTGAAATTTTTGAGTGGTCCTTGGTGCATATTGGAATTGATAAGAATATCCATTACATGTTAATATGTGTGTGCTTTCTGTGGTCATTACTCATTTTGGAGTGTGTGTTTTTTAATTAGTATGTCTCATTCTGTACACACTCTTGGATTAGCAAATATCGGAGTCTTCCGCCTTAGTGATTATTTTTTCTCTATGGACTTCTGTCATTGATCTTTTGCCTTTCTAGAGGAATTGACCTATACTAGCATATCATGGGTGATGTTGAGTCTCTTAACCATCTTCCATCTTTTTGCATCTCCACGGCTTTCCCCTCTGTTCTTTATAGTCCAAACATGAGGAAAAGGCTACCTCAGAGTCACCAACCAGGCCATCCTTATTATATCCATGCTTCTCTGGTTCGGTTTCCATACTCTTGACCGTGTCAGTCACCAATGAGTGTGCAAAAGAAACAAAAAAAAAAAAAGATGTGCAAAAGAAAGAAAAGAAAAAGATGTGAAAAAAAGAAAATAAATAAAATAAAGGATTCATTGATTGAGGGGGAGCCTCTGCCTTTACTCACCAAATACCCCTTAATTCCTAGTGGTTTGATTTTCCTTAGTTGTGCTCAGATTCTCTTGTCAGAGGTCTAGCTTTCATATCACTACTAGGATTTGAATCTCGTGTTTGTCGAACTCCAAGAGTCACACACACACTTTTATCATGGGATCTATGCTTGTCACATATTGCATCACTTTCTTTTATAAGGAATCTTCTAGAGGCTGTGCACATTGTGTTTTCAAGTAATTGTGCTTCTTGGATAATCTTGTGTGTTTTAAGGTACAAGTCTGAGATTTCTTGCTTGCTCTACCATATTATTTTTGTTGTTTTTCTTCTTATTCATTGTTTTTTCTGAGAGGGAGTTTGGTTCTTTTTGGATTGGTTTTGTAAGAGAGTTTGGCATTAGTTGGTTTGTGTGTTGCTTTGCACTGTTTGTTCATTATTTCCTTCTTGCATGCTCCTGATATTTCCATCATTATATCATTGCTTGTATGGTTTTTGATCTTGCTTTAGTTGATTGAGCTTCCTTTGTCAATTCGTGACAAAAATGGAGAGAAAGTTGTTTTTCACGTGTCTTAGGATTTCATGTTTTCATGTCTTGTGGCGAGTGCATGTGTCTTAGTATTCATGTTTTCATGCTACATGTTCTTAAAATCTCCAATTTCCATCTATTCATTTTTTTTATCTCATGCTTCAAGATAATCTAGTCATATGTTTATTGTTTTTCATGTGTCTTAGGATTTCATGTTTTCATGTCTTACGGCGAGTGCATGTGTCTTAGTATTGATGTTTTCATGCTACATGTTCTTAAAATCTCCAATTTCCATCTATTCATTTTTTTTTATCTCATGCTTCAAGAAAATCTAGTCATATGTTTATTGTTTTTTTTTTACTCTTGTAGGACTAATAGTTGTTTTGGAGATTGTGGCATTAATGGTTGTTTTGCAGATCTTGACCGTCAGAAAGAAGTTTGTTTTTGTTGGCTGTAATGGGTTGGGGTGTTTAGGATTTTATTTGTTAGGCGTGTTTTGTCACGGCATTGCCAAAGGGGGAGATTGTTAGGTTTTTATTCTTGGCAATCCCGTTTGACAAAACTCCTTTCAGTTGTATTTGTTTTCGCACTTTTATTTCAGTGAGGCTATGAGTTTATTAGATGCGAATCCAACCCGAATCGAGCCTTGCAGAAAAGTTTATGATGTTAATGTTTTCAAGATTGCCACTTCGCTGATTATGACGGGGGTCAAGCTGCCCGGTCAACTCGCACCCGAAGCAAAAGGCAAAATTGCATTCAAAGTTGGCTGTCCACCCTTGCTCGCTCGAGCGAAGGACTGCGTCTGGCAAAAACCTGAGAGAGTTGAATGTGCGCTCGAGCGAAGAGTTGGTGGCTCAAGCAAAGAACTGCGTCTGCATAAAAACCTGAAAGTTTTCATTCTTTGCTCGAGCGAAGGTTTCGTGGCTCAAGCGAAGGCACTAGTAGAAATCACGCGAGTTAAGGTTCTCGCTCGAGCGAGAGAAACTTCGCTCGAGCGAGCTTCAAAGCTTCAAAATTCTTCTTTCTATAAGGAATTGATTTTCTTCCAAAACTAGGATTACTTTGGATTTCTATAAGTAGTTGGTTTTCTCCCAAAACTTGATTGACTCCTTCAGATCTTCTTTTTGGATATTAAGGTTTATATCTGAGGATATTTTGCTAGTTTTCTTTGATGTTTTGATTGAGTATTTAACTCATGGTTTAAAGAGTATACATCAAAGGTTTATTTGTTTATTCTACACAAAAGAGAGAGTTGTTCTTCGGTGGATTCTGAAGAATTCGAGCCTGAAGCTTTGGTGGATTCCGGAGTGGCTCATCGTCAAGACAATTCCAAGGTGAAGACGGGGTTGGAAAAGGCACATAGGGGTTGGTTCAATTCGGGCGTGGATTCGCTAGGTAATTGAGAGTATACCTGTGTAATTCCTTTATATCTTCTTAGTGGATTGTTTTGTGGCTGTTGCCCGTGGTTTTTTATCACAATTAGAGGTGTCCAATTGTGATTTTTCCACATAAAAATCGTTGTGTCAATTTGTCTTGATTGTTTGATTAGGATTGTTGTTTACTGCTTAAAATTGATATATAATCACAAATCAACATCTAGGGGATTTCTAGATTTTTCAAACTAAAATTTTACAATCAGTAAAAATAGATAGGCACTTAATCTGCATCGTGACAGCCCACTTAATAGCCTCCAACAATATGATAACAGTCATCCCATATAGCCCACAAACCTCCTCTGCTACCTTGACAATTCATTCCAAAACAATATTTATAGCCCAAAGACATTCCCCAAAAGTCCACCAGGTGTACTAATTTTTTAGTTTCACTTAAGAAAATCAAATTCGGTCGCCATCGCTGGGTCAATTGTCTTACTGTTCAAACTGTAAGGAGATGACCCAAACCCCGATAGTTCCAGCTCATCATCCTCATAACGCCAGAGGAAGTTGTTATAGCGACCCTAGTTTTGACCCATCTCTTGTGGTGTTCCGGACTCGGGTTTGTATAGTTTGGATGGTGGTTCATGTCTTGTTTCCCTTGTTTTCCCCTTAATGTTGGTCATTGGGTTATAGTTGTGTGTTTGGAACAGGTTGGTTGCTTGTTTTTCCAAGCCTTTGTTGCCCAGAATTTGGCTCTTCCGCTCAAGCGGGCATTCTTACGCTCGAGCGAGCTTCACAAATTTTGCTCCACGCTCGAGCGGGCATCCGGGCGCTCGAGCGGGGACTATGTCTGCAAAAATACTAGGATAGCGTGTTTCACACTCGAGTGCAGGGTTTCATATTTGAACGGGAGTTTGTGTCTTACGCTCGAGCGGGGCTTTCCATGCTCGAGCGGACCATGTTATAACAGATCGTGAAAGTGACATTTCAGATCATTTTCTACTTTCTCTCTCTCTCTCTAAAAGTCTTCAAATTTTTAGATCTTAAGCTTCTCTCTCTAGAAACTCACATTCTCTCTAAGATTTCATCTAAACCCGTTGAGTTCTTGACCCTAGTGTCTTTGAGAATAAGGTAGAGGGCTTCAAGAGCTTCGTATTGATCTAAGTAAAAGTGGGTTTCGTCATTTTTGGAGTTCAACCTTGCTTTGCTCATCTTCTCTTCTTGAGGTAGGGATTTTCTATACTCTAATATGATTTTTAGCTTAGTTATTTGCTATTATGTATAGATAATGAGATTTGGTTGTGGTTTGGACAAATCTATGATTTGGGTGTTATACAGAAAAGAGGGGTTTTTAATGAAATTGGCATAAATGGGTTTGAGGTTTGGATGCAAGGTTGTATTGTGCCAAAATAGTTGTTTTTGGTGTTTGGGTTGATATTTGGTAAAAGAGGGAATTTTTGCCGTAATTTGATTAAATCGTTATTTTGCATAAATAAGTGGGATTAACATTGAAAATGTGAAATTGAAAGGTTGTGGCTATAAATAGTGATATTGGATATGTATTATCTCACCTATGGAAGTTTTGAATAAACTATTTATTTTGATATTGAACATCTCTTTAGAAATAATTGCATAGGGCTATCGGTGGAGAATAGTTATGATTGTGTAAAAATTACATGAGGATTAGGCGATTTAATGCTAATCCATTGTTGGTGTCATTGAATATGACCATGTTATAAATACATTGTATATGTATGTTTATTGGAAGGAGAAAGGAGATGTACTCCATATATGATTATGTTTATAAATACATTGCATATGTATATTTGTTTGGGAGGAGAAAGGGGATGAACTCCATTTAAAGCAAGTTGGTCAAAGTGTCCTGGGTGAAAGACCCGAAAATTTATATATAAATGGGTGCCAATTCCTTCAAACGAAATATCCGTAAAATGGCAAGTTTGAAGTGTTTATGTGTGTTGTGCATAATTGGAAAACCATTGAGTTGTAATCTCATTTTGGTTGTTGAAAGATAATGAATTTAACTCATGAATTGAGTAGCATGTATGAACTGGAAATGAATTGAAGAAAAAATGGAATGAGGTTTGGTCTTAGTGGCATATGGATATGTAGGCCTTGTGGATGTTTTAGCATTGGTATTGTTTATGCATGTGGTATTTATACCTTTGCTAAACCTCATATATTGTGTTGGATTATTTCTACTAGGCTGTTGACTCACCCTATATAGGAATACCATTTTCAAGTGCAGGTGAAATGTTTCCTCTAAGCCAATAGCATGGATGGACTTTTGGGAAGCAAGAGCTTCTTAATTATGTCTTGTTATGTGTATGTTGGTTATTTGTAAAGCCAAGGGCTTAAGATGTAATAAGCGAGACTCAATTTGTGTAACTAAGTAATGACTTGGAAAGATATAAGCCTACATGGCATTTAACTAATTATTAAACAATGAACTCTTATATATTAATGTATGTTGTTTCTCATATTTATTTCGCATATGAGTTATCGTTGTTGTATTATTTTAGGGGCATTACAGTTGTTGTGGGACAACCTCCTGAGAAACCTCCTCATGAACATGATTTGGTGACGAAAGCCATATATCCTTCATTCTCGCCGCCTCCTGCTCAATAAAAAAATGATGCATTTCGGGCCAATTTGATGGATGTATAGACTCCTCAATGTTATCTAATGAACTCTTTTATGAATCGTAACCTAACTCTGAACCCCTCATCCTCCTGTGTATCGCTTCCTTTTTTGTTTTGAAACGCTGTTTGCATTGTTAGAGTGAACCATCACCAACCAATCCACCGCCCTTTCGCCGCCCCAGTATCTGCCTTTTCTGCCTTCGCCGAGAGCTGACCATAGCTCGACCTGATCTAGAACACCATCGTTGACACCGTGAAGATTCAGCTGGCACATGAAAGACAGCCCCCAATTGATTAGCTTGCTCATCTGGATGCGGAACCAAAATCAACTTGTTATTGACCAACCCACGGTGAATTTTCCGTCGTCGTCGTCTGCCACCAAAAGAAACTAGCACTACCGAATCAAACACTCCACCTACATCATGTATGTAAGACCTCTTTGCCTCACACCCTCCTTCAACCTCAGCAACACCCTCAGAATAATAATCACCAACTGTATCTTGATGAAGACCCAGTAGACGTCTTTTAAGTGGAGGCCCATTAATAAATTCAGTCCCCAAACTGTCATTTGCAAGACTAACCAAGCGACCTTGCCCACGTGAACTAGAAGCCCCAGTTTGCAGTCCATAAGACAGATGCAACCCCCTCCTTCCCTCGCCGCCTGAGGCCCAGATACAACCAAGGCCCGCTGCCCCAAATTTCGTTCTCCATATGGTGTATTCAATCTGCGGCCCACTCCTTGCTGGTTAATGGACTGAACAGTATTGTCCTAGTTCAAAAATTCGAAAAATCTTTGGCCCATAATTTCTATTCTCATCTCTGTAGACCATTGTCCTTCACGTTGTAAATTCATCATTTCAGATTGATCGACGTCAATCATAAGCCGTCCAACATTAATGCCCAAAGATTGCAATCCTACAACCCATTTACACCACATTAACTCTAATTCAACTGCTAAGAACATCTCTAATGATAAGTTATTTAAGCTGCCATTATTAAAATTTGACAAGAGTTCTAAAAAATGTTACTCTAATGGGTTATTATAACCCTTGTCAAATTTGGCAAATGCCATTTCATCTCTCAAATTTGGCAACAAGTTTGGCAATTGTCAAACTTGCCACATAATCCAAATAAACAGATTTGGCTCCAAAATTCTCATGGAAGAAATAAACACAATGGAACAATAATATACTAAAGATGGAACAATAATATAAAAAAAATAAATAAACACGGTGGAACAAAAAATATTTAATTTTTCAATTTTTTTTTCATTTTTTATATTTGTCTAGTCAGGTATAATGAAAATATATAAAAAAAATTTACAAACAGTTAAAAAAAGGTCACAAAAAAAAAAATCACTAAAAATTTATATCTAAACAATACCTATAAATTTAGAGAGAAAGTTGGTTAAAATTTGTCAAAATAACATGTGTACCATTGGAGCACTATTACTATAATTTGACAAATTATTACTATTCATTGTTAAATTATAGCGATAATAATAGTATTATAGCAAATGCTCTAAGTTAACCGGTTCGTTGGGTAGTGAGGCAATAGCCCGAGCTGACTCAGTTTGATCGGCCAACCCATCCTCCGCCTGTAGCGGGTCACTTATTACACCGGCTTGCGTGGAATTATCCATAATCTGCCTTACATCATCCGCCGACACCGGTAACAATGCTTGATCCCATGTATTCTCCCAGGCATGAATAAACTCAGTATGACTTGAACAAGCTGTATTCGACCCACCCGCACCATGTGTAATACCGATTTCAGAAACAGGCCTCACAGTGGTTCGACGAGCTAACCTAGTGGACCGTCTCTTTGGCCAATCAGCATTCGCCCGAATTCTTGAAGTATACATCAGTTGGTCTTCTTGATGAAGCACTCGAGGTCCTAACCGTTGAACCACACTAGCAAGATGATGTTGAATAAGATTGTGACCTTCCCGAAATGGTGTTGCACACTGTCCATCCGTATGGGCAATCTTCCCACATTTCCGGCATAATCGACAAAGACGTTCATATTGATATTCGATCCAATGATGATTTCCATCTGGAAACTTTAGGAGGAATCCACTAATCAACAGTGCCTCCAAGCATATCCATACTTTAATCCTCAAATAACGAATATTCCGAGGTAAAAGAGGATCCACATCAACGTGACTAACCTCTCCAATAGCCTTACCCAAGCAAAAACCAGCCTCGAATATATAACATTCAAGCTGTAACCCAACCAATCGTACCCAGATTGCAGCCCGTTAAATAACTAACTTCTCTAGCACCAACTGTGGTCGCCAACAATCAACCGTGAAGAAAGCTCCAGCAACGGCATAAGGACCATTGGCTACCATACCACCCTTTGTAAGTCATCTTAATGCTCAAAAGATAGAATATAGATATTCTTGCTACGACCAAAAACATGCAGGAAGCCATCTAGCTGCCACAGGTCATCAAGATAAGATTGCATAAGATAGACATTGAACTCCCTAATATCATGCACACAACCAACTAAACAGTTTTGAAAAATATTTTGACCCACTTCCCAAGTTGCCTTAACCATTGCCATACTCACTCCGCACCGTAGATGATGCGAGGAAAGTGGATTATACGCACGAGGTGAATATGCAGATCGTCGTTCTTCAAAAAATTCACTTCCTACTCCAGTATCACTACTATCAGTCCAGCTACCGTCTCGAGCGAAACCTTCATTAAAACCTTCCATCCCAAAAAAGGAAACAAGGGAAAAAAGCAAAAAACACCTCCTCTTTCCCCTAAAGACCTGACAAACAGCCTTACCCAACTATCACTCAAAACCCAAGAACGCCGAACAACAAAACAAAAGCAACAAAAACAAAATAACACAAAGAAACCAGAAAGAACAGTACCAGAACAACCCCAAAAGAGCACCCCAACCAGAAAAACTACCTTGAAGAAAGCTTCCTCAAGTGAAGAAGAACACTGCTCTCTTCCCGTTAGAGAGAGAAAAACCAAAGCTGTATCTTTATGCTTTCTAGACATTCATATGCATACCATACATTTTTCAATCCCAATTTACACGCAGCTTTTTCAAACAAGTATTCTTGTTCTTCATTCAACAAAACAAAATCAACATCTCTCTATCAACATTGAACTAACATGCACACACTCTCCCGTTTTGTTTAGTTGGGAGATTTACTTAGGCCAAGTTTGGAAAGACTAAATAAGTGTATTTTTTGATTTTTTATAAAATATGAGTTGGGTTTGGATTGGGTTTAAAGTGATGTGTTAGAAAGGTGATGTAACTTAAATAAGATGATGTGACTTAAATAGGATAGTGACTTTTTGACTTTTTAATTTTTTCTAAACATCCCAAAGTTGGCCTTAATTTTATTTGGGATGTGCTATAAGAATATTTTTTTATATTTTTATCTTTGTTTGGATCACATTGCTTTTCTACTTTTCTACACATCTTTTCGTAAAAATTAAAAAAATATACTTATATAGATCATACTAAATAAAAATATATATATATATAAATTATAAATAAAATATACACTTACATTTCAAATTAGATACATTTTAACCTCGTTCGATAACTATATATTTTAATTAAAAAATCAAAACATTATTATAAATTATTATATCATTTTTTTTATTTTTTTACATATTTTTTTTTTTTGTAAAAATTCAAAACAAAATTACTAAAATAAGGATATTTTGAAAAATTAATAAAAAAATTAAAATTTTTGACTATTTTTATATAAAAAAATTTTAAAAATGGACTTTTTACCACTCCCCAAATTGCACCCATAGTTTATTCCAAACAAGGTCTTTCTTCCAAATCCCCAACCCAAACAGCTCGAGTGTCTAGTAGGCTCCACAGCTTTGAAGCTAATTTCCAGGCCTTTCATATCCTCTTCATTTCATCACCACTCCAACTATGGCGATCCAAACAAGGTCTTTCTTCCAAATCCCCAACAAAAACAGCTTGCGTGTCTAGGCTCCAAAGCTTTGAAGCTAATTTCTAGGCTTTTCATATCCTCTTCATTTCATCACCACTCCAACTATGGCGATCGAAAGCCACTCGACTCATCAACGAGAATCCAAAAGGCACAAAAAAATCCTCAAAACCTCCAACCCAGTCTCAGATTCTTCAAACCCACTTCCGCAGGAACTCATCATCGAAATACTCTCTAGACTTCCAGTCAAGTTTGTGCTGCAATTCAGGTGCGTTTGCAAATCATGGTGTTCTTTGATTTCTCATCCCCAATTCGTGAAAACCCATCTCAATATAACCTCTATTCGCCCCCAAATTGATCTCAATTCATGTTCTATTGACTCTATTTTGTGCAAGCAATTTGATACTGTTGCTGGGCTTGACAATTACCCGTCGAAAATCCATCATAGTTTGTATCGGGTTGTGGGTTCTTGTAATGGGTTGGTGTGTGTAGCTATTAAAGATGATGCAGTGTTTCTATGGAACCCATCTACTAGAAAATCCAATAGATTGCCTAAAATCAAATTGTTGTCATGTTACTTTGTATCATTTGGGTTTGGTTATGATGAGTCTATTGATGATTACAAGTTGGTGGGGATGTTTTGTCTCGGTAGTATTGTTTCGTATACGACTGAAGTGAATGTGTATAGTATAAGGACTAATTCTTGGAGGAGGATTGGGGAGTTTCCTTATGTTATTACTTTTGATGATTCTGCTAAATTTGCAAATGGGGCGCTCTATTGGGCCGTGAAGGGCGGTGATGATTTAAGTAACTCTTGGATTATTGTTTCTCTTGATTTAGCGAAGGAGACGTATAAGGAGGTTATGAAACCTGATTATGAAGATGGTTGTTCTTATTCGGCCTTGGGTGTTGTAGGTGGGCTGCCTATGTGTACTCTGTAATTATCATGGAACTCGTGCTGAAGTATGGGTGATGAAGGGTTTTGGTATGAGAGAGTTTTGGGACCAAGTTGGTTGCAATTCCTTTGCTGACAGATCCATGGAATTATCAGTGTTCCATTCCACTGTGCATTTTGAGGAATTGTGAAATTTTACTGGAATTTGGGTCATATTCACTTGTCTACAATCCAAAAGATGGTACATATAGCAATCCCAAGAATCATAACAATTGTGCCCGTATTGATGCACATACCTATATTGAGAGCCTAGTCTCACCCACTGCTGACATTGTGATTCCGGAGCAGCACCAATATTGAAGGGAATAAAGGTAAGACTATATATTTTATTATCTCTTACTAGCCTTTCCCAAGTTTGTTTGATGCTCAATGTGCTTTGTACTCCTTTGTTTGTTTGTTTGTTTTTTTTTTTCCCCCTAGTATTATTGTGTATCTTTTTTTATTCTTTATGTCTGATATAATAAAACCACAAAAATGTTGTAGTGCTTAATGCTTATTGAAAGGTCACCAAACTGTCATAACACCACTTGCTTAATGTTTAGGGGTAATTACACCCCTGTAAAATTCAGTGAAAAAAAAATACATATTCATGAAAAAGTTTACAATTTTGATTATTAATATTTATAAAGTTTCTTACTGATTTGTAATTATTTTTTCAAAACCCCACTGATGTGATATTTTCCCTATTATGTACGGCTTGTGTTGTTGTCATGAGCTGGATGCCAACCTTAGAAGCCTATTTTCATCCAATGTACAAGGCAAGTGAAGAAATAATACATCTCTTTTCTTTCTTTTCCACTTTGGCTTGACTTGTCACTGCTATATTTGAGGTGCTTGTTTTAGATACACATTGTTGTTGATATTTGGTTAATTTGAATCCTTTTCTGGGTCTCTTGTCTTGTGATGATACACAACAGCAAATGATGCTGTAAATTGTTTCAGGAGTTAGATGCTTAGGACTTATTGTGATCCGTCTTAAGCACTGAAAGAATACCTAATTATAGTTATGTTAGAATAAAAATTACCAAATAAGTAGTAAAAGAAGTTATCATCAGCGAACCATTTCATATTCTGAATCAATTATTTATGCTTGAGTTTCAACTGCTGCTAAAAGAAGTAATTGGGAATTAGCAGAATGGAGAAGAGGTTGGATAAGAACCAAAGTAAGACGGCCGCGCATTGTTCTTCTAGTTCAATGAAAACTTAAACTTAATTAAGATTATTTACCTTTATTCCAGTCAGTTTGTCTTCTCTTTCAAAATCTTGCATGCTCTGTTTTCCCAAGGAAAACCCACCAATTAGCATCCTAGCTAAAAATGATCTTATTTTGAAAGTTTTAAATTCCCATTTATAGATGTTTATTTTATTCATTAATTGCATTGACAATTGATTCCACATGTTTGATTAGGTACCTCAATCACCACAAATTCTTTTCAAAGGGGGCTTGGGTTTAAATCTAGGTTTGAATGTAGGTGTGGGCGAATGTGTCTTGATTAATTTGTGTGTGTGTGTGTGTGTGTTTGTGTGTGTAGAGAGAGAGAGAGAGAGAGAGAGAGGCCTAAGAAAGATGAATAAAAATACTTTAGGCATTTGAACACTTTGGAGAACAATTGAAGACAAAACCCAACACAAGAAGGTTACAGAACAATGGTCCCAAACACATTAGCAATTTAACATAAAACCAGCAAGGCCTAACGATGTAGGATGATTAGGGCAGCTGCAAATTTGGGCTTTTAGGGCTGATTTTAATTGGATTTTATGGTTGAAATTGCAATAAAAGTATAGGGGACAAGTAGTGTTTGCTTAGGGTAAATAATGGGTAAGCGTGAAAAGACAGGATTTTGACACTGTTTAGGGGCTGTGAACAGTACATGTGAATAGTGTTTTGTGCTGTTAAAAGTGCAGAAAATAAAAGAGGGAAAGATGGAGAAGAAGAAGATAGATTTAGGAATCACTCCTAGAATCTCTTAGGCATCACGCCTATGGTTTGATTGCATTACACAAACCATAAAGAAGCTTCAACCTTTCAAATTTTTATAAAATATCAACTCTATTGAATTATTAGCATTACATGGCTTTATATAGAATTAGGAGACTTTCTAAACCAACTAGAACTAAAATAGAAAACTACTAAAATATCTTTGACTTCCAAAACTAATTTAAGACTAAATAAGAAACAAAAATAAAGACTAATTAAATAACTTGACTTACAAGACGACCTATGGGCGACCTGTACAGCCCATGTAGGCGAATATAAAATTATAAAAATACCCCTCGCCTAAACATTATAGAAGACATAAAAATAATCATAAAATAGAATTATAATAATATTAGAAACATGATTATGTATGGTTCCTATCGATTTTTCTTTTAAACCATTCCAATTTCCAAATATTGCCGCTTCTTTGAATTTACTCTTCCTTGAGCTTCTTGTATTCTGCATCACCTAAACTCCCGTCTTAGTGAAGCTTATGCTTGTCCAACTGAAGAAGGAAATATTTGCAAAACTCTTAAAAATCAAAGATGAGAGAATTGGGAAAGTGGAATCCGTGACATAAGTATTACAATAGCAATAGAAGTAGTTAGTACAGTTTGAAAGTTAAGCCAGAGTCCCCAAGTTTTTCAGCCATGAGTTTCTTTATGCATTCTATCATTGGAGGAGTCAGATAATTTGCCCAATCGCGGACCATCCCTTTCCTGAAAAAGGAACTGTTTTCAGATCCATTGCTGTTGTTTGCTGGTCTCGTTCACTCCAAATCTTTCAAATTGTCAAAAACTACACAACTTTGTTACTTCTTGGATCACCCCTAGTCTCTCTTCCTCCACAGTAAATGGGAAGCCCAAGAACCCATAGTGTCCTCCTTTCATATCTGCATACTTCATGAACAGTATCTTATCTGCCATCTCTTGGCTTGCTTTCCAGTACCCCAACACATGATCCCAAATGGGTTGATACAATCTAATCCCTCTACAAGGACATGTCAAAATCTTCATGTAGTGAAATTGATTCACGGGTTTGGGTCTGAAGTTTGGTGCTGAAATGCCAGTAAGAGATAAATTCATCCAAAGGATTCCAACACAGACAATTCTGCATCTGGAATCTTTTATGGAGTCTGGCAGCATAGCATATGGAGCGTGGGTGGGGAAGATTCTTGGTTTGGCAATTTCTTCAAGGTTTGGGGTTGGGTTGTTAGCATAGACATCCCAATCAAAGAAAGGAACAAGCTCATGAGGGTTGGCAGTGATCAAAGGGCTTTCTGCGAGTGCATACTTGTTACGGTTCACTATTGCGTAGCTGAGGGCTTTCAACCATGTTGTGCCTGCTTTGAGGGTAGTAGCCAATATTATATTGGTGTCGTGTGCTTGGAAATGTCGCTGAAAAGAGGTAATGGGCTTGATTGTTCTCTTTGGCACCAAAAGCCTTGATACAAATATAAGTAAATCCCATACCTGTTTTTCTCTCTAGGAAGTGTTAGAAGCAGGTCTTGGCATTCAACACTCTTCCTCTCTTCTTGTCATGTTGAAGAGCTTTCATTGTTTTCTTGTTTCTCCATGAGAATTATGAATGAGTGGAATGGTAATATAAAAAGGGTATAGAGGGAGAGATAGAATTTGTAATAAACTAATTATTGAGTTGTTCATGGTTGGAAAGGATTGGATCAGGTTTTCCAGTTACCGTCACCTGAACTGACAACATTGTGCTGGAGAACATTTCAACCAATCTCAATCGAACTGTGGTTTGAAACCGATCACATCCAATCGGTGCTCAAAGACAACACTCAAAGAGTCAAACTCTTAAGTCAGGGAGGCTTTGGAAGTAGGAGAGATAAGAGAGGGACTGCTAGATCTTCTCAGAGGACTAGTGTAAAGAGTTCATTCTCTAGATAGAAGAGGTTAAATCTGAGAAAACTAAATGATATTTTGTTGGATATGTGAGATCTAGATGATGTTAGAAGACTTAGAAATTTGAAATGTGAAAAAGATCTAGAGGACTAGTGTAAAGAGTTCATTCTCTAGACAGAAGAAGGGTCAAATCTGAGAAAACTAAATGATATTTTGTTAGATATGTGAGATCTAGATGATGTTAGAAGACTTAGAAATTTGAAATGTGAAAAAGACATGCAATTTCCAATAATCAAATCAATCAATGCGACGTAGGAAAGAAATCTCTAATGAGATGGGGAACATTATTACTTGTCCATTTGGTGCCCGACTTGATATTTATTGATTAAAATCATAGGATCTAGATCCTTTTGTTGGTTTTTAGCACACTACTTGATAAGGGTTGGGGGTTACTACTGCTTAATGTGCAGTAGGAACTACCGTGCCTTTTATTATTAGTTTTGGTTGTTCATTAATTAAAGGGTCTGGAATGGGTTTGGATTCTCTCGAATTGGTCATCTCAACTTGAGAAAGCGTTTGGACTTAGTGGACCAATGATCTAAACCGTTCACTTTTTAGGACTCGTTGAGTAGAATATTTATGCAAAAAGTTAAAATGATCGGACATTAGTAGCTATATATTTAAATCACATTTTTATTACAAAAAAAATAGATGACTATTCTTGAATTTATAATTGTCGTCAACTTTCTTAAAACAAATGTGATTCAAACATATAGTTATTGATGTTCAATTATCTTAATTTTTTGTGTAAATATTCTATTCATCGAGTCCTAAAAAGTGAACAGGTCAAAATCACGAAGATCAGCCTCAAAATGGGCCTACTAAACTCAAACACTTTCTTAAGTTCGATGGTCAACTTGAGAGAATCCAAACCTTAGTTAAACTACACAAATTTGATTGTTGATTTTTATTTTTGTTTCTTCAAAATATTTTACTTTTGGATTTTGTGCATCACTTGTAGAGAATAAAAAATTAATATTTATATAATTCTCAATGCCAAAATGTTGTTTCATAATTTACCAACTTAGTAAGGTATTAATATTATTTAACTACTTGATTTCAAATTTTCTAGATTTATTTTTTAAATTGCTGATAAATATTTCAAAACATTTTTATGTTCTATTTTGTTCACTAAAATAAAATGGAACACAATGACCATTCCATCATAATATTCATTCTCAAGTGCATATATATTTGTTTATAAATAAATTTCATTCCAATGCATATTTGTTTATGTATAAATTTTATTCCATCATAATATTCATTTTTAAATAAATGTATAAACAAAAATTAAATATGCAAAAATGTGTGGATATGTGAGCCTATTAATAAAATTAAGGGACAATTTTAAAAAATAAATAAAATAAAATAAAATAAACAAAACCAAGCCTTAAGTCTCATCAAATGGGGTCGGCTACATGAATAAAGAGGTAGGGTCTCGCTTTCCTTTTGTCACTCAAGCATACAGCATCTGCTGTGCGTAGGCCCCTTCTTCCCTTCCCTCTCTTAGGAAAACTCTTGAAGTACATCTTTCATTATTTCAGTATTGGGACTAAAGTCAAGTGGGAAAACAACAACAATTTTGTCCAATAAAACCATAGGGTTTGGCTTCCTTCCAGTCCTGGACTAGGAGGGTGCTATTGGGCCCGTGGGGGCCCACTACGAGTCCCGTTTTGATAATCTGAACTGTTTAATGTGTAGAACTCGTCGAGTATTATATATTTATAAAAAATCACGTTGATCGGATATCGATAGTTACATGATCAAATAAGTTTTGTATAAAAAAAAAAATAATAGATGATGAAAAAATAAACGGTTGACAGAAATCTGATCCGATAAAATAGCTATCAATATTCTATCAACATAATTTTTTACAGGCATATAGTACTCGATGAATTTTATATATTAAACGATTCAGATTATTGAATTAGGACTCGTGGTGGGCCTTCACGGGCTCAACAGTACCTTCCAGTTCGTGATTGGACTGGATGGAAGCCAATCCCAAAACAATAAACATCATTCCAATCCTTTGGCCTTCACAAACAAACAGTCTGACAGTCGCATCCGCAATAATCTCACAGAACATCAATTAGTCTACAGAAGACTCAAAATATGACTAAATTAAAGTGTTTGCTTGGTTGAGTTTTCAATACTTGTTTTCTATATATTTTTGTAAAAATTAGAAACAAATTTGATACAAAAAATATGTTGTTGATTTTTTAAAATATTTCCTCCTTAAAAAATAAAATTATATAAAAAGAATAAGTATTTTGGATACTTTTCACAAAAATTTTTGAAAAATTTTCAGAAAAACAAATTATGAAACTCAACCAAACAAAGAGATGTTTGGGTGTTTATGAACTTATTGGTGTTGTGGTAGGACAATGAAGGAAATAGGCAAATAAAGGCAATGAATAAGGAAAGAGGTGGTAGATGGGAGAAAATTCTATTTTCATACATACTTAACTTAGTGCACACACTTAATGAAATATTATTTTAATGACAATTGTACCCTAAAGTAAAATGACTATAATAGACATCCACCAACACTCATAATATTATATCAAAATATTCTTTGTATATGTCTTTTTTTTTTTAAAAAAACCATGTCCATCTTTTGAGTGAAAAAAAAAACTGAACCCTAATTTCTTTATTGTATATCACTTCTTCCATTGTTTCTATTTAGCGAAGACCAAATCTCCCAACGAGTCTCCGATCTCGCCTCTTAGATCACTGATGACTTCACCATCGATGCCGTCTCTTCATCCCCTCCGGTCGGCGTGTGACTACCACACTTTTCATGCATCATGAATATTAAATTGCTCATACCTTCATGTTACATGTCATATGTTTATGTGATTTGAGACTTGAAGTATTAGGAGAAGGAGGAAAAGGAGCATGAAAAGTTAGGAACTTGTTTGTTGTGTGTTAGAATTTTGAGTTAGGAGGTAGTTTAGAGCTTGATTTGAAAATCATAGGATATGCCTACACTTTAAGTGAGAAGCCTAAAGACTTTAGTCTAATAAATCTGACCTTTTCATGCTATGTGTTATACTACTAAGAAGGATTAGTATTAATTAAATATAATTAGGGAATCTTAATAAGAATTAAGAATCAACTTAGTTACCTAAGTATGACTTAGATTAAGTAAGCCTAAATGAGCAATATGATTGGTTTAGAGATGTTTCAACCTTTGCCCTAGCTACACATAATAAAACCTCTAATTGCTAATTCAACCCAATAGAATTTTGCTGGAGACAGGTGAGAAGAGTGGGGAGGAAGAAAGAAAAGAGGAGAAAAAAAGAAGGAAAAAGGGGGAAAATGGAGAAACTCAAGAATCTCAACAGAAATCCGACCTAGAAGTGTTCTAAGGTAAGAATTCAACTCTAAATCTTGTAGTAAACTCATCAAACATCAAAGAATAGGAAGAAATTGGAACCAAAAAGAGGTAAAAATGAACTTAGAAGAGATAGAAGAAAAGTTAAGTTAGGAAGGAAAATGTCACGCCCCAAAATTTGGATAATTAAATATTAAATTAGGATTAAACCCTAATCAATATTTCGTCATCCAAATCCTAGGAGTGAAACAAAATCTGAACGTACTCGTCTCCATAAGGTTTATGTAAATCTCCATGTTCAAAAGATTACAAGGGATAAAAAAAAAAAACTAACAAAATGCCAACCAAACCATCTACTATAATTTCATAACTATCCAATACCTCCAACATTGAAATAACAACTAATCAAAACAACTTAAATAATGTAAAGTTGAAAAATAACCTATAATGTCAAATTGTCAAAATATTAAGGTAATAAAAAAATAATAAATACAATAAACTAATATCAACCTTAAGCTTAAGAAAATAAAAGAGCATCTAAAATCTGGTTAGAAGGCCCGTATCCACACACGAAACCAATAAAAATGAGCTCGTTTCGTAGGTTAAAACGTCTAAAATCTGCATTGCTAAAATGAACAAAAATTGTTGTAAACAAGATCATCCCATTACAAGTTTTAATCAATCTTTTTAGTAAAAAGTTAAAATACAAAAGTTATCTAAAATTACGTATACATGTCTCTGCTCAAATTTTGTAATTTATTGAGATCACTTACTATTTTTTTTTTTTAGATGTACAAATCAAAGCAAATCAAACTATACCAATAAGTTCATATTTAATTCTTTGTACTTTAACTCCACTACTTCGACCCTTCACTTCCGGCCTACACATATATCCCATGTGCCTCTTGTATACTTAATACCTCTCTGAAGCCAAACTCGCACGGGGATATCGTCCCAAGTTTGACTCACACTCCTCGGATGGTTAGCATATACGTACGTGCATAAATCAAAGCACTCGCCTACTCCTGAGAACGAGACAACAATATATATATATACAATCTCTCATCTACTCATGAGAACAAACATAACAATGCCAAGCCTAAGACATTTAAATAAATTTCATAATCTTCATCTTTTTTTTATATACTCTTTCTCACCAACACTCAAATAAAACAACAATCCATGGAGTCATGATGGAGTGTAAGGAATTTATCTATGGGTTCTAAGTTTATTTTAATTTCATATATCCATGAGTGTGATTACAATCATAAAATAAATACATATAAAAATCCTAAACTTTACATACACATCTAACCAAATAATGAAATCAATCCATCATCTACATACAAATACAAAATCAAACCAACATCAAATAAATCAAAATAAATAAATCAAAACAACGAATTAAACATAAATCAAGAAAAGTGGGTTTTGCACTCACAATTATTTTTTGAAGATTCAAGAAATATTTGAAGAATTAATGAAGCCACCAAAACAAAATCCTAATTTATTTTATTTTTCTCCACCCCACCTCTCTTTCTCATCTCTCTTTTCACTCTCTCTGCTGCACTCACACTTTCCCTCTCTTGGCTGCACTAGCTCTCTCTCTCTCACAGCTGCTCTCTCTCTCTCTCTTTTCTCTTTCTAATGCGGCCTCTTACAATTTAACCTAATTGACTATTATATAATATTATATAAATACACATAAATATAACATATATAAATATAAATATAAGATCAATATATATATAAATATAAGATCAATATATATATATAATATAAATATATATAAATATTTGAATTAATTCTATGTAATTAAATAACATATTAAATTAATTAAATACCACATTAAATTTTCAGGTAGCCACATAATTAATAAAGCCAAAAATAAACTAAAGTAATAATAATAAATAATGACTTACGAAAAATTAGGATCCCTATAGAAAAATGGTAGAAAACTTAGAAAGCTCACTCTTTTGATTGAAGTCTTGGTGTTCTTGATGCATTTGAATCCTTATTTTCATATAGTCTTATGATTTGCAAGAGTTTTCATGATTTAATCCATGTTTTGAAGCAAAAGAAAAGAGAAGTTTTGACAAAGTTTGAAAAAGAGTTAAATTTAGAGTTTTGGATGTTTTGATTTAGAAAACAATTATAATTTTATGTTTTTTATTGATTTTGCATGTTTTTGGGTGTTTTGGCTTGAAACCTAGCTTGGAAAGTGGAAGAGAATAGCTTAGAACAAACAAGTATTCTCGACAGCAGGTTTTTACCTAGCACCGCACGTGCAGTGGGGCTTTCCGCACGTGCGGCAGTCCTTCACCAACCCACTTTTAGCTATTGAAATAATTGCACGTGCCCCCGCACGTGCGGACAGGGTTCTGCACATGCGGCCCTGTACCACCGCACGTGCAGTTTGTAGGACATCGAACCGTTTTGTTTTCTCTTCGTTTCCTTCTTCCTTCAGACATCCTTATACGCATTTTGAACCTTAATAAAGATTGAATGCATTTAGAAACCAACCCAAAATGAGTTAGAACAAAAATGAAAAGATAAGTAGAAACCGATTAAACTTGTTTGTGTTTAGAAAGTTCAATGTCTCGTTCTTATTTTGTATAGGTCAAGCTTTGGAAGGAAAGAACACCTTGTCAAACCTAGCCGTTTGTGAGTAGTAGTGTAGTAAAGTTATGTTTTTAAAGTTATATTTTGAAATGCAAATATATGATATGTTTAGAAACTTATATTATTATTTTGTTATGAATGAACATCATATACTCTTGTAGCATCTAGTGCGATGACATCTTGGACTTATTTGTTATTGGGAATCATGCCAATAACCTCTTGCTAACTGAGCTCTATCACCTATTGTGGCCTCTCGTCTTGTGAATCGAAATACCTTGATAATAGTCATCGTTATGTATATGACAATCTTGTTTTGCTTCAAGAACTATACTACGTTCAATTGCTTGCATGCTTGGTTTTGCTAAACTTGCAACTGTTCATTCATTAGCGATTTTACTATATTACTATTCACTGAGTATTGGCTCACCCCTTTTCCTATATGTATGTAGGTGATGTCGTGGATCCTGGGCTAAGAGAGCAAGCTAGGAGTCTTTTGTTTTGTTTTCCTACTTTTGAGAGCGGTCCAAGAACTTTATGTTAGACTTTAGTTTTGATTGTATATATTGTGAATTATGTACTTATTTGTAGATGTTGTTGT
This sequence comes from Camellia oleifera, assembly GCA_022316695.1. NCBI lineage: Eukaryota > Viridiplantae > Streptophyta > Magnoliopsida > Ericales > Theaceae > Camellia > Camellia oleifera. Next base: position 52,249,119 of record CM039306.1, read on the forward strand.
ACTAAGAAGACTAAGAGAAATAAATAAATTTTGCTTGTATGTTCATGTGATCTATGCACAGCTCTGGATAGACTTTTGGTAATTAATGGACTGTAGTTGATTTTCTGCTTAAGCCCCAATGTTTTTAGTCCAACCTCATTTTGTCTTGTCAAGCCTTAGGTAGTTAGACACTACTGGCCGGTCATGTCTGCTATCCTGCTTGGGGCGGGATGGGGATGTGACATAGCCTTGGCATCGCCACTGGCACCTTTTTGTTCCTAGCCGACCTTGTCAGAAAGATCAAACTTCCCGTCAACGTTAACTTCATTCGAGCCAAGTCGTACGGCTCGGAATGCTATCAAACGAGGCTCCGAGAATTTCATTTGACTTGAAGATCAACATTCAAGGAAAGCACGTAATTCTAGAACTGTTTACATCATTCAATTTGATTTTTAGTTGTTTCGTCTATGTTTTGTAGTTGTGTGGTATCTAACTGTGTGAAGATGAAGATTTTTTGTCTTCTAATTTTTTGGTTGCATAATGACTCGTGAAGCAATTTCATTTTGTGACATTTGATTGATGTTTGCTTCTCTATTTATTTATTTATTTTTAAAGAACAAACATTTAGATTGAAAGGGACTTCATTTTGTGACTTTTATGTTTGCTTCAATGAAATGAACCACCATAGTCTTCAATGGAGGATGGAGGTTTTCAACAGTCTTCACTTCACTTTGACTGTTGAAGTTTGTTTGAAATCATAGTAGTATCTACAATTTTCAACAAGTTTGTGGGGGAGAATTGATGTGGTGTATAGGGGTGAGCAGCGGATATACCGATCCACCAAAACCAACCGAATCAAACCAATCTGTCGCATTTTAGACGGATGCGTGATGACGAGCAAAAGGTTGCGGATTAATTTTCTCCAATCTGCCAAACTGGAGGACGGATGGTGGATTTGAGATTCCTTTGGCTGCAACCGAACTACCAAACCGCAAGCACCCCTAGTAATTTATTAGACTTTGTGTTTTCAGTTTGTTTAAATAGTCTGTTTGTGTTTTCAATTAAAAAAGAGTTTAAATATTCTGTTGAAAAAAAGTTTTCAACTTGAATATCTTTTTTGAATTGAAAAAAATAAACGTATTATTTATCTATATTTTTTTGTTTTTAAATCTATCTCTAAAAATAATAAATAGAAAATATGATATATGCTGGTTGGTTTTTGTTTTCAAAAACAGATATAGATGTAACAATACAAAGACATACAATCTAGTATATGGATGAGACGTGTAGTGATTGTGATATTCTAAAGTTTTAAACTTTCTTGCTTTAGATGAGGCATGCAATGATTGTAATATTTTTTTAAATCATTGACTGTAATACTTTTTTTTTTCTTTTTTTGAGAAAGTGTACAAGTTGAATTATGTTGAAAATTTATAAAATTTTAAACCGCCAAACCGATTCGCATCCATCCGCCAAACCGCTAATCCGCTCAATCCACATCCGCCGGATTGGCGGACGGATGCAAATTGATTTTATAGCGACCCCGGTCTTTTCCCATTTGATTATTGTATCCGGACTTATGTTCCGTGGATTCCGTTGTCATATTGTTGTTGTTGTTGTCCTTTATTTCTTCAGTTGTGAGTTATGGGATTTGTTGGGCAGGTTGATTACAGGTTGGTTGGGTTTAGAAACCAAGTGTTGATGTCCAATTTTCTGCTTGGTCGCTCGAGCGAGGCTTTTGTTTTTGGTCCGTCGCTCGAGCGAGCCTTTCTTGGCTCGAGCGAGGATTGCGTCCAGTACTTGACCTGAGAGTAGTGTTCGCTAGCTCGAGCGAGCTTATCTTCGCTCGAGCGAACTGTTTTGTTCTTCGCTCAAGCGAGCCTTTCTTGGCTCGAGCGAGGATTTTCTGTGTCTGGTCGCTCGATCGACCGAGTCTTCGCTCGAGCGAGCCTATTTTGTTTAAATACGCAGCAGCGTGTTTCAGATCATATTTTTCAGCCTCTTTCAGTTTATGAAACCCTAGGTTACGAGTTCTCTCTCTCCCAACTCACCTTTTCTCCTAGGATTGATCTATCTAGAGTGGATTTCTACCCTAGTTCCTTCACAAATAAGATAGAGGAGAGTGAGGGCTTTCATTTAATCTGAGCAATTGTTGGTTTGGAGCACTTTGAAGTTTGGGCATCGTCTTCATCTTCCCTCTTTTTGAGTTATTTCTTCGAGGTAGGGATTTCCTACTCCATTTATACGTTTTAATCCTAAGTGGTGGTATTTTGGTATGTGGGGGTAGTTTGGTAATTTTGGGAGAAACCTTAGGGTTTGTCATAGATTAATTTATATAATTAATTTAAGGGAATATTGTGATATTGGGTTTAATTCATGAGATTGGGGAACTTAGTGATTTAACTATGTAATTGGGTAGTTTAAACTATGAGAATGATGAAATTTCATTGTGTTGTTATATTTATTTCTTGTTTAGAAATAATTGTTTTGGGCTATCGGTGGAGGATAGCCATTGATTGTTGTAGACCTTGCATGCGGCTTAGGTATAACTGAAATTGAGTCATTTATTTGACTATTGAATTAATACAGAATATTCGTGTATTGATTATGTGTTGTGTATGTCAAGTATTGATTATGTTGCATATGCATTTGGTTTTGGAGGAGATAGGGGATGAACTCCACGGTTTAGGGGAAGATAGGGGATGGACCTCTAAACCGGACTTGTTGGGAGGAGATAGGGGATGGACTCCAGTAGCATCACATATGTGGGTGCTTATTGATAATAGAAATATTTCTATTAGTTGTTGATATGATACATCACCACCATGTGTATCTGTAGGGAAGTATGGAAGTGGATTTGATTGAGATTGTTATAACAGCAGCATGTGTGTTTATTTGGTTATAAGAAAGGTTCAACCTGATCTGTTATCCTTGTTGAGTTGTTTGGCCAGGTTCTGAGCCATGTCTGTATAAATGGAAGGTGTATTGTGTCATAGACCATGTGTCATAGACAATGTAGACATTCGTGTCATAAAATTTTAAATTGATTACCTTGTGTTAACCATGTATCGGGTGTTACTGCTTTAGTTAATTCTTATGCTTGGTTTAGTATTTCTCTACTGGGCTGTGGCTCACCCTATATGGGAACTTCATTTTCAGGTTCAGGTGGTTCACTACCTCCAAAGACTTAGCTTGTGAGAATTTGGACTTGAAGACTTGCTTTATATGTTTTATTTGTTTTATTTGAACTATGTAAATATTCAAGCCTAGGGCTTTATTTGTTTTGAGTTAGAACTCATGGAATTGTGTCCAAGTGTTGGCTTGGCAAGATGTAAGCCCGTAGGGCATTTATTTTGGATGTTTTATTTCGTAATACTCTGATGAATGAAATAATATAATGTTTTCTTTTAATAATGTATGTTATGTTTTATATTTAATGGGCTAAATTTTGAGGGCGTTACAACTTGGTATCAGAGCGTACCGGGTTCGAATACTTTTGGTACGTGGGAAGTGATTAGTATCACAATGGGTTTGTCTCGTTTGATAGAGACTTAGTGTAATGATTGTATGCTTATATGATAACATGTTTATGTGACTATGTGGGTATGGAATGTAGTTTCTAGGATGTTGATTGGACCCTTGAGTCTCTGAAAGTCTTGTTGGAAGGCACTTGATCAATGTTGTTTCCAATCGGAACTTTAGTGACGCCTCGGGACTATCATTATCCAGGAATGAAATTCGTAGGTGCTTATGTGATTATGTGCTTACGTGGTGTGATTTATTGTTGTCCAATGTATTAGGACGCGAGTGTCATAGTTTTGGCATATTATTTAGAGTGCTAACGTCTTTGTTTCCTTTATTAGGATGTCAGGACGAGGACGAGGTCGTGGTAGGCGTGGTAGGCAGGCCAGGCAAGAAGTGCCTATACCGGAGGAAATTCCGGCAGTTCAGGAGGGTGTTGGCCAGGCCAATGTGGCCGAGCCAGTAAGACAGCAGGTTATGGGCGCTTTGGCCCAAGAGATAGCAGGAGCTTTTAGGGAGTCAGTGGGCATTCTTAGGGCTCAGAATCAGGCTCAGGTTGTTATGGCAGATACAGGACCTTCTTTTCTGAAGAGAGAGTTCTTCCGGTCTCACCCGGACGAGTTTTTAGGTGATCCTAGCGAGCCGCTTAAGGCAGACGAATGGCTCGAACAGACAACGAAAACGTTTGAGATGCTAGGCATCGAAGACGAGGCACTGAAGGTGACCTTGGCATCTTTTTAGCTGAAAGGGGATGCGGGTCAATGGTGGAAGTTCACCAAGGGTCGTATTGGAGGTACTTGGAAGGCTTTTGTTGACGCTTTTCAGGAGAAGTACCTATCTCCAGCTGTTCAGGAGAAGTTGAGAGATCAGTTCTGCCATCTTTAGCAGAACAGTTTATCAGTGGCCGAGTTTGAGGCTGCATTCACTAGTTTGTCCAGGTTTGCACCTGAGTTGGCGGCGACTGAGGAACGCCGTTGCATTGAGTTTGAGAAGAAGTTGAGGCGTGGCCTCATGCTGAGAGTTGTTGGGTCTATGATTCGGGATTTTGGGCGTTTGGTTGATGCAGCAGCCCATACCGAGACTATGATGCAGGAAGAGGGGGAAAGGCAGAAAGGCTCCAAGAGGAGTCAGGATGGCCAGAGTGAGGGCAGAAGACAGAGGGGTTTCACTCCTCAGCAGCCTCAGAGTAGTTTTTCTAGATCTACTTTGCCAGTGCCGAGTGTTAGTTCTGGGAAAGGCAGTCAAGGAGACATTACCTGTTTCAAGTGTGGTCAGCTGGGCCACAAGTCTCCAGTTTGTCCTCAGAGGGGAGGAGTTCAGAGAGCAGCATCTTCTTCGGCTCGATCTCAGAGCCAGAGTCAGGGCAGAGGCCAGCCGCTCTCTTGTTTTTAGTGCGGTCAACCGGGGCACATGAAGCGGTTTTGCCCACAGTTGGGTGGCACATCTGGTGCACCTGTTTCGAGGCAGACTCAGAGTCAGCTGCCTGCTCCGTCAGTTCAGGCCTCGAGGGCCAATCAGGGGGCTTCTTCGTCCCAGTCTGTGCAGCAGTCTTCTGCTCCGAGGGGTGAGCAGGTTGATCAGAGGTCGTCTGGGCGCGTGTATGCTGTTACCGCGCAGGATCTTGTACCGGCTCCGTCGGTTGTGAGAGGTACCTTCTTGTTTTGCAATTTAGTTGCTAGTGTTTTGAGCGATACGGTTGCATCTCATTCGTTTGTGTCTGCTGCATTCGCATCTATTTTGGAGTTGGAGTTAGCACAGTTAGCATCTCCTATTTGTGTAGTGTCACCTCTTGGGGGTGAATTGATTTTGAAACAAGGAGTTAGGGGTTGTGATATAGAGGTCGATGATCATAGAATCCCTTTTTCTTTTGTGGTTATGCCCATGAAGGGCTTCGATGTTATTTTGGGTATGGACTGGTTATCGTCATACCGAGCAGTTATTGATTGCTACCGTCAGAGGGTCACTTGTTGTACCGTGAACGGGGAGCGTTTTCATTTTCTGGGGGACAGGGTTGGTAGTGTTTTGCCACCGGGGTATGATCCGCGAGGGCGGAGTGAGCTTAGTGGTCTACTTGCTAGCTTTGAGAGTAGTGAGTGTGATAAGACCCAGATTGTATTGCCGAGGGTGGTTTGTGAGTATTCGGACGTTTTTTCCGAGGATCTTGTTAGTTTGCCACCTCAGCGAGAGATTGAGTTCTCCATTGATTTAGTGCCCGGCACGGCGCCGATTTCTATGGCACCTTACCGTTTTGCCCCAGCCGAGTTAGTTGAATTGAAGGTTCAACTCCAGGAGTTGTTAGATAAGGGCTATATCCGTCCTAGTGTTTCGCCGTGGGGAGCACCGGCCCTCTTTGCTAAGAAGAAAGGTGGTGCTTTGAGATTGTGTATTGATTACAGGAAATTGAATCGGGCTACGGTTAAGAATAAGTATCCTATGCCCCGTATTGATGATTTGTTTGACTAGTTGAAGGGTTCCCGTTGTTTCTCTAAGATAGATTTGAGATCGGGTTATCATCAGTTGAGAGTCAGGGAGGAGGATATTCCTAAGACGGCATTCCGTACGCGGTATGGTCATTATGAGTTTCTGGTGATGCCGTTTGGGCTCACCAATGCACCGGCAGTGTTTATGGATTTGATGAACCGGATCTTCTGGGAATTCTTGGATCGTTTTGTGGTCGTCTTCGTGGACGACATTCTGATTTATTCACCTTCGAGGGAGGAGCACGAGGAACACTTGAGAGTGGTGCTTGAGTTACTTAGAGCCCATAAGCTTTATGCTAAGTTTGGGAAGTGTGAATTCTGGCTAGAAGAGGTGAAGTTTTTAGGCCACGTAGTTTCTGGGAAATGGGTGTCTGTTGATACATCCAAGATTGAGGCAGTGCAAGATTGGGCACAGCCTAAGAGTGTGTTTGAGATCCGCAGTTTTCTGGGATTAACTGGGTACTATCGCCGATTTGTGAAGGATTTCTCCAGGTTAGCTTCACCGTTGACTAGATTGACTCGGAAGGGAGTCAAATTTGTATGGAGTGAGACTTGTGAAAAGTCGTTTCAGGAGTTGAAGGTTAGATTGACCACCGCTCCGGTCTTGATTATTCCGGAGAGAGGGTTGGGTTATGCAGTTTACTGTGACGCCTCACGTGAGGGTCTGGGTTGTGTGTTGATGCAAGAGGGGAAAGTGGTTGCCTATGGCTCACGTCAGTTGAAAATTCATGAGAAGAATTACCCTACGCACGACTTAGAGTTAGCAGCTGTAATATTTGCCTTGAAGATTTGGAGGCATTATCTGTATGGTGAGAAATTTGAGGTATTCTCCGATCATAAGAGTCTGAAATATCTATTCACACAGAAAGACTTGAACTTGAGGCAGATGAGGTGGATGGAGTTCATTGAGGATTATGACTTTGAGTTGCACTATCATCCGGGAAAGGCCAATGTTGTGGTCGATGCCCTTAGTAGGAAATCTGTTGGTGACGTAGCTAGTATAGCCATCCGAGAGTGGGAGATGTTGGGTGCACTTGGGGAGTTTGATTTGCTTCTGGGTGAATCCGTTGAGGCTGCGGCCTTGTTTTCTGTTATTGCGCAGCCTACACTTGTGACTCGAGTGTTAGAGGCTCAGAGGGGTGATCTTGAGGTAGAATCTCTCCGAGAGAAGATTTCCAGTGGGAAGGTTGAGAAGGGTTTAGCGGTGTATCCCGACCTGAGTGTGAGATACCGAGACCGTTTGTTTGTGCTGGAGTCTTGCCGAAAGGAGGTACTCCGAGAGTTTCATCATTCGCGCCTTGCGGTGCATCCGGGAGGCACTAAGATGTATCGGGATTTGGGTCGCCAGTTTTGGTGGCGGGGTATGAAGAGAGATGTGGCAGCTTTCGTATCTAAGTGTCTTACTTGTCAGCAAGTGAAGGTCGAGCATCAGAGGCCAGCGGGTTTGTTGCAACCCTTGCCTATTGCCGAGTGGAAGTGGGAGCATGTCACTATGGACTTCGTTGTGGGTCTTCCGAGGACTCAGCGTGGTAGTGATACTATTTGGGTGGTTGTAGACCGGTTGACGAAGTCAGCGCACTTCATTCCTATGCGTGTTAGAGATTCGGTAGATCATCTTGCCGACTTATATATCCGGGACATAGTGAGGTTGCACGGGGTTCCAGTGACGATCGTCTCAGATAGAGATCCTCGTTTTACTGCCAGGTTGTGGCAGAGTTTGCAGAGTGCTTTAGGCACTAAGTTGACCTTTAGCACAACTTACCATCCTCAGACTGACGGGCAGTCCGAGCGTACTATTCAGATCCTTGAGGATATGCTTCGGGGTTGTGTTCTCGACTTTAGTGGGTCGTGGGAGAGGCACTTACCATTAGTGGAGTTTGCCTACAACAACAGCTTTCAGTCTAGTATCGGTATGGCACCGTTTGAGGCCTTGTATGGCCGACCGTGTAGATCTCCTGTTTGTTGGGCCGAGGTGGGTGATGCACCTTTGTTGGGTCCGGAGTTGGTGAGGGAAACGACGGAGAAAGTTGAGCTTATCCGTAAGAGGCTCGTTACAGCCCAGAGTCGTCAGAAATCTTATGCTGACCGTAGGAGGAGACCTCTGGTGTTTGAGGTGGGTGATCATGTCTTTCTGAAGATATCACCCAAACGAGGTTTGATGAGGTTTGGGAAGAGCGGGAAGTTGTCCCCTCGGTTTATTGGGCCTTTTGAGATCCTTGAGAGGATTGGCGAGGCTGCTTATCGTTTAGCTTTGCCACCGCAGTTATCCGGAGTTCATGACGTGTTTCATGTGAGTATGCTTCGGAAGTATGAGCCAGATCCGTCACATGTGTTGGATTGGACTGATTTAGTTGTTGATGAGGATGTCTCGTATGAGGAGAGACCGGTACGGGTTTTGGATAGGCGGGATCAAGTTTTGCGTGGCAAGACCATCCCTTTGGTGAAAGTTCTGTGGAAGCATCACGGAGTGGAGGAGGCCACATGGGAACGTGAGTTGGAAGTCCGTGAGAAATATCCGGATATGTTTATTGAATTGTAATCTTGTATTTAGATTATATAATATTGTGGAACTTGAGAATTTTATATATGTCTTAAGTTGGAAAACATTGAGAAAGTTTTGGGTTTAATGTTAACATCTGAACTTGCCTTTTTATGGAAGTGAAATATAACATTTATATATTGACTGTGTTGTTTATATCATGAACTTGAATAATGATATGGAAATTGTTAACATTGAAAGGAATAATGCATAATATTGATGCAGGTTGAATATATGTTGATTTATACATATTGTGAGATGCCTCTTGATAAGAGATGAAGTGACCGGTATCGGGTCAAGTTGTTGTTTATTGTTTTATAATACCATTGGGAATTGAGAAAAAACCTGTTTTTACAAACTTATGCTTAATTTCGGGGACGAAATTCTTTTAAGGGGGGGAGGTTATAGCGACCCCGGTCTTTTCCCATTTGATTATTGTATCCGAACTTATGTTCCGTGGATTCCGTTGTCATATTGTTGTTGTTGTTGTCCTTTATTTCTTCAGTTGTGAGTTATGGGATTTGTTGGGCAGGTTGATTACAGGTTGGTTGGGTTTAGAAACCAAGTGTTGATGTCCAGTTTTCTGCTTGGTCGCTCGAGCGAGCTTCTCTTCGCTCGAGCGAGGCTTTTGTTTTTGGTCCGTCGCTCGAGCGAGCCTTTCTTGGCTCGAGCGAGGATTACGTCCAGTACTTGACCTGAGAGCAGTGTTCGCTAGCTCGAGCGAGCTTATCTTCGCTCGAGCGAACTGTTTTGTTCTTCGCTCGAGCGAGCCTTTCTTGGCTCGAGCGAGGATTTTCTGTGTCTGGTCGCTCGATCGACCGGGTCTTCGCTCGAGCGAGCCTATTTTGTTTAAATACGCAGCAGCGTGTTTCAGATCATATTTTTCAGCCTCTTTCAGTTTATGAAACTCTAGGTTACGAGTTCTCTCTCTCCCAACTCACCTTCTCTCCTAGGATTGATCTATCTAGAGTGGATTTCTACCCTAGTTCCTTCACAAATAAGATAGAGGAGAGTGAGGGCTTTCATTTAATCTGAGCAATTGTTGGTTTGGAGCACTTTGAAGTTTGGGCATCGTCTTTATCTTCCCTCTTTTTGAGTTATTTCTTCGAGGTAGGGATTTCCTACTCCATTTATACGTTTTAATCCTAAGTGGTGGTATTTTGGTATGTGGGGGTAGTTTGGTAATTTTGGGAGAAACCTTAGGGTTTGTCATAGATTAATTTATATAATTAATTTAAGGGAATATTGTGATATTGGATTTAATTCATGAGATTGGGGAACTTAGTGATTTAACTATGTAATTGGGTAGTTTAAATTATGAGAATGATGAAATTTCATTGTGTTGTTATATTTATTTCTTGTTTAGAAATAATTGTTTTGGGCTATCGGTGGAGGATAGCCATTGATTGTTGTAGACCTTGCATGCGGCTTAGGTATAACTGAAATTGAGTCATTTATTTGACTGTTGAATTAATACAGAATATTCGTGTATTGATTATGTGTTGTGTATGTCAAGTATTGATTATGTTGCATATGCATTTGGTTTTGGAGGAGATAGGGGATGAACTCCACGGTTTAGGGGAAGATAGGGGATGGACCTCTAAACCGGACTTATTGGGAGAAGATAGGGGATGGACTCCAGTAGCATCACATATGTGGGTGCTTATTGATAATAGAAATATTTCTATTAGTTGTTGATATGATACATCACCACCATGTGTATCTGTAGGGAAGTATGGAAGTGGATTTGATTGAGATTGTTATAACACCAGCATGTGTGTTTATTTGGTTATAAGAAAGGTTCAACCTGATCTGTTATCCTTGTTGAGTTGTTTGGCCAGGTTCTGAGCCATGTCTGTATAAATGGAAGGTGTATTGTGTCATAGACCATGTGTCATAGACAATGTAGACATTCGTGTCATAAAATTTTAAATTGATTACTTTGTGTTAACCATGTATCGGGTGTTACTGCTTTAGTTAATTCTTATGCTTGGTTTAGTATTTCTCTACTGGGCTGTGGCTCACCCTATATGGGAACTTCATTTTCAGGTTCAGGTGGTTCACTACCTCCAAAGACTTAGCTTGTGAGAATTTGGACTTGAAGACTTGCTTTATATGTTTTATTTGTTTTATTTGAACTATGTAAACATTCAAGCCTGGGGCTTTATTTGTTTTGAGTTAGAACTCATGGAATTGTGTCCAAGTGTTGGCTTGGCAAGATGTAAGCCCGTAGGGCATTTATTTTGGATGTTTTATTTCGTAATACTCTGATGAATGAAATAATATAATGTTTTCTTTTAATAATGTATGTTATGTTTTATATTTAATGGGCTAAATTTTGAGGGCGTTACAGATTTTCTCCAATCCGCCAATCTGACGGACGGATGGCGGATTGGAGGTTTCGTAACCACAACCGACCCGCGCCCATCCCTAGGTGTATGTAAATGTTATGAGTAAAGAGTATAATTGAAATTTTTAGTGTGTCGATTGAGAAGAATAAGTAATAATCAAAGTAATAAGTGTGTGCACTGAGAAATGATGTGCACTGAGGTAGGTAGGTTTGTAGAAATAGAATTTTTCATAGATATTTTTTTTAGTGGGGGGAGGGGGGGGACGGCAGTTATGGAACAATATGGGATTGTTTGGTAATGTTTAAATTTATAATTTTTTGTTTATATTGACAAAATTTTTGAAACTGTAAACAAAATTTAATTTGGTTTATCCTTTTGTTTACAAATTTGTAAACACAAAAAAAGAAAGTTTCACTTGTTGAATTAAAAAAAAATTTCCCCATTTTTTTCCTCTTTCTCTTTCCCTACTCATCACTACCACTGCCAACCACCTCTCAACGTAACAGCTACTTTTGGCCATCACCTTCTATGCTCGGCAACCACTTTTGGGCGACCAACATCTTCAATCGTTGGCAATCACTTTTGGCCACCACTTCTTATAACCAACAACCACGTCTAACCACCACCTCCGATGGCTAACAATTACCTCCCATCATCATTTTTAACCATCAACAACCACCTCTTCCATGTCACCCCTTTCACTTCTTTTCAAAAATAACTTTCTAAAATACATATGTACCAAATACGTTTCTTGTTTTTGTTTTTATCTAAAATAAAATAAATATATTTAAAATTTTATGCATACTAAAAACAATAAATTATAAATGTTATCAAATAACATTGAGAAGTTTGGGAGTGAAATTATAGATAAGAGAGAGGATGGTTTGAATTTTGAGGTTTGGGTTATAAATTTGGAGTTTTGGATCTTAAAATTGGACACAAATTAGTTTTGAGAGTAAATTAAGAATTATAAACACTAGGGATTAAAATGTGAAAAAATACTTGAAAGAAAGTGACAAAATTATGATATTTAAGAGGCAAAATGTAACTTGCCTATTTTATGCTAGATCGCATCACGTGGCTGTACAAATAGCAAAATTTTTTTTTTTTTTGGTTGACAAATTCGGTCAAAATCTACTCATAAGAAAAATTCTATTTACACAACATATTTATCTCATTACACCCTCTATTTGAGAATATATATATATATATTTTAACTTTACCTATATGTGAAATTACTTTTAAGGACAAAAGATAAAAATTAAAATATATTTTATTATCTCTTTCGTTTCTTTCTTTCTCATTTCTTTTTTTCTATTATACATTTACTTTCCAAAAATAAAAATCATAGTGTTTTGATAATAAAAGAAAGCAATGGACGAATAAATTGTGACAAAAGATCAACAAAAAAAAGTGAAATTGTGAGTTTTTTTTTTTATTTGTTTTTTTATGTTTTTGTTTTGTTTTTGAAGAGGGCTTTTTTATTTTTGTTTAGTGTACCAGAACTGAACAAAATCAAATAGCTTGAAATCACACTGCTGAACAAAAAATAAATATCCGGTAACATGCCAATGAACAAAAAATATTTGTTCAGTAATCTAGTACCGAACAAAAAATACATGCCTAGTAACTCACTGCTAAACATTTTCAATTTTATTTTTCTGGCATTTTATTTTTTATTACTTTGAAGGATTATGCTTCTATTCATTATTGTAAGACTAGTAGTGCATTATTAATGGACTACAGTCATGAATTTATTATAGATGAGATTTGTTAGATTTATCGACTTTCTAGTCATTCAATACCTCTGAAAGCAAGTAATTGGATTCGTTTTCATCACCTATGTATTAATGGATGGGAGAAAGTATATACTACTTGTATTGATCAATTTCATACATTTGTTAGACCTGGTGTAGTAACTACCGAAACTATCAACATAGATGGATTGTGATAACATTTGAGCGTGTTTTTATAAATCTTTGTATTGACAAATTTGAAGATATTTATATTGACAAATTTTATAAATGTTTTTATGGATGTTTGCATATTTCATGTTTTTATGGATATTTGATATTTTAAGGAAAGTGAATCTGTAAACATGCGACAACAGATGGCTGAACAAATCTAATTTGTTCGATAACATAACATCAGAATAATCTAAGTTGTTTAGCAATGTATAACTGAATTAGAAAAAAAAATGTTTTAAGGAAAGCAAATTTGTAAATGTGCAACAACAAATGGCTGGACAAATATAATTTGTTCAGTAATATAACATCGGAGTAATTCAAAAGGAATAGTAGTAATGAGAAAAGGCTGTAGAGATTTTGAAAAGGGTTTAATTTAGGGTTAGTTTTGGTATTATAAAGAGTGTAATGAGATTTTTAATTATTTCTTAAAGGTGTAATGAGAAAATCGGTATAAAGAGGTAAAATTGTAGTGTAAGTAGAATTTCCCAAACTTTAATGCATCAAGGATAAATACAAAAAGTTTTTCTTGAAAGGTCCAACATATACCATTATTACCAAAATATTCTAAGTGAATAATTTAATATTTTAAACTTTAAAATGATATAGTTTTTGATCTAAATGTCGATGTTTAATAAAATTAACATTTTTAGAATTCCCTCAACAAAAAATATCAAACAAGATCTAAGTTGACTATGAAATTCTTTTATAAAAAAAATTACCTTCGAAATTGGCGTAAATAATAACATATTTACTCATAGTAAAATGTTAACATGCTACTGACGACCAGAGTAAAACTTTACTATCTCCTTGAACAGGGCATCATTAAGAAAAAGAGAAATTTGAAAGGACAAAAGAAACAACAAATAAGCAGAGTAAAAATTAAAAGAAGCAATGAATAATACAAAACAATCCACAATGCTGTAAATTAATTAAACCAAGAAACAACTCAATAATGTAAAAAACATTAAAAAATTATAATGTAAAATTTCGCAACAAAATTCACAGGAGATTTGCTTAGCAGTTACAATATCCAAATATAAGTAAAAATAAACTTTTCACCAATGTTTTCAAAACCGGACCGGTGAGCGAATCGGAAAAGGGATTGGGTGGACAGGTCACCGGTTCAACCGTCGGGTCAAAGCGGTCGAACCGTGACGTCATAATTAATATTATTTAATTAAAAAATATAATTATAAATTATAAATATAAATATATATAAATAATCAAATAAAAATAAAAAGTGTTGCATAGTATTTATTAATAATATTTAATAAAGTCATAATTGATTAAAAAAAAAAGTCACTTATTTTAAAGAAATTAATTTTTTTAAACATTCCCTCCAAATAAATTGATTGAATGCTAGATTTAATTTTGGAGGGAAATGAAATTTTCAACTCTCCCTCCAATCAATATGTTTCAAATAATTTGAATGAATCCCACATAGAATTTTGTAGGTTCTCTTTGAAAAATCTTTTCCTATAAATAGGAATAGACTTTCATAATCTTCTCAAGTTTTCAATGAGACTCTTCCTTATGAGAGGAGACTCTTGAAATAAGAATTTTTAGTCAAAATTTTAAAATATATATATAAGAAAGAAAATAAAATAAAAAAGTAAAACCAAAAAAAAAAAAAAAAGACCGGTCTGACCCTCCCAACCCGGTCCGGGTCACCGGTTTTTCTCGGTTTTGGCCCCACTCCGGGTTCAGGGGGTTGACCAGACCGGAACAAGGCCCGATTCCCGGTCCAACCGGTTTGACCGGCCGGTCTAGTCCGGGTTTGAAAACATTGCTTCTCACCTCGTGGCCTTTCTCATCTTCCACTCCATCCAACCTTTCAAAACCCTCAATTTCTCTCTCTAAATCATATATCTTCTTCGCTTTCTCTAATTTCTCCCCCTTCATCTTATATTTCCCAAAAAGCTGCGAAATTGCTTCCGAATTCTTCTCGAACTTGTTCAGTTCATGTCGAAGGCTCAAGATTAGAGGGTGGGATTGGAGGTCGATTTGCTACCAAATCTGTTCAGTGTCAAAGTCGTTGACCAATAGGTGATCGAAGGGTAATTTGAGGATCAAGGGCTTGAGGGATGAAAATATGTACTCCGAGGCTAAGTGGAAGGCCTAAGAGAGGTTTGCCGATGGAAAGAGATTGAGTGGTGGGTTCGCCAACTTCAGATGATGGAGGGCATCAACGCCTACTCCTGTATCGTTTGAGGTTGCCATGACCGATTGAGGTCATATGTTTTTTTCTCTCACTCAAATCTCTTACATATATATATGGAAGGGTAAGACTGTCCAAAAAGAAACAGAAAATATTTATGTGTCTATGGACGTCGTGTTTTTATGGTCATGAGGCCCGTATCCACACTATTGTTGTGCCAACTTGCTTATCTTACATCGAAAGAGTCATCACTTAATTTTAAGGGAAATTAAGAAGCATGATCTGTCACAGCTAGAGATTTTCAAGTTTAGGAATAAGATAAAAAGGAAGGTCATTGAATGATACACCCCTTTTTATCCAATCTGAAAATTGGGCTCTACTAATATTTTATTTTATGATTTTAGTGATTAATTATTTCATACAAATTCATTAGGCCTAAAACCTTTACTAAACCTAAAATTAAGTGATTTGAATAAAATAAATACCATCCATTTTAGATTAAAATAATAAAACCATGTTTTACAAAAATAATTTTTGAATAAAAATAATTTTTTAAATGATCCATGGCAAATGGTAATAACTCAACCTAAAATATACAGTATTTATGAAAATATTCAAAACAAATAGTTTTGCATAAAAAAGTATTTAACTTGATTTATTGAAAAGATAATGCAATCAAAAACACACACACACAAGCTATGAAGAACGAGAATACTTACCCGGATGTCCACTCAAGCACCTTAGATGCTTTCATAAAATAAAAATGCACTCAATATACAACTAAACATACAAAATATGAACCTAAGCCCAGTTTGAGGCTACTAACATGATTTTATGCACAAATACAACATTTAACAAATAAAGAAAGTATGCTGAATAATATTATATGATCATCAAACTGAATATTACATGATTATTCTAAGCTAAACATGTTGTTTAAATAAAATAAACAAAACATGCAAAAAGGGCGAAAAACTTAAAGAAATATATAAACTACATTAAGAGGGTAATTTATATGTAAATTGGGTCGAGCTGGGTAATGGGCCATTCTGTGGGCCATAGTAAGAAGGGCTGAGTAAAAAGGCCTTGTAATTAGTCCGGTCCAGAGGAGCCTTGCAGATAGCCCGGTCCGAAAGAGCTTGGAGGTTAGCTCGGTTACCTCGGTCGGCGCGGTGACAGTTAGCTCGGTCAAACCATCTTGAGCCGAGATATTTTTGGCTTCTACTCATGACCTTACTGTTGAGTAGCTCGGTCCAAGTACGCTATGGTTAGCACGGTCTACAGGCGAAGCCAAGGTACATGTTACACATAAAGCGCCGAGATAAATGTAAACATGGGTATTATTAGCTCGGTTACATTGTCATTGTGCCATGGCAATGCTAGCTCAGTCGTTTGGACATACCACCGAGCTAGGACCATCTCACTTGGTTTAAGCAGTGAGGGAGGTATTGAAGGATAAACATTATTTTTTAGGAGAGTAATTCCTAAGAGGACTCTGCATGGAGAAATAAGAGTCCTACTAGGATTGTGCCACACGGAACCTATAAAAGCTCACAACATCACCTATGGAGAGGTAACATAACTTTGATTCCCAAATACATAGAGCTTTTCTCTATTTGTCTATTTTGCTGACTTAGGCATCGGGGAGGTATTCGGCACACACCCGCCGACTAGCTCACGTTTGTGTTTTCAGGGAGTAAAGCGACGACGTTTGGAGGAGCGCAGACTTGATCAACAGGATTATACGAGGACAATATTTCGTGCTCGTACAATTGGCACCATCTGTGGAAAGACCAGAACGAACAAAACCTCTTAATCAAGTTTTTCTCGCTAGTTGAAAGCAATGGCGCACAATAAAGATTTGCCGCATTCTGCCATCGACGGTCAAACCCCAGAGGGGAGTGGGAGGCGCGAAGGTTTGCCTTCTATTCCTCCCATGGCGAATTTGGAGCCCCAGCGGATAGAACCCTCGGAGGGATGCAAGGGGAAGGCGTACTAACAGCCCCGTCGCTCCCAAAGTCCAGAAAGACAAAGGCGGAGGATCGACCCTCAAGTTCTGGAAGATCGCGTAAAAGAACAAGATGAGTTAATAAGGAAGATGGCGGCGGACATGGAGGCTATGAAATGCCAGATTAAAGGAAAATGGGTGGCGATAGGAGAGGGGCACAAAAGAACCACGCCCCCTCGCCACTCAGAAGATCGTGGTAGGCACACCACTCTGTCACAAGCGGAGAGTAAAAGCCTCAGAACAGGTGATACTCAATCCAGGACTTCCAGGACTCGTTACTCCAGGTCTGAGAGAACGAGAACTGAGAGGTCATACACTGAAGGAAGCACCTATTGGCCCTCGCGCACGCACCAGACATCATCCCGGCAAACGGAATTGCCTAGATCGTCTGACTTACGAACTGTGCTAGAAGAAAGGGCACGATGGAAAAAGGATACCAGGGCGCGCGACCCGCGCAGAGTCTCAACCCTTCAGCGGTTGGCTCTTCGGACGCATGGAAGCATCGAGGTAGGAATGCCAATAGCACGCCCTGCTTATGAACTGACAGACAAAGCCTTAGCAAGACTACAGACCTTGCCGTTCGTTCTAGCAATTGAGAACGCGCCCCTACCTTCCGGCTTCCTTCAGCCTAAATTTACCACGTATGAGGGGAAGACAGACCCCTATTCGCACTTAAGCCACTTTCGCCAGGTCATGGCAGTATACCGGTGAAACGAGGCTTTGATGTGCATCATATTCCCATCAAGCCTTGGCGACCTAGGTTTAACCTGGTTCGAAAGGCTACCAGAAGGCAACATAGCCTCCTGGGCACAATTGGCAGAGGCGTTCGTGACAAGGTTCAAAACAAACACCAAGACCCTAGTGGAGATCGATCAGCTACTCTCCATTGACATGGGCGACAAGGAGACGTTGAGGTCATACAACAGTCACTATTGGGAGACCTTCAACCAGATAGGAGATTACCCCACAAATCTCGTCATCGCACAGTACAAAAGAGGACTTCGACTCGGAAACAGGCTGAGGGACTCAATTACCATGACGCCCCCCCTCACAATGGAAGCCTTAATGGAGAGGGTACACCAGCACATTCGGGTGGAAGAGGATGGTGCCTGTGCTAAAACAAAGTCTGGTACAGCCGCAATAACAAATAAAAAGACTTCGGCAAAAGTCAATGCGGTAGAACGTCAAGCAAAAACAGGCGAGGCAGGCGGGACAACGGAGAGGACCAAGATAAAAAATGGTTGAGAGTCCGCACTGCCATTACCACGGTGTTCAAAAAACCGATCTATCGGATTCTTAGTGAGATATGTGATAAACCTTTCGTCAGATGGCCAGCTAAGTTAGGAGAAGCGCAAAAGGACTATGACGAAAGATCCCGATGCACCTTCCATAAGGAAAAAGGGCACCGCACTGAGAATTGCACGCCACTGAGACAGCATCTGGAAGAGTTAGTGGCAGCTGGGCATCTGGACCAGTACATTAAGAGAGGGACGCAGCCAGCCCCCCAGAACCACGATCACCCAGACGGAATGCCAATCGACGCCCCACCTCAAGGCGTGATTAACGTGATACATGGGGTATTCGAACTTGAGCGGGTATGTGAGCTCGGGGGAATGATCAAGAAGGCTGAGCACTTAAGAGAGGTATTAAGTGCGCAACCTACCATCAAAAAGGGGAGACCAGAAGCTACGAACGTCATATCCTTCTCAGACAGAGACTTGGCAAGGATATATTGCCCTCACAATGATGCACTGGTCGTCACACTTCACGTCATGGATTACAACATCAAATGGATTTTGATCGACCAAGGAAGCTCGTGCGAGATAATGTATTACGAAACCTTCAAACAACTGAAACTGAAGGACAAAGACTTGGCACCTGCCGTATCTCCCCTGATCGGGTTCAACTCAATGCCAAAGTGGCTAGTCGGCAAGATAATCCTCCCAGTCAGAGCAGGAAGTATGACTACACAAGTGGAATTCTGGGTATTGAAAGTCCCTTCCACTTACAACATAATCTTGGGAAGGACATGGCTGTATGCCATGCGATCGGTGGCGTCAACCTACCATCAAGTAATGCGGTTCCCCAATAAAGCCGGAGTAATTGAAGAAGTCTTTGGAGACCAGATCCTGTCCAAACAATGCTTCATCACCGTAAACAGCAGCCGCGCTGCCAAAGGGTTTGTTCAGATGGTGGGAAAACCTGAGAGCAATGATTTGTTTGCGGATGTTGGCAAAGCCGCTGAACAGAAGGCAGTGAAAGACTTAGTACAGGTAAGAATAGATGAAAAGAACCCAGAAAAGTTCTTTTTGCTTGGCTCATCTATGTCCAGCACTGAGAGGATAGAGGTCATGGAATTCTTAACCTCTAACATCGAAGTGTTTGCCTGGACACCGTATGACATGCCTGGCATTGACCCAAACTTCATCTGTCACCAATTGAACGTCCACTCAACTGCCAGACCAATTATACAGTGCACTCGCAGATCAGCACTCCATCACGCCGAGGTAGTAGCGGAAGAAGTAGAAAACCTGCTAGAAGCAGGAGCTATCAGAGAGGTGCACTACCCCAGATGGATCTCCAATACAGTAGTGGTGCCAAAGAAGAATGGAAAATGGCGTGTCTGCATGGACTACAAAACAGTCAACAAAACATGCCCAAAGGGCAGCTTTCCTCTACCACAGATAGACCAACTGGTAGATCTGATGGTAGGACACAATCGTCTTAGCTTTCTTGATGCGTACAGGGGTTACCATCAGATCGCTATATATAAGCTAGACTAGGAGGTCACATCTTTTACGACACCAAGAGGACTGTATTGTTACGAGGTCATGCCCTTTGGCCTTAAGAACACATGGGCAACATTCCAACGGATGGTCACCAAGATGTTCGAACCATTGTTAGGCAGAACAATAGAAGCCTATATCGACGACATGGTGGTCAAGAGCAAGGATAAGAATGACCATCTCAGGGACCTAGGCGAGATGTTTCAGATCCTGAAGAAGTACAAGCTACGCCTTAATGCATCCAAGTGTGCATTCGGCGTAGGATCTGGCAAATTCCTAGGCTTTCTGGTGACCAACCGAGGTATAGAAACAGACCCCTCTCAGATCAAAGAAATCCAAGATCTAGAGAGGCCCAACTCAGTAAAAGAAGTGCAGCATCTCACCGGCATGGCAGTTGCGCCCAACCGGTTTATAAGTCGGTCATCAGACAGATGTTGACCATTTTTTCAAGCATTAAAGGCCAAGTTTGAGTGGGATGAAGAATGCGACCACACCCTAGAAAGCTTAAAAGAATACATGTCTTCTCCACCATTGCTAGTGACCCCAATACCTAGAGAAGAACTATTTCTATACCTGGCAATTTCACAGTACGCAATTAGCGCAGTGTTGGTCCGAATAGAAGGAATCCAACATCTGCCTATCTTTTATGTCAGCAAGACATTGCTGGGTGCAGAAACCAGGTACTTACCATTGGAAAAATTGGCCTTAGCCTTGATGATGGCCTCAAGGAAGTTGTTGCATTACTTTCACGCCCACACCATAATCGTTCTCATAGCCTTTCCATTAAAAGCTTTGTTTGAAAGAGCAAACTTTTCTGGGCGAATCTTGAAGTGGGCAGTAGAGTTGGGACAGTTCGACATCAAGTTTCAACCCAGAACCGCAATAAAAACCCAAGCTTTGGCAGACTTTGTCGCAGAATTCACTCTAGGAAGTCATCACATCTGCCCAGTGGACTTGACTGATACAATCAAGGGGATGGAAATTGTCGTCGGAATAGCACAACCCCTGGTACAAGATACCCAATCAGATCCTAAGGCAGACCAGAGTGAGCAAAGGGAGGAAGAAGCAAACCATGCCACGCCAAGTAAAGACTCATCAACAAATAAAGACTTGGTATAATTAGATAATGAGGGGCAAACAGCAAGCATGGACTTTGAAGAAAACACCAGCAACACTCATGACCCCAAGACATCATCCGATCTCTCCACTTGTTAGAAATTGTTCGTTGGAGAGATGTGGAAGCTCTTCATGGATGGAGCATCCAACAGGCATGGAGCAGGACTGGGCATAGTCCTCATCTCGCCAGATGGCCTAATAGTGGAGCAAGCAGTCAACCTTGGCTTCCCAGCATCAAACAACGAAGCGGAGTATAAAGCGCTTCTAGCAGGCCTAAAATCAGCATTCTACATGAAGGCCACCGAGCTAATGGTTTACAGTGACTCACAGCTGGTGGTAAACCAAATTTCACGTGACTACAGAAAAGAGATCAAGAAATTTGAAGTAGTACGAATAGAGCAGATCGGCAGGGAAGAAAACAGCAGAGCAGACGAACTAGCAGGCTTTGCCTCGATGGCAGATACATCCATCCCTCATCCGTTACTGATTGACTACCTACTACGACCAAGCATTGAAGAACCCGAAGTAGAAGAAGTATGTTGTGCCGAACTAGGCCCTTCATGGATGGATCCCATTATAATGTTCTTAAAAGACGGCGTCTTACCGAAAGAAAAGAAACAGGCCAACAAAATAAGAGCAAAGTCACAGCGATTTTGGCTCTCCCCATCAATGGCCTTGTACAAGAAATCTTTCACAGGACCTTATCTAAAGTGTGTCCACCCCAGCTAAGTTGAAGCATTCTTGTTCAAGATACACGAAGGCATATGCAGAAGTCATCAAGGAAGAAGATCATTAGCTTACAGAGCAATTTCGCAAGGATATTAGTGGCCTTACATGCAAGCAGATTCAGAGAAATATGTCAAGAAGTGCGAGAAATGCCAGAAGTTCGCACACCAAATACATCAACCAGCCAGAGAGCTTCTACCCTTAACTAGCCCATGGCCCTTCGCAATATGGGTCTTGGACATAGTAGGACTACTTCCAATAGCACCTGGCAACAGAAAGTCCTTTCTTGCAGCAACAGACTACTTCACAAAGTGGGTAGAGGCAGAAGCACTAGCATCAATAGCCCATGGCCCTTCGCAATGTGGGGCTTGGACATAGTAGGACCACTTCCAATAGCACATGGCAACAGAAAGTTCTTTCTTGCAGCAACAGACTACTTCACAAAGTGGGTAGAGGCAGAAGCACTAGCATCACTAAAGGAGAAAGATGTGAAGAAGTTCGTCTGGCAGAATATCAACACTCGGTTCGGCATACCAAAAGCTCTAATTTCAGATAACGGCACTCAGTTCGACGGCAAAATTTTTAGAGGCTTTTGTGAAGAATACAAGATAGAATTCTACAACTCTACACTGGCATACCCCCAAGCAAATGGCCAAGTGGAAGCATCAAACAAAGTCGTCTTGAATGGATTGAAAAAAAGGTTAGAGAAAGCAAAGGGCAAGTGGGCTGAGGAGCTTCCCCACGTTTTATGGGCTTACCGTACCACACCTCGGCGGTTTACTGGCGAAACACCTTTTTCCTTGGCCTATGGCATGGAAGCAATAATCCCACTGGAAGTTGGCCTTCCCATAATTAGAAGTGAAAATTTTGATCCAGACTTAAATGGAGAAGGCATAGCATTAGAACTCGGCCTTGCAGAAGAAAGAAGAGAAAAAACACTAGTTCACATTGCCTCGTACCAGCAAGAGTTGTCCAGAAAGTATAACAAAACAGTACATCCAAGGCAATTCAAGGTTAGAGACTGGGTACTGCGCAAAGTAATAGGAAATACCCTGGTACCCGGAGACGGCAAGTTAGGGCCCAATTGAGAAGAACCTTACAAAGTGGTTGGGTTAGCAGGAAAAGGGGCATACAACTTGGAAGACAAGGACAACAAAGCCATTCCCAGGCCATGGAACACTGCTAATCTCAAACTATTTTATTTTTAACTTTTCTTTGAAGTACTTGTAATTTTTTTTTTCTCAATAAAACAAGTAGTTTTCTTTTCAACATAACTGTTTTATTCTGTAAAAGTTGTTTTAGTGAGCAAGGGGCAACAAAAGCAGAGTTGGTCGGAATAACCAACTTTGAGTTCTCTTCAGCTAAGATAAGGATCTGGACTAAAGAGGTTGGCTGGAAAAACCAACACTACTCCTAAGTCCAAGATAAGGATCTAGGCTGCAGGACGTTTGGCAGGAATAACCAAACACTTTACTCTAGGTTGGCAGGAATAACCAACCTAGAGGTTGGCTGGAATAACCAACACCCCTCCTAAGCCCAAGATAAGAATCCAGGCTGCAGGATGTTTGGCAGGAATAACCAAACACTTCACTCAGGGTTGACAGGAAAAACCAACTTTGAGCTCTTTTCAGCCAAGATAAGGATCTAGGCTGAAGAGGTTGGCTGGAAAAACCAACACTTATTATTCTTCAGCCAAGATAAGGATCTAGGCTGAAGAGATTGGCTGGAAAAACCAACACTTATTGTTCTTCAGCCGAGATAAGGATCTAGACTGAAGAGGTTGGCTGGAAAAACCAACACTTATTATTCTTCAGCCAAGATAAGGATCTAGGCTGAAGAGGTTGGCAGGTATGGCCAGTTAAGATTACAAGGTTAAAACCGAGATAGTTATCTCGGTTGAAAAATATTACACTACATTCAGATTACATTTGGAAAGTAAATATAAACATGGAAGTAAACCAAAACAACAGTTGCGGAAAACAAAAGAAGATTTCATTGGTAGTACAAAAGGTGGGGCCTCAGTCCGGTTACAATTTCTTTCCAAAAAGCAAAAAGAAGAAAACACAAGATTACGCAAAAAGGTCATCAAGATCCGCATCTAGTTCAACTCGGAGCCCGGTTTCAGCTGGTAATTCTGTCGTTTAGTCTTCTACCGATGGCTCCACCCGAGTTGACTGAACAACGAGATCATTGATGACTAGGGGATCGTTAGGCTCGGTTTCTTCATCATCATCCTCAGTTTGAAAGAATTTCTGTTGAATAGCTTGAGTGTACTCCACCATATAGCTTGGTATGAAGTGCGGAGGAGGGTTCAGGAAGACCTCGGTGTCAGGACCGTGACCGAGCTGTGCCACCGCCGCTTTCCACCCATACTTGAAGAATAAGTCCTTGCTAGCTTCACACTACAGGATGTAGATTGCTTCGCCTTCTTTGTAACCACGGTCTTTGGCATCTTCAATCTACTTCTTCAACTCAGCTATCTCAGCCTTTTTCTTCTCGTCAACTGTGGCGAGCTCACGCAGGTAGTAGTCCTTCAGCTCAGTCAAAGCTTTTTGTTTCTCCACTTCGGCTGAGTCAGCTACACCGGTAAGGCGGGCGACCTCAGATTGTAGCTCGGCCATTTTTTGGTGTGCCACTTTTAGCTTGGTCGTCTTCTTGTCAGCCTCAACCACAGCTTGCCTTGCTGTTTTCCGCAGCTCCATTACACGATTATGAGCAATCTGGTTCTTTTGCATGGCCTGCATAAGGGTGGTAAGCAATTTTTTAAGTAAGAACCGAGCAAATAGATGCACAAAATGGGAAAACAAATGAGAGAATACTCACCAGCACCATTGATTTGGTGGCCGAGCGGATAGCTTTTAGCTCGGTAAGATGGGCATGATGATCCATGTCAAGGGGCAGACACACGCTCTTAGCCAGATTGAAGGCCAGCATGTGATCTTTATCTGGCACCACTGAGTCTGTGTCTCGAATGGCTCGGTTCTGGTAAGATAATCTCGGTGCCCAATCAGAAGAATTAGCTCGGTCTGAGCTCTCAGGTTACGGGCTTGGTATTGCGATTGGAAGAAGCACAGTTTCGTCTTCATCGACAAGGCGTGGCTCGGTGGGAGAAGACCGAGCACGCTTGTGAGACCGAGATGATGAAGGTTGGTGAGATGGTAGGGCTACCACGGTCTCCTGTGTTTGACCGGTTGGTGGTACCTTGGGCTGGTTTGTCTCGGTCGGAAGGGCTCTTACGACTCTTTTCTTGGCCATTTCTTGTTCAGTAGTTAGTGGGATCAGGTTGATTTGAGGCAAGGTTGGGTCCGGTTCATGAGAGGCTTCCAACAAAAAGTCAGTCACCCTGGTCTTTCGTCTGCTGTTGTATCTGTATGTTGGTTCAAAATTAAGTAGCTCGGCCCAACTTCTATTAGGATATCACAGTGCGGCGCGAAGTGTGTTCAAATTGGGTAGCTGTACTGGGACTTGAGAAAATTCAAATCTGCATGAAGGAAGGAGACAACAGTTAGTACGGTTAAAAGTAAGAACTGAAGTAAGAGAAAGAACATGAAATTGGGCCGAGATAGTTATACCGGCGACTCCTTTATTCCAATTAATTCGGTCGCCCGGGATTTGGGCTTCGTGGTCTTCGAAGTTCCCAGAGACCCAGAAGAAATCATCATCATTTACATCCTTGTCCGGGGTATTCTTTATTATCTTTTCACGCCGGCGCCTTATTCTAAGATAGTAAACCTAGCCATCTTCATTTGATCCTATGGAATATTGGTGGAAGAGCTCGGCTAAACCGAGATTAAGGCCAACCCGGCGGTTTAGCTCGGCGATACCATTTATTATGCGGTAAGAGTTGGTGGAAAGCTGGGTAGGGCAAAGGTTGGTTTGTCTGAGGAACTCGCAAAGAAGAGGCTGTACATGGAATCTTAGTCCGGTTTCTACAATAGAAAGAAGGGTAAAGGGAACAAAGCCAGGGTTTCTCCAAGGTGTGGTATCTAGTTCGGCTAAAGTAAGATGGACGTCATCAGGGATATGGTAGTCCCTTCGGAACTCGGCCATGGCCCTTGGTGAGTTTACTAAAAACCTATATTTACCCATTTGCTATTAAATTATGAATAAATTTAAGTATTAGCTCGGTCATGAAATGACGCTGAGTAGCTCGGTTGAGCGTTCAAGGGAGTGCTTGGAAACCTAAGTCTGCAAAGTGAAAAAAGAAACGTGTTAAGCACAGCTCGTTGGACCGTGCTAAAAGAAACAAAGGCAAAGATAAATGAAGTCCTAGCTCGGTTATGTGGGCCATTATCCATTCTTAGCTCGATTTGAGCAAGGGCCTTTAGCCCGGTTGAACTTTTGGGGCAGCATTCTTAGTTCGATTTAAACTAAGAGAGCTGGTTTAGCCCTAAGTTGTAGATTGGTCAGTGATGAAGGCATTCTAGTGCGGCATTGTGCAAACCTAGTACGGTTCGCTAGCTCAGCTAAGATGAGCAAAGGGTACTAAGACTTATTGAAACTACAAGTATGATGTGAAGTTTTAGTTCAGTTGATTAGTTTGGCTAAGCTTGTGCTTAATACAAACAGAATCCTAGTTCGGTTGGAGTGTGATTTTGGATCAAAACTACCATTTTCCAGGTTATTCATATAGACAGTGGTTATGTTACAGAAGTTTTCTCAGAAAAATGGAAGCAAAAGTGGAATAGGTGTTTTGAAAATCATTCAAAAACGCATGCTATGCATTGCAAAACAAGAACGAAGTCAACGGAAAGGAAAGAGATTTGAGTCATATACCAGTTCAAAATGGAGGAACTGAAGGTGAAAAAGATCCCAGCAAGAACACGAGCTCCACAGTTGCAAGAGAACGAAGGAAAAGAAGCTCAAAGAGAGAGAAAATGATGAATAGTAGACGTGATAGATTCAAAATGAGTAGTTTTTGTGTAAAGAAGGAGAAATTGGGCGGGACTGTTCAAAATATGCGAAAGTACGAAGACGGCGTGACAGCTGCATTGGGCCAATGAGAGTGTGCCACGTGTTCTTGGAATGAGAAGCGATTCAGTTACAGCGACTAAAGAGACGTTTTGACCGAAAAAAAAAGGGTAGCCCGGTGTGAATTTAGCTCGGTTGAAAGGCTAAAGTTTTTAGCTTGATTGGAAGGCTAAAGCTAAGCTTTTTTAGCTCAGCTGGTAACAGGTAGTCCCTATCATGCTGCGCAGATGGAATTAAGGGGCAATTGAAAGAGTAATTTATATGTAAATTGGGCCGAGCTGGGTAATGGGCCATTTTGTAGGCCATAGTAAGAAGGGCGGAGTAAAAGGGGCTTGTAATTAGTCCGGTCCAGAGGAGCCTTGCAGATAGCCCGGTCCGAAAGAGCTTGGTGGTTAGCTCGGTCGGCGCGGTGACAGTTAGCTCGGTCAAACCATCTTGAGTCGAAGTATTTTTGGCTTCTACTCAGGACCTTGTTGTTGAGTAGCTCGGTCCAAGTACGCTATGGTTAGCACGGTCTATAGGCAAAGCCGAGGTACATGTTACACATAAAGCGCTGGGATAAATGTAACATGAGTATTATTAGCTCGATTACATTGTCATTGTGTCGGGGCAATGCTAGCTCGGTTGTTTGGACATACCACCGAGCTAGGACCATCTCACTTGGTCTAAGCAGTGAGGGGGGTGTTGAAGGATAAGCATTATCTTTTAGGAGAGTAATTCCTAAGAGGACTCTGCATGGAGAAATAAGAGTCCTACTAGGATTGTGCCACACGGAA
Organism: Camellia oleifera; assembly: GCA_022316695.1. Lineage (NCBI taxonomy): Eukaryota > Viridiplantae > Streptophyta > Magnoliopsida > Ericales > Theaceae > Camellia > Camellia oleifera. The sequence goes on from CM039306.1 coordinate 52,276,498, forward strand.
CCTATAAAAGCTCACAACATCACCTATGGAGAGGTAACACAACTTTGATTCCCAAATACATAGAGCTTTTGTCTATTTGTCTATTTTGCTGACTTAGGCATCAGAGAGGTATCCGGCACACACCCGCCGGCTAGCTCACATTTGTGTTTTCAGGGAGTAAAGCGACGACGTTTGGAGGAGCGCAGACTTAATCAACAAGATTATACAAGGACAATATTTCATGCTCGTACATACATGATGATCATGCCATGTTAACAACCCTACATGATTACATACTGAAAAATGGACCAAAAGAGTATTGACATAAAGAAAAGAAAAGAGTTTTATCGGCTAGTTTGAATAAACCAAACAAATAAATAAATAATCAAGTTTGGGTTTTGATTTTAGTCTAAATTCTTCAAGTCTTAGTCCTCGTTTGGCAAGTGATTTTTTTAGTCAAAAAGCTAGAAAGTCACTAAAAAAATCAAAAAGTTAACAACCTATACCAAAAAGTCAAAAATTTTATTTTCTCTCTACTTTTTGCACATATTTTCATAAAAAACTAAAAAGTCATCCCAAACATACTAGTTTTTTTTACACATATTTTAGCTAAAAAATCAAAAAGTTACTAAAAAAACCTGTTCCCAAACGAGGCCTAGGTTATTTTTAGTTGCTTCTAGTTGCTAACAAGGCAGGAATTTCGGAGTTAGAGTGAGGGGTGGAAAGAGGCAATGATTTTTCTCTCAAAAGCTTTCGGGTATGTTTGGTTTGTAATTTTTTCAAAATCATTTTCTCTCTCTTACACATTAATCAATCACTTTTTCTCTCTCATTTCTTAATCTCAATTACTTTTTTTCTCACACACATCTACTTAATTACAACAAAATATCAAATTATTCCAAACTCTCAAACTCCAAAACTATTTTCAAAATACACAACCAAACAAACCAACAAAATTTTCTAAACTCTCTCTCCAAAATAATTTTTAAAAACTACTCTCTCAAGCCAACCAAACACACCCTTCAATTTTGCTCTAAAATTTTAACCTTTTGAAAGAGGGAAGCATGGGTTGTTTTTATAGGCAAAGCGGGCTTGAGGAGCAAGCCAAAAGAGGCTACTAAGGTTGGGAATCGCTTCCTCTTAAAGCCTCCCTACAAAGTCGCACTTACAGCCTTGCAAAGTTTCTAATCCTAGATGTCGAGGAACAGTGCAGTTGCACATAGGAAGTGCGGCCGCACGACCAAGCTGTGGTTGCACAAGGCATGTGCGGGCGCAAGTGCAGTTGGGAGTCCACGTGTCAACTTGCATGCCTAGGTATGGGATTTCATACTTTTGGCTTGTTTGTGGCCGAAGTAAGCCTAAATTGTGTCTCGATTGATATTTTTAATAAAACCGGTTATTAATTTTGAAAAATGTCATTAATCAATATACAACTAGGCTTTCCCCTCTTTCTCTCTCTCAGTGTTAGAAAATTGATTTTTGCCTAAAAATTGGTTCAGAGATAAAATGTTCATTTTCATAAAAAGTCAATTTTTTTTTGCGAAAACTAGGTTATATAGAAACTTTAAACAACCTTAAATATTCTAAGGACAAAATAATTACCATTTTATCATCAGGAGGCTCGTAAACGTCCAAAATCTTAGGGTTAGTCAAGATTGGTTGTGTACAGTGTCCTCCCTTAAGTATGAGACTCTAGGTGAGGGAGTTTATGAAAGAAAAATTTGTGGATTGTCATTTTCACCAAAGAATGGCCTAATGGAGGGGTTTTGGCCAAATTTCTCTTCTTTCTTTTTTTTTGGTCAAAAATTGATGGAAACTATTTTTAAAAGTAAATTTGAAAAAAAAATATAATTGTTAGGGATTAAAATGAAAAAAAAAAACTTTTAAAATCAAAATAATAGATATATATATATATATATATGAAATTTGAAGGGGTAAAGTATCGTTTGTCATTTTTAAAGGAAAGTTACACTGGGGGTCCCTATATTTTTCACTGATGTCATTGTAGTCCATATACTTTCAATTGATTCGATTTTGACTCTTAATTTTAAATTTTGAGTCAATTTAGTCTAATTAATATCGTTAGTATTTTTTGAGAAAAACTATTATTAAATTGATTGAGTTTAACTTACTGAACTAGAAAAATTTATAATTTTTTCTTAAAAAAATAGGGTAAACTACTAATAGGTCATAATAGTTAAACTTTAATTCTCATCAAGTCCTATTAAAAATAATTCTTGGTACAATTGTCGCTAAAAATAATTTTTTTACATACATCGCTAAAAATTGACAATTAGCGACTTTTTTTTGTTATGATTTTTATAAATTGTCGCTAAAAATTAAAATTAGTGACCTTTTTTATGATAAATTTTTTTCATAAGACTTATTAGATAATAAGTTCACTTATTAGGACCTACACGTAAGTACCCTTTAAAAATATGACACATGACACTTATGTGCATATTTTCTATAAAAATTACTAAGAGATATAACCAATTAAATTAAATTAAGACAAAATTTAAAATTTAAAATTAAAATCAAATTAATTAAAATTATAAAAATTGAAATGATACAAATATCAAAATACAGAAATTACCATGGAAATATCTAATATCTTCCATCGGCAAGATGACCATGTCGGTGACGTCTTTAGCACTTGATGGGTAGAGAACTCTAAGGCCCGTTTGTTTTGGGTATGAGAGGGGGATTAGGATTAGGATAGTTATTAGTCTCATTTAATGTTCTATTTGTTTATAGAGTTGAGGAATGGAGTGCTAAACCGAAGGGCTTAGGATATGCCTTGCAGATGGGATTCGGATGGGCCTCTAGGACTTGGTATTAAAAAAATAGTCTGGCGGGCTATAAATTTTTTATTTTTATTTATTTTTTATTTTATTTTTTTACATGCTGGGCATTTTTTTTTTTGAAAATTAATATTTAATTTTTTGTATTTTTTGTTAAGTAAAAATCATTATTTTATTTATTTTACTTTTTTTCTGAAATTTTTTATTTTATTTTTATTTTTAAATTTTTTTTTACATATTGGGCATTTTTTTAAAAACATTAATATTTAATGTTTTTGTATTTTTTTATTTGTTTTATTATTTTATATTTATTTTATATAAAAATAATTTAACAATCCCTATACTAATAACTATCATCAAAACAAACATAATTTTACTTAATTCCCTCACTATCAATCCCCTCACTATCAATCATCTTCATTCTACCTCTGAAAACAAACGGGACCTAACAATCTTAAAAAAACATAAACAAAAGTACAGGGAAATTGACGTTATTGACAATGGACTATTATTTTTGTGAGAGAGTAATGTTAGAAATTTAAAAAGTTTATTAAAAGTTTTATTAAATATCTTATATGAATGTAAGATTTACGCAATATAAATTTCATATAAATTTCATATTTATATAAGACATTTAATAAATTTTTTAATAAAATTTTTGGAATCCCTAACATTTTTATTTGTGGAAAATGCTAGGAGGCAAGGGATTGACCCATTGTTGCATTTTTTTTGTATGCATTGTGTGAGAGGCCACGTGGATTTACGTGTTGAATTTTGCATTAAACACAATTGTGGGTCCTAGGCAGATTTTGGGACCAATCCTCTTGTACCTTGCTGTTGGAATTATTTCTTATTTACGACAATACTACAGATTTTTAAAAAATACAATTTTCACTATTTTTATTTATTTGTGATTAGTTCAGGAAAAAAAAATAGAAAAAACAAAAATATATGATTGATTCATATCATTTTAAAGATTATGAGAGTTTCCAACTTTAAGAGCCCTAATTTTTGTTCTAGTTCATAGATTGGGGGGGGGGGGGGGCAGTGATGTAACAATAGGGGACTGTTTCGGAATGTTTAAATTTATAATTTTTTGTTTATATTGACAGAATTTTTGAAACTGTAAACAAAATTTTATTTGGTTTATCCTTTTGTTTACAAATTTGTAAACACAAAAAAAGAAAGTTTCACTTGTTGAATTAAAAAAAAAAAATTCTCATTTTTTCCTCTTTTTCTTTCCCTACTCATCACTACCACTGCCAACCACCACTCAACGTGACAACTACTTTTGGCCATCACCTTCTATGCTCGGCAACCACTTTTGGGCAACCGACATCTTCAATCGTTGGCAATTACTTTTAGCCACCACTTCTTATAACCGACAACCACGTCTAACCACCACCATCGATGGCTAACAATTACCTCCAATCATCATTTTTAACTGTCAACAGTCACTTCCTCCATGTCACCATTTTTACTTATTTTCAAAAATAACTTTCTAAAATACATATGTACCAAATATGTTTCTTGTTTTTGTTTTTATCTAAAATAAAATAAATATATTTAAAATTTTATGTATACTAAAAACAATAAATTATAAATGTTATCAAATAACATTGAGAAGTTTGGGAGTGAAATTATAGATAAAAGAGAGGATGGTTTGAATTTTGAGGTTTGGGTTATAAATTTGGAGTTTTGGATCTTAAAATTGGACATAAATTAGTTTTGAGAGTAAATTAAGAATTATAAACACTAGGGATTAAAATGTGAAAAAATACTTGAAAGAAAGTGACAAAATTATGATATTTAAGAGGCAAAATGTAACTTGTCTATTTTATGCTAGATGGCATCATGTGGCTGTACAAGTAGCAAATTTTTTTTTTTTTTTTTGGTTGACAAATTCGGTCAAACTCTACTCATAATAAAATTTTAAGAAAAATTCTATTTACACAACATATTTATCTCATTACACTCTCTATTTGAGAATATATGTATATATATTTTTTAACTTTACCTATATGTGAAATTACTTTTAAGGACAAAAGATAAAAATTAAAATATATTTGATTATCTCTTTCTTTTCTTTCTTTCTCATTTCTTTTTCTCTATTATACATTTACTTTCAAAAAAAAAAAAAATCCTAGTGTTTTGATAATAAAAGAAAGCAATGGACGAATAAATGGTGACAAAGAACTAGCAAAAAAAGTAAAATGGTAAGTTTTTTTTTTATTTATTTTTTGTGTTTTTGAAGAAGGCTTTTTGATTTTTGTTTAGTGTACCAGAACTGAACAAAATCAAATAGCTTGAAATCACACTGTTGAACAAAAATAAATATTCGGTAACATGCCACTTAACAAAAAATATTTGTTCAATAATCTAGTACCGACCTAAAAATACATGTCCAGTAACTCATTGCTAAACATTTCCAATTTCATTTTTCTGACATTTTATTTTTTATTACTTTGAAGGATTATGCTTATATTCATTATAGTAAAACTAGTAGTGCATTATTAATGGACTACAGTCATGAATTTATTATAGATGAGATTTGTTAGATTTATCTACTTCCTGATCATTCAATACCTCTAAAAGCAAGTAATTGAATTCGTTTTCATCACCTGTGTGTTAATGGATGAGAGAAAGTATATGTTACCCAAAAGACAACCTAAGAGAGGGTGAATTAGATTTTTACAAATAAAAATAATAATACCCTAATAAAAATTATGACTAGCACAATAGATAAATATAGTTAATGAAATAAAAATAATTAAAACTAGTATTCTAACAACTATATCAGTTAATGATTTAGCACAGTGAAAATGTGAAATATAGTTATGGCAATTTAAATAAAATAAAAAGGTAAGGGAGAGAGAAACAAACAAATTTATAATGGTGTTCGACTTCAACTCGGCCTATGTCCACTCCTCAAGCTTCATTTGAGATTTTCCACTATACTTTAACTTCACAGGTTATTAGCAATCTTTTCACAGATAGAGCAATCCTCCACAGATTTTACACAGACTTTCTAAGTTAAGAACACTGAGTGTACTACATTCTTACAAGGTTGAAAAGAAGGTGTTTTTGCTCTCATAGAAAACTACAAAAATTATCTCTCAAAGATAGATATAAAAATGAAGCTCTGGATTTTCTGTAAACCTCATACAAGAAAGATGAGCTTAATGCTATAAGGCTCAGTATATAATTTCTGAGATAGGATGTAAACAAAAATTGAAAAACACTTCTAAGAGAATTTTTCAGAGAATAGATGTGAGTAATTATAGATCAAATAATATTTTCTGATTTTTTTGTCTGTAACATGTTTACATTAGAGACTCTGATATATATAATGAAACTTATAGTCATTTATAACCGCTGTATTCATTTGAATATCTTCCACTCTATCATTACTAATTTGAATACCTTCCACTTGAACTTTTTGGCCTGCTGCTGTGCTGGGCTGTTTGAACCTTTGTTTTGGACTGTTTGAATCTCTGATTTAATCAAATATTAAATACATTCTAATAACATTTAAGATAAAATTTTTAGGTAACAAATAATAGGACAAAATAAATTTTGATTCTATTTTTTTCTTTCAAATAAATCATCAAAATAAATTTTGATTCTATTTTTCTCTTCCAAATAAATTAAAAACATAATTAAATAAATCATCAAAATAAATTTTGGATTCTATTTTTCTCTTTCAAATAAATTAAAACATAATTAAATAAATCATCAAAATAAATTTTGGATTTAAAGCATAATTAAATAAATCATCAAAAATAAATTTTGGTTTCTATTTTTCTTTTTCAAATAAATTAAAACATAATTAAATAAATCATCAAAATAAATAAGTCTAACAGTATATATTACCCGTATTTATCAATTTCATACATTTGTTAGATCTGGTGTAGTAACTACCGAAACTATCAACATAGATGGATTGTGATAGCTTCTGAGCGTGTTTTTATAAATCTTTGTATTGACAAATTTAAAGATATTTATATTGACAAATTTTATAAATGTTTTTATGGATGTTTGTATATTTCATGATTTTATGGATGTTTGATATTTTAAGGAAAGTGAATCTGTAAACATGCGACAAGATATGGCTGAACAAATCTAATTTGTTCGATAACATAACATCAGAATAATCTGAGTTGTTTGGCAATGTATAACTGAATTAGAAGAAAAAATGTTTTAAGAAAAGCAAATCTGTAAATGTGAGGCAACAAATGGCTGGACAAATATAATTTGTTCAGTAACATAACATCGGAGTAATTCAAAAGGAATAGGAGTAATGAGAAAAAGCTATAGAGATTTTGAAAAGGGTTTAATTTAGGGTTAGTTTTGATACTATAAAGGGTGTAATGAGATTTTCTATTATTTCTTAAAGGTGTAATGAGAAAATCGGTATAAAGAGGTAAAACTGTAGTGTAAGTAGAATTTTTCAAACTTTAATGCATTAAGGATAAATACAAAAAGTTTTTCTTGAAAGGTCCAACATATACCATTATTACCAAAATATTCTAAGTGAATAATTTAATATTTTAAACTTTAAAATTATATAACTTTTGATCTAAATGTCGATTTTTAATAAAATTAGTATTTTTAGAATTCTCTTATCAAGATCTATCAAATAAGATTTAGATTGACTGTGAAATTCTTTATAAAAAAAATTATTTTCGAAATTGACGTAAATAATAACATATTTACTCTGTATCATAGTAAAATATTAACATGCTACTGACTACCAGAATAAAACTTTACTATCTCGTTGAACAGGGCATCATTAAGAAAAAGAGAAATTTGAAAGGACAAAAGAAACAACAAATAAGCAGAGTAAAAATCAAAGGAAGCAATGAATAATACAAAACAATCCGCAATACTATAAATTAATTAAACCAAGAAACAACTCAATAATGTAAAAAACATTAAAAAATTATAATGTAAAATTTCACAACAAAATTCACCGGAGATTTCCTTAGCAGTTACAATATCCAAATATTAGAAAAATAAACTTCTCACCTCGTGGCCTTTCTCATCTTCCACTCCATCCAACCTTTCAAAACCCTCAATTTCTCTCTCTAAATCATATATCTTCTTCGCTTTCTCTAATTTCTCCCCCTTCGTCTTATATTTCCCAAAAAGCTTCGAAATTGCTTCTGTATTCTTCTCAAACTTGTTCAATTCATGTCGAAGGCTCAAGATTAGAGGGTGGGATTGGAGGTCGATTTGCTACCAAATCTGTTCGGTGTCAAAGTCGTTGACCAATAGGTGATCGAAGGGTGATTTGAGGATCAAGGGCTTGAGGGATGAAAATATGTACTTCGAGGCCAAGTGGAAGGCCTAAGAGAGGTTTGCCGATGGAAAGAGATAGAGTGGTGGGTTCACCAACTTCAGATGATAGAGGGAATCAATGCCTACTCCTGCATCGTTTGAGGTTGCCATGGCCGATTGAGGTCATCTGTTTTTTTTCCTCACTCAAATCTCTCACACATATATGGAAGGGTAAGACTGTCCAAAAAGAAACAAAAATTATTTATGTGTCTATGCACGTCGTGTCTTTATGGTTATGAGGCCCGTATCCACGCTATTGTTGTGCCAACTTGCTTATCTTACATTGAAAGAGTCGCCACTTAATTTTTAGGAAAATTAAGAAACCTAATATGTCAATAAGATACAAAAAGGGAAGGTCATTGAATGATACACCCCTTTTTACCCAATCTAAATATTGGTTTCTACTAATATTTTATTTTATGATTTTAGTGATTAATTATTTCATTCAAATTCATTAAGCCTAAAACCTTTACTAAACCTAAAATTAAGTGATTTGAATAAAATAAATGCCATCCATTTTAGATTAAAATAATAAAACCATGTTTTCCAAAAATAATTTTTGAATAAAAATAAATTTTTAAATGATCCATGGCAAATGGTAATAACTCAACCTAAAATATACAATATTTATGAAAATATTGAAAACAAATAGTTTTGCATAAAAAAGTATTTAACTTGATTTATTGAAAAGATAATGCAATCAAAAGCACACACACAAGCTATAAAGAACGAGAATACTTACCCGGATGTCCACTCAAGCGCCTTAGATGCTTTCATAAAATAAAAATGAACTTAATATACAACTAAACATACTAAATATGAATCCAAGCCCAGTTTGAGACTACTAACATGATTTTATGCACAAATACAATATTTAACAAATAAAAAAAATATGCTGAATAATATTATATGATCATCAAACAGGGCTATATGCATGAATATTACATGATTATTCTAAGCTAAACATGCTGTTTAAATAAAATAAACCAAACATGCAAAAAAAGGCGAAAAACTTAAAGAAATATATGAACTACATGATGATCATGCCATGTTAACAACCCTACATGATTACATACCGAAAAATGGAAGAAAAGAGTTTTATCCGCTAGTTTGAATAAACCAAAAAAATAAATAAATAATCAAGTTATTCTTAGTTTGCAAGCCTTCCTCAAGTTTGGGTTTTGATTTTAGTCTAAATTCTTCAAGTCTTAGACCTCGTTTGGCAAGTGATTTTTTTAGTCAAAAAGTCACTAAAAAAACCAAAAAGTAAACAACTTATACAAAAAAGTCAAAAAATTTATTTTCTCTCTACTTTTTGCACATATTTTCATAAAAAATTAAAAAGTCATCCCAAACATACTAATTTTTTTACATCATATTTTAGCCAAAAAATCAAAAAGTTACTAAAAAAACCTGTTCCCAAACGAGGCCTAGGTTATTTTTAGTTGCTTCTAGTTGCTATCAAGGTAGGAATTTCGGAGTTAGAGTGAGGGGTGGAAAGAGGCAATGATTTTTCTCTCAAAAGCTTCCGGGTATGTTTGGTTTGGCTTGTTTGGTTTGTAATTTTTCCAAAACAATTTTCAAAATCATTTTCTCTCTCTTACACATCAAGCAATCACTTTTTCTCTCTCATTTCTTAATCTCAATCACTTTTTCTCTCACACACATCTACTTAATTACAACAAAATATCAAATCATTCCAAACTCTCAAACTTCAAAACTATTTTCAAAATACACAACCAAACAAATCAAAAAAATTTCTAAACTTTCTCTCTAAAATAATTTTTAAAAACTACTCTCTCAAATCAACCAAACACACCCTTCAATTTTGCTCTAAAATTTTAACCTTTTGAAAGAGGGAGGCATGGGTTGTTTTTATAGGCAAAGAGGGCTTGAGGAACAAGCCAAAAGAGGCTACTAAGGTTGGGAATCGCTTCCTCTTAAAGCCTCCCTACAAAGTTGCACTTACAGCTTAAAGTTTCTAATCCTAGATGTCGAGGAAAAGTGTGGTCGCACATAGGAAGTGCGGTCGCACAACCAAGCTGTGGTTACACAAGGCATGTGCGGGCGCAAGTGCAGTTGGGCGTCCATGTGTGAACTTGCATGCCTAGGTATGAGATTTCATACTTTTGGCTTGCTTGTGCCGAAGTAAGCCTAAATTGTGTCTCAATTGATATTTTTAATAATACTGGTTATTAATTTTGAAAAATGTCATTAATCAATATACGACTAGGCTTCCCCCTCTCTCTCCTAGTGTCAGAAAGTTGATTTTTGCCTAAAAATGGATTCAGTGATAAAATGTTCATTTTCATAGAAAGTCATTTTTTTTGCCAAAACTGGGTTATATAGAAACTTTAAACAACCTTAAATATTCCAAGGACAAAATAATTACCATTTTATCATCGGGAAGCTCGTAAACGTCCAAAATCTTAAGGTTGGTCAAGATTTGGTGTCTACAGTGTCCACCAAGTATGAGACTCCAGGTGAGGAAGTTTATGAAAGAAAAATTTGTGGATTGTCATTTTCATCAAAGAAAGGCCTAATGGAGGGGTTTTGGCCAAATTTCTCTTCTTTTTTTTTTTTTGATGGAAATTATTTTTAAAAGTAAATTTGAAAAAAAATAAATAATTGTTAGGGATTAAAATGAAAAAAAAAACTTTTAAAATCAAAATAAAAATATATATATATATGAAATTTGAAGGGGTAAAGTATCATTTGTCATTTTTAAAGGAAAGTTACACCGGGGGTCCCTATATTTTTCACTGATGTCATTTTAGTTCATATACTTTCAATTGATTCGATTTTGACTCTTAATTTTAAATTTTGAGGCAATTTATTCTAATTAATATCGTTAGTATTTTTTGTGAAAAACTATTATTAAATTGATTGAGTTTACCTTACTGAATTAGAAAATTTTATAATTTTTTCTTAAAAAAATAGGGTAAACTACCAATAGGTCCTAATATTTAGACTTAATTCTCATCAAGTCCTATTGAAAATAATTCTTGGTACAATTGTCGCTAAAAATAATTTTTTTGTGATAATTTTTTACATACGTTGTTAAAAATTAACAATTAGCGACTTTTTTTTGTCATAATTTTTATAAATTGTCACTAAAAGTTAAAAATAGTGACTTTTTTTATGACAAATTTTTTTCATAGGACCTATTAGACAATAAATCTACTTATTAAGACCTACACGTAAGTATCCCTTAAAAATATGACACATGACACTTATGTGCATATTTTCTATAAAAAATACTAAGAGATATAACCAATTAAATTAAATTAAGACAAAATTATAAATTTAAAATTAAAATCAAATTAATTAAAATTATAAAAATTGAAATGATACAAATATCAAAATACGGAAATTACCATGGAAATATCTAATATCTTCAAAGAGCAAGATGACCACGTCGGTGCCGTCTTTAGCACTTGATGAGTAGAGAAGTAGAGAACTGTAAACTTCGTTTGGGAACAGGTTAATTTTAGTAATTTTTGATTATTTGGTTAAAATATGAGTTAAATTTTTTTTAATATATTTGGGATGACTTTTTAATTTTTTACGAACAATTGTGATTTGTGGCACTAAATTCAGGAGCACTAATGCCCCGAATTTCTATATCAGGTAAAAAAATAAAATTACTAAAACAGGAAATTAGTGCCATTAGTGCCACAAATCATTTTTCTTTTACGAAAAGATAATCTTTGACTTTTTGGTATGAGTTGTTGGCTTTTTGGCTAATTTAATAATTTTTTGACTTTTTGACTAAAAAAGAGGGTTCTCAAACGAGACAAAAAACATAGACAAAAAATACAGGGAAATTGACGTTATTGACAATGGATTATTATTTTTGTGAGAGAATAATGTTAGAAATTTAAAAAATTTATTAAAATTTTATCAAATATTTTATATGATTATAAGATTTACACGATATAAATATCATAATCCTATATTTATATAAGACATTTAATAAAATTTTTGGAGTCCTCAATATTTTTATTTGTGAAAAATGCTAAGAGGCAAGAGATTGACCCATTGCTGCATTTTTTTTTGCAGTATTGACCCGAAACCAAACCACCCCCCTCAATATGATTGGCCTTTTTTTTTTTTTTTTTTTAATTTTATTTTTATCATCACCCACGGTGGGGGGAGAGAGAGGAGGGGGTGAGGATAGTGATCGGAGGGGTCTCTATCATAATCTTTTTTTTAGTATGCATTGTGTGAGAGGTCTCTATCATAACTTTTTTTTTAGTATGCATTGTGTGAGAGGCCACGTGGATTTACGTGTTGAATTTTGCATTAAACACACTTGTGGGTCCTAGCCAGATTTTGGGACCAATCCTCTTGTACCTTGCTGTCGGAATTATTTCTTGTTTACAACAATACTACAGATTTTTAAAAAAGGGATGCATCAATAAATTTTAAATTAATAATTTATGTATTGTTTAGTTTTAAAATTTTTTTTATAGATTGAAAGGTCCCATTACAATGTTAATAACATCAGAGTCATGTTACAAACATTAGATTTCAAACATCTAATGTTCATCAAATTTCAATAATGTTTGAAAATATAGGATGAAAAACATCTAATGTTCATCAGATTTCAATAAATTTTGAAATTATAGAATGAAATATCAGATCATTTACATTATTTACATCAGGCTGATGTAAAAATGGGACTAAATGGAGCACAAGAAAACTTTTAGGACTAAATGGTTCAACGTTTCAAAAACTAAGACTTATGAGTAAATTTTCCTTTAAAAAAATACAATTTTCACTATTTTTATTTATTTGTGATTAGTTCAGGAAAAAAAAAATAGAAAAAACAAAAATATATGATTAGTTCATATCATTTTAAAGATCAATAATGATTTAGATCCCCACAAAATATCACATCCACAACTCACTTATTTGTGATTGGTTCAAGTAAGAAAGAGAAAAAAAAAAAAATAATACAAACACATCATTGGTCCACGTCACTATGGGGGTGGTGGGAGTATTCTAAAAAAGGGATCCCAAATATTATTGTTTAAAGATTATGAGAGTTCCCAACTTTAAGAGTCCTAATTTTTATTCTGGTTTATAGTTCCCTCTTGTTTCAGGATTGATTTGGAAAGTTGGTTAAAAGTTAACTTTTTAATTTTTTTTGACTTTTTTATCTTTTTGTGTGTAAAAAATATGAAAGGTGATGTGATCCAAAATTGATTAAAAGTTAAAAGCTAGCTTTTTACTAGTTTTCCAAATTGCCCTTCAATTAAAAAATAGGTAACGACATATATAAAAGAAAAATTTATACAATACTCCTACTTTTTCACTTGCAAACAAAGGGTAATATTAGAAGGATTGTGTTTAACAAAGTTTAAATCTAAATACGAGAAAAGTTGAGACCTTTATGAAGTTCATCAAAATTTTCTTTTTAATATTTTAAATTATTTGTTTTATAGGGTTCTATGTGTATATTATTTATAAAAAAATTAGATCATTTATATTTTTAAAAAGAAACACGACAAATTGAAAATGTTACGATTATCAGATTGAATTAGTTTTTTTTAATGAATGATACATACGGAGGATTCTACAAAATGAACAGTTCAGATCATTGAAATGAGACCTGTAGTGAACCCTAGAGACTCTCTAAATTTTCTCAAATTTAAATTTAAATTTAAGAGAAGCTTAACAAATATTATAATACACATTCTTCAAGAAGAAATGTATTAAATAACCAAAAACCTTTTCAGTCGTAACTAAAATTGCAATCATAATAAGTCATAATCAACACGACAATGTGTCAGAACAAAAGTCACAACCAAATATCATTTTAGACATAATCAACTAAAATTGCAATCATAATAAGTCATAATCAACACAACAATGTGTCAGAACAAAAGTCACAACCAAATATCATTTTAGAGATAAGGCTCTTTTGGGAAAGAAGAAAAACGTAGGTTGGCGTTTTGGAGCAAAACGCCAAAGTCAAGTTTTGTTGCTCATTTGGGAAGTGCAGAAAAGTTGGTTGAAAAATTACGTAATTACCCTCAATATTTACATTATGTGGGTTTGGGTGAAATGTAATTTTTTTAAGTTATGTGAGAGTATTTTAGTCATTTTAGTGTGATGTGACACCATAAATAAATGTTAATCCAAAAAAAAAAAAAATCAACTTTTTACTAATTTCCCAAATCACTCCAAAAGCTTGGTTAAAAGCAAAAAAGTTACTTTTTACCATCTTTCCAAAATACCACACAGTCAAAAACATCTTTGGACATAATTAAAATACAATCACTATAGATCATAATTAACTCATAATCAACAACACAAGAAGTCATAAAATCACAACTAAAGATCACAAAGTTCATAATTAGGGCATTTGTGTATCATAGATTTTTTTTTTTTTTTTAAACAAAACATTCTTAAAAATAAGCTTTATTTATATATGAATAATTATTAAATTATTTATGTAAAAAATTGTTAATTGCTTAGTTTTAACCTATTTAGTTGATAGTTGAGAAAAATAATTTTTTGATCATGTTTAACAAGTGCTAAGAAATTCTCATTTATTTTATTTTATTTTATTTTTTGTTCCTAGCAGTTTTTTCTTTTATTTTTTTTTCAAATCTTTTTGTCTGAAAGGACCTAAAAGTTCAAAAAATTGAAAAAAATAAAAATAAAAATTCCAAAAACGTTTAGTAAAGATAAAACAAAAATTCCAAACTCCACCTAAACTTTCTCAATAATAATTTTTATTTTTTTTTATCACTTGTTAGAAGCAGTATCTTTTTTTAATAACAAGTACTGAACAATATATTATTCGGAAAAATATATGCTAAACGAAGCTATATATGGGGTTTTGTTAAACCAGTCATATATATTTATTTAAATCCATATCGTATACTTAATAGCAATTCCATTAAAAATAATTTTGTTAAAAAGAATATAAAAAGCAAAAATAAGCAATATGTAACTTGCTAATTTCGTGTAAGGTTTGTGTGGATATTAACAAATATAAAAAAAAGAGTACTTATCATTTTATTCAATCAAATTTTTTTTTTTTCAAATTACATTTAAAGGGCCGAATTTTAAAAGTTTGTCTTGGGTCCCACATATCTCAAGGCCGGCCTGATTATACCATTACTCAAATATACATAGGTAAAATTACGTTCACCATCCAATGATGTTATGAGAAAATACAACAAACTTTAAAAGTATGACATAATTATATTACATTTCTATTAGAATTAATTTACATATTACTTAACCTTTTATTTTTTATACCAGTAATTCATTATTCATAAAAATGAAAGAATGATGTTATCATATTTTTCATATTAAAATGTATGTTTTATATTGTATATTTGTGTTTTTATACCATATGCATTTAGTTTGTACCCTTTCGGCCTTACTAAAAAATAGGGTTAATTGCACACTTTTAACGGCTATGGTTTGAATAAAGTTTCATTTTGATTCATATACTTGAAATCTAGTCTTGGTTTAGTACTTTTATTTAAATTATAAAATTAATAATTTTAAGATATTTGTCAGTCTCTTAAATGGTGTATATAAGAAAAATTAACAAAAAAATAGATGGAAAAACCAAATTAAAATTGGACTTCAAGTGTATCGATTAAATTATTCAAATTAAAATTATAAGGATTAAAGTAAAATTTAAGTCAAACTACAAGAGTAAAACATAATTAACCCGAAAAATACGTCGATGTAATTTTGCTAAAACTATAGTTTAGTTTTTTTTTTTTTTTTTTTTCTTTTTTCGTTCAAATTTTAAGAGAGACAAAGGTAGAGATAAATGTAATTCACTTCACAAAAGTTATTTGTGATTACTTCAGTTTTTGGAAAAAAAATAAAAATAAAAAAGGGTAAATTAAACTCACTTTTTTTAAAGTTTGAGAAAAATAGAGTTTGCACCACAAGTTTGGAATAATGACACTGATTTCCCTTTTAATAAAATTAAAGTGATCAAAATTAATATATATAGTGTGTAAATAATGAGATAAATAATATAAATATGGGTTTAGATTATCTAAAGTCGGCCATCAAACTTGAGAGTGTTTTTAGACTTGGTTGACTCAGTAATTATATGTTGACTCAGTAATCATCAAATTAAGATGATTGGATATCAGTAATTATATGTTTGAATCATATTTATTTTAAAAAAATGGATGATAATTATAATTTTAAAAGTAACTATTCATTTTTTGTAATGCAAATGTGATTAAAATATATAATTACTGTTATTTGATTATTTTAATTTTTGTATGAATATTATACCTAACAAATATTAAAAATTGAATAGTTCAAATCACATATATCGACCCCCACTATAGATCTACCAAGCCTAAACTTCCTCTCAAGTTGAGATGATCAACTTGAGAGAATTAAAATCCTATAAATATGCACTTTAGTACAAATATGATGATAACACTATCTTTTTATTTATACGACTCACAAATTATTGATTGAAAATCGTCGTTGTGGGATTGTTTGAGAAGAACTTTAGAGGCTAAAATAACTAATGGAGTGTTTGGGAGGTGGATTTAGGAACTAAAATAGCTTCAAAGTAAAAATAAAATAAAATAATAATTAAAAAAAAAAAGTGCAACCCATCTGTAGCAGGTCCACGTAGGGTGTGGTACGGCCAGGTAGGCAGAAAGATGATTTTTGCCCTCAAAAGTTTTTGAAAGTGTAATCATTATCATTAGGGACAATTTGTTATTTCTCTTCTTATATTATTTTAAACACATTTTTTAAGAAAATAAGTGAGAGTACTAATTAGTGTTACCATTAATGATATGATAATATGCCTTATTATAAATGATTTGATGTTTTATTTATGGTATTGTATTTTTTTTCTTTTTTTATTGAGTACCATGTCACTAGTGATCTTTTTAGAGATCCAAAATTAGTGATTTCTATCATTGTTGCATTTTTTAATATAAAAATCAAACAAAAAATTTAATTCATTTTTTTAACACAAAAATTAAAATAACTTACTAAAATAGAAAAAAAAAGCTAAAAAATCATAAAAAATAGCCACTTTTCAAACACAAAAAATGTTTAAATAATCAATAAGACAAAATATCACATTCAAATCATAATTATTTCATTTTTTCTCTTACAATTATCAAATCAACTATAAAAAAAGGCCAATCAACTTTCCAAATAGAATTATTTTAGTCAGGTTAAAATAACTAAAAACCCAATTAAAATAATTAACTTTCCAAACGAAATTATTTGAAATGATCTAAATAAGTGCACTTTTTAATTTGTTACAAAAAGATGTGCAAAAAAATAGAGAGGTGATATGATCCCAAAAAAATAAAAACATAAAAAGTGTGCTTATATACCACACACCAAACAAGTAAATTAAAATTTCGAAAGAACTAATGTAATTATGTTAAAAGTATAAAATTAATATATATTTTTTTAAAAATGGGAAAGGTGAGTGTAATTTACCATTAAAAAACACAAAGCACTAAAAAGACATTTTTTTTTTGGGGAAAATGTTATGGATCCTAAATAAATTATCAAAATTTTTATCAAACTTCTCACATGGTATGAGACCCACACAAATCACATGTGTGTGACTCCCACACCGATATAAAAAGTTTGATAGAAAATTTGATAATTTATTTGAAATGATAGCATAACTTCTTTTTTTTTTTTGATAAATTACAAATATACCCCTTAAGATTTATTTAAAATACGAATTATCCCCTGTAGTTTGAAAAATTATAAATACCTCTTTGTCAGAATTTTTTATTTAACGAAATTAATTGAAAAAATGAAATTTCTAACTGTTCACCTATACAATAATAAAATTATTTAAATTATTAATTGAAATAAAATTTTAACATTATTAAAAATTATTAATTAACTTGATGATTTATTAATAAAAAGACCTATTTGTTATAAAATTAGAAACTTTGGGGGTATAATATAATTTCTAGAACTAGAGGAAGTAATTTATAATTTAATTAAATCTTAGGGGTGTGTTTGTAATTTATTTATTTATTTATTTTTTTTGGGGTGTGAAAACAAGAAACAAAAGAGAATTTGCCTTTCTCTCTACCAAACCTTGCCAGTGTCCATGCTATACGTTTACGACCTTCAATGTGCAAAATCTTCCACTCTCTCAAGATTCATTCATAAACCCTAGAAAAGGTGAAACCAATTATATCATCATCATATTAACTTCTATATCTATATCTATATCTATCTATCTATCTATATATGTATGTATGTATAGCCTCCCTACTCTGTTCTAATTCTGTCGTGGCTATTCTTCTCATCAACCAATCTTTTCTTCTACGTTTTCTCGTCAAAGATCACCTTGGACTTGGAAAAGTATATATAGAGGAACAAAAAATTGAGACGCCTTTTTAGATCAACCCAGAAACACTTGGTGATTGTCAAGTATACTTACCAACCCATTTCCATTTTTGATTATTTTCTTTGTTTGGTTGCTGAGATTCTGTGAGAAAATAAAATCGAACAAAATATCAACTGGGTTTGTCTCTCCCTGAGAAAAAAACAAAAAAAGAATCAAATTTCTTAGTTATTTAAGAATATTCAAAACTGTTTGTGCTTTTGTTGACCATCTGGTTTTATATTAAGATCAGATCCCAATTTCCTTTTTGTTTTGTATTTTCTTTTGTTTTCTTGTCTGCCAAATGAAAGTTTGTTTTGTGGGTATTAAACTGTTGTTTGCTTATACGTTTTGGTTTGTTTGGGTTTAGTTTACTAATCATGGCAAGGAAGATGCTAATTGATGGGGAGCTCGAAAAATTTAATCAAGTGGAAGTTCACTATGATTTTGATTTGTTTGTGATTGGGGCTGGAAGTGGGGGTGTTCGTGCAGCTCGATTTTCTGCTCAATTTGGAGCTAAGGTATTACACCATGACTATAAGCTATGCTTTTTAATTTTATTTTTGTAGATCATATTCATATATAAGAAGTGAAGATCTATAGTTGACTAGTTGAATTTGTAATTTTGCATATTATTTATAGATTATGTAATATATATGACAAATAATTTTGTGTGGCCTGTGTGATTTTTGGTGGTAAGTGGGTGTGTGAAATTTTCATCTTTCTCCCAAACCCACGGCCAAATGAATTTAATTAAAAATTTGATTTCTATTGGTGTATACACATGGGATTAATTAGTACAAAATTAGACAATTTGTTAATTTATTCAAGTTAAATAAGTACTTTTTTTTCTTCTTTCTTTCAAATTTTCAATGCAATTGCCAATGACTAATAATAACAATGATGCTTGGGAAATCGACAGCCTAGATAATTAAAGTCCTTTACCTGAAGTTCTCCATTTTTTGGGCTTCGAAAACAATATGAAATTCTATGATATTTTACAGAACATATTTTAGGTGCCACAATGTTGATTAAAAACCATTACAAACATTCAAATTATGATAAATAAAGTTAGAACATGTTCTTCAATGCGTTTTTTTGGTATTTGCTAGTGCTTGAAAAAAATTCACAAGTTTGGTTTCCGATTCCCAACTCCCAATACCGTCTTACACACAACCATGACTGTTGCATCAACCGATACTGCAATTTATTTGCTTGACGCATAGACTTGTTTTTTTTCTCTTGCAATTTGGTTTTCATTGGTGTTTAATCCATATTTTCATTCCTTGATTGGAAGAACTTTTCAGCAGTATTTTACTTAGAATTCTCCTGATTATCAATTTGATTTTGCAAGGTTGGAATTTGCGAGCTTCCATTTCATCCGATCAGCTCAGAAGTTATTGGAGGAGTTGGTGGAACGTAAGTTTTTTTAGGACTATAACTTTAATAGTATGCTTACTAGTGGCCTTTGCCATTTTAGCTTTTGGATATAAATGTTAACCATTAAATCACGGTTGCTGACTTCCATCTGTTACTTATGATTTAGTTTTGTAAAGTTAACTGAAGGTTGTTACTTGAATAGATTATCTGTCATCTTAATGAACAGTATGAGTTATTTTGAAATGGGTAGCCTATATGGACAAAGCAATGCCCGTTAAAATTGAGATCCAGCAGTCTGAATGTTGGGTCATCATGGGATGATCCTATGTTAGTGGTCAGAAATTAACTGTGTTGGACATGATCTGGTGGTATATAGAAGCGAGGTGGGTGCCTCTTGGATATCCCATAAAGGGAGATGCGTATTAATTGTTTGTAATTCTGTAATAAAGTACTTATCAAAGAAATACAAGTAGAAGGGTTGCTGAGCACATTGTGGTTGTATGTAATTATTGACAATTACTTGAAAATGAGATGTATTGTTTCCCCTTAAAAGATTCCACCCTCACTTGTTGGAATTTTTTTTGACCATCAACAAAGAAATATTATTAATAAAAAAATAGGAGATACAAAAAGAAATACAGAGGAGGACAATATGTCCTTCAAAAGGAAAAAAAAATAAAAATGTACACACCACAAATCACCCACAGCTCTCCAAAATATACTGATCCAATGCTTTTGGAGCATTATCTTAGTCATTACTCTTCGGAGGAGACTCCTTCTCGGTTGGGGAGAATTGATGTGGATGAAGGAGAATGGAGACTGAAGACGTATTTTAGGTGTAAAAGGCATTAGTTTAGGAATATTAGTTTGTTAGAACTATCTTTCCATATTTGGATTATTTCTATTTTATACTTAATTATTTGTAGTTTTTTTTTCTCTCTATTTTTTTTTATTGGTAGAGTAGCTATATATAAACAGGGGTGTATGGATAAAACTTACTTCTTTGCATGAATGAATATTAATTGGGATTTTTTGGAATGCTACTTTTGCATCTTCTTCTCTGGTTTTCTAAACCACTTAACCTCAACCTTTTAAATTCTTAAGTATTTCTTGACACTTCTAGCTTAAAGTTACTCATTTTGTTTCATCAACCAAGACTATATTGGTCCTTAGATGTTAAATTAGTAATGATTTTTTATTTAATTGTAGTTTTTTTATTTATTTATTATAAATTAATAGAATTTGAAATCACATATAATCTTTGTTGTTCTCATGTGCTGCAGGTGCGTTATTCGTGGCTGTGTTCCCAAGAAGATTCTGGTTTATGGAGCATCTTTTGGGCCAGAACTTGAGGTGAGATAATAGTTTATGTCAGAATGACGTGATATATGACATTGAATTATCCAGCGAACATTATAGTTGAGGTTATTAGCATTTTGGTCAACTTTTTCCTGTTTGCAACAGCGAAGTTAATTTTTCAGATGAAAGAAAAAGCTTGGGAACTAGTGAGAGTCTTCTGCAAGTTTCCCACAATCTTGTTCAATGTGGTCATATAAATGAATATAGCTTTAAAACATATATGCATGTATGTTTTCAAAGATAGAAGCTTGAAATTAAAATTATCCAGTTTTATATAACTAAACTAATTCTATTTGCATAGAGACTGAAATGCGTCTTATGTAAAAGATTGATCTTCTGTTTCTGACATTGTATGGTGGTTTATTTATTTCTTTTCCTTTAGAAGTTATCATGGATTTTAGTTAGTATAGAGAATCTTGGGTTTGAGTCCAAGGAAAACCACTTTATGCAAATGTAGCAGAAGTTTTGTGCCCAGTCTCCCCTTCCCACCACCACTTAGGATTGACACTCATCAGTTAATGGCCTTCTTATATGCTAAATACGATTGTCATTGATGGTACACAAGATTACAGCTGGAAAAATTGAAACAAGTCAAATATAAAAAATTGGACCCAAAAGTTGTGATTATCTAAGTTAATGCACAATTGATATTCGTAACAGTTTTGATAGGAGAATATGCCTTGTATATGAATAGTGTTTGAAGAGAAGATTGAGATTTTGGTATACATCTAGTGGCAAAAGCTATTTGAGCAACCCAGAGTGGATGTGATGATTAGTTATGATTGTGATCCATCTGTGTTCCTTGTTTGCCTTATAGGTTTTTTTTTAGTTATACATCTTCTCAAGCTACCTCATTAAGGATGCCTTGAAATGATTTTCTCTTTTTGTTATAAAACTCACTTTTGTTAATTGTTGTTTTGTTTCAGAGTAATGCTATCTTGTACAAGAATGTAGTGAAGAATATTTATTTAGTTTATGTGGTTATTTGAAATGGTTGATATAACTATTGTTTTGGTTTTGTAGGATGCCAGAAACTATGGGTGGGAATTGAATGAAAAAATTGATTTCAATTGGAAAAAGCTTCTGCATAAGAAGGTCAGTGTTAAATTATATGTTTTGATTTTATGCACAGTACATACTGTTATTAGCTTGCATGGTAGCATTCACAATACTAAGAAGAAAAGTAATAGAAACCAGGGAAAAAAACTTGGTCACGAAATGATTACCGTGTGCAGTGTAGTTACAAATTTACAATGAGCAAATAGTGGTTGTAACTTGTACTGAAATGTCAGACTAGTGAATTAATGCTGAAAAGTATTCTTATGATGAAAAGAATCAATTGGTATCTGAACTTGATGAAAAGTATTAAGTGCTGCAGAAATTAATGCTGGATTATTCTTACTGTGAACTTGCTTTTAGAAACAAAATAAAGAATCAATGCTAGATTAAAACCTTCATCAAATGTAGTCTTAGCGTAATTGGTATCTGAACTTGCAAAAATTTGTGGGAGTAGTGGACTAATTCTGGTTGAAGTTGGTTTGCACTGTCATCATGTCTGGATTTACTTATGAAAAACTGAAGGTTCTAATCCTTTTAGGTTGCACTGTCATCATGTCTTAGGTTGCCCTTTTCACCTCTTTGGGTTGGTGTCTCATTTATCCTTTTATTCCTCTGCCCTCCAAAGAGAAGGACTTTATTATATACAGAAGCTGTGAAGAGTACAAAGGTACTCTAGGATTTATAGGTTATGCTAATTGTATTATGAAAGAAGCAAAGAAGAAAATACTTTAACTCCCTCCTTTAAACATCTTTCAAAGATTTTGGCTCTAGTGAGAAAGCTATTTTTTCTCTGGCATTGTGTATGGCAGCTATAATTTTGGTTACCTGGATTGCAAGGAAATCTAGGAATTTTTAAGGGGTGCAATCCAATAAAGGGGCCCTTAAGGACAGATTTTGTGTTTTCTCTTCCCCGGGGTTTAATTACCAAAGCTTTTGAAAGGAAGCCCCTTTCTGTTATTAGAAGTGACTGAAGGGATGTGATTTCTTTTTTCTTAGAGCGGCAAATTTGGGCCTAGTGGAACCTCATGTGTATGGATGTTTGTTATTTTGGAAACACAGTTCCATTACCAAGCTTTATCTTCTGGTTTTGTTCTATTAAAAGCCCAGGTGTTAAAAGTTTGTTATCTTGGGCGCCTATGTTTCTTCCTAGTGGGTTTAGTGGTCTTTGAGTCTTACCATGAGTTATTGGGGAAGTATAACTTCTTCTTAGAGCAGCAGCATGATGTTTGTTCTCCTGAAAACACAGGAATTTGAGTTATGATTAGAGATGTAATGGGTAGCATTATAGGCTTGAGGTTGCCATTAAGAGATTTTTCCATCTTTCTTGGAATGCCTCAAAGAAGCCTCTGCCGTGTTTTTTCTGATGTTTGTCTCGTTGAGGCTGATGCATAAGTTGTAGTACCTTGGGTGAGATCTTGGTCCTTGGGTCTCTGTGTTATACTCAAGGATTTTTGATCTCTTGAGAGGTAGAAGTTAGATTGATTATTAGATTTGCAAATTAACAGGTTGATTTATTGGCCGAGGAGGGAGCTCCCATTATGATGGCAGTTGAGGATCAATTTTGAGCACCTTTTGTAGTTGCAGTACGGGGCTAGATTTGTTGGGGGCTGTAGAGGTCATTTATTTTGTTTTTGTTGTATTCAATTTGCCTTTTCTTTCCACCCCCCTAAGAATTGGATGATACCTTATCCATCTTTGCCGTTGTACTCTTCTTTTCACTATTGAAATTTCTTGTTTGTCATTGAGAAAATAATAAAGTTGAAGCATCTTAGAATGTTTATAAAGGAAGTAAAGAAATATAGAATCATTAAGCCATATTGCATCTTTCAGTAGAAACCTTAAACTCCAAATTGCTCATCGGTAGAAGTGCCATCTAAAATGTTGAGAGTGGCAGTGATTCTTAGCAAATAAATGTGTTTTTATTTCAGTATGGGTGACTTTCTAGTAGTACTGTACTAAATCTTGTTCTTCTGTCTGAGATAAGACATATAGTCCTAGTTTTGTCTGAGGTCGACATTTCTTTATTACTATACACAAATTTCTTATTTCCATTTTCTGTTGGGTTTGACTTACCCATACTCTCTTAATGAATTGAATTCAGTTTTTTGGAAGTTGCAAAGTGATGTGTCAAACAATGGTTGAATTATGTATCTGTTAAATGCTCAATTATAAATTTTATTCTTACAGTGGTTTAGTATTAAAATAATAACTAGTTTTGTTCTGTAAACAAAGTTGTTTGACTCTTCTATTTACTTAATGGAGTTTGCTTGGATTTATGAAATCTGCTAATCGCACACTGAGTTACATGGACTTGGTTTGAAGTATTGGTTGCCAACTTGCCAGTGTGTATATAGCTCCCTCCGTAATTCTTAGATCCTGGACTTGCGCACACAATGGTATTCTCAAAGATTCGATTGTATTTTCTTCAATTCCTAGCGAAAAATAAGGTCTGTTGTGTAACATGTTTGCTGTCAGTAACAAAGATAGCAGATTAAGACAGTATCTAAGGAGGGAGCAATAAGAAACTGAATCTTAATTCTTTCCCATAGCTAGCAAAAAAATTTCAGGTTTTATTATTTTTGTTTGTAGCATACCTTCTGTGTGGATAGATAAACACAAGTGGGCTTGAGTACAAACATCTTGCAGGTGTGAGACTTGGAGAAGGCTGTTTATCCCTAGAGTGCCATACTAAGCGAGTACCACTCTTTCACACCGGCGTATAATGTTGACGGTCGTTGGAGATGTGGCCAAATCGCGGGCTCTTTGGGAATCATGGTAGGCACACCGATGGCGCAAAACACCTGTGGTGGAGAGGGAGAGAACTGAGGCAACATGAGAGCGAGCGAGAGAGAGAGAGAGAAAGAGAGAGAGTTGCAGCAAGGGGTTGAAGCCTCTGAGGAGTTTGAGTGGGAGAGTGAGCTCTCCTTATATGTGCGTTTCTGTATGTTGGGTTACAGAGGTAGGTTGATACGGACACTGACAGAGGTAGGTGTGATACACCTTTCAAGGTACCATAGTGGGTAGTTGTGATACACTCTCGGAGGTGTCACATGACTTTGGTCAATCTTGGTGTTTGTGTAGAGGCTGATCTCTCATGTTAAGGTTGGTCAAAGTGGGGTCACCCCGAGGGGGTGAGTTGGACAACTTTGATGATCCCTTAGTTCTAACTGCCAATCCACAAGTCCTTGATAATCCTTTGCGGGTTATGGCTTGCTCGGGCACCCCATGATTAAGGCACTTACCCTGGTGTCCATAGGCCTTGCTCCCAGTGTCTCAGCCTAGGCGGTTGTGATATTGTTAGGGTGCATGTACGAAGCTGTGTTACATGGACTCGTCGGTTTAGGACAGAGTACCTGTGTCGACATGACATGACACGGGTGTGGGTGTGAGATCTGTGTTGGGTTCGGCATGGTTTTCTTGGACACGGCTAACACGAGAGAAGAGTGAAGAAGGATTACTGAGAAACTTACAAGTTACAGTGGTGAAGGAAGTGAATCTGGTGAAGGAAGCGATCGCCATCGCCATCGCCATCGCATCTCGATTTCGATCTCGATCTTTTATTCTCACTACCGATCTCGATCTGTCTTCTTCTCTTTGTCGGTCTCTCAATCTTCTTCTCTCTCTCTTTCTCTCGATCTTCCTCTCGTTTGCTTTGTCTATCTGTGTCTATCCATCTTCTTCTCTCTCTCTCTCTCTCTCTCTCTCTCATTTTCTCTCTCTTCTTCACTTCTCGTTTTTTGACTCCACTTATTTCATTTATAACACACATAAACATATATAAAATATCAATTAAAAAAAAAAGTTTATATACATAAATTTAAAATATTTTTATTAAATATTTTATTTCTTATTTGTATGATATATGAGACCTACAAAATATGATAATGCCAATAAAAAATAAAATATTAAGAATTTCTAGTATTACTCATATAAATAATGTATATACATTCTATTTTTTAATTTTATATGGTCATTTTTTTATATTTATGTACAAAATAAATAAAAAATTATTGTGTTTATATAGAATTTATTTATATCTGTGTCTTCTACAATATAATTTAATGGTAATAAAGAAAAATTATTATATTTATATACAAAACTAAATACAAAAATATTTTTTTACTTGGGGTTGATTTGGGAACGTAAAAAATTAGTAAAGAAATCAAAAAACTATCAATAAAGTCAAAAAATTTAAAAGGCTATTAATATTTTATATGCCGTGTCCCCGTATCCATATCTATTTTTTGAATACTTTTTAGCCAAGTCCCCGTATCCTTATTTTTACGAATAGGCGAATCTAACACCTAGAGACATACCCGTATCCGACACTCACACCCGAGTCCTTGTAACATAGGTACGAAGGTGACAAAAGCCTTGGTGAGGCAAGACAAAGTTGTTGAGTAATTAGAGTGCATGGCCCCTCGGTGAGGTCCTGAGTGGATTCGTCCAAGCAATTTGAGGGGAGCAAGTTGGAAAGGAGATTATGTTACTCACCACATAAGAAATTTAGATACATATACCTAGCACTTTTTGTTGCATATACATTCAATAGTAATTGTATTGGACACATGCCAAATTCTATAATTATATCTTCTTTTACTTGAGTACATACCATGTTTTGAAGTGTCCATGTGACATTTTCCATAATTGATTTAGTAAGATCTTACAAGTCGGGAGTGCATCAAACCAAGTACATTTGTTTTTTTTTTTCCTGACAAAAATGCTTGCCAGCTTGTTGTAAAGGAATTAGAAATGTACTGTTCTCATGGTTCAGTACATTTGGACATATCCATTGCCATTGGGCTTGTCATATGTCTCCTCGCTGAGGTCAAAGGGCACGTTACTAATAATTTAAGGCATGTTGGGACTTTACCATAATTCTTGGGAAATGTCAGGCCTTAATAGTTTTTATCATTTCTTACTCTACTCCGTAGAAGGGAGTTGAGCTGCTTCCACATGTACACCACTAGTTCAGGGGCATCATCACATATTTACTGTTACGGATTCTCTTTAGCTTCCTTTTTATATATTATGATCTTAAGTTTCTTCACTATGTTTGCCCCATTTTAGACTTGGACTTAGATGCCTTGTTTAAGTTTAGGTTCCCGAAGTTACAAACCTAGGTTTAATGCTAAGATTGTCCACTTCGGCTTGACTGCTTAATAATTGAAACTTTGACTTGAGTTTTGTAGCTTTAGTTTTCTAGGTAGATAATTCATTATCTAGTTTGTATTTTTTGAACATGTTATTTGCTATTTATGTGTTTAGGGTTCGTCGTTGTTATAATTTGGAGCAGGAATGCACATGATGGTGTCTAATATTTTGTCTTCTCCTTCATCTGTTGGGAATATTGCAGACAGAAGAAATACTCAGATTAAATGGAATCTACAAGCGGTTACTTTCAAATGCAGGGGTTAAATTATATGAAGGAGAGGGAAAGGTAGTTGGTCCTAATGAAGTTGAGGTGACGCAACTGGATGGAACTAAAATATGCTATTCAGCAAAACACATACTCATTGCAACTGGAAGTAGGGCTCAACGTCCATCTATTCCGGGGCAGGTAAATTTTCTGATATTTATTATATATGACTCGAATTCTGGATGCATGTGGTTGATCTTTCAAGCGCTTGGCTGTCCTATTATGCGAACTTTTTGCTTGGAACATCAGCACCAACTTTTTTAACTGATAAACTACTTGAAATGAATGTTCATCCAGAATAACTCTTCGCATGTTATGTAATTATGTTATCTTTTTTCCCATCTTATCTAACTACTACTTCTGTTTTGTTGTTATTTGGTTGGTGTTGTAGGAGTTTGGTATAACCTCTGATGAAGCCTTGAGCTTGGAGGACTTACCAAAGCATGTTGTCATTCTTGGAGCAGGGTTTGTCTACATCTGCATCTGTCTGTTTTATTAATTTTGGTTAGCATGGTTATGACTTTCAGATGATTTATTTCTCTTGTTTAGGTACATTGCTGTTGAGTTCGCTTCAATATGGCGTGGAATGGGTTCTACTGTCGATCTTTTTTTCAGAAAAGAACGTCCATTAAGGTTATACTTGGTTCTACTTGCAATTTGCTTTTCTTCCAAAGTACAACATTTTTTTTGTTAGTATATAGTACATTGCAAAGGCTCCAAGGGGTTGCTTCCGGTATACAAAGCAAAACAAACAAAAGAATCACCTATACATCAAAACTATTCAAAACACAAAATCCAGGTCAACACTGCCCAAGAACCACCTATCTATTTATGGGAAAAAATGAGTCTCTACTCCATAAAAGTCCTTCTATTGTGCTCCCTTCCTCCTTGTACACCCCATCAACGCCAAAGGCCCCAAGCACTAAGTCTTCTTCCTTGTCTTAACCACTCTAGCTCCCTCCAAGAGTGCAAAAGCTCCCCAACACACTGGATAGGAAAACCTACACTATTTCAAGCAAACCGAGAGACAAAGTGCACACTGCTCTAAGCCACCGAACAACGAATAAGCTGGTGATCTGTTTCACCACCATGATTTGCACATGCAACACCAATTCACATGTATTTGCTGACTCCAAATAAGATTATCGATGGCAAGAATGTTACCATGTGCCGTTGTCCAAACAGAAAACACGACCTTTGAAGGAGACTTCGTCACCCAAAACTGCTTTCCAAGGAAAATAAACATGTCTGAAACCCATCAGAACTCCGTAGAAAGACTTCACCTCGAATTTGCTGGACTTTGACCTCGACCAAAACAAAAATTCCCCTCCCTCTCCCTCTCACATGCTTGGACAGTTCATAAAGCATCCCAAAAAGATCCAATAGTTCCTTTACTTCCCAGTCACTGAACTCTGGCTAGAAAGAAATATCCCCAAAAAACATGATGCTTCCCTCTCCAGATATAGTCACTGAGAGCAGCTCTTCTGTAGCAATGCTAGCAAGAACTGAAGAAGCCACCTCCAACCTCTCTCCCCGCACCCAATATGATTCCAAAAACAAACCTTCATACTGTTACCCATGATAAACCTCATTTGACACTAGAAATCATTCCACGCCCTTCTAACACCCTTCCAAAGACCCACTCCATATGACAAAAAAACTTCCAAAGACGTCCAATCTACCCACATGAACCTATGTATCATGACAATCCATTTTGTTAATTATATTCAGAAAGCTGCTTTAGCTTGGGCTTTTCTTGGGTTATACCATTTTCTTTTTCTAATGCATTTGTGTTCTTAATTCTGTTTCTCTTGAAATTTTTTAATGCAGAGGTTTTGATGATGAAATGAGAGCAGTGGTTGCAAGAAATCTGGAAGGCAGAGGAATTAATTTGCATCCTGGGACAAATTTGACAGAGGTATTATTACATCTGTTGGAATTGTTTTTATTTACATGTTGGAGATTTGTGATGTCCGCATTTTTTCTTTTGATAACTGAGCTCTAATGATACTTTTGATTATTTAGTTGGTTAAAATGAACGAGGGGATCAAAGTTCTCACAGACCATGGTGAAGAAATAAGGGCTGATGCTGTACTCTTTGCCACTGGTAATTCTGAACTATGTCCTATTTACCAGCATATAAAAATACTGAGTTTATGTATTGTTGATTTACATTTTAATCTTGCATGAAGAATATAAAGCATATGATTGCACTTGATTTGAGACTTAATCCCCAGTGAATGGTGTTTTATATCAATTTATGGTGGTGCTGGTGGCTAGTGGCACATATTTCTTTTCTTTTCTAAGGCAACAGTCTTATCCTATTGATAAAATTGACCTCATTGTTGTATCAAATAAAACCATTATTAGTATTTTCATATGCATTCATGATTCTTAATTTTGAGATCAAATTGTGAGAAGATACTTGGTCTTGCCCTGTGGTTCAATATATTTCACATCAGAAGGTTAAATTTATTTATAGTTCCTCACAGAGCTGGACTACCCTAAACTCACATCCTCTATACTCATATCATCCCATGACAGTTTTGACATTAACAGACATCGGTTTAGATGTACATGTTTTACACTGGAAAATGCTTTCCATGCAAAATGTTTTGCATGAAAAGATTATTCCCTTTATTTTGTTGGTGTTTTGAGACGTTGAAAAAGATTTACCAAGACTAAAGAAATGTAGTATGTTCCTGTACAAGCATTTATTCTACAGAAATATACCTTTTTGTACTATTGAATGTATAGGTTAGGATATAGGTATGTATATTAGCAAATATATATACATGCATATCAAAGTGTGTACATATATATGCATGTATATACATGTATAGTATAGGTATGGATTGTTAAGCATGTGTATGTATATGTTTATGTACGTATTGGGCATACATCATTGGAGTGTTTATTAGGAAAATGATTTGAAAAAAAAAAAAAAAAAATCCATGCCATTTTAGGCTCTTGAGAGGTAAAATATTCTCCCTGAAAATCTCTATAAAATATTTTATGTCCAACCAAACACTGGAAAATTATGAAATGTTTTACATCAAAACAAAGGGTGTCAGTAGTTTATATTTCAATTAACCACTTGCTAAAATTTGTTCCAACCTTAACCAAAAGATTTGGTCTTGGACTAACCTAGTCCAAAAAAGAAGATTACCACCAAACAGGTCCTCAATAAAGAAATTGTCTACATTTCAATATCTCGTGCAGTCATCTTCATTGCTTTGGTCATTTTATTTTCTAGCTTTTCTTCCATATGCTTTGTGTCTATGTAGGTATTGCATTTCATATTTGTTGATCAAGTCCCACTTATCTTCTTTGCTGCTCCTTTGTCCTCACTGCTTTACATAAATTCTGGTAATCAGAACAAACAACAATCTGTTACTGCACCCAATACATTCAGCTCTGCATTCCTGTGATGTGACCCATACATCTGCTCAATCCAGATTCTTGGGGCAACACCACTGGCTATAACCTCTGATTCCCTCCCTCTTCTACTATTGATCTACCCACAGCATCAGACGACACCCATTGTTGTTGTGATCTGTGCCTATCTGTGTGTTCTTCTCTTCCCTTCCCTACTACATACTACCTCAATATGGAATCAGAGCCAAACCTTGATCCATTCCATGTGGTGGTAAACTCGTGCTTTTGCTGCATTGACCTAGTGCCCCATTGCTGTACTCTTGTTGTACATCATCTACACAAAGACCATCTGCATAATACATAGCCTCCACAAGTTCTAAGTGAGGCTAAAAGGAACCAAATCCATCTTCATCAATTCCCAGAAACCAGTTCACCCATTCAGATCCATTGTCGACATTGTGATTGAGCAAGAGCCGACCAAAGTCGTCAACACGAAACGGTGTATTTAGTGATCCAAAGCGATCCTAACTCTTTTTTTTTTTCAATATATTTTTTTTGAGAGGGAAACAAATCAAGGGAGAATTACAAAAAAAAAAAAAAAAAAAAAAAATTAAAAAATGGGAAGATCAAAAAATAATTACAAAAGAATGAAAATATAAAAACATTACACTACAATGGAAAAGATGTAAAATAATTACAGAACTGTGAAAAGAAAATTCGGTACCAAAATTCCCTTCTATTTCTCTCTCCTTTCTTCCCCTCACCCTTGCCACCCTAACCCACCTACAAACCCTAGGCCACAACCAACCAACCAACCAACCCCTCCCCTACCCTTTGCAACCCATCCTTGCACTGGAGGATGGTGGGGGAGGGGCTGCAAGCACAGGGGAGGGGTTGACCGATGGTGGGCTAAGGTTTGTAGTGGGTTAAGGTTGCAAGGGAGAAGGAATTGAACAAGGGAAGAGAGGAGAAGGAAAGGGAAGGGAATTTTGATAATTTCACCATTTCGTAATTAGTGCTTAGTGTCTAATCTTTTATACAATCAATTGCAAGCCTGGGTAAAGAAGGGTTGTGTGTTAGGTAGCTTGACAGTCAATACGTAAAAATCCTTGTCAAATCCATTATGAACATGAATCTTACCATGTGTAGTGTAATTATTTTGTATTCTCCATTCTTTTCTAATTATTTTTGGTTCTTTCCATTTTTTTTTGTTGTAATTCTCCCAAAAATCAAATATGATTAACTAAAATCCAAGAAGAGTGGAGTTTTGGCAAGACAACTTAAAAAATAGGTTATAATGCTCATAGAAACTTGTTTTTATATGATTAATTTGAAAAAAAAAAAAAAAAAAAAAAACCCTAAATTTTATTGGATGTCTTGTTAAAATAAAACTACTCTTGGAGTATCTTAAATTTCAATAATGTAAGCTGTACGATTCTATCATTATCGTACCATATTTTTGAGCATGTGGGAACCGTGTTCTCCTTCCCATTCCATGTACCCAATGTTTTAAGTAATGGTGGCTGCCGTAATGGTAATGGTGGTGTTGGTGTGGTTTGTGGGGTGTAACGGTCATAGTGTAACGTTGGCAGCAACTAGAGCTATGAATTTTTTACTTGTTCACAAAATTTGGGACAATTTACTAATGCACACGTTTTTATTTTAGAAATCATATTTAGCAAGGTTCAAAATGGCTGTTGGTGAATTTTGTTTGATTTTTAAATGATCCACTAAATGTCTTAATTTTTACACTAGTTTTAAGTCACTATAAAGGTTTTTCTTTTTTTTGGATGTGTTTAATTTTCTTTACTTTGTACTTGTGGATAAATATATATATGTAATGAAGTATGGTCAATATTGAAAGGGGTAAATTACACTGACCTCACTTGAGGTTTGAAGAAAATACAATATGATCCATAAATTTTGCATAACTACATTGGACTCCCTTAAGGTTTTAATTCATATAATACTTTGCCCCCCTTTTCATAAAAAATTCGTTAGTCGTATGAATAAAAAATAATAATGTTATCATCTCTTTCACATTGAAATGTATATTTTACCTTGTGTATCTTTGTGTCTTCATACCATCTGCATTAATTTTGATTTCTTTAATCTTACTAAAAGGGAGGTCAATGTAATTATGTAAAATTGTGGGCCTTCTTGTATTTTCTCCAAACCTCAAGGGAGGTTAGTGTTATTTACCCTATTAAAAATGATAGTCTCATACACATAATAAAAAATGATAACATACATATACTAATGTAAAAGTACATACCATGATATCCAATCTATGTTCAACAAATTTAACCTAAAACCAAATAGGCATAAGTTAATCAGCAAAGAATCAAATGAGAAAGTAATTAGCATTTGCCGAATAGGAAAAATAGTAATGAAAGTTTGAAAGAAACGAAAAGAGAGGACTAAGCTCATTTAACTTTTATAGTGACTCAAATCTTGTAGAACTTGAAAACAAGACACTTTTGAGTATGCTGATCTAAGGTTTTCAAATAAGTTTTATATGCCTTTTCTGTGATTTTAATAGCTAAAAGAAATGAGAAAAATGATTTGATTTACAAAACTTGTAAAATATAGAAGTGTAATGGTCGTAATGGTGTTGTAACAGCCATTACAATCTTTATGTAATGGTGGCAACCATTACAGTTGGGAATTTTATCACACTGCTACAGGGGCCTTAACGGATGGTGGTAATCACTGAAATTGTTATGTAATGGCATTTTGTAATGATTGACACCAATTTTTAAATTCTTGCACATACCAGAACGATTCATGATCCAAGTAACATAGGGCCACACAGTGTTATTAAAGGCGATAGGCACACCAAGGCGCCAAGGTCTCCTGGGGCCTAGGCTCAAGGCGCAAAGCAAGGTGCACGCTTCACCGAAGTAAGGCACACCTTGTACCGAAAAAATAAAATAAAAATAATATAAGTAAATAACTTAGGGTTCAACATAAACAAAATGAAATGTTAAACATTTAGTGTTTTTTGGATATTAGGAATTAGGGCTAATTTTTCTTCTATCATTGATTTGGGTTGAATGCCCAATGTATTGGCATCTGTAATAAGAGTAGGGATCTTCTGTAGATGCACCATATTAAATTAATGGTCAAATTTTAAACAAAACCAGTTAAAGCAACAATAAAAAATCCCCTCAACACGCAAGCCTTGGGTCAGTCAAGCACCTTATCATAGTTGCCTGGCCTGAAACACTACAAGGTGCAAACCTTGGGCCTGGACAGGACTTGGGCCTAGGCGCATGCCTAGGCGTGCCTCATCGAAGTCGCTTGGCTTGGAACATTACAAGGCACAAACCTTGGGCTTGGATGGGACTTGGGCCTAGGTGCGCCTTTAATAACGTTCCCCCAACTATGCTCAAGTATAAAAATTAAAAAATAAAAAATAAAATAAAAAATAAAAAATCTGATGAATAGTTGAACAGTCACTTTAGTTTATGATTTTTAATGTAAATTTTTAGGTAATTATATATTCTTTCTTGATCACAGGTCGGGTTCCTAACACAAAGAGGCTGAATTTGGAAGCTGTTGGTGTTGAGCTTGACAAGACTAGAGCTGTAAAGGTCACTATCTTTTTCTTCATCTTTTTCATGCATTTCTTGCTCTTTGGTATAGGCCATGTGGCAGTATTCATAAGCATGAAAAAGAGGTAGATTGGATTTTTGGGCTTTTTATATAGTTTTAAGTGCTGCACTTATCAGAGATGGATAGCTGGACTTAGTTTATTAGGCACATGCTGCTTATTCTAGTTAGTTATTGTATAATTATTTTAGGTCTCCTGTAACAAGAAAGTTTTAATGGTTCTTAGTGTTTGTAAGCTTCTTATCTTTAATTTGTTTGACAAGTTGTTCTTCTTGGCAAAGGAAATTTGTTTTGTTTGAGAAAAAAATTGTTTGTACCATGAGAAGTTAACGTCTGTGAGGTGTCCCACCCACTTCAGGTAGATGAGTACTCTCGCACAAACATACCAAGCATATGGGCCATTGGTGATGTTACAAATAGAATGAATCTTACTCCTGTGGCCTTAATGGAAGGAACATATTTTGCGGTATGTGGTCAATCTAAACTTTTATTAGTTATCATTATTGAGTTTGCATTCTTTTTGTGATTAGTTAACATTTCTGTATCACTAGGTACTTACATGATACAAGTAATTTCATGTTGACGGATTCAATTTTTTGTGTTGCCTGCAGAAAACAGTTTTTGGTGGGCAGCCTAGCAAACCTGACTACAGCAATATACCTTGTGCTGTGTTCTGGTACAATTTCTGCTCTTCTTGCACATGCTTCCTTTCTTTCTTCCCTTGGGTAAATCACTTCAGATTATCCATCAGTATAGTGAAAGACTGAAAGTGCTACAGTTTTAAAATGGTTCTTGGTACAATTGTAAAAGAATTATTCATATTCAGAGCTTGTAACAGAATCTAACTTATTATGTTGGCTGGAATTAAAAAAATTACTAAATTTTTTTTAGTATGGCATATGTCTATCTCAATGATGGATTGTTATGCATGGATTAGCTCAGCTAATTGACATTTTTTTTTTTCCCACTAGGCTTTATAAAATGCGAAATCATTAAAGGTAGGATCAGGTAGCATGATGATACAATTATGTGGGTGCGCTGCCATCTCTCATTATACAGTTGATATATTATATTTTATTTGATAAACCCCTATACAGTTGACATAGAAAGATACATTTTTCTTCTCATTTTTTGTGTTCCTTTGTTTTGTTTTTGCCTTTGCTTTTGTTTTTGTTTTTGTTTTTGTTTTTCCTGTTCCATGGTAACTTTGATTACGTGGAACTTCTTGAGTTTATGTAGTTTTTAATCTCATCTGCAAGAAGTTTTGTGGGTGTTAATTGTGCAATTGGATATCTTTCTCTGCTTGTCTACCTTTGCATCTTCCACATATTCACTGATGTACTTTCTTTGACCATTCATTGTATTCTCCTCCCCAATCTCTCTCTCTCTCTCTCTCTCTCTCTCTCTCTCTCTCTCTCATTGTTTCAGCAATCGGGTGCTGGTATGTGCACTTTATGCTCAATTTTCCCCTCATATTATGCTTGTTTTTCTCCTCATGTATCTTCCTGTCATTGCGTACATGTCAATGATAGCTAGCTTCTCTATAACTCCATTATTTGATAAAAATAAGTAATCAATTGAGTCATTATTTACAGAATGTTGACTAAATTCTGATTGCTTTTTTTGTCAGCATTTTTTGGAAATGGAATTTTGTCTAGTACAGGACAAAATTATTGTTTGTATAACGGGGATCTTAGTTTCTTTAATTGAAGTTTCCTTTTCCCATCCTGTAAATCCATCTGGCAACCTGTTGCTTTGATGATATTATTTATAATCTCAATATTCTGGAGTTCACCTTGTTTTTGATACCTACTTCAGTTTTTTGCCATTGGTACTTGTGTACATTATATAACCTGTTACCAAATATCAATTTATGTAGCAATAAATGCCATTATCATGGTAACTAAGTTATCATAACTTATCATATTTGCAGTATTATTTGTTGTTAAATTGTGTTGTCTTTTGCTTCGCAGCATACCACCCCTTTCTGTAGTCGGACTCAGTGAAGAACAGGCTATGGAGCAAGCAAAGAGTGATGTTTTGGTTTTCACGTCAACATTCAATCCTATGAAGAACACCATCTCAGGGTACATGATTGGACATCTATATTTATTAGATCATTTTAAAGGCTTCAAGGGAAACAGATTACCTTGGTGTAGAAACTTGTTTTAATCTCATAATTTGCATGGCTAGGGATTTAGAACTTCTTCTGTCGATGATTCCTGCCTGTTCAGTACTTAGAAGTTATTAATTCAAGTCTCTACCTGAGGTCAACCTTCTTATTATCCTACTTGCTTATAAAAATAAAAGCATCAAATAAAGACTAGAACGCTTAAACTATGTTATAGTGTGATATCCAGCTCTGAAGTAACCTTAGGCATTGTCTAAAGATAAATGCTCATCGATCATGTCTTCTTGACATTCAAAAAACTTTGAAGTTATGAGGAATTATTGCAGATGAATTTAGCATGCCATGATAGTAAAAAGCAAAAACTTCGTGCATCTTTATAATATTGTTTTACCCTTGATCGTATGTGTAGGAAGAATTTATTAATTTATTGGACTTTCATGTAAGAGGAACATATCCATTTGAGCTTCACAATTGCTCGTGTTCTATCAAGTTACAATATTGTCTTTTTCATCTTCTAATATTTTTTTCCCATGCAAAATATATTTCACTGGAAAATAAGTAGTACAGGAAGTGGAAACTAATTTCTCTTTTTGAAGTCCTTGATAATGTGTGTTTCTTGTATCCCATCCCAACTTGATCTTGCTCCTATTATAGATGTGTGGATCCCCCATATGTTTCATTTCTTCCCATAAGCTATGGTTTGATTTGATAAAAGTCATTATCTGGAAGATTAAGTTTGAGGTATTATAAATGCTGTTTGAGAAATTTCTTCCAGTTTTCCGCACTACTTATGTTAGGGCCTTTGATATGCAGTTTTGTTAGCTTTTTTTGGATATCAGTTACATCGAAATTAGTTGTTCGTGCTTAAATGTTTGTATATGTATCTCGACCATTTGTATTACCTTATGATATTGCTTCAATAAACTGTGTTCATTCTTGTTGTCATTTTGTCAATAGACGGCAAGAGAAGACGATTATGAAGCTTCTTGTTGATGCTGAGACAGATAAAGTTCTTGGGGCATCCATGTGTGGGCCAGATGCGCCTGAGATTATGCAGGTATGGTTGTCTCCATGCAATGGCTCATAAAGCATATAGGTTTGAATTCATGATTTCTTCATTCGCATGGAAACGAATAATTTATATATGGGTATTTTATTATGATCCTGAATAGGGTATGAATTTGATGTGGAACTTGAGCACCATAAAAATGAAATCGGTCAGGGTTCCAATTTGTTTTGTAGAATGATCCAAAAGTGTACTTTAAAATTTCCAAAACAGTGTTAGTTGAGTTGATCAGTGCGAAAGGAGGAGATTTTATAAAATATAATTATAGATGACAAAGATGAAATGATACCTTCTCGATTCAACTAACACAAGGAGCCTTCCTAATACTTGGGTTGTGACTATGAGGACCCGTCTTCTGCTTTTTAACTCTGTGTAATGTGTGATGCTATATCCTCCATTTAAACATTGTTCTTGCATTTCTGACATCCTTCACCTAAATTTGCTTTGGCCTCTGTATTTATGTTTTGGAACCTTCAACTTGGGTTATCTCTTTCATCTCAAAGCATTCATTGGTCTATAGTTGGATGGTGGTGAATGTTCTTACACAAGTTCCTTTCTCCTTATCTTCAAATGGTTACCACATCTTTATACAAATTCATTCAATTTCTTTCCCCAGCATAAATTCATGCTTATTCTAGCTTTTATTTTATTCCGTCAAGTCCATTACAAACCTTTTTTGGCTGCAATCGTTTCTGGATTCATTTCGCCAACTGCTGCCTAAACCTCCCGTTTTATTGGGTTTTGGCTAAGCCTAACATTCTGCGCTATGAAAAGTTAGGTTATGATTGCCGTTACAGTTCTCATCAATTTTATTTATTTATTTTATATTTTAGTTGATCTCTATCAATGTTACTTAGAATGTTAATCGTTTTGGTATGTGGAACGAGAAAGGGAACGTGGTATGCCACATGTTCTAAAATATGGTACGATAGGGGTAGACTTGTATATATTACACATAATTTAAGGTACTCTTAGAGTAATTTTCTTTTAACTATTAGGTACAATAAAATGTAAGTTTATTTATTTATTTTTTTCAAAATTAATTATGTAGCAAAACAATTTTATGAACATTATGACTTATTTTTTATGTTTTGTCTTGTCAAAATTTAACTTACCTTGAATTTTATTTTATTATATTTGATTTTTTTTCTTTATAAGGAAATATATTGGAAAAAACTTTTAAAATCGCTTTGGATCACGAAATTTACCATTTTGAGACGAAAGTGTATCGTGTTTCAGAATATGTGTACCAATACGTTATTCGTTAAGTCACTAGCATTTTCTGATAACACAGATCTCTATATATTCAGCTTTTGATATTTTTTGGGATATCCTTCACAGGGCATTGCCATTGCACTCAAGTGTGGAGCAACTAAGGAACAATTTGACAACACAGTAAGTGGTCTTCACTCTCCTGAAATATGGCGGCAAATGTTCTCTCCCAACCTTCTTGTTCTTTTATTCTGGCATCTGAACTTATGTTTGTTGAGCTTTGGAGATATTTATAGGAATTTTCACTCAGGGTAGTGTATTATAAGTTGTTTGTCACTGCTATTAATGCCCTGAATTTCTTGGAGGGAAGTTGGACTACATTTTTAATTTTTTTTTAATCTTTGGGATTTCATTTCAAGCATGATTATCTGTTTTTCAGCAGTATATATTTGCTTTTTAGCATTTGCATTTGTAAATGGATTTGGTTAATGATTGTTGTCCTTTCTAGGTCTTCCTCTTTCCACATTAAGATGTCATCTATAAGTCCTTTCTTGAGCTCGTGTCTTGACACTACTAACCTTATCTGCATTATTGCCTGTTTCAACATTCATGGAATACTCCCACCTAAAAATAATTAAAAAGAACATTCATGGAATACCTCTCTGTTATTACAATGATTCAATTTTACTTATTTTTTTCTTATTTTTAATAATTTTTTTTTGGGGGGGGGGCTTTGGTTACAGGTGGGCATACACCCTTCTGCTGCAGAGGAATTTGTCACTATGCGATCAGTGACTAGGCGTCTTACTAAGCCGAAGACAAATCTCTAAATATGAATAGGTTATAGAAACATATATTTGTGAATCGTAAGCACTCTTGGATAATTTGTTTCATATTTAACTGGCCACACAGGAAAAATGGAGACAAGGATTGGACAAGGTTGTCTGGTTGAGCTTTGGTCAAATAAATGATTTTTTTGCACTTGTGAATGGGCAGTGTGTTTTCTTCCTTGGAATGCAGTTAGTGTTATTACTTTGGTATTTACATCTTAAGCATATAACTAGGTGTAGATTTGGATGGTTTAGTCAACTGTTTTCTCATATGTTGGAGTTGTATCAAAATCTTTACTTCAACTGTTTTCTCATATCTTGGAGCTGTCTCAAAATCTCTATGAGCATGTAGCAATTTTGTTGCGAAATCTCTTTTTAAGAGTAATATTGAGCACAATGTTAGTTGTTTTAACTAGAAGTGGGCTCAACTCAAGAAAAATGATAGAATTGGGGTTGCAATTTGTCAAGCTCTCATATACCCGCACGGTTTTTCCATGATATGAAAATGAGTAGACATAATTTATTTCTCCTGCCAAT
The DNA here is from genome assembly GCA_022316695.1 of Camellia oleifera. Taxonomy (NCBI): domain Eukaryota; kingdom Viridiplantae; phylum Streptophyta; class Magnoliopsida; order Ericales; family Theaceae; genus Camellia; species Camellia oleifera. Next base: position 52,316,994 of record CM039306.1, read on the forward strand.
GTTTTGATTATATTAATTAAATACCTTTATATGTAGGTATATATCTATACATAATTTAATTTATTAAATACAATAAAATAAAAATACTAAAAGATTCACGCATCTCTCTTATTTAATCTATGTAACTATTATCACTACTGAATACTATGTTCTCTCTCATTGGTATGACGCTCTCCTGTGAGTGGAAAATTATCTGAACACCTCTCTGTTCCATACCTTACCACTGCCCCCCTCCCCCAACCTGTTCGTCGGGCAAGGATATGCTGATATGTTCCTCACCGGGCAACGGTAGGATACAACAAAACCATCCTCGTCTCGTCCCATTACCATTACCATTCTTAAAGCGAATATATATTAGTTCTTGAGCCAAATTCCTGAAGTGACCAAATACTAGGCAAAAACAATGAGTTGGGTTCCCTTACTATTTTCCTTTTAATCTTCCCTTACCAATTCTGAGCTCCAAACAAAGTTTTAAAAGGAACATTTATATCCAAATGACAGGCTCATGATAGGAAACAATCTTAAAAGGATTTTGACAGATGTTTTCTGTTGGCGACATGGCTAAGATGCAATCTCAATTGCCAATGAGTGCTTCTCTACAACTCTGTCCAACCATTGGTTAACATAAATCAAGTCGTGAATGAAGAATAAATTGAGACCAATGGGTTGGCTTCACCAAATGACCAAATTCAAATCTCATCGATGTGTAATAGAACTTCTTTCTGTATTCGAATCTCATCAATATCATGAAAAGTAGTACAAGAAGTAAAACATAGATACCTTAAAAGTCTCCAACAGAACTACCGGGACAAGAAGACACCAAATACAACTTATGACATGACCAAGCTAACCACAAAACGTACTGCAGATCATAGTCACATAACATAAACATTGCAAAACAACGAGAGAATAACATAACCATAAAAACAAAATAAAAACCAGGTTGTATACCTAAACAACTGTCTTTCCTTCACATATATCACAGATTGTATATCCAAGGCCTTCGCAGTAGGGACACTTTGCTCCTTCATCTATCCATTCCATAAACTGCACTCAAGCATAAGATCAAAACCTTAAATAGCAGCATGCTAGAGTTAGACGAGCAAAATAATGGAAATATGTTGGAACATCCTCTAACCTGTGGTTCAATGTTTGGCTCACCTGTCCCGTCACATTCTGCAAGAGCAATAGATGTTAACTGAAGTTGGTTTTGAAGACAAATCAAGGGCTATTTTAACTCTAGTAATGCTATTTATCATTGCTTGTAAGGGCCATTAATGGACATAGCCAAACTCTAGTAAGCTATTATATTATATACATATATATATGTATATGCATTTCAAAGAATCAAAAAACTCATCTCAGTTAGTACACTGACCTAGATTCAGATCAAAATCATTGTGGAAAAAGAAATTAGTTTGTGGAGACTGTTGGATTGTTCACATCTTGGTTTGATAGCATGGTTTAAGATCACATTGACTTCAAAACTTCTTTTTTTTTTCGTTTTTTTTTCTTTTTTACGATAACTTTTTTTTTTGATAGCATGGTTTAAGATCCCATTGACTTCAAAACTTAGTCTTGGATCATTCGCTATGCCTCAAATGAGTCATTATAAAGCGTCAATTAGGATTTCAGAACCAAACCAGGCAACTATTTGTCAGGGTAGTGTAACAGGTCAATGGGTTATCCACCTAGTCAATAGTTGAGTCTTACTACAACCTTTAATTATTTTACACTTGTTTCGATACCCAATGAAAATCATAAATGAGGCCTTACAAACTGGATCTCACTTCAAAAAAAAATTACTACAGAATGATGTGGTATTAGCTGGGTGCCTGGGACTAGCCCACTACAAACAGAATATATAAAACCAGTAACTCACATATAGAATGATGTTGTAATTGCTAAATTAGTTGTCAATTGTTTCAAAAACAAAGGGCCACAAGTTTGTTTTGCATTCTTGGAAAATGTTTTTTTTTTTTTTTTTGTTTCTTTAAATCCGTTTTCGATTAGCTGAAACCCATATCAGTATGGTCCTAAATTTAAGCTTGTACAATTCCAATTTCTTTCAATGTGATATGAATGCCTTACTCAACACAAAGATCCTTGTTCATTACATTTTGAAGGCCAGATAGATACTGCTAGGGTGTCCTGTATTTTAAATTACAGATAATCGCTCCATTCTTCATATGCATGAGGAAAGCAGAAGAACTTTTTTTTCTGTTTCATTAATGTAAAATAGGGAAATGATCTTGGATGGCTCTGAATGGTAATTGAAGCAAGCAAAGCCCCCCCTTTTTTTTTGTACGAAGAGAAGAAGCTGAGTCGTGAGCTCATCTGGGATCCGATTTCTTCCTAAAGTAAGGAGAAGTCCCTGGTTCTCCCATAAAATAGAACCTTTAAAATTTTTAAATATTATTTTAGAGGTCAACAAATGGGTAGTCCAAACAGTTACACACATCTATTAAAGTGAATTCCTAAAGGACAATGTGTACAGTCTTGTGTTTATTTTCACCACTCCTCTCCCACATCTGAGATGCCAATAGCACAGTAACTGGTCAATTTACGTTAGAAATAGTGAAATTGAAAAATCTAAAAATCCCCTAAATGTTGATTTGTGATTATGTATCAATTTTAAGCAGTATATAACAATCCCAATCAAACAATTAAGACAAATCAACACAAAGATTTTACGTGGAAAAACCACAATTGGACACCTCCAATTGTGATAAAAAACCACGAGCAACTGTCACAAAACAATCCACTAAGAAGATATAAAGGAATTACATAGGTATACTTTCAATTACCTAGCGAATCCACGCCCGAATTGAACCAACCCCTATGTGCCTCTTCCAACCCCGTCTTCACTTCGGAATCGTCTTGATGATGAGCCACTCCAGAATCCACCAAAGCTTCAGGCTTGAATTCTTCAGAATCTACCGAAGAACAACTCTCTCTTTTGTGTAGGACAAACAAATAATCTTTTGATGTATACTCTTTAAATCTTGAGTAGAATACTCAATCAAAACATCAAAGAAAACTAGCAAAATATCCCCAAATATAAACCCTAGAACCCAAGAAGAAGATCTGGAGCAGTAATCCTAGATTTGGAGCAACTTGTCAATTTATAGAATCTGAAATCGCGAAGACCGCTCGAGCGTGGGAATTGACGCTCGAGTGGGGACTCTATATGACGTGTTCCGCACTAGGGTGTACGCTCGAGCGTGAAAACACGAATCACAGTATATTTGCAGACTCACCAAACTTCTGAAACTCAGCATTCTCCGCTCGAGCAGGAGAATGTCCGCTCGAGCGGACAGGCAACTTTGAATGCATTTTTGCATTTTGCTTCGAGGGCGCTGCCCCTCGATCCCACGAGCTGACCGGGCAGCTCGACCCCCGTCATAATCAGCAAAGTGGCAATCTTGGAAGCATTAACATCACAAACTTCTCTGCAAGGCACAATTCGGGTTGGATTTGCATCTAATAAACTCATAACCTCACTGAAATAAAAAGTGCGAAAACAAATACAACTGAAAGGAGTTCTGTCAAACAGGGTTGCCAAGAATAAAAACCTAACAGAAATCATGCTCACTATTTATATGTCAAAAGAAGGGAAATGGGCAGAGGCTTCCTCTTCTATTCAGCAAGGGAAGTAATCTACTCTGCAAATATTTACATGTCAAAAGAAGGGAGATGGGCAGAGGCTTCCTCTTCTATTCAGCAAGGGAAGTCTTCTACTCTGCAAATATTTACATGTATCATTCCTAGTGGACTGAATTCCATATCATATTACAATAATAAGGTAGAATTGAAAGAGGACAAAGGACTATGGGATTACTAAAACTACCAATCAATGGAGTGGCTAGATATGACATTTAGAATCACGTTAACAGCGTAATTAGCATATTGAAAAACGTAGATACCTGTGCATAATAAGCGACCCTCCCCGCGACAAGACAGGCACTTTGTTATACGGTCCTTGCTCTTGGCCCCACCAACCTGTTTGCTCCTGCCAGCAAGCCTAGAAGGTTCTTCCCACCGGTTCTCTCCAAGAAGAAATACTCGGTGTTCAGATACCTCAACTTCTGTAACACCACCTTCTTCCACAACTGTTTGCTGAATTTCTGAAATTTCGGTTACAGAAGCAACTGCAGCTCCATTTGCACCCTCCTAAATAACAACATAACCACATACTTACGAATTTTCTAATTACCAAAATTTAAGAGATTGAGCAATTTGCATTAGAAATTCAGAGTTCATCGGTGAGTGTTAACATAGCTTGATCAACCAGTGAGTCTCACCCACAGATATTGCCAGAAACCGTGAGTCAATGACAGTATACTAAAAATCATAGTAGCACGACCTCCTACTAAGGACGTCAATCAGTAAGTAACCTAATTCACTCTTAAGATGAGTTGGGGTTGGCTGCTGTTTTTCATGTATTTTGTATCTGAAAGAAATTACTCCCTAGAATGACATTAAAACTTAATTTTAGACATTCAAGGCAAAAGCATGCATTTGGAACTACTTTTAAAGCTTATATATTGTCAGGTACCGTAATAAATTGTTAACATTGCATACAACAGTGTGTTTCATGCTAAGAATACAACCTGCTAAAATTGCTCTAGTTTTGTTGGGTTGGAATTATCAGCTGCTTTGGAGGCTTTTGGGGATGGTAATTAGTCATATTAAATGGGAGATGATAGTCTGCACACTACAATGTCCAAGCCAAATTACTTGCGCTTCACAATGGCAGCACATGGAACATAAATATGATGAAATCAAAAACCAACGAAGTCAATGTTTCAAAATAGGAAATTGGTAGAATCAGAATCAAAATCAAAAGTAAGATTCTCTAAATGGAAAAGCATTGGACACAAAAACAAAATCAAAATCAAAATTAACCTTTTGAATAGCAGTCAAATTATTTCCTTTTGGATCCACATTTACTGCCAAGCCAGAAACCCCAATTTGTTGTTCTCGATATAACATTTCTTGGAGTTCAGCAGTCATAATTCCATCTTCACGGGCACCTAATGTGGCCTGTCAAGCAAGCTTTTGTGATCACAAATCATGTAAAGGAAAGATAGCCACATAAGAGAAAGTGAATATTTATATCATCTTTACATTGTCTGTTGGATTAAGAAAAGCTCACATTAATCTTCATCCTGATAACTCATGGGAGTTTTCTGCATGCAGAATGAGACTCAGAACTTACTTGCCATGTTTTTACAGCACGCTCCGTCCCACTTGAGAAGCTAGAATATTCCATATCTTCTTCGCCAGAATAAAAACCCAATTTTTGCAAGGCTTCCTGCCAAAATAACATAAACAAGGACATGACAAATTTTATAATAAACCCGCTTAAAATATCATAAGAGCACAATCATTAGGGCATATGGGAAAATATGCAGATACACATGTACAAACACAAATCCCAAAAGGAAAAACAAAATGAGCTTCCCATTAAAACACTATATAATTCAAGAATATGCCATTACAATGCAAATTAAAAGAAATTATTACCAAATAATGACCTATTGGAAAATGATCCTCTTTACCTATTATTTCTAAAATATATTAAATTTTAGCCATGATATAAAAATTATTTTGAATTTGCCCTTCTACTGTTTTTTATTGTCCTTTAATTTTAACCCTTGGTAGTTTTCGTCATAAATGTAATAAGTTGTGTAAGTAATTGTTCTATACCAAAATAATTCATTACACCCTGCTCACTACAAACATACAGCAAATACAGAGAAACATAAGTATAATATAAGGTGTGATATATATATGTGTGCGTATATTCATATATATTTTAAAAATTGAAAAAGTTAATAACAATTTTAATCCCCAAAGTATAAGTTTCGTGACGTTTTGATCCAAACGTTTAAATGGTACCAATTTAGTCCTCAATATATAAAAAATGTTTCAATATGGTTCCCTAACCTAAATCCGTTCAATGGATGGCTTCAAAAATAGGAATAAATATGTAATTTTAGACATCAAAATGACACAAATCAAATATTTTGGAGACTAAAATTGTAAATTTTTTTCAGTGAGTTTTCACATTTATATTGACTTTAACGGGTCCAAATTGAAACACTTTTTATACATTATCAACGCAATTTAAACATTAATAACTAAATGATACAAACAAAATTTAAGATATAGTTAACCCAAAAGAAGAAGAAGAAGAAGAAGAAGCTCAACAGATGCACATGTATCATCAACAAACAAAAACTCGCCTTGTTAAATTTGACAGAAGAGAAATTTCATATTGCAAGCAAGCAGACCTGCATCACTCTAACATCTTCTCCTTCCGATCCCTTCCTCAAGGTCGCTCTCTTCTTCAACTCTTTCCCCTCTTTCTTCTCCTCTCTAACAACTTCCTTCACAACCACCACCTCCTCCTCCACCTTCCCACCACTCTCCGCCGCCTCCAGCACCATCGGCACCGCGCTCGACCCGCTTTCCAACAACTCCACTTCCTTCTTCAACATCTGCAACAGCGCAGCAACATTTGCCACCGAAACCCCATGGTTTTCGCTCTGGCGCTCCAGTTCCTGAATCCGGAGCCTTAGGGCTGAGATTTCGCGGAGGAGGGACTCTCGCTCGGCTTGCCACCGGGATTCCTGGCGGAGCCACCGCTGCTCCTCCCGAAGCCACCGCTGCTCCTCGCGGAGCCACCGGGCCTCTTCTCGGTCGTAATTGGAGTTGTTTGAGGGGGAGAGAGAAAAGGAAATGAGAGGTTTAGAGAGAGAATGGAGGGAGGGTTTGGAGATTGGGAATGGAGAGAAGAAATTGGGGTGGAGAAGAGGAGGTGGTTGAGGTCTGTGGATTAGAGGAGGGTTAAAACTGAGAGGTAGGGAGGAAGACATTGAGAGAGAGAGAGAGAGAGAGAGAGTGAGTGAGAGTGCAATGGGGATTTTCGATCTGATATTTTTGTGTTCTGGTGACAAGTTTAAACCACACATAACAGATATATATAGGTGGCGGGAAGCTAAAGTGCACCGCATTCGCTGATAAGAGGGCTGAGCTAAAGTGCGCCAGGCATTTTTACAAAGGAATTGGACGGTCTCCCGTACGGATTATTTGGGTTGTATTTTAATAATTTAAACTATTTATATTTTAAGATTTTTTAAGAATATTATTTTGTAAAAAAAATTAAGTCAATCAAATAACAAAAATTATGTCTTCGGATTAATTTTATGTGAACTGTTTATTTTTTCGCCGTTTTTTTTTTCCGTAACAAAACAGATCAAAACATATGGTTGTCATTATTCGATCAATTTAATTTTTTTTGCAAGAATGATATACTAGACGAATTCTAAAATATGAACAGTTCAGATTATCAAAATAAAATCAAAAAATGAGCACATAAAACCCAATAGGATCTCTCCAATCTAATAGAGGACTGGATAGAAGCCGTAGCATTTTCAAAAGGATACTTGTCACTATCAAAATAGATAAATAAATTATTATTTAGATGGAGATTCCTTATTCCTTAAATTATTAAGAAGTATTACTTTAACTCCTAAATTATAAAAACGTACAAATAAATTTTTTAAACTATTGAAAAGTATTACGTTACTCCTTAAATTAATACAAATAAACTCTTAAATTATTGGCATGTTTCACTTTGATTCCTTCTATTAGGAGGGATCTGGATCCTCCGTTGCACTCTCCTATAGCACATTCCTATCGCCCTCCAAAACGTAGGGGTTTTTTTTTTTTTTTTTTCTTCTTCTTCTTTCTTTCTCTCTCTCTCTTTCTGTTGATGGGTTGACTCTCTCTTCTACCTGAGGTTGGAAAGGAGAAGCAGAGAGTTCCCTTCCCACCTGTTTCTCGTTTTTCTCGTCATCACAAAACCCTCTATAGCCAAGATCGAATCTATTCCATCAGCTTTTGATTACAAGATTTTGATTAATGGGTAGAAGTGAATTCAAAGTTTTGAAAGGCAAAAGAGTTGGGTTCTCGGATTTGGGGCTTCAATGGAGTCTCCCTGAAGGTTCTTATCACCCAGGAGGCTTGTTTGCTAGTGTTGGCCAAGTGGGTAATAATATGGGTTTTGGCATTTCCCCAAATTCGCCTAATTCTCGAGACAACAATGGTGGATTCAAGCTACCTTATATAGATTTATATGTCAAGTATGTGTCTTCGCCGGAGGGTTTTCGGATTGTGGGTGTTCCAGAGGGGACTGAAGAGGAAGGATTGAGAAAGAAGAAGAGTGGGATGAAGCTTAAAATCAAGATTGCTAATCCGGCCTCAACAACCCATCAACAGAAAGAGAGAGAGAGAGAGAGAGAGAGAGAGGGGAAAAAAAAAAAAAAAAACCCCTCCAAAACGACGTTGTTTTGGAGGGCGATAGAAATGTGCTACAGGATAGTGCGATGGAGGATGGGGATTCCTATTAGGAGATCCAATTGGTATATTTTTATAGTTGGGTCTATTTCTACGCTTTTATAATTTTAAAGACAATATGATATTCCTCAATAATTTAACAAGTCTATTTGTATAATTTTATAATTTATGAGGTCAAAGTAATCCTTACTAATAATTTAAGAGTCCTCGTTTATTTACACGAAAATTCCCCAAATTATTAAAAAGCATCACATTGATCCCTTAAATTTTTTTTAAAAAAAAAAAAATACAAATAAACTTCTAAACTATTGAAAAAGACAAATGTCTTTTTTAAATAAGTTTAAAAATTTTCATCTTTTGATGTTTATTTGTCAAGATATTCAAGTAATTCTTCAATTTTTTTTTTTTTTTGACTATTACCAAAGTTTTTAGGGTTTTTTACTGGCCGGTCCTAAGTTTTTGACTTATTTCTCTCTTAGTCCTGACTTTTGATCTTGTGCACCAACAGGTCCTGAGACTTTTCTTTTTGTACCGTTTTACCCCTCCCCTGTTCTGGCTCGTTTCTATTTGGATTTTCCATGAAAATATTATGTTTGTGATTTGGATGTCTGTGGAAGTTCATGATTTGCTGCTGTATCTTCGCGATTTGTGGAGCTTCGTGGTTTCTGATTTCGCGATTTGTGGAGCTTCGTGATTTTTGATTGCGCGATTTGTGGAGCTTCGCGATTTGTGATTTGTGATTTGCGATTGCGTGTTTGGTGATTCTTCCTATTTGCGATTTCGCGTTTGCTGTATAGTTATATTTTCTGATTTGCGGTGTTGTAGAGGTAGGTCGACTGGTATGTTTGATTTTGTTTTGAATTTCAATGTTTTGGTTTTTTTAGTTTGAGTTGGTGATTTTGATTTTGTGGTGATATTGTTGTTCCTCTGTTGTTTCTGTTGCGATTGAATTTGTGTTTTGATCATGATATTGAAAGTTTTGAGATATGTATTTGTTGATTGAATTTTAGATTTTTATTTTTTTTGGTTACGAAATTGTGTTGATTGAACACAGGTGTTGGTTTGTTATTTTATACAGTAATAATTTTATCACTGTGTATTTTGGGGGTGATGCTGGATTAAATTTTTCAACAGTGATAAATTTATGAGTGAGTATGGGAATATGAGATAATTTTATCACTGTATTTGATTTTGTTTGAGAGTGTTTGAGTTGTTTTCTGAAATGTAATTGTTGTTTGTTGCAGGATTTATAGTGATGGAGAATTGTTTGTTTCTTATGTGCAAGTTTAGAGGTGTGACATTGGTTATCAAGTATAATGATGGATTTAATTTCAAGGATTTAGTATATAAATTGTGTGCAAAGTGGAGTGAGTTAGTTGGTAGTTCTTTGAATATATCGTACTCAATGACTGGACATTCTTCTTGTGGTCTAGAAAGTGAAGAGGATTTGGAGATTATGGTTGGACTGGCACTTTTTTGTGATATTCATCGGATTGATGTTTTTGTAAAGTGTTGTTCTTTGGGTGAAGGTTATATGATTTGTGATGGTGAAGCTAGTAGTAGTAGTAGTAGTAGTAGTGTTGTTTGTGAAACTGATTTTTTGCTTTCATTTTATTCAAATCAACGGAAACATTTGCTCTCCGATGGGTGGGTTAATTGTGTGAAAGAAGTGGGACAAAGGTTTACTCAAGGAGTTGTTGAATTTCGAGATGCGTTGTCAAAGTATTCTATTCATTCCGGTTTTAATTTTGATTTTGTTACGAATGATAAGGATCGTGTCACTGTTCATTGTAAGAGAAGGGCTGATTTGGGTTGTTTATGGAGCGTGCATGCTAGAGTGGAAAATTATAGTAAAGCTTTTATTATTAAACAATTTGATGATGTTCATACTTGTGGATCTTCTTTTCGTACAATTAAACATGCTAGGATGACTTCAAGTATGATTGATGGGCTAATTTCTAGTGATATTCGTAACAAGACCTTGACATCGGTTAATGAGGTGGTTTGTGATTTCAAGGACTATTATGGAACAGAAGTTTCTTATCGGCGAGCTTGGATGGGTGTTGAAAAAGCAAGGGGTCTTGTTTTTGGTGACTATTCATCATCATTTGACGATCTTCGTTGGTATGTTGATGCGGCTAATGCTTGCAATCCGGGGAGTATTTTTGATATGGAATTTGATATTGATAGTAAAGGAAGACATTTTAAATGCTTGTTTTTCGCTTTTGAGGCATGTATTCATGGTTTCAAGTATTGTAGGCGTATGTTGATGCTTGATGGAACTTTTTTGAAAGGAAGACACAAAGGTTGTTTATTGGCTGCTACGGCGAAAGATGGTAACCAAGGTATATTTTGTGTGTATGTGTTATTATTATTGAAATAGTGATAATTCTATCATTTTTGTTACTGGAGAGTGTTGATAATTGAGTATGGTCAATCTATTAGTGATAAATTTGTGCTGTATACTTTTTGTTAAATTTTTATATTTATACAATGATAAATTTATTTATGGCTGGTGCTAAATTTATGTATGATAGTGATAATTCTATCATTTTTGTTATTTTGTGTTTTGATTTTCTTTTTGTAATCTTTTTTGATTTGTTACTGATAACTTGTATATATATATTTTGTTTGTAGGTTTGTATCCGTTATGTTTTGCGATTGTTGATGGTGAAAGTTATGACAGTTGGCATTGGTTCTTGTCAAAGTTATTAGGTATTTTGACTCCGGAGAGGGATATTGCGTTTGTTACTAATCGACATGGAGGTTTGCTGAAAGCTTTAGCTGAGGTCTTTCCGTTTTCTTCTCATTCTTTTTGTCTAATGCATTTGAAGACAAACTTGAAGACTTATTTGTCAATGAAGAGTCGTGAATCAAAAGAGTATTTGCTTACTCTTTTTAGTAGATGTGCATATGCTCCTACTATTGAGTTGTTTAATGAGCTATTTGAAGAATTTAAGGGTCGTTGTGGTCGTAGTGTTGAGAGGTTTCTTGAGGATTTGCCTAATGAGTGTTGGTGTAACGCTTATTTTCAAGGCAAGAGGTATGGTGAAATGTGCACAAATGCTGCGGAATCTTTTAATTCATGGATTAGGGATGAACGCCATTTGTTTTCAACTAGTCTTGTTGATGCTATATGGGTGAAACTAATGGAGCAATTTTCAAGAAGGAGAGAAGTTGGGAATAAGTGGAATCGTATTGTTTGTCCTTTTGTAGAGAAAAAGTTGGAAGAAGCTTTTAATGATACAAAAGCATGGATAGTTAAGAAATGTAGCGATGACATTTATGAAATCCAATTGGATCATTCAGTTATAATTGATATTGGGAAACGTTGTTGTTCTTGTCGATTGTGGGAAATTGATTCTTTTCCTTGCAAACATGGTTTTTGTGCTATAAAGAGTGGGAAGGATCTGAATTGCTTTCTTGATGATTACTACCGTGTTAGTAGTTATTGTGATTCTTATTCACATTCTATCTATCCGGTTCCTAGTATGTGGAAGCCAAATGTAGTTGTTGATGATGACATTGTTTTACCTCCTCTTTGTAAGAGACCAGCTGGACGTCCAAGAACAGAGAGAATACCTTATAAGGGTGAAATCAAGAGAATTAGATGCAGTAGGTGTGGAAAGATGGGAACTCATAATCGGAAGACATGTAAACAAGCTTTGCTTTAGTTGTATTTATTTTAATTGAATTACTTTGTTTGAGAGTTGAGAGGTGTTACTTGCATTGAATGATTGAGTATTTTTTGAAAGATGTATCATTTTGGTACTCGCATTGAATGATTGAGGAATTTGTTGATCAGAAATTATATTTTTTACTGATATTTTTACAGGATTAAGTTTGACATATTTATATTATTTGATTTGGGTTAAATGTAGTTGCTTTTTTTTGGTGTTTTATAAAGTGATAAATTTATCACTGGTTGGTTTGGACAAGTTGATGGCTTATTTTTTTGTAAGAATGATAAATGTATCATTAATGTGGTTCTTGAATTTTGTTATTGTGAAGAATGATAAATTTATCACTTATTGTGTGGAAAGAGTTGATGGTTTATTACATTTATGTCAGTGGTTTATAAATTTATCACTGTCACATGCAAGCAAATGTTATTTTCTACAGTGATAAATTTATCATTGTATGGAGTTATCTAGTTTTCCCAGGAAAAATTTCCACAATGCAAAGGTGTAGATCAAATCTCTAGAATACATAATTGCATATCTGCTGTGTTAAGTGCTTTAAAAAGCAAAATGTTTTAAATTGACTACGATGTTTATTTGGTTTAGCAACAAGTTCTCAGTCTGCATACTGTTGGGAATATCTAGAAATTGTAATAGGATTTTAAGTTTCAACTTGGAGAATGTAATAGTGCTTGTGTTTAAATTTTCAATTAGGTAAATTTTTTATTATTTTTTATAGTGTTTTTTTTACTTGAATTGGGAAAAAAGAATGAGAGGGAGAGAGAAATAGAGAGAGACAGTTGCTGGTTTTTTTGTTTAAACATTGGTAAATTTATCAGTTTTCACAGTGATAAATTTATTAAAACAGTGATAAATTTATCAGGGTAAACAAAACAGTATAAAAATAAAATTTATTAGTACAGTGGTTCCAAACCTGTTATTAACCTTGAAATTCAACACAAATACTCAGATTAGAATTAATTTTTTGAATGAAACTTGGATAACAAGACTGACATTAAAAAAGACTGAATGTTTCATTGAAGCAAATTTGAGATTGTAACAAACAAGCATTGTCCATAGCTTTGACATTGTAACAACCAAGAATTGTGCATAACTTTGACATTGTAACAACGAAGCATTGTAATATTCATTGGAGGAAAGTAAGAACGAAAATCATGAAATTACATGTTACAATGTAACAAGCATACAAGCAAAATGTATGAATATTGACATTCTAACAACCAAATGATTCAGTGTTTCCTTTTTTTTTCTTCTATTCCAGATCTGTTGATTATAACAGATGCAAGTCATCAATGTTTTCATCAGGCATTTGTTGTTGAGCAACTTGTTGGTCCGTCAAGAAGATAGTTAACATATCAGCTCTCAATTGATTGCATTCTTCCTTGGAAAAAGTAGGCATTATGTTGTTATTGAAAACATATTGCCTGATGATATAGCAAACAAGGATTCCACAATCAAGCTTGCAAAAATATTTTGAAAATAAAATATTATAATTTGGTTTCGTTGTTTTTTTAATAACAGTGTTTTGTTGTTGATAAACTCACGATGTGTCTTCTTGTTGTGGGCTGTTGATGACGTTCTCAGTCTGCTGTTGAAATTTATCAGGGTGTATGAGAGTTGGGTTCTTATCCTTTATATATTTTTCAATAACCTCTCTCTGCAACATATACATTTGTATAATTGTTGTATCAGAAAGTCGGTTGAAAGAATTAATGAGAAACCATGGATTTAAAGAATGATAAACAGATTATTGTATAAATTTTCAATGTATAGTTAAGCATGGATCAGGATTTATGTATTGGATTAATGGTAAGATTGATAGTGAAAAGATTTTTACCACTTGATTTGCAGCATTGTAGTGTGGATCTTTAGGCATTGCTCCCCTTGGTCTCATGGAATTGTAGAATTTCCATGACCCTTCTTGAATGTCAAGGACAAGGATTGTCCAGTGAAAATTTTGGTGAATTGGGAAGAGCAGGTATCTTGCTTTCATGGCTTCAGGCATCATTTTATTCAACATTCTCTTTCTTGCTTCCTCATCTTTTGTAGTGAACAAGTGCTAAAAAATATAAATAAAAAAAATAATGTTAATTTAACTTTAAACTTTTTCAAATTAAATATGTGGTGAGTATGAAACTTTTTTGTCACTGTGATCAAAATTTTGTCAATGCATATCAAAATTTATCAGTGCATTGCATATCAATAGTTTCAAAAACCCAAAAAAGTACCCAGAATTTTTTTATCAAAGTCTGGGATGTACTCATACTGTGGCACCAGAATAACAAGGTCAAAATATATAACAGTGATTACAACATCTGAGTCAGAAATTCTGGTTTGGTTTGCTTGACTCTTTGTTTCACATGTCAAGCTTTGAATTAGGAAACAGGGCCAATTGAAGAGGGAAGGTAGTGTCATATGTTTTAAGCTAGTTAGTTAGTTAAGCAAACAGAGGTTATACACTGATAAAAAACAAAACAAGTGTTGTTCCTGAGTTTAGCAAGCTAGTTACTTACATGGCAACTTGAAATGAATGGAAATGCTGTTGTGCCTTGTTTTTGTGCAAGCAAATGTTCTGCATATGCATCTATTACCTGTGTTGAAAACAAAAAACAAAACAATAAATTAATATAAATGAAACACTAAAATGTTGTTTTAATGAGTTACGAATTTTACTTACAATGCCTGCCAAATCTTGACCCTTTAATATTTTGTCAGTGTCGTTTAAGTACACATAGGTTGCATGATGAGATCCTTGCCACACTGGCTGATCCTTGAAAAAAAAGATTATTAGTGTTTGAATAATAAATTTATTAATATTTTTGGAATATTTGATACTTATAAATTCGATATGAGTTAATGATAAACAGTTGGCAAAAGTGAAGTACAGGAGTCAATAGAGAAGATTGTTACTTTTTTTTTTTGTATTTGCCCAATGTGCAATGAGATTTTGCCTTGCTTTTTCTGGTAGAATGTTGAAAATTTCGTTTGAAGTTTTCAATTTCTTCATTGCAGGCTGCTGTTCTGTGTGTTGTTCTTCGGAGTATTTGTTTGCCTCAGCCAATGTTGCAATTCTCTCATGGAGTATTTTGATTTCTTCATCTTTCCTTTGCATTTGTTTTTTGTGCTGATCTTGCATTTCTTTTTTCAGCTTGTTGAGTTGCTGCAGTAGGTTATCATTTGCAATTTGAAGGATGTCCCTTTCCATTTGTAACTTTTGCATTTTGAGCATGTCATCTTCTATCCTCTCAAAAACAAGTACTTCTATGAGATTTGGATCCACTTCAGGCTCTTTGTGAACTTTGTTTCCTTCACTATTTTCTGATTCAACAGGTACTATTTTCTTTTTCTTTTAAGGGCATATTTTGTGTGGAATTGGTTCCCATGTTTCATGTTTGCATTTGTCTTCAGTCAATGTTTGTTGTTCTTTTTCAGAAATTTCAGTCTGATTTTTTTGCTGAAAAGTAGCATCTTCATTTTCATCTTCATCTTTGTCTTCATCTTCATATTTATCCTGAATTTTTCCTAGCAGCATTCGGTATATTTTTTTCTCTTCATCTGTGTGTTTCAAATTGTTCTCCTGTATAGATGAAAATTAAAATATGATTGATATGATACAAACTTCAGAGATAAATTTCTCAGAGCAAATTTTATTAGTTAATTAGGAAAATTAAACAAATCTATGATTGTTATAGCAAATTTTATCACTGAACTATGCATAGTAAGCAAATCTGTCATTGTATATCAAAATTTATCACTGAATTAACAAAAGTAAGCTAATAAAGTAAATATAAGAGAAAATGTCTAATTCAATTTATTTGTACGGATAAATTTATCAATACAGAAACATAATCAATTCTAGTTGAATATAAAGTAACACAAATGAAGTAAATATAAAATAAAACTCATGCACAGTAGACAAACAGAAAAACATTCATTGTGTAAAAGAATTGATTACTCAATTAGGTATACTAATGGAAATTTGTGACTCAATTAGGCAAAGTAAATAAATTTATCAGTGTGAACAAAAATTTATCACTGCATAAGAAAATCTATCATTTGTTTAAACAGAACAAAGGTTAGTATTGCATACCACAATATCTTTTAGCTCTTGCAAGGATGAAGTTGCCAATTGCTGTCCCAAACATGTGATGTTCCATTTAGCAAATCTTGGGATTGCATTTTTGGCAGTGGGTTTGATGATGCTTGTGTGTTCACATATCCAATATTGTTGAACACAAAAAAATTGTTATAAACAAGTATTTAGTAAACGTAAATATTATAGTTCATACGTTATAAGTGAGATATTTACTTACCAGCAGGACCATCACACATCCAGACACTTTGTCAATTTGGTTGATGTTTCTTTGTATTGATTTTGTGAGGTGTTCCTTTGCTGCGTCACACCAATCATAAGACTTCATTTTGTCAATATCCTCAATGTATTTCATGACCCCCCAACCAATTGTAGTTCCAGTACCAGGATATAACAACAGCAAGCAAATCAAGAGGCACACAAGCCTCACAACATCTTCTCTGTCCTCCTACTTCTTGCTTCTCAAAAGTTTGGTTATCAACTTTTGGATTGAAGCACTTGTCATCCTATTCTCTCTTATTTTCCTTCTTTTTGCCAAATCTATTTCATCTTTTCTTCCATATACAATATGCATCTTCTTTTGTCCACATGCAATCCCAAAAATTAACTTGAAATCATTTCTTTTTAACTTCAGCTTCTTCCCTCCAATTTGAAATGTGGTTCCATCCATTTGGTATGTTTGCAAGATTTTTGCAACCACATCATCATATTTTATTGAATCTGCTTTTTGCACGTTCTTCTTTGACAAAATGTCAGCTAGAAGGAAGAAGGGAGTCTTTTTCAATATTTGGAAATGCTCCTT
This sequence comes from Camellia oleifera, assembly GCA_022316695.1. NCBI lineage: Eukaryota > Viridiplantae > Streptophyta > Magnoliopsida > Ericales > Theaceae > Camellia > Camellia oleifera. The sequence continues at coordinate 52,333,957 of CM039306.1, forward strand.
TTCAAGTTTGGTGGCATTGAAGAATCTAATGAGGGATAGCATGTTTGAGCGGTAGACATATTTTGCTTCATGGGCATGAATTTGATCGCTTCTTGTTTTTCTTCCCTCAATTTTCTTCTTGCCTTTTGGTTGGTGCTGCTTTGGTTCTTGTTTCTGTTGTTGGGGCTTGGTTGTTGTTTTTGGTTGTTTCTGTTGTTGGTGTTTGGTTTTTCTTTCTTCTTGTTCTCCTTGTTTTTGAGCTTGATTTGCAGGTTCATCCTTTTGCTGTCTCTGTCTTTTGTTCCTTTCTTGTTGATTGCTTCTTGTTTGTCTTGTTGTTGTTTCCTTTTTTTTGTCTTGTTGCTTTTTTGTCTCTTTGTTGTCATTCTCTTCTTGCTTTTGGGTTTTTGCTGTAAAAGATCTTTTTTCTGGCATAGATAATGTCATGAGAGAGCTCACAACATCTATATAAAAGGAGGCTATCAATGAAGTAGGCCAACCACGCAAAATTTATGGATATACAGCCAAATTTATCATGTAATTAAGCAAAGAAACAATAGTTTTGAAAATTTTACAATAGTACTTGTTTTTATCAGTGGCAAATATGTTGCTACAGTAGCAAGATATTTTGAGTTTTGCAATTTATTTTTAGTTTAAATTGTTCAAAATTTCAGTCTAGGAAATGCTTCAGTGTTCTCATGTTTAGATGAAATATAATACAAATGTAATATTTCTGTTTTAAAAATTGATTCTAACTGTACTTATATCTTACTTTTAAAAATTTTACAATGATCAAAATAATGTAATAGTGTATGTGTTTTTATTTTCAATTTAGGTAAATTTGTAATTTTTTTATAGTGTTTTGTTTAATTGAATTTGGAAAAAATAATGTAATAGTGTATGTGTTTTTGTTTGAACAGTAAGAAATTTGTCAGTGTTCACAGTGATAAATTTCTTAAAACAGTAATAAATTTATTAGTGTAAACAAAACACTATAAGAAAATAATTTTATCAGTATAGTGATTCCAAACTTGTTTGATTTGCAGGTTCATCCTTCTGTTGTCTCTGTCTTTTCTTCCTTTCTTGTTGGTTGCTTTTTGTTTTTCTTGTTGTTGTTTCCTTTTTTTTGTGTTGTTGGTTTCTTGTCTCTTTGTTGTCCTTCTCTTCTTACTTTTGGGTTTTTGCTGTGAAAGATCTTCTTTTTGACATAGATAATGTCATGAGAGAGCTCACAACATCTATATAAAAGGAGGATATCAATGAAGTAGGTCAACCATGCAAAATTTACGGATATACAACCAAATTTATCATTTAATTAAGCAAAGAAACACTGATAAAAATTGGATATATTCATAATTCATTTGTATTGATTTTGTTAGCTAGCAAAGAAAATAATTCAAACAATGAAAGTAGAATAAGAAGAATTATGACAAAATTTATTATGTAATTAAGCAAAGAAAGCTTATACAGTGAAGAGTTCTAATAATGATCAGCAAAATAGACCAGTCAATTGAGTTGGGTCAGATGCATGTGGCAATAGTTGGAAAGGAATTCATTGCACCAATTCATGTGTGGCATATAGATAAGTTGGTATTGTTTTTTACCTTCAATGGATTGTTGCTATTTGGTTATTCTTTCTTTTGCTTGTGCTTGTGCTTGTTTTTGAGGTTCATCTGCAGGTTGTTGTTTTTGATGTCTCTATCTTTTCTCCCTTTGTTGTTCTTTGGTTGTTGTTGCTGTTCTTGCAGTTTCCTTTTTGTTGCCTTGCTGGTTTTTTTTCTTTTTGTTTTGTTTCTCTTCTTGCTTTTGGGTTTTTGCTGTTAAAGATCTTCTTTCTGGCATAGATAATGTCATGAGAGATCTCACAACATCTATATGAAAGAAGGATATCAATGATGGAGGCAAACCATGCAAAATTTATGGATATACAACCAAATTTATCATTTAAGTAAGCAAAGAAACACTGATAAAACTTGAATATATTCATAAGTCTTCTGTATCGATTTTGTAGCTAACAAGCAAAATAATTCAAACAATCAAAGAAGAATAAGAAGAATTATGACAAAATTTATTATGTAATTAAGTAAAGAAAGCTTATACAGTGAAGAATTGTAATAATGATAGCAAAACGGAGCAGTCAATTGGGTTGGGTTAGATGCATGTGGCAATAGTTGTGAAGGAATTCAGGGCAGCAATTCATGTGTGACATGTATATAAGTTGCTATTGTTTTTTACCTTCAATGGCTTCATCTACAGGTTCTTGTTTTTGTTTTTTTGTTGTTGTTGCTGTTCTTGTGGTTTCCTCTTTGGTGTCTTGTTGTTTTTTTGTCTCATTGTTGTCTTGCTTTTCCCCATTTTGTCTTTTTGCAGTATAAGATCTTGTTTGAGGCCTAGATAATCTCTTACGAGAACTCGCAACATCTGTGTCAAAGAGGTATATCAATGTATTAGGCAAAGCATGCAAAATTTATGGATATACAAGAAAATTATCATTTAATTAAGCAAAGAAACACTGATAAAACTTGAATATATTCATAATTGCTGTGTTTTCATTTTGTTAGTTAGCAAACAAAATAATTCAAACAATCAAATAAGAATTATAAGAATTATGAAAATTAACCTAATTTATCCCTGAGGCAAATTCAGCAATAAAAAACAAAAAGAAGAAAAATAGACTGAGTCAAATTATTTCCCAAAAGAGATCAAATTTGTTTAAGTTGGTGAGTCTATTGACTACTGTGTCATTCATCTTTACCTACATTAAATTTATGTAAATGTATCCCTATATAGAAATGGAGATGGATGTGTAAGTGATAAACTTGTCATTTGGTTTGGTATGTGAAGCAAACTTATGAGTTGGTGTGATAAACTTACTAGTTGTATGTTTATTTATGTATCTATTGTTACTATTATGTATATTGTTCAAATTTGCAAGTTGTAATTGAACCATATCTAGGGTTTATGAAAATGTGTTTGACTAGGGAGAGAAGTAAAGGTTTCAGTTCCTTACGCTTTACAGGCATGTTTCCTCGAATTTTTTGTTCAAATCTGTTGATTTGGTGCTCGAATCGCCTGAGTTGTGTTCGTTGTTTTGCTTGAGAGTGGAAGGGATTCACCGACGGTGGAGAATGAGAAAAACAGAGCTTCAATCGCGTGACTCACGCTTTTGTTTCCCCTGTCTGGCAAATGTATTGTGTTATAAAGTACTTTTTTTTTTTTTTTTTTTAAATTCAGAAAATGCTTAGAAAATGGCAAATATCTTTGTACAATAGGAAGATATTTTGAGTTTAGAAAATGTTTCAAGTTTCTCATATTCATTTTGAATTTAAATTCTTCAACATTTCAGTTTATAAAATGATTCAGTTTTTTCATATTCAGATTCAGATGAAATATAAACATATTATATTTGGGATTGAAATAAAATACTTGCAATACTTATTAAAAAAAAAAATTATAAAAATTAAATTAGCTATCAACTTAAAATTAATAAATTACATTCTTAAAATTAAAAATTATACTATGATCTTTTAACATTATTGAGCTCATGTGTAATTAAGTAGAATTAATTTGTTTTAATTTTTATTTTTTTTAATGAATGTATTCTAAACATTGAATGTAATGAAGTACAAAACATTGAATGTTTCATTGCAGCAAATTAAGAAGGCAAATGATCAAAACAATGTAATACTATTTATGTTTTAATTTATGTAATTTTTTTTTTATATATAGTGTTTTCTTTATGTGAATTGGGAAAAAAGAATGAGAGAGAGAGAGAGAGAGAGAGAGAGAGAGAGAGAAAGAGAGATTTTACAATAGTACTTGTTTTTATCAGTGGCATATATGTTGCTACAGTAGCAATATATTTTGAGTTTTGCAATTTATTTTCAGTTTCAATTGTTCAAAATTGCAGTCTAAGAAATGCTTCAGTGTTCTCATGTTTAGATGAAATATAATACATGAGAACATTCTTGAGCATTTTATAAACATGAGAAGACTCTTGAGTATTCTTGCGCATTTTAATAACAGCTAATTTTTAAATATTAGTATTTTTTATTGTAAAATTATAATATGATTTTTCAACATTCTTGATTTCACGTATAACTACAAATATAATATTTTTGTTTTAAAAATTTATTTTAACTGTACTTATATGTTCCTTTTAAAAATCTTACAATGATCAAAATAATGTAAGAGTGTATGTGTTTTTATTTTCAATTTAGGTAAATTTGTAATATTTTTATAGTGTTTTGTTTAATTGAATTTGGAAAAAAGAATGATAGAGAGAGAGAGGTGCTGGTTTTTTTGTTTGAACAGTAAGAAATTTGTCAGTGTTCACAGTGATAAATTTCTTGAAACAGTGATAAATTTATTAGTGTAAACAAAACACTATAAGAAAATAATTTTATCAGTATAGTGATTCCAAACCTGTTATTAACGTTTAAATTTGACGCAAATAATCAGATTGTAATCAATTTTTTGATTGAATTTTGCATAAAACTAGATTGATATCAAAACGTATATTTTTTAACAATATGGATAAAAAAGACTAAATGTTTCATTATAGTAAATGAAGAACCAAAATAATCAAAACAATGTAATAGGGTTTGAGTTTTATTTTTCAATTTAGGTAAAAAATTTTATTTCTTTATAGTGCTTTGTTTAATTGAGTTTGGAGAAAAGAGTGAGAGAGAGAGAGAGAGAGAGACAGAGAGAGAGGTGCTGGTTTTTTTGTTCGAACAGTGATAACTTTATCAGTGTAAACAAAACACTATAAGAAGGTAAATTTATCAGTATAGTGATTCCTAACCTGTTATTAACCTTTAAGTTTGATAAAAATAATCAGATCATAATTAATTTTTTGAATGAAATTTGCATAAAACAAGACCTATATCAAAAGCCAGATATGGTAACAATATGGTTAAAAAAGACTGAATGTTTAATTGAAGCAAATTTAACATTGTAATAACCAAGCATTGTAATATTCATTGAAGCAAAGTAAGAACCAAAATGATTATAATCTTTGTCCCAAATTATTCAAGCATTGTTGTCATTGTGTATTGTGTCCCAAAACTCCTTGTCTTCAAGCACCGCTTCTATTGCCTCATCAACGATTTGCTGGGTGTCTGTCTGTTGGTTAGTCAACAAAGCATCTATGATATCTGCTCTGATTTGGTGGCACTCCTCCTTTGTTAAGTTGGGAAAGATGTCTTTGTTACAGACATATTGTCTCATGAGGTAACAAACTATGACGCCACAATCAAGTCTACGATGACATTGGAAAAACAAAGTTAGTAGACATCAATGATAATTTTATCAATGTAATGTGTTTTGGTTTTCAGAAACTTACGAATGATCAACTTGTTGGGGACAATTCATTGCAATTTCTGTTTCTTCATGAAACTTGTTACCTTCAATGGCTTTGGGATTGTGATGTTGAAGGTATCTTTCAATAACCGTTCTCTGCAAAATATATTAATAATTAATTAGTGTTTGACAAATATATGCATAAGAAAATTTGATATAGACAAGGGGAATGGATGATATCATAAGTAATTGGTGTTTTACCAGTTTGTTTGCCTCAGTTAAGTGGTTATCTGTTTCTGTGCTTGGTGTCATTGAATTGTAAAACTTCCATGAGCCATTTTCAGTGTCGAGTACCAACAACGTCCAATGCTTTTCATTGAAAATTGGGAAAAGAAGATATCTTTCCTTGACAACTTCTAACATCATTTTGTTCAACAATTGATTTGTTTCTGTCTCATCCTTTGTGGTGAACAAATACTGTGTTTTGCAAATATATTAGTTTTGATTACAATGTAATTCATTAATTATCACTATAAGACTGGATGAATGAGAACTTATGCACTTGATTTAGACAAGGGGAATGGATGATATTGTAATGAAATATATATATATGTAATTTACTTACATGGCATGATGTAGTAAATATATATGTTGTTCCTGCTTGTGAGCTGAGGCTGAAGTTTGGTTTCAGTTGCTCTTCTGTCATTAAGATTTCCTTGTATGCATTTATTGCCTGTTTTAAAAACAAAAGCAAAAAAGGTTAATGAGAGAATTATAGTTTGGTATTACAATTGATATATGCACAAATAGGGATTTGATTTTACATTTCTAGAAAGTTCTTCGAATTTGACTATTTTGTCAATATCATCCAAGTACAAATAGCTGCCTACTTCCTTTCCTTGTAAGATTGGATAACTGCAAATTTGAAAAGAAAATTTATCACTGTATACCAAAATTTATTGGTCAATTAACAAATCAAAGGTTAGGGGAACAAATTGAGCATGAAATTATTACCTCATGTATCAAATATGAACCATGAAATGAAGTACAGAACATAAACTCAAATGCCTGAATAATTTGACACCATATATGAGACAACATGAAGATTAGCAAAATATATCACTCTACCAAACAAATTAACTAAAATTTATCATAATGTAACAAATTTTATCACTGTATATCAAAATTTATCAATGATTGAAGTAAATGATGGTTATACATTGGTGAATGCATGACTATATACTAAAATTTAGATTCCAAATTTGAAAATTTTAGGTCCAATTCATGTTCTTACCTGCTAGTTTTTGTTGCCCAAAGACTAGTGAGTTTCATCCTTGATTTCTTTGGCAATTTGTGAAACACTGGATAGGAAGTGTTAATTTGTTTTGTTGGATGTTGATGTTGATGTTGTGTGTGCTCCTCTTTTCTGGTCTTTGGATTTTCTTCAATCATTGGTTCTACTTGATCAACTGTCTTGTTCTGGTTTCGTTGTCTTTTCATTATGTAGCAAAAATCTGGATCTTTGTGCTCTTTTCTTGTTTCTCTATTTTCGACCCTTTTTATCATTGAGCTGACAAGAGGTGATGTTTTGGTAGTGGTGGCTTCAACTTGAACTTGGATTTGTTCTTCTTCACTGTCCAGGTAGAGATTTGATTCAACCAACATTGCAATTCTCTCATTAAGTAGCACTATTTCCACATCTTTCACTTCCATTTGTGTCTTTGCTTTCTTGCTTTGTTCTTCCATTTGTTTAGTGAGCTTCATGAGTTGGTCCTTAAGCTCGTCATTTTCTGCTTGGATTCTTGCCTTCTCCATTTCTAGCCTTTGGATTATCAGGACATTCTCTTCTAGTTTCTGAAAAGTATGTTCATTGATTTTGACATGGTAGATATTTCTTTCATAGGCAAGTTTCCTTTTTGCTTTCCTCATTTCAGCTGGCGTTTGATGCTTCAATCCCGGGGAAGTTGCTGGACCAGCTTTCTGTTTGATCATTGTTTCTTCTTCATCATTTTCTAGGTTGTCAAAAGAAAGCTCATTTGTTTGCAGATGAACTGGACCTTCTTGACTTTCATGCTGAAAGTTGGCTTTCCTTCATGTATTCTTTTTTGATTGCAATGTTGTTGATTTCCTCTTTTTTGGAGCACCTGTTTGATTCTTGGGATTCTGTGAATTTTTTCCTGGACTGAGACTGAATATCTTTCTGATAATTGGTTCTTCTTCCTTTTCAGATAATTCAGTCTCCTGTTGTTTCTCAAAGTTACATTTTTCATCTTCATGCTCATCATCTGTTTGTGGTTGCAATTGTTTGTATATGTTATGTTCTTCAATTGTGTCTTTCAAATTACTCTCCTACATGAATGAAAATTATTAAAAAAAATGATATGAGGCAGAGTTAAGTAATAATTTATCATTCAGTGATTCAAATTTATAGTAAGAATGGTAATTTGGTTCATGATAACAAGTTTTATTAGTGAATTAGCAACATTAAGCAAAATTTATAAGTCAATGAAGCTAACTAAGAGAATTTATAACTGTGAGCAAAAAGTTATCAGTGCATATGAATATTTATTACTGCATAGCAAAATTCATCACTCAATTAAAGAAATAAAGGTTAAACATTGATAAAAATTGTTTATTGAATAATTTCCTAGCACAGATGAAACGCCTAAATAATTTTTCTACGACCAATGTGACACCATGAAGATGATGAAGAATTTATTAGTCTTGCTAAAATTTATCACTGCATAAGAAAATTTAATATTTGTTTAAAGAAAACAAAGGATATGAATGGATACGTCAATATGTTTCAGATCATGCAAGGATGACTTTGCCAATTGTTCTCCGAGATGAGTAATGTTCCATTTTGCAAATCTTGGTATTGGATTCTTCTCATTTGGTTTGATGATATTTGCATGCTCACATATCCAATACTGTTGAGGACAAAAAAAATGTTATAAATTAGTATTTAGTAAATGTAAATATTGTAGTTTATAAGTTGTAAGTGAGGTATTTACTTACTAACAAGATGATCACACATCCGCAGACTCTATCAATTTGGTTGATGTTGCATGCTATTGATGTTGTAAGATGTTGTTTTGCTGCACCACACCAATCATAAGACTTCATTTCATCAATATTCTCGAGGTATTTCATGAACCCCCAAACAATTGTTGTCCCAGTACCCGGATACAACAAAAGCAAACAAACCAGAAGGCACACAAGCCTAACAACATCTTCTACATCTTCATTGTTGGTGCTTCTCAAAAGTTCTGTTATCAACTTTTGGATTGAAGCATTTGTCATTCTGCTCTCGGTTATTTTCCTTCTTTGCACCATAGCTACCTCATTTTTTCTTCCGTATGCAAGATTCATCTTCTTGTGTCCACATGCAATCCCAAAAATTAACTTGAAGTCATTTCTTTTCAATTTCAGCTTCTTCCCAGCAATTTCAAATGTGGTTCCATCCATTTGGTAAGTTTGCAAAATTTTTGCAACCACATCATCATATTTAATTGAATCTCTTCTTTTAACCTTGTTTTCATTCAATGTATCAACCATAAGTGAAAAAGGGGTCTTTCTTAATAGTATCAAATGCTCCTCTCTGAGTTTTGTTGTCTTGAAAAATTTGATAAGAGATTGAATGTTAGAACGGTAGACATACTTTGCTTCATTATCATGTATCTGTTCAGTCCTAGTTTTTCTTCCATCAATCTTTTTCTTCGCTCTTGCTTTGTGGATCTCTGTAGCTGGTTTCAGTTGTTCCTGTTTGGGCTCCTCATTGTCAATGTTAGATTCAGGTTTAACTTTTAGTTGATTTTCACTTTCATGTGTTGTTGGCTTTATAACAAAGTCAACTTTTTCAATCTTTTTCTTCTTTGAGAAACTTGTTTGTCGACGACATAATCTTTTAGAATGATTGGCAACATCTGTACAAAAACATTGAGCATGAACATTGAAAATTAAGAAGAATTTTATCACTGAACTAGGCAAACTAAGAAGAAATCTCTCTGTTATGCAAATTAAGCAAATATATAACTGTATAGCAAAGTTTAGATTCCAAATTGCAAAAGAACATGAAGTATGATGTTGAAGATGAGGATGAAAACAATTGTATAGCAAATTTTATCACTGAATTAGCAAAAGTAAGGAAATGCATCATTGTATAGCAAATGAACATAAAGGTATGATTATTATGACGTTGAGTATCACTCATATATTAATACTGTATGGTACAGATTGAAAATAGCTTCAAGTCAAATTGTATCAGTCATAAATTAATTTTGTAAGATACACATTCAAAATAGTTTGAAGTCAAATTTTATTACTCAATTATAGTTATGAAAGAAGAAGGGAAGCAAATCCATAGTTATAAAATAAGAAGAGAAGCAAATCCATCATTATAACAAATTTTATCACTCAATTAGGAAAATTAAGCAAACCTATTGTTGAATTGGGCAAAGTAAGCAAATCTGTTATTGTATATCAAATTTTATCACTGAATTAGCAAAATTAAGCAAATCCATTGTACGGGAAAGAAATACACCTTCTCGTATAATCCTGTTGATCAAGTCTGCGCTCCTCCGTACGACGTCGCTTTATCACTTGAAAACACAAACGTGAGCTAACCGGCGGGTGTGTGCCGGAAACCTCTCTGATGTCTAAGTCAGTAAGCTTGACAAATAGACAAAAGCTCTGTGTGTTCAGAAAACAAAGTTGTGTTACCTCTCCATAGGTGATGTTGGTGAGCTTTTATAGGTTTCGTGTGGCACAATCCTAGTAGGACTCTTACTCTTCCATGTAGAGTCCTCCTAGGATTCATACTCCTGAAGGATAATGCTTATCCTTCAACACCCCCCTCACTGCTTAAACCAAGTGAGATGGTTTTATCACGGCCAAACTATAATACGACCGAAATAACACTGCCATACTACACAGGCAAGTATGGCCGATCTAACTACTAGTTCGGCTCTTCCCTTCCTTGCTTCTATCCCGGCTGCGAATGCCTAGACCGAGCTATCCATAGAAGTGTCAAGCCGCACTAACTCAAATAGTCCTGAAGAAGGTTCTATCATACTCCGGTTAGAGGAGATGATCGGGCTAATCCGTAATACGCTGCAACCGAGCTACCCCCCGTGCCCATCTGACAACCGAACTAACCGGTACTCCTTTGAACCGAACTAACCGTAGTACTTCTTTTGACCGAACTAGCCGGTGTATCCACTGTCTTTCGTATTTGGACCTATCTCAGCCCGACACCCCGCTCAGCCCAATTTATAAATATAAATTACCCTCTCAATTGCCCCTTAATTCCATCTGCATAGCATGATAGGGATTATCTGTTCATCAGCCGAGCTAGAGTCCCCAAGCCTATCCAGCCGAGCTACAACCATTTAGCTTATCTAGCTGAGCTAAGCTTAAGCCGAGCCGTTCTTATTCGGTCACAATGTCTTTTCAATCACCAAAACTGAATCGCTTCCTATTCCGTATACACGTGGCACGCTCCCATTGGCTGAAGGCAGCTGTCAACGCCCCCTTCGTATTTCGCAATTTTTGAACAGTCCCGCCTTTTTTGCCCTTTTTACACAAAACAACCCTCATTTTCTTGAATCATCCTCATACTGCTCATCTTCTTCTCTTTCTCTTCAAGCTTCCATTTGCTTTTCAACCCTGTAATCGTGAAGCTCGTGAATCTTTCCAGCGCCTCTTACAAAATCCAGCTCCTTCCTCTTCTTCTGGTAAGTTCAAAACATCTGTTCTACCTCTGTTTTTGTATTTTCCTGCTCTTCAATCTATAGTTTTTTGTGTCTGTTTTTGAAAAACACCCTTTCGCTTCCATTGGTGTTTTTGCTAAAAAAACTCAGCCATAGAACACCGGTACACACATAATATCCTGTATAACTCTGGTTTTGATCCATAATCATGAAGCAACCGAACTAGGATACTGTTTGCGTTTAAGTGCGAATATAGCTAGATCATAACCGAGCTAGAACTCATAACTATATTAGTAATTTTATGAAGTCACCATCTTCTGATTGACTTTAGCCGAGATAAAAATACACCGAACTAAGTCTGAACTTAGTATAATGGAAACCTTAACCTTCGACCGAGCTAGGTCTTTGGGGCTAAGCCAGCTTTCTTAGTTGGGAATCGAACTAAGAAAACTGCCCCTAAAAGGCTCAACCGAGATAACTAAACCATTAGTGCCAACCGAGATAACCAACTCCTTGCTCAATCCGAGCTACCTAGCACCCTTTTAAAACCGAGATAGAACCTGTAGCTACCTGTGCGGCCGAAGTAAGACATCTTTTTTCTTGCTTATTCTGTAGCATGGTCCAATGATCTGTGCTTAACCCCTTTGTTTTCCACTTTGCAGACTTAGGTTGCCCAGGCACTGCGCGCTCAACCGAGCTACTGAGCACAGTTTTCAAACCGAGCTAATTTATTTATAAGTTAAAATAAATGGGGAAATATAGATTCTTGGTAGAAACACCAGGGGGTTTGGCCGAATTCCGTAAGGATTACAACATTCCTGCCGATGTCCACCTTACCCTAGCCAAAAAAGATACCATACCTTGGGGAAACCCCGGTTTTGTACCCTTTACCCTTTTGTCCATAATAGAAACCGGGCTAAGATTTCCAGTCCAACCCCTAATTTGTGAATTCCTTAGACAAACCAGAATATGCCCAACCCAACTATCCACTAATTCATACCGTATAATAATGGGAATAGCCGAGCTAAACCGCCAAGCCGGTCTCAACCTCGGTCTAGCCAAAATATTTCACCAATATTCCTTAGGATCAAAAGAAGACGGGTGGGTCTACTATTTAAGAATTCGCCGTCGCCGAGAGAAGATAATAAAAGATACACTGGATAAAGACCTAAACGACGACGATTTTTTCTGGGTGTCTGGGAACTTTGAAGACCATCAAGCCCAGATTCCTGAACAAAGGGATACCTGGTATAATTACTTCGGTTTTCCATGCACTCTTCTTTTTTACTTCGGTTTCTAATTTTAAGCCGAACTAACAATCGTCTTTTTCATGCAGATCCAGCCCACATTCATTCATTGTATAGCCACCCCAACTTGGGCGTACTTCGCGCCGCACTACGCGTTGAAGAAAGGAGTTGGGCTAAGTTGTTAAGATTCGAGTCGACCTACCGATACACTGGTCGCCGAAAAGCAAGAGTGACCGACTTTCTTTTGGAAGACGCTCCTGAGCCGGATCCCTCCTTGCTCCAGATCAACCTAGTGCCTCTCACTGCCGAACAAATGAGATGGCCAAAAGGAGCAGATTGAAGGCCTTGCTGACCGCAACCAACCCAACTGATGTACCACAAACCGGCCAGACCACTGAGACCGTGGTGGCCCTTCCATCCCAACAGCCATCGTCATCTCGCCCAAGCAAACGTGCCCGGACTAGCCAAACCGAGCAACGACTTGTGGATGAGAACGTTCTGCCACCAAGCCCTCCTCCAAGCCCCCAACGAAGCCCTCAACCGGAGAACTCCGACCGAGCTGGCTCTTCAAAGTGGGTTTCCAGTCTCACCTTCAACAACCGAGATATACTGGCCTCAGATTCGGTTGTTGCTGAGAAGGACCACTCGATGGCTTTCAATCTAGCCAAGAGTGTGTGCCTTCCAAAAGACATGGAGCACCACTACAAACAACTAAATACCGAGCTGAAGTCCATCCGGTCTTCAACCAAGTCAATGATCCTGGTAAATAGCTCTCTTCTTTCTTTGTAATTTTTCCAACTTTCAGTCCAGCTAAAGAAAAAGTTACTACTCCTTTGCAGGCCATCCAGAAAAACAATGTTACATACAGGAAGGTGATGGAGCTGAAGAGAAGCACAAGGGAGGCCATGGCAGAGGCCGAAGCTAAATCGGCCGAGCTGGAGGAGGCAAGAAAACAAATTGCCGAACTACGCTTTGAGAACGGTCGATTGACCGAACTGGCTAATTCGGCCGAAGCCGAAAAGCAGAAGATTGCCATTGAGGCAAAAGACAAGTACCTGTGCCTGCTGGCAAAAGTTGAAAAGAAAAAAGATGCGGAGATAGCCGAACTGAAGGCGGGCATGAAGAAAGCCGAAAAGCGAGGCTTCAAGAAGGCAGATGATGCCTACACCCTCTAATGTGATGCCGCCAAGGATTTGTTCTTCAAATGCGGCTGGAGGAGTGTTGTGGAGCAGCTCGGTTGTACATCCGACACCGAGGTCTACAATGCTCCACAGTATTCCATTCCGGCTTCTCTGGCGCAGTACGCTGCCGATCTTCAGAGGTAGTTGCTTGAAGGGCCTGATGATGATGATGAAGATGACGATGAAGATGATGAAGAAGCTGAGCCGACTGATACTCTGGCCGTCAACGAGCAACCCAACGACCAGACGGTTCGGTTGGAGCCGGTAGTTGCAGACCTAACTAATGAGCTGCTGACTGACAACTCGCAGCGAATTGATACCGAGGTTCTTGTTGAAACAAAGCTCCAACCTCAAACCGAACTCCCTTCTGAAACAGGACTACGGCCAAATGCTGTTGTAGAATTTGATGCCGAAATTGACGAACTCTTCAGCTGATTGTTTTTTTTGCTTTCTTCTTTTCTTTTTGTTTTTGAACTTGTAACCGGGCTGCGGCCCCTCAGTTGTATTTGCTTTTCACTTTAATAAATGAAAAAATCTTCTGAGCTAACTCTTATTCCGGTTTTGTTCTGTATGCTTGCACTTGTAATGATCTCGGTTTGAATGCTTGCTTTCTAACTGCTTTTTGAAATATTTCTGGGCCGATATACCGTACTCCGGTTCTAGCGATCTAACTTATTAGCCAACCACTCTTTAGCCGATATAAATATTTCGGCTGAAGAGTATCCAAAGGTATAATCCAGCCAACCATTCTTCAGTCGTACCATTACTTCGGCTGAAGAGTACAAAGAGTTGGTTTAATCCAGCCAACCACTCTTCAGCCATACACTTACTTCGGTTGAAGAGTACAAAGAGTTGGTTTAATCCAGCCAACCACTCTTTCAGCCATACACTTTGGCTGAAGAGTAACAAGAGTTGGTTTAATCCAGCCAACCACTCTTTCAGCCATACACTTACTTCGGCTGAAGAGTACAAAGAGTTGGTTTAATTCAGCCAACCACTCTTCAGCCATACACTTACTTCGGCTGAAGAGTACAAAGAGTTGGTTTAATCCAGCCAACCACTCTTTCAGCCATACACTTACTTTGGCTGAAGAGTAACAAGAGTTGATTTAATCCAGCCAACCTCTAAGTTGGTTTTTCCAGCCAACTTAGAATATAGTGTTTGGTTATTCCGACCAAACGTCCTGCAGCTTGGATCCTTATCCTGGGCTTAGGAGGGGTGTTGGTTTAATCCAGCCAACCTGTAAGTTGTTTTTTCCAGCCAACTTAGAATATAGTGTTTGGTTATTCCGACTAAACGTCCTGCAGCCTGGATCCTTATCCTGGGCTTAGGGAGGGTTCATAGTTTGTTATTCCGGCCAACTATGTTTACGATGCTCCTAACTTACTAAAGCTACTTTCTACTGAAAACAATTATGTTAAAAAAGAATCGACTTGTTTTATTGAGAAAGTAAAAAATTACATATACTTAAAAAAAAAAGAAAAAAACTAGAAATAAAACAACTTGAGATTGGCTGTGTTCCACGGCCTAGGAACTGCTTTGCCGTCTTTATCTTCCAAGTGGTATGCCTCTTTGCCTGCTAATCCAACCACCTTGTAAGGTCCTTCCCAATTAGGCCCCAACTTGCCATCGCTTGGAACCAAGGTATTTCCCATCACTTTGCGCAGTACCCAATCTCCGATCTTGAACTACCTTGGATGCATTGTTTTGTTATACTTTCTGGACAACTCTTGTTGGTAGGAGGCGATGTGGACCAATGCTCTGTCTCTTCTTTCTTCCGCAAGGTCAAGTTCCAATGCTATGGCTTCGCCATTTAAGTCTGGGTCAAAGTTTTCGCTTCGAGTTGTGGGGAGGCCAACTTCTAATGGGATGACTGCTTCCATGCCATAAGCTAAGGAGAATGGTGTTTCTCCTGTTGATCGTCGAGGCGTGGTGCGGTAAGCCCATAGAACATGAGGGAACTCTTCTGCCCACTTGCTTTTTGCTTTTCTAACCTTTTCTTCAATCCATCCAAGACGACCTTGTTTGATGCCTCTGCCTGACCATTTGCTTGGGGATATGCCGGTGTAGAATTGTAGAACTCTATCTTGTACTCTTCACAAAAGCCTCTGAAAATTCTGCCGTCGAACTGAGTGCCGTTGTCTGAGATTAATGCTTTTGATATGCCAAATCGAGTGATGATATTCTGCCAGACAAACTTTTTCACATCTTTTTCCTTGATTGATGCCAAGGCTTCTGCTTCCACCCAGTTTGTGAAGTAGTCGGTTGCGGCAAGAAAGAACTTCCTGTTGCCTGGTGCTGTTGGTAGTGGGCCTACTATGTCCAATCCCCACATTGCGAAGGGCCATGGGCTAGTTAGAGGTAGAAGTTCTCTGGCAGGTTGGTGTATTTGATGTGCGAACTTCTGGCATTTTTCACACTTTTTGACATACTTTTCTGAATTCGCTTGCATGTATGGCCACCAATATCCTTGTGAAATTGCTCGGTATGCCAATGATCTTCTTCCTTGATGGCTGCCGCATACACCTTCATGTATTTCGAATAGGAATGCTTCCACTTTGCTGGGGTGGACACACTTTAGGTAAGGTCCTGAGAACGACTTTTTATACAATGCCAAGGACGGAGAGAGCCAAAATCGCTGCGACTTTGCTCTTATTCTGTTGGCTTCTTTCTTTTCTTCCGGTAAGGTTCCATCTTTCAGGAACAGTATGATGGGATCCATCCAAGAAGGGCCTAACTCTGCACAACATACCTCTTCTGCTTCTGGATCTTCAATGCTTGGTCTAGGTAGGTAGTCGATCAGTAATGGGTGAGGAATGGAGGTATCCGCCATTGAGGCGAAGCCTGCTAGTTCGTCTGCTCTGCTGTTTTCTTCTCTGCCGATCTGCTCTATCCTGACTACCTCAAATTTTTTGATCTCTGTTCTGACCAACTCTTGGTACTTGGCCATCCTGTCAT
This sequence comes from Camellia oleifera, assembly GCA_022316695.1. Classification (NCBI taxonomy): domain Eukaryota; kingdom Viridiplantae; phylum Streptophyta; class Magnoliopsida; order Ericales; family Theaceae; genus Camellia; species Camellia oleifera. Next base: position 52,350,337 of record CM039306.1, read on the forward strand.
CCTTCGCTTCGTAGTCGCCTGAAATTTGGTTTACCACCAGCTGTGAGTCGCTGTAGACCATTAGTTCGATGGCCTTTATGTGGAGTGCTGATTTGAGACCTGCAAGAAGAGCTTCATACTCCGCTTCGTTGTTTGATGCTGGGAAGCCAAGGTTGATCGCCTGCTCCACTACAAGGCCGTCTGGGGAGATTAGGACTATGCCAAGCCCTGCTCCATGCCGGTTGGATGCTCCATCCACGAAGAGCTTCCACATCTCTCCCACGAACAACTTCCAGCAAGTAGAGGGGTCAGATGATGCCTTGGGATCTTCCAGGTTGCTGGTGTCTTCTTCAAGGTCCATGCTTGCTGTTGGCCCCTTGCTGTCTGGTTCTACCAAGTCTTGTCTTGTTGGTGAGTCCTAACTTGGTGTAGCATGGTTTGCTTTTTCCTTCCTTGTTTTACTCTGGTCTGCCTTGGGGCCTGACTGAGTTGCCAGTACTAGGGGTTGCGTTATTCCGACGTCAACTTCCATCCCTAGTTCGGTTGTTTCAGTCAGGTCGACTGGGCAGATATGATGACTTCCTGGGGTGAATTCTGCGACAAAGTCTGCCAATGCTTGTGCCTTTATTGCGGTTCTGGGTTGGAACTTGATGTCGTATTGCCCCAACTCAACTGCCCACTTTAAGATTCACCCAGAGAAGTTAGCCCTCTCAAACAGAGCTTTTAATGGGAAGGCTGTGAGGACAACTATAGTGTGGGCGTGAAAGTAGTGTGACAACTTTCTTGAGGCCATCATCAAGGCCAATGCTAGTTTCTCCAGTGGCAAGTACCTTGTTTCGGTGCCTAGTAATGTCTTGCTGACATAATAGATGGACAGATGTTGGATTCCTTCTACACGGACCAACACTGCGCTGATTGCGTGCTGCGAGACTGCTAGGTACAAGAAGAGTTCTTCTCCAGGAATTGGAGTTACGAGTAGTGGTGGAGAAGATATGTATTCCTTCAAGCTTTCCAGAGCTTGGTCGCATTCGTCGTCCCATTCAAACTTGGCTTTCAGAGCATGAAAGAATGGTCGTAGTCTGTCTGACGATCGGCTTATGAACCGATTGAGCGCAGCGGCCACGCCGGTGAGATGCTGTACTTCTTTTATTGAGTTCGGTCTCTCCAGGTCCTGAATAGCCTTGATCTGGGATGGGTCTGCCTCAATACCCCGGTTGGTCACCAGGAAGCCTAGGAATTTGCCAGATCCTACTCCGAAGGCACACTTTGACGCGTTGAGGCGCAACTTGTGCTTCTTCAAGATCTTAAACATCTCCCCTAGGTCCTTCAGATGGTCATTCTCATCTTTGCTCTTGACCACCATATCGTCGATGTACGCCTCCATTGTCCTGCCTAACAACGGTTCGAACATCTTTGTGACTATCCGTTGGAATGTCGCCCCTGTGTTTTTTAGGCCAAAGGGCATGACCTTGTAGCAGTATAGTCCTTTTGGTGTGGTGAAGGATCTGACCTCCTGGTCTGGTTCGTGCATGGCAATTTGGTGGTAGCCTCTGTATGCGTCCAGAAAGCTAAGTCGGTTGTACCCCGCCGTTAGGTCTACCAATTGATCTATTCTTGGTAGATGAAAGCTGTCTTTTGGGCATGCCTTGTTGACTGTCTTGTAGTCGACGCAGACGCGCAACTTGCCATTCTTCTTTGGCACTACGACTGTGTTGGAGATCCATCTGGGGTAGTGCACCTCTCTGATTGCCCCAGCCTCCAACAGGTTTCCTACTTCTTCCGCCACTATCTCGGCGTGGTGGAGTGCCGATCTGCGCGTGCGTTGGATGATTGGTCTGGCGGATGGGTGGACGTTGAGTTGGTGGCAGATGAAGTTGGGGTCAATGCCTGGCATGTTATATGGTGTCCAGGCGAACACTTCGATGTTGGAGGTCAAAAATTCCAAGACCTCCAATCTCTCGGTGCTGGACAACGATGAACCGAGCAAAAAGAACTTATCCGGGTTCTTTTCGTCTATTCTTACCTCCACCAAGTCTTCCACCGCTTTCTGACTAGCCGCTTTGCCGACATCTGCAAACAGTTCATTACTTTCTGGTTCCTCCACCGAATGAACGTATCCTTTGGCAGCGCGACTGCCGTTTACTGTGACAAAGCACTGCTTCGACATGATCTGGTCTCCATAGACTTCTTCTATTACTCCGCTGTCGTTGGGGAACCGCATCACTTGGTGGTAGGAGGATGCCACTGAGCGCATGGCATGCAGCCATGTTCTGCCCAAGATAATGTTGTAAGTAGAGGGGACCTTCAACACCCAAAACTCCACTTGTTTTGTCACACTCCCTGCTTTGACTGGGAGGATTATTTTGCCGACAGGCCATTCTGGCATGGAGTTGAATCCGATCAGGGGAGATACGGCGGGTGCCATGTCTTTATCTTGTAGCTTTAATTGTTTAAAGGTTTCGTAGTACATGATTTCACATGAACTACCTGGTTGATCAGGATCCGCTTGACGTCAAAATCCTTGACTCGAAGAGTGACGACCAGGGCGTCATTATGAGGGCAATATATCCTTGCCAAGTCTTTATTTGAAAAAGACATGACATTCGTGGTCTCTGTCTTCCCCTTCTTGATGGTGGGTTGGGCACTTAGCACTTCTCTCAAGTGCTCAGCCTTTTTAATTGATCCTCTGAGCTCGCATACACGCTCAGGTTCAAAGACTCCATGTATTACGTTGATTACGCCTTGAGGTGGGGTGTTAATTGGCATACCATTGGGGTTATTATGGTCCTGGGGGGCTGGCTGTGCCCCTCCTTCGATGTATTTATCCAGGTGGCCTGCCGCCACTAATTCCTCCAAGTGCTGTCTCAATGGCGTGCAATTCTCAGTGCGGTGCCCCTTTTCTTTATGGAAGGTGCACCGTGACCTGTCATCGTAATCCTTCTGAGCCTCGCCTAGCTTGGCTGGCCACTTGATGAAAGGCTCGTCTCGAATCTCGCTAAGTATTTGGTAGATCGGTTTCTTGAAAACCGTGGTTATGGTAGTGCGAACTCTCAACCATCTTTTGTCCTGGTCTTTTCCGTTGTTTCTTCTACCACGTCCGTTTCTGTTCGGACGGTCTACCGTGTTGACCTTTGCTGAGGTCTTCTTTTCTGGTGCTGCAGTTGTGCCAGATTTTGCTTTGGCACGTGCGCCATCCTCTTCCACCCTGATGTGCTGATGCACTCTTTCCATTAGGGCTTCCATGGTGAGGGGTGGTGTCATGGTAATTGAGTCCCTTAGTCTGTTGCCGACTAGAAGGCCCCTTTTTATACTGTGCAATGGCGAGATTGGTGGAGCAGTCCCCAATCTGGTTGAAGGTCTCCCAGTAGCGACTGTTGTATGATCTTAGGGTCTCCTTGTCACCCATGTCGATGGAGAGTAGCTGGTCGATCTCCATCGGAGTTTTAGTGTTTGTTCGGAACCTTGTCACGAACGCCTCCGCCAATTGCGCCCAGGAGGCTATGCTGCCCTCTGGAAGTTTCTCAAACCAAGTCAGGCCTAGGTCGCCAAGGCTCGAGGGGAATAGGATGCACATGAGGGCCTCGTTCCGTCGGTATACAGCCATGACCTGGCGAAAGTGGCTCAGGTGTGAGTAGGGGTCCGTCTTCCCTTCGTACGTAGTGAATTTGGGCTGTAGGAAGCCTGACGGCAGGGGTGCATTCTCTATTGCTAGAACGAATTGTGAGGTCTGCAGCCTCGCTAATGCCTTATCTATTGGTTCGTAGGCAGGGCGCGGTATCGGCATTCCAACCTCGACGTTTCCGTGCGTCCGAGGAGCCAACCGCTGCAAGGCAGAAATTCTATGTGGATCACGTGCCCTGGCGTCCTCCCTCCATCGTGCCTTTTCTTCTAGAACTGATCGTAGGTCGGACGATCTGGGCAACTCCGTCTGTCTAGACCTTGTTTGGTGCGTATGCAAGGGCCAATATGTGCTTCCCTCGGTGTAAGACCTCTCAGATCTCGTCCTCTCAGACCTGGAGTGACGAGTTCTGGAAGATCTGGATTGCGTATCGTCTGTCCTGAGGCTCTTGTTCTCTGCTTGAGAGGGTGTAGTATTCCTACTACGACCTTCCGAGTGGCGAGGGGGCGTCTTGTTTGTGCGCCCCTCTCCTGTCGCCACTTCTTTTCCTTTTACTTGGCGCTTAAGAGATTCCATATCCGCCGCCATCCGACGAATCAATTCGTCTTGTTCCTTGACGCGATCCTCCAAAGTTTGAGGATCAATCCTTCGCCGTTGTCTTTCTGGGCTTTGCGAACGAGAGTGATGGGGGCTGTTAGCCCGCCTTCTACCCCTCGCATCCCTCCTGGAATTTTGTCTTTGTGGTTCCAGGATTGCCATGGGAGTGACCAAGGATAGACCTTCGCGCCTCGCACCCCCTTCTGGAGTTAGTCCGTCAAGGGCGGACTGTAGTAACTCTTCGTTGTTCGCCATCGATTTTTGAGAGAAAAAGCTTGATCAAGAGGTTATGTTCTTGTCTGTATTCCCATAGACGGTGCCAATTGTACGGGAAAGAAATACACCTTCTCGTATAATCTTGTTGATCAAGTTTGCGCTTCTCCGTACGACGTCGCTTTATCACCTGAAAACACAAACGTGAATTAGCCGGCGGGTGTGTGCCGGAAACCTCTCCGATGTCTAAGTCAGTAAGCTTGACAAATAGACAAAAGCTCTGTGTGTTCAGAAAATAAAGTTGTGTTACCTCTCCATAGGTGATGTTGGTGAGCTTTTATAGGTTTCGTGTGGCACAATCCTAGTAGGACTCTTACTCTTCCATGTAGAGTCCTCCTAGGATTCATACTCCTGAAGGATAATGCTTATCCTTCAACACCCCCCTCACTGCTTAAACCAAGTGAGATGGTTTTATCACGGCCGAACTACAATACGACCGAAATAACACTGCCATACTACATAGGCAAGTATGGCCGATCTAACTACTAGTTCGGCTCTTCCCTTCCTTGCTTCTATCCCGGCTGCGAATGCCTAGACCGAGCTATCCATAGAAGTGTCAAGCCGAACTAACTCAAACAGTCCTGAAGAAGGTTCTATCATACTCCGGTTAGAGGAGATGACCGGGCTAATCCGTAATACGCCGCAACCGAGCTACCCCCCGTGCCCATCTGACAACCGAACTAACCGGTACTCCTTTGAACCGAACTAACCGTAGTACTCCTTTTGACTGAACTAGCCGGTGTATCCACTATCTTTCGTATTTGGACCTATCTTAGCCCAACACCCCGCTCGGCCCAATTTATAAATATAAATTACCCTTTCATCCATCATTGTTTATGTGATTATTATGAAGTTGAATATCAATGATAAATTAATACTGTATGATACACATTGAAAATAACTTCAAGTCGAATTTTATAACTCAATTACAGTTATGAAAGAAGAAATGAAGCAAATCTATCATTGGAACAAATTTTATGACTCAATTAAGCAAATTAAGCAAATCTATCATGGTTATAGGAAATTTTCTCACTGAATAAGCAAATCTGTTATTGTATAGCAAATGAACATGAATATGTGATTATTATGAAGTTGAATATCACTTAATTATAGTTATAAAAGAAGAAGGGAAGATGAATACGACTCACGTTTGATTCGCATGGTTCTTGAAGATGAATGAAACAGGGAATATAGTTCGAAACGGTGGAGGATTTGCTGGGTATTTGTTCGGAATCAGAATATATATCGAAATAGAGCTGATTTCTTTGCAAACGATGGGAGATTCAGGGAAAATCTCTTTGTTTGTTTCGATTTCAAAATCGCAAATCGCCACTGGTTTCCAGATCGCTTCAGATTAGTTTCCAAATCAGAACAATTTGAGAAGGAGTGTGTGTTTCACGCGCACAGGCAGACCTCGTGACAGGGGTTTGATTCACGCGTGTTTTGTGACATTTAGGGGTAAAATTGGAAGCTGAAATAAGAGAGGACTTGCTGGGTATTAAGTTGTTTACATGGGACTGGCTGGTAAGTCCCCCAAGTTTTTATATAATTTTTTAATTTTTAATTTTTAATTTTTATCTACCTTGAAAATCTTTATCTAAATTATTAGTATTGAGTACTGGAATGGAATGAGTAAGAGTTTTATGAATTTCTTTTTGGTTGATGTTATTGATTTAGCAAAATAGGATACATATGATATAAATAAATATAAAAATTTATCTGTGCATAGGACAAGTTTTTTTTTTTTTTTAAAAAAATTCAGTTGGGGTATAATATTTTAAGGATTGTGTTCCCAGTTGAGTAAATCAACTGGAGGTGTTAAGAGACAATACTCCCTAACGGATATATTGAAATAGCCTATCTACATATCCATTTTTTTAAATAAAAAAAAAAAAATCAACTGGAGGTGTTGTTAAGACCTACCTCAATTAACCAAACCATTTACATCACATCGAATAGCTCATCAAGAAGTTCATTCTTACGCGCGCGTGCCGAAAAATAAATAAATAAATAAATAAAATTAAAATTGGACAACGATAATCACATTCTTAGATTTCATTTGTCATAAAAAAAATAGTTGATAATTATAATTTTGATTGTAAATCATTTATTATTTTGAAGATAAATGCAATCTAATAATGCATCAATAGGATTCGGATTAATCTATTTTTTTTTAACAATGATGATCTTTTTGATGAGACCTTCGATATAAACTGTCCAAATTATTAAGGGAAAATTACTCACAGGTCCCATGTGGAACATGTGGACACCATTTAATCCTGTAACTTTTTGAGTAGACCCAAAAGTCCTTCTTTCCTCTCTCTGCTTTTTGCCTCCCTCTTTACGTTTTCCTATCTCTCTTTTTTTCTGCATTTTTCTCTCATCGTCTTTGTCATGGGCGATGACCGGTGATTATGTCTTTCTCCATTGATCGGGGTTCACCGATAACCACCAACCATCGAAATCAACTCGTGACTTCACTCTCACCGACGGCGAAGATGATATATTTCCGACAAAGAAGATGAGTGGATCTACTTAGATCTGATGTAAGATCTACATCAGATCTGAGTAGATCTACATCAGATTTGGCTAGATCTAAACAAAAAATAGTTGCCGGAGTACAATCCTCTCTCTACATCCGCCTTTCTCCTTCGATCTCTTTTTTTTTTTTTTTTTCTCTGCTATACACTTCTGTTTTTCTGTTTTAATGGAGAAAATTTTCAAATTCTGAACAAGTAGTTTTTGAATTTTAGTTACAGGCGGTGAAAACTGTAAAATTTTGCAGTTCCAATTTTTTTTTTGGTGCTAGAATGAATCATGGTTTAAAACTGTAAAATTTTGCAGTTTCAAATTTTTTTGGTGCTGGAATGAATCATGGTATAAAACTGTAAAATTTTACAGTTTCATAACATGTTTTTCAGTTTGATTAATAAGGATAAATGCTTAATAGATTTTTGTTTTGAAATTGTAACATTTTACAGTTTCAAAACTTACTTTTCAGTTTGATCACTATTTAGAGATTATTTGCTTGAACCTTACAAAAATTGAAAAATAACATATGTTTTCCCCATTGTTGCTGTTTTTTGTCGTTTCATTTTTTTTTCCTTTTAGTTTATCAATATTTAGCACATTTTGCTATGTTTTTTTTGCTATAATTTATCCATTTATTCTTTTTTTTTTTTCCGGCAATATTCTAGACATTCCGGTGAGTCTCCAGTGATGTTCTTAACATCTAGTGAACGTTCTGAACATTCCGGCGACTTCCATTAACGTTCTTAACACTCTGGTGAACTTCCAGCGAAACTCCGGCGACTTTCCGGTGATACTTCGGCGACTTCCCGGCAATGTTGAACATTCCGACGAGTCTCCGGCAACCGTTTGACGGAAGTCTGACGGTAGTAAGATGTGAACAGTGTCTGTAAATTAAAAAAAAAAAAAAAAGATTTTTTGGTAGCAACTAAAAATGTATTGGACTAATTGGTGCAAGTGTTTTGTTTGAGAATTAGTTGGGTCTTGAACTTGGTACACAGGACTTATCAGTAAGTTCCCCAATTATTAATATGAGTTTTATGACGGGTTCACGGAGGCCCAACAGCACCTCCAAATTGGAGGAGCCTTACCTAATATTTAAAACAAGATTGCTATAATAGAGAGCCTTGTTAGTGTAAACTAAAAAGGTGACCAATTAATAAGGAAAAAAAAAAGAAAAATTAAAAAAATATTTTTTGTGATTTACTTAAAATATGAATTATCCTATATAGTTTTAAAAATTATATCATGCCTCTTCAAATTTTTAATTGTATAACAAATTACCCATTTTATTAATAAATTATTAAATCAATTAATAAATTTTTAATGATATCAAAAATATATTTTAATTAACAATTCATGTAATTTTATTATTGTATATAGTTAAAAAAATTTATTTTTTCTGTTAATTTTGTCAAATAAAATTTTTTAACAAGTGAATTTTTGTAATTTTCAAAACCATGGATGACAATCTGCATTTTAAATAATTATCAAAATATGTATTTATAATTTACCTAATAAAAAAGTAAAATTTAATTTTAAAAATATCTAAAATTTAACGAAACACTCATGGGTATAGGTGTGAAACCACAAGATTCACACTCATAAATATTTAGTAAAATTTTTAATAAAATATTTGGAGTATATGAGAAATTAACCTCTCTCTACATGGATACACCTAGAGTGTGAAAGCTGAGCCCCATAAATACTCCTCCCTCTATCCCAAACCTCTCACACACCTCCCAGACTCACCATAGAGAGACACAGAGAGAGGGAGGGACAGAGACAGAGAGACCCCCCTCCCCAAAACCATAAACCCAAACAAATCCCAAAGGTTAATTCCATTATTTAGTACTCCAATATGGCTGATATATATATATATATATATATATAGAGAGAGAGAGAGTTGACATTTCATTGGAAAAATGAGTGGGAGCACTAATTAGTGCTTCTACTAATTAGGTGGTAGTGGGTCCCACCAGTAATGATGTGATGTTTTGATTTTGGAGTTGTATTTTTTTTTTTTTTTTTTTAACTTTTTTAATACCTTAGTGCTATTAGTGGTGGTGTTTTTAGTGGCATGAATCATTGTTGTTCCAATACATTTGAAATGTTTGATATGATTAAATTGATACGTCTAGAGAGAATCTAGAGAGAGAAATTGGCACTATTTGATTAAGACAAGTTTGGGAAGTCTATTTCAGTTAAAAAATCATACAAAAATATCAAATATTTTCTTTAATTTTTTATATGTTTTATTTTATTTTATAAAAAGTTCAAAAAAAAAAAAAACTAAAATAGTAGTCTGTTCGGTAACTATTTCGTTTTCAATTTATATTTATAAAAATTTAAAATATTGTCGTAAAAACTTGTTTAATAATTTTTTTAATTTATAAATGGTTGTCTTAGTTTAAAAATTTGAGAAAAAAACGTAAATTTAAAAAATAAGTTTATGTTGGTTTATAAATAGAAATTTAAAAATTTAACTAATAAATTTTTTTTTTCAATTAATTTTTTTTCCAATTAATGTTTTTCAAATAATTTGTTTTTCCATTATTTTTTGTAAATAATTTTTTTTCAAATAAGTTTTTTTCCAATTAATTTTTTTTTCAATTATAGTGTGTATGATCCCATTGTCATAATTAATAAAAAAATAAATATAAATATTTTATACTTGAACAAACATATTTTTTAATTTATATTTTTAAAATTTTTCAAATATTTTGTTCAAACCAAACGTGTTTGTAGTTTATGTTTTTTTTTTTAAAAAAAAAAAAAACTAGTTTATAAATTTTTATAAATATAAACAAAAAACGTAAACGTTATCAAACGCTACCTTAATTTTTAAAACTTACATAAGATTGCTCTGTTTCTTTTCCAAGAAAATGCTGGAAAAGAAAAGAAAAGGAGAAAAAATTTAAGGCTTAGATCAATAATATTTAGGTTAGCTATCAATAATTTCTAATAGTTGGACTTAATGGTAAAATCATTACTAAAAATAATCTTGTGATGATTTTTTGCATATGTCACTTAAAATTGACAATTAGTGACTTTTTTATTATGATTTTTATAAATTGTGGTTAAAACTTATAATTAGTGACATTTTTCTATGACGAATTTTTTAAACTATCGCTAAAAATTAAAAATTAGTGACTTTTTTGTGATAATTTTTTTAAACTGTAACTAAAACTTATAATTAGTGACATTTTTTGTGACAATTTTTAAACTATCACTAAAAATTAACAATAAGTGACCTTTCTTTAATAGTATTTAATGAAAAATGTCATTAATTGTTATAGGATCTATTGGATAATAAATTTATCTATTAAGACCTATACGTAAGTCTCTATAATATTTAATATTATAAGTGCTTAGTTATACATTACTTTATGTGAATGTGCATTCTACTATGCATAAAGTATCTTCAACTATTTGTTTGAAAATTTATCTTTGTATATATGTCTAATTTACATCTGTTTGTATGTTTTGTACATACGTGGTTTTTTTTTTTTTTTTTTTTTTTTTTTAAATTTCAAATAAATATTAGACGTAACAGTAACACCCCATGATAATATCACCATGCAATAAGTATTGTTGATTTGCAAGTGAAACCACAATATTGTTGAATTAATAAAAGAAAAAAATTGACTAACTATTTATTAGTCAGTGATACCACATCAAAAAAAACACTTCACCATTACAATCAATATATATATATATATATTGTTTTTCATTTCTTAGGACTTTGAATATGCTATTATAGTTTGTTTCATTAATTAATTGTTGTTTGTCATTCATAATAAATTTTAAATTTGATGGTTATTGAAAATTTTGTCAACTAGTAATAAAGTTGTTTACAGAAAATTAATCATGTAGTGAGCAGTGATCTGTATTTTGTCGACTAGTAATAAAGTTGTTTAGAGATTTCTGACAAGGTTGACTTCAGTACAACGGCAAAAAAGTTTATGTCATTAACATGATTGGAGATTCTGTTCACTTCGGTGGCATTGGCTTAGGCAGGTTTTTTTACTTGCCTTTCCTTTACCTTTGTGCTTGTGTAGACGCGCCCGTGGGCTTTGCTCTACAGTTCGGACTCCCTTTTTGTTTGTTGCGGTTCTTAATCTGAACCAAAGAGTCCAACTCTGGCAAATCGTTTTGAGAAAAATAGATTTTTGAAAGAAGTGTCAAACATGGACTGCTTTGCCAGATACAGAGTCGCCACCTAAATATTTTTTAATGGGGAAATTTAGGAAACCCTGACTCGGTGCCAAAGGCCACGTGTCCGTCATCACCAAAGTTGCTTCGGCTCGGGAACTTGGGTACGATTGGAGAAGGTCAGCTATGAGCACCCCCTCTCGCCTGGTCCGAAGACCGGCCTCTACTAACCATGATATCCGATTTTAAAAACTTTATGTGCTCTTGTTCCAGTTATTAGCCTAGAATTACTATGTTATGCGCACAGCAAACAAGTATAGACTAGATTGCCTAATTTGGAATGAAACATTGCATATCCGCTTGTTTGGAAAACGCTTTGGGATTTGCTACTCGCAAGTAGGCTAAAACACGGATTTCAATGAGTCGTTCCAACTCAAACAATCCAACCTTCACCCACAGGCATTCAAACAGTTTATCTCATATAAGCACTTAGCAACATGGTAAGCATACTGTCATGGCAACATTCACACGCATGCGATATGCTAAAGTGTAAAAACTTACCTAGTACTCCAAGCCAAAACAGAAACTAGTTAGTAATCATATGCATGATCCTAGTTCATGTTAAAAATGGCTAATGCCACACATGCAAAGATGCAATCTAGACAGGCTCGGCTATCCTAAACATGGCATGTGGAATGCTACAAATAACATGTATTCAATTTGGAATTGAAGTACGATGCAGTTTGTATGATGTGCCGAGCCCGATGCATGTAAGACAAATGTATGGATGCACACATGCACAGCATAAGGTATGCTAATTTAAATATGCCCTAATCTACCATCATAAGCAGGTAAATAAAAGGGAAGAAAGACGTGGGGTTGGAAGACATACACACATTCACGCACACTTATTACAAATATGCCCTCACTCGGAGGGACAAAAAGAATATACAGTCCAAATAACAAATTGCTGAATTAATTATTGCATAATTTCTAATTAATTAACAAATTGAATGCAGAAAGGAGGTGGCCACAGCCCTGCCTCGGGATGCACGAATGATGCATACTCGAGTCCGACTCGCCCGGAAAACCCGCACCATGCCACTGCTGCCTTTGTTTACACTGCCACGCTCCTCTGAAAATTTGCACAAGTCTCAAGGAGGCCTCTCTGAACACTGGGGAACACCACCGGCTGAAGAGAAACACCACCGGCCGAAGGATATGATCACCGGCTACATATTATGCTATCGGCCAGTCATTCTTTGCCGGTCGGCACTTAACAGTGCCGGTCGGCCAAAAATTCCTGCAGAACCTGCAATTGACAGCAGTAGAGAGCAAGCAGTGTATGGCATGGAATTTCAAGCAAATGTATGCACAGACACACTCCCTATCATGCAATGGACTCAAGGGAGCATGGCCCTTGACCCCTGGGCCATCAATCACATTTCAATGCATGATGGCCCAAAAGCCAAGTTAGTAACTTTGATATCAAATGAAATGCAAGCACAAAACACATCAAAGGCCCCAACCTCTATCATGCTTGATCAAGAGGCAAGGGATGCATGCCAAATGTAACTTAAGCATGCGAGCTAAATATGCAATATGAGTATGCGAACAAGCATGCAAGGCATGACGCAATACAACAACATAACATGCACAACGCATTGTAACATGGCATACACAATGTAAGATGGGCTTATACCAATACAAGTGGACCTCAGCCACACTTACATAGGAGGCCATGATGATGAAAATGAGACTCTCGAAGTGCGTGCACGTGTGCACACAAATCGAGGACCGACCCTAAGGCACGGAATGCCACTCTAACAAGACATGGCAAAACATGGAATAAAGCATACTAGCATGCAAATATCAGAGGCAAAATGATATGCAAAACAACCCCGAAACATGGCAATAAGGCATCCGATACATGAGACGCATCCCGAAACTCAAAATTAATCGCATGGAATGACTTATAGCTATACAAAGCATGTATTATTTGAACATGAAGTGTAAAGAAAGAAGCTAGGAAGCCCCCAAAAAAGCATGTTTACAGTTCAAAGCAAGGCCAAACAACGGGCATAGATAGGACAAAATTAGCATGCAAAAATGGCTTCGCAAGAGAGGTAATGAAGTAAGTCACAGTTGCTGGTCTCAAACATAGAAGGCCACTTCTACAATGTTGAAGAGGGGCCAAAAATATGATGTTTTACAGTTTATCACAAACCCCAAAAATAGATACAAGTATGCTCAAAATGCTATGCAAGATTAAGGCCACAAGAGAGCTATAACATGAAGTATACAAAGGGTGTCTCAAACAGCCATAGACCCTTAATGAAACATGAAGAGGGGGTCATTTTAGGGCCATTTTCAGTTCGGAGCAAGGTCCAAAAACAGAGACACAATAGGCTAATAAATCATGCAAAAAAGGGGACCAAAGAGGGGTACAATGGCAAGTGGTACATGGAGGTCCCAAACAGGGATGAGCCCTTCTTCAATGTTGAAGAAGGGCTCAAAATAAGCTCATTTAAAGTTTACATCATGCTCCAAAACAGATTACACATAGGCCAAAAATACTATGCAAGATTATGGCATACAAAGGGGTAATAAGCAAGTGCAAGATGGGGGTCCCAAACAAGGTAAGACCCTTAATGAAAGATGAAATAGAGCTCAAAACTTTCAGTTTTGGTCGGAGCTCAAATATACAAGCAACTATGGCTTAGATATGAAGCAAGAAAAGACTAGAAAAGGGAAGAAAATGATTCACCCTTGTAGAGTAACCCTTTGCTGCCTCTTGGACCAAGGAAAGCTGCCTCATAGCCTCTGAGAAGACCTCCAAGCTGCTGGAAATGGAGGTGGTGGTGTGGTGCTAGGTGGTGATGAAGAAAGGGGTGTAGAACTTGGATGTTTTGAGCTTTGGAGGAGGGAGATATGGAGGGTGTATGTATGTATATATCAGATATATATCTATATCTCTGGTTTTTTGCTCCAAAACCACCAACCAACACAAAGGAAGAGGAAGGCTCTTTATATAGGCAAAGACCAAGCTTCTAAGACAGGCTACAAAGGGTCAAGGAGGGCAAGGGGAGGTCAAGGCTTATCAAGGAAGCTTGGACAGCTGGTAGGCTTCTTGAGGAAGCCAAGACAAGGGGTCAAGGCTTCCTCAAGAAGCCTTGAGCAAAGGGTGCACAAAAGAGGGGTCCAAGGCTCAAAATAGGCACATATGTGTATGGGGGGACGGGTCTGTGCATCCCAGCTGGCACAGCTGGCATGCACTATGCTTGGGAGAGTCAAAAGGGTCAGATCGGCCAAGAAAAAGGGTCATTGGCCAAATAAATTGCCGGTCGGCACAATACATTGCCGACCTGCACTTTGTACTGGCCGTTCGGCTAAATAGAGTGCCGATGGGTGGCCAATGAGGTCAAAAAGTGCCGGTGGATGGCGGGATTTAAGCCCCGGAAGTTAGCTTTCCAATGGCGCAAACCTTGCATTAAAATTCCTCCTGTGCAAAAAGTTATGCCCTTTTTGGTGAAGCCGCGTAGATTCGATCCAACCGGACTGATTCCCAAGTTCAACCAATCATATCTCCCCCTCCCGGACTTGGTTTTGGGAGATTCTTGAGTGCAAAATGAAGCCCCGGAAGTCTTCTTTCCAATGGTTATGGCCTCATAGCTTAACTCCAAGTGTATAGATAGATGAGCTTGATTTAGCGAGGGCTACTCGACCCTCTTCTACCCGGATTCATGCCAAACTTCTTCTCTAACTTGGTTTCTCCCCTCTTCTCCTCTTCTCTTCAACTTCAAACCTCTAAGTAAGGTGTTTTGAAAGATTTTTCAAATATTTCATCTCTCTTTCATTCATCTCCACTTTGTCCTTGCTCGGTTTACCGAAAAGCGCAACATTTACTGAAATGAGAGCCTCGGAACATCGTAGGAATTTTATTTCAAAAATGTTTTGAAAGAGAGGGTTTTAAGGTCTAAAAACCATCCAAAACAATTTTGGTCCAAAACGGGGTGTGAAGTTGAGATTTGTCCCTCTCTTTGCCGAAGAAATTGAACATTTGCCCTGCACACCTTCCAACACCAAGTAAATCATCAGTAGTGCCCAAGTCTTGAGGGCAGTCAAAAATGGGGTGTCTACAGCTTGTTACGACAATCTTTGACTCGGTGTCCCTCTTTATCACATATGTAGCATTTGTCATTAAACTTAAATTTCTTGGTATCCCCCCCCCCTCGAACCTTGTGATGAAATTTATCTGAAAAATTTTCGTTTCTTTACTTTTGGAGTATGTTCCACCACATTAACCTTTGACTCCATAGGATGGTTGCCAACTCTCTTCTCAGAAGTCTAGTTGTCTTCCTCAATTCTCATTGCACAATTAATTCTTCTAAAGTCATTTCTTTACATTTGTGCTTGAGATAGTTCTTGAATTCCTTCTATCCTTATGGTAATTTTTCAATTAGAGTGGCAACTTAGAAAGACTCACTTAGTGACATGTCTTCTACATGGATGTCATGCAGAATAAGTTGATGATCTTGAACATGGCTGATTACAATTTTTGAATCAACCATTTTAAAATCCAGAAATTTGCCCATTACGAGTTTCTTCGAGCTAGCATATTCTGTTTTGTACTTTTTCTCCAATGAATCCCATAATTTCTTTGCCGTTTTGATGGGGCTATACACATTGTACAGTGTATTATCAAGCCCATTCAAGATATAGTTGCGGCAAAGGAAATCCGCATGTTTCTAAGTATCGACTGCAGCAATCACTTGCCGGTCAGTTTCATCTTCTTTTAGCACAGGAGCATCCTCATGAAGGAAACGTGCCAAATTCAATGTAGTAAAATAAAACAGCATCTTCTATTGCCATCTTTTAAAGTTAGATCCTTGGAACTTCTCTGGCTTTTTTCCGTGATTTACCGGAGCTGTCACAACAGCAGGAAGGATCAGGGCAGTCGCAACACCTATCGGATTAGAGGTTTAAGCAGTTTCAGTAGCCATCAATTCTAAATTATAAAACAAAATTATAATTAAAATTTTATATTATATAGAAAATTAAATCATAAAACACAGAATTTAATTATGTAAAAAATAAAATAAGCAAAATTGTAACTTTTATTTCAAATTAATTTGAAAATAACTTTTTAGTTAAGCAAATTAATTCCACATAGAAAATTATTTCTGTAAACTTCAAAAATTAAAATACTTAAAACAAAATTTTAATTAATAAAAACTCTGAATATTATTTTTGAAAAACATAATTAATTTCTGATCAATTTCACACAGAACAAAATAATCACAAATTAATATTTTGGAAAAGCCAATGATAAACACTGTATTACTACTATTTGTAAAAGAAACTAAACAATATATTATTACTATTTGTCAAACACTATATTACTTTGTAGAATATAAATTTTATAAAACCAAATCCAATGTCAATAATGTAGAAAACTGAAAATCAGAATTTTAATTATTGAACTATCCCAGAATTTTATTTTCGGAAAAATCAGAATTTGAATTTTTAAAAAACCCATGTAGAAAATAAATTCTGTAAAGAATGGAGAAAATGAAATAAACGAAAAATTTTATACAAACAGAATAATTCGAATCTGTCTTAAGATTGTTGGAACAATCTTCTATGTAGAGAAATGAAAACTGAAATAACAAAAATAAAATACTTACAGTAATGTTCTTGTACTGAAAAATTCAAACAAAACCTTTTGATCAAGTTGAGTGTGTGACACTATGTCCTTAAAATAGATTTGCCTCGCTCAGGTGCTTACGGAATAATGGCGTCAATCTCCCATGATACAATGACTTTACATAGATTGTAGTAGTACTACAAACAATCTGTTCGGTGAACCAAACCTATGTTCTATAACTCTAAAAATTCGATAAACTAATATGAGGAATATATGCAGGAGAGAAAAAAACCGAAAGCTAAAAATTGAATGAGAAAATATGCTGGAAAATGTCTTCTATTTATAGGCACAAAGGTGTTTGTTCGGAAGGGTAGAAAATCCCTCTAAACAGGTGTGAAACAAAAACTACCGGATAGGGAATGAAGGTGATTGGAGAGAGGCATTGGTTCGGACACAAAAATTCGAATTCAAATTTTGGCGCACATTTTGAATTAATTTCGCTAGAAATTCAAATTTTCCTGCAAGAATTTTGAAAAAATTCAAACGAATTTTGTTCAAAAAATTAAAGTTAGGACCCGACCATACCCAGGCAAGGCACAGCTGGTTGCGCATGCGCGTGTGGTGGTTTGGGCCAAAGCCCACTTTGTCCATAACTCCCCTCCTTATAAAACTTGGGGCGTTCCTTGAGGCCCAGCCCAAGTAAGTCAACCTAAAACTTATATACTCATATAAGTTCTCTTGAAGTTTCTATGTAAGACAACCAATTTAAGGAGGAAACTCACATTTGGCTCTTCAACTTCCCATTTCATGAACCCGAAAATGACATCAACTTTCCATTTACTCATAAATAGTCTTGATGAACCGTTTTTACCTTGTGACTTACCAAGCGACAAAGAACACGTTATCTCTTTGGACCCACCCCAAAAACTGTGTGAGCCCCACTTAGGGTTGGTTTGGGATGTCCTAAAAAAGTGCACTTTTTGACTTATTGGTGAGTTTGGGTTGGGTTTGGGTTGGGTTTGATGTGATGTGTTAGAGAGGTGATGTGATTTAAATAAGATGATGTGACTTAAATAAGATAATGACTTTTTGGCTTATTTAGTACATGCCAAACTAGCCCTTAAATTTGGGCTCAAAGATGGCCCAAAATAAGCCTATAAAACCATAAATTTCCAACAGTCCGTACTTAATTTTATTTTATTTAACTTAATTTTTGAAAAACTTTATGACATGTTATCTAAAAATATTATATAATATGCAATATATATAAATATTTAAGGTGTGTCCTTGTAATACTTTAGATACGCACAAGCACTTGATACTCGTACCTGAGTCCATGTAATATAGTTAATGACCAAGAAGCATGGACCTTTGTTGCACGAAGCCGATGCAGGAAAGTAGCAGAAGTGAGAACGGCGACAGAAAAGTCTCTTAGGTTGAGAGTGCTTATATGGGAATGTGTATATATTTATTTACTAAATCTATAAAGATATTTTAATAATTATTTTATGTCGCTTAACTATAAGATATGTAATAAAATATGAATAAACATTAAAGATTCATATCAATTACAAATTGTCTTTATTAAGTATAAATAACTATTACACATATGGACGTTACTATAATAAGTTTTCATTGTTTTTATTTTATTTCTATGAGATTTTTATGTTTAAGAGGTTTCTATTTCAATTGAGAGTGAGTTTCTCCCTCGACGAGAGCGAGTTTTTTACTAGTTTTTTTACTTGAGAGTGTGGAATCACTTTTCTTAGTAAGAAACGCCACTCGAGTAAAAGATTCCTTCTAGTAAGACTTGGATACCAACACGTGATAGGACACATGCTGACATAGACACTACACGGATATGACATGGACACACTGACATAGACATGACACGAATAAGACACAGACACACCGACACACCAATTTTTTAAAAATACATGACATGACACATGAGAGACACATTTGAAATATATAATTTTATATATTTATTATATATCATATATATATGAATATATTATTCAAAGATAATAAAAAAAATATATAATATAACACTAATTTTTATAAATTTATATAGTTTTTCTTTCATTATTGTAGCTTAAATTGTTTTGTTCAAACTTATAATTAGTTTTATCCGTATCTAATCGATAGACGCGTGTTTAAGCAATAGACGCAAGTGTCCTCTAAGTGCTTGGGTCTTTTTAAAAAAATTAAAAAATAAGACAAGTTTTAATGAGTGTCGGACAAATATTGAAAAGTGTCGAAAAAATATTAGCGTCTAATATGGACACAACACAAATATATCACATTTTAAAAAAAGTCCGTGCTTCTTAAGTGAACAATTAAAGTCATATAAAATAAGAGTAAATATATACATAGAAGAATTGAAAGTGATAAGACAGTATATTACAGAGCAAAATGTATTGCATAGAGTTTTTTTTTGCAAAATCGATCACTTTCTTGCGTGATTAAATTTTATGAGAAAATTCAAAATTATAAAAAGGACGAGACCTTCTGTTTCAAAAAGGTACTTGTCCCATTGTAGAGGTTTTGCATCTTGAATTTTACTTATCAATTCAAATTTAGGGTTGTTTGTGGTTGTTTATTTGTTTGATTGTATATGTGATTCAATTTATAAACTGCTAATTAGACTAGTTATATTTTATAAAAAGTTAAAGTGTTATCAAAATATTCCATTTTATTTCATTTTTTCACAAAACATTTTTTATAGAAAATATTTTATACTTTTAGAAGGTAAAATATATTTTCCGAATTAAAATCTTATCAATGTCATCATACTGCCACCACTACTCTCACCTCCATTACCACACCACCATCTCCATGGCTATTGGCACGCCACCACCTCCACCTCCATCTCACCACCACCACCAATAAGTTGGAGCAAACATATTAAAAAAGTTAAAAAATCAAAAAGTCAGTACTAAAAAGTTAACTCTTTTATTTATTTTTCTATACGTTTTTTCATATAATTTTTTTTTTTTAAAAAAAAGCCTAAAATACCTAGTTCTCAAAACAATAAACATATATAGAAAAATATTTATTTTCGAAAAATATTTTACACCCAAACAAACGCAACACTTTCATACTAATTTTAAGCTAACTCACACCCAAAAATAAAGAAATAAGTATTGCTATTTAGGTCTAAAAATTAGATTTACTATTAAAATCCAATGATGTGATAATCAATTAGTATATTTGAAGGCGACACTCTCTCATATCCTTTCTAATTATTAACTAATTATATCATTTACACATTATTAGTTTTAGAAAATGAGTTTACAAAATAGATTTGTATTTCATTTTCCAAAAGTGACACTATTAAAAAAAGTACTTTTTGCGACCGCTACAAGCCGTCGCAAATAATAAAAAAACAGTCGCAAAAGACTTTTTGCGACGGCCCATGCGACGGCAAATGAGGGTCGCAAATGTGGGGGTGGCAAATACTTTTTGCGACCGCAAAATAGCAGTCGCAAATTATTTGCGACCGCCTAACCTACTTATAGCGACTGATATTTTGCCGTCGCAAAAGAGTTTAAAAAAGGCCTACAATGTATTAGCGACCATCTTCTTACCGTCGCAAAAAAAAAAACCTACAATCATATATATATATATATGCAAATATTATATACAATAAACGTAAAAACAAATTTGCAAAAATCTCAACATTCATGCATTATTTTCCATTATTTAAAAAGGCCTACAACGAGAACTTTCGCTTTTGGAGATTATGGGGCAGCCCAAATCCAAGCATTCAAAATAAAACAATAAGTCTCGAAAGGGAAAAATATAAACATGTAGAGGATATTGCATTAGATATTGATTTCAACTGTTCCGGTGAGGTCTTCCAAGTAGAAATGGCCATCCTTTAACTGAGATATAACGCAAACATCAAGCCTAACCTGCAAGAAAGGACAATAAAGTGAGAAAAAACACCATCATTGACTTAATCACAAACAAAAGTCGCATAACATGGATTTTTTAATTGCTTGCCCATCCGAGCAGGACTAAAATGTCGTACACAACACACAATCTGAATAGCTGCAAAAGGCGATCAACATGTACCACTTTCTTCCATACCTATACGTCAATTCCCAATAATTTAATAAGCTCCCTAAAAGAGAAGTTAATTAGGTTTATGCTCCAAACACTGATTAACAAGGACTCAACATACCACACTATCTACAAACAGTTGCATAGCAAAAATTGCAGCTTTTAGTCCAAATGTCGGGTGAAGAACATAAATTGCCTACATTGCAAAGGGAGAGGATAAATTTAGAAAATAAATAAAAGAAATGTAAATTTTCAATTGGATAAACGATTCACCATCACATACATGAAGGTTACACTGGTGTTTGCGACCAAGTATTTGTTGTAACTTCCTCATCCATCCAAGGTCTAGTTGCCTATTTACTCCAAGATGCAGAAGTCAAAAGGTGAACAAAACAATAATAGATTTTGAGCGGAAAAATGAATTGCTAAAGCTCCACCAAGATAATGCCACTTTTGAAAAAATTAAAATAAAATAAAATTCAGCATGTGTCAGAATTCATCATTTCCAGGAGATTTAGTGGTGGGAATCTCATGCAATGGGCTGCCATTTAATTTAGTTTAAAATTTAGGGAGACACTACTGCATTAATGCACAAATGGGGTCAAATAAAATAATTAAAATAAAGAATTAGAATATGTATGTTGGTCATGTGTCCAAAAATATCACCTCAGGAGCCAAGAGTGTCAATTAGCAGCAGTAAAAAGCTAAACTCATTCAAGTAGTTCTTAAACGCAAGCAAACCTTTATTTAGAGTCATACAAAGCCACAAAACAAAACTATCCTTCCTTCACTTCTATTTAGAGTAAAAAGCTGCAAATTTTAACTATGATTCTTGCCGATTCCAATAATTTTACTTATCTCACATCATTTGAATTGCAGAGAAGTACTTTACGACTTATTGATCAGAGAAGCAGCAAATTTATTACTGAAGAAACTACAAAGTGAAAGTCAACTAGGGAAATATGCAAAACTTACATCTGTAAAGATGCCGCAGAGTGGAAGTAAACAATGGAATAAGGCTTCTGTATCAAGGGCTCAAACTCCTGAAATTCAAAATTGAGAACAATTTACCCTTACTTCTAATTGCCAATACTAAAGAGCATAGTCGATGAACCACCAGAGTTTAAGACCAAATGCTAATAGCACAGACACAGTCACGCGACATGCCAACACATCAATCATAATCAACAGATTCAAGACGAGAAGAAACAGATCCCACTTGATATGCCTCCATCTTTCCCCACTGATAAATTAAGTGTAGATAACTTCCAAACAATAGGAAGAAGATCATGAATGTCCACTCATACATCAGAAGCATACCAGTCCATGGCATTACTTGCCGAGGGACAATCAGTAGTGCAAGTGCGAGGGATATAAAGGCAGCCACAAAACAGACAAAAACAGAAAGTCCACCCAAAAACATAGGCACCTTGGACTGCAATCCGTTTGGGAACTGCTTATGATCAAAACAAAGAACTTTTAACAAACATAAAAAAAAAAAATAAAAAAAAAAATTATGTACAAATGATTTATAAGTTTTACTTAGCAATCTAGGGAGGGTTAACACCCATTTGCACCCCAAAGAAAGCATCATGATTCATGACTAATGGCTACTCTATGAGACAGCAAATATATCTCCATATTAATTTTATTAAAAAGAAATGGAGACAAAAACATAGATAACTATCATACACTTTTCCTAGAAGTTGGAGACTAACCTGTTGATCAGAATTAACTATAGACGAAGAAACAGCAGAATAAGCAAGAATACCCCTAGACCTGAACTTGTAGTAAAGTTGCCTAACGTGATCGCAAAATGAATGGATCTGCATGAAAATCAAATGATTTCACCTCCAAAAAAGGAATTATATATCTGCCAAGTGTTAAAGAATGAGATTATAAGGAAATTGCTGACCTGAAGAAAAGATCGATAGTAACAGAAAAGTAAAGTAAATAACGGGAGCAGAAAAAGAAGTTTCACTAGAATTTCATCTTTAGGATTTTTGCCACCACCAGTTCCAGGAAGGGTTTCTTCAAGATGTTCCCTAGCATTCTGCAGCATCAGCAAACAACAAATTTATATCATTAGGGGGTGGATTTGCTGCATGAATCCTCTTCAACTGCATAAAAGAATGCCAGAAGTACAGGATTGAGTGCAGAAATTGTGTAATTGGTTGGAAAGAAAAGAAACTGCATATGAATAACTGTTATGGAGTAAAATAAAAAGTACCTACCAGACATCAACAGGTTTTAAAAGCCAAGATGTCCACCAATCCCATGGCTTAAGAGGGCCAAGTGTATAGTGAATAACACGAAGTTCTTTCTCATCCACCATCCACTGCATGTTTATGTATAAGAACATTAGAAAGTTCAATTAACAAATTTGATGCAAATCAAAGGACACAGTCAGAGTCTCATTTTTATGACGCTATGTTAATTCATGTTGAACTTATTTATTGCTGTCTTGTTTATTGTTTCCTTGCTCAACTTGTACCGTGACATCCAATCAGGACACCACCCACTGAAACACCTTCTGTTGAGTTGGACTTCGAAATCAAACTCCTCTGCCTCTGCTATCACCAGGTCTGCATTTCTTAGCCATTTTTGGACACCGGCTTTAATTTGTTCCCCGTTTCTTGTGGCTGCATTTACGGACTGTTGGATGCGAGTTCTTGAATCACAGAGTTTCTCAAGCTGCTTTAAAAAGACAATTACAATTCAGCATAATTTTTAAAAAATTATTATAAATTTATTAAAACAATTATAACTTTAATTATTAATATTGATAAAAACTTACTTCAATGCACCTTTCCCATCTCCCCTCTCTCAAATTCACTTCAAAAAATATTGTAATAAGACGAAGCAACATATAACATGAGTTTATGACATTACTTCTTCTTTACTTGAAACCTGATGAATAACATTTAGCCAAAGGCAAAAAATGACAGAATTCTCAGCCTCCTTCCTCACGACAACAAGAACAGAATCAATAAGCTCATTGTTCAAAAAAAAAAAAAAAAAAAAAAAAAAGTCAATAACCTCAGATTTATTTACATGATCTCTCATATATGAGGGCCACTGGAGCAACAAAACAAGCATCACTGATGCATCAAATATATCATGTTGAATTTATTGAGACTTGAGAAATTCAGAAAACATCATTGTCATTACGAATCACAAATGAACCAACAAAGTAATTTGCAAACAAGTATCAATTATGATTGGGAGATACATACATTCAACTTTCACAATTTTTTAGTTACTGATCCAAATACATATCGTCAGATGCAGATTCAATGTTCAACACATGCATGTATATAATCATGTACGAGATGCAATCTATCACATACAAATTCTCCAAAGAAGTTATATATGGAAGAAAATAACTCAAATTCAACTCCTAATGAACTGTAAAACACTAAATAGATTTCGTTTTTTTGCATGTATAATGTGAATTCGTTTTGGATCTATGAAATTCACCTTGAAATGGTCTCTTCATTCTTCTTCTGTCCATCTTTCTGAGCTTTCTCTCTGATCAGTTGCAGAGTGGACACAATTCCTTTGATGTCACTGAAAATTCCAAAAAATACTTTTCAGCAAATTTCAAAAAATCGCAGCAAGTAAATGAAGAAAACGTGCAACAAACAAAGAGAGAGAGAGAGAGAATTGAAGACCGAACTCGGAGAGAGTTGCATCGAAGTCGTCTTCAATGGCGTCTCGTTTCAGTTTCTCTGGTTTTGAAGCTTCCGATTCGGAGACTCGTTTCTTTGCGCTTGATTCGACTGTCGTCGACATTGCTGAATCGTGGAATTTGTGTCTGTGGAGGTCTAGGTTTTGCGATCAAATCTCGTAGAGGCTGCATATTTCTTGAGAAAATTCAACTTAGAAAATTGAATTTCGAGTTGGAAAATGAAATTGAAGATCAGAGAAACAGAGCATGATGAAGAAAGTGAGAGACCGAGAGACAGAGATTCATACCACTGGAGCTGCGACTATGGCAAGCAAGAGAGCGAGAGAGACAGTTTGTGAATGTCGTGAGTGAAAGGGGCTAGGGCATTGGTATATAAAATAAATAAAAGAAATAGGGATAATAAATTGAGCAAAGTAAAATAATGTAGTTTCAGATTATTTTCATTCATTTATTATTTTGTGTCTGTCTTTTTTATGGTTGCAAATTTTTTTTTTGCGACGGTTAAATAGTCAGTCGCAAAAAATTAGACGCAAAAGGTCAATTTTCTAGTAGTGTGAAAATCCAAAATCCATAACATTGGATAAGATGAGCAAAAACGGCACAATGAATATAACAATTAAATAGATATACAACACATCAATATATATATATATATATAAGATTGAGTGATTTTCATATAAAAATCTCGACACGAAAGGACTTGAGTGACCCGCAAGGCCTATTATACATCTTATTTTAATGATTCAAACCGTTCATTTTGTAGAGTTCTCAATGTAAATCATCTATAAAAAAAAATTTAGATCAATCCGATAATCGGAACATTTTTATTTTATCGCATTTATCTCTAAACAAATGGATGGTCTATTTTAAAATAATATTTGTTGCCTTATTTTTTGGATAAATGCGATAAAATGAAAAAGTTATGAATATTAGACCAAACTAATTTTTTTATAAATAATATACATTATAAATTCTATAAAATGAACGGTTCGAATCATGAAAATGAGATCCTAATAGGCCATATAGATCTCTCAAATTCTCTCATACTCAAATCTCAATATGAGAAAAATCCGACCATATATATATATATATATGGTCTCAATATCTTGTCTCATCCTCGGAAATTAAATCCACACTCACGACTAGGGTTACAACTTGCAAACGAAGCGAGCTTTGTAGGACTCCAACTTAAATGGTTAGTTTATTGAGGTTGAAAATTCAAATGGAGCTTGGCCGGTAATTCGATAATGATTATTTTGCTATTATTTATATAAATATATATTTTTATATTATTTAATGTTTAAATAATATATGTATTTTATTATTTAAATAAATAATAAATAAGCAAAACAAATTGCAGTTCGAGTTTAGTTCAAAATCAATTCGTTTATTAAGCAAGTCTTAAAAATTTAACTTAAACTTGTATATTTACTTAACAAACTGAGTCATTAATGACTCAAGCTCGTAAACAGCTAAGTTAATTTATGACTTATTATGACTACAAAGAAGGGACAAACACATGATTTTAACTTTGAGGGTCCAAATATATATATAAGAATTTTTTTTGTAATGAACGTATGAGATGCAATATTAATTTCTATTAACACAAAAAAAAAAAAAAAGGAAAAAGAGAAAAAAGAAAACACCCCCAAAACTATATCATTATAAATTTTTATTCAATGCATATAATTACAAAAATATGATTAGTAGGACATGTGAAAACTTACTATAAAATCATCTTATATTATATTTTTACCAACACTTGGCACAACTTAAAAATTGTCTACAATTTTCAAAATTAGGGATGTTTAAGGATAAATATAGTTTTCTTACTTTGTGAAGTCATTGGAATAAAATTTATTTATAAGTTTACAAATATTTTCAATTTTAAAAGACTTATCCTTAGAATCTGAAACAAAGCTCAGAAAGTAATTCCATCACATTCTCCTTACTTCAATTCTTAAAGAACGAAGAAGAAGAAGTAGAAAAGCGATTATCCACACAAAGAAACAAGGAGAATGAGGAGGAGAAAAGGAAGCAAGAGAAAAAAATTTCAAATAAATATAGAAAAGATGAAGAAGAAACCAAAAATGAAGATCAAGTTGAAGAAAGAACTTAAACAAAAAGAAGAAAGAAGAACAAATTGAAACAAAAGAAGAATAAGAAGATGTTAGGATATTTTTAATAAAAACAAAATGAAATATATTTTAATTAATTCAATAAATTGTGCATTACAAAATGTTTTATATCTCATTATTCCATTTTTTTATTATAGTGATTTATTGTTATCATCAAGTGTATTTTAATTATATTTGATTACATATGTTATAAAGAATTTTATAAATACTTATGGCTTTCTAAAGATTGAAAGAGACAAGAAAGGTGAGGTGGACAAGAAATAGTGATTTAAAACATGAGAGGTTTTAGAGAAAGTTTTTTATATTTTATATTTATATTATATTGTTTTGGGTAATTTTGGTTTGTGACTTGTATGGAGGTGTAACATGCCCGCGGGGGGACCTCGCGCTACAGTTCGGACTCTCCTTTTTGTTTGTTGCGGTTCGTAATCTGAACCAAAGAGTCCAACTCTGGCAAATCGTTTTGAGAAAAACAGATTTTTGAAAAGAAGTGCCAAACATGGACTGCTTTGCCAGATACAGAGTCGCCACCTAAATATTTTTTTTTAAAATGGGAAATTTAGGAAACCCTGACTCGGTGCCGAAGGTCACGTGTCCGTCATCACCAAATGTGTCTTGGCTCGGGAGCTTGGGTACGATCGGGGAAGGTCAGCTATGAGCACCCCCTTTCGCCCGGTCCGAAGACCGGCCTCTACTAACCATGATATCCGATTTTGAGAACATTACATGCTCTTATTCCAATTATTAGCCTAGAATTACTATGTTATGCGCACAGCAAACAAGTATAGACTAGATCGCCTAATTTGGAAACAAGCATTGCATATCCGTTGGTTTTGAAAACGCTTTGGAATTTGCTACTCGCAAGTAGGCTAAAACACGGATTTCAATGAGTTTTTCCAACTCAAGTAATCCAACCTCCACCCACAGGCATTCAAGCAGTTATATCACATAAGCAGCTAGCCTCATGGTAATCATGCTATTATGGCAACACTCACACGCATGCGATATGCTAAAGCATAAAAGCTTACCTAATACTCCAAGCTAAAACAGAAACCAGTTAGTAATCATATGCATGATCCTAGTTCATGTTAAGTGGCTAATGCAACACAAGCAATGGTGTAATCTAAACAGGCTCGGCTGTCCTAAGCATGGCATATGGAATGCTACAAATAGCACGTATTCAATTTGGAAATTGGAATACAATGCAGTTAGCGTGATGTACCGAGCTCGATGCATGTAAACAAATGCATGGATGCACGCATGCATTGCATAAGGTATGCTAAAATAAACGTGCCCTAATCTACCATCATAAGCAGGTAAATAAAAGGGAAGAAAGAAGTGAGGGTTGGAAGACATGCACACACCCACACACACTTATTACAAATACGCCCTCACACGGAGGGACTGAAAGAATATACAGTCCAAAATAATACAGTCCGAATACAAAATAAATTATTACAAAATTTCTAATTTAATTAATAAATTAAATGCAGAATAGAAAAGGCCGCGGGATGCGCGAATGATGCATGCTCGAATCCGACTCGCCCGGAAAACCCACACCATAGCACTGTTGTCTCTGTTCTTATTGCCCTGTCTCTCCAAAAATTGCCAAGGTCCCAGAATACCTTCTTTGCATGCTGCTGTACACCACCGGCTGGAGGAAGTGCCCACCGGCCATCCAAAATTTCTACCGGCTGATTAGGAGTTTATCGGCCACCCATATAGTGCCGGTCGGCACTCTATAATGCCGGTCGGCATAAAATTCCTGCAGAGGACAGTTTTGACAGCAACAGCAGACAGACAGTGCATGGCATGGAATTTCAAGCAAATATGTGCATGGACACACTCTCTATCATGCAATGGACTCAAGGGAGCATGGCCCTCGACCCCCGGGCCATCAATCACGTGTTTCAATGCATGATGGCCCAAAAGCCAAGTTAGCAACTTTGATTTCAAATGTCATGCAAACTAAACAAACACATAAAGCCCAACCTCTATCACTTGATCAAGAGGCAAGGCATGCATGCCAATGCGATGCAACCTAGGCATGTGATCTAGTATGCAACATGGGCATGCAAAGGAGCAAAGTAGACTAGACACGCAACCTAAACATGTAAGCAAACAAGGCATGCAACAACATGCAACGATGGACTTAAACTAACATGGATGGCTCACAAGCATGCCAAAATCAGTGGCCATGGCAAAATGAGACACTCGAAATGCGTGCACGCATGCATGCAAACCGAGGACCAAACCTAAGGCATCAAATGCCACTCTAATAAGGCATGGCAAGGGATGCAAGATGGCATACAAGCATGTGAATTTCAGAGGCGATAAATGATGCAAAACAGCCCCGAAACATAGCGAAATGACACTAAGTGCATGAAACGGACCCGAAATGCAAGATTAGGCACATGCAATGACCTATAGCTATATCAAACATGCATAATCTGGACATGAAGCATGAAGACAGAAGCAAGGCAGCCCCAAAACAAGCATTTTTTCAGTACAAATCATGGCAAGATAGCAAGCACAAGCAGGGCTAAAATGGCATACAAAAATGGGGGCCAAGAGAGGTATATGAGACAACCCACAAATTCTGGCCCCAAACAGAGAAAGGGCCTTCTAAAACATTGAAGATGAGCCAAAAATATGATGCTTTGAAGTAGATGACAAGCCCCAAATCAGTATACAAACATGCTCAAAATGCAATGCAAGATATGGGGAAAAAGAGAGCCACAACATGAAGTATACAAAATATGTCTCAAACAGCAACAAACCCTCAATGGAACATGGAGAGGGGGTCAAAATAAGCCCATTTTCAGTTCGGATCAAGGTCCAAAAACAGAGACACAACAGCCTAATAAATCATGCAAAAGAGGGGACCCAAGAGGGGTTCAATGGCAAGTCATGCATGGAGGTCCCAAACAGTGTTGATCCCTTCTTCAATGTTCAAGAAGGGCTCAAAATAAGCCTATTTTCAGTTTACATCATGCTCCAAAACAGATTATACACAACCCAAATATACTATGCAAGAAAAATGGCATAAGAGGGCTGATGAAGGAAGTGCTAGTTGCTGTCCTCAAAAAGCAAGAGGTCCTCAATCAAACATGAAGGGGACCCCAAAATGTGATGATTTACAGTTTTGGTCGGAGCCCAAAAGTGCAAGAAACTATGGCTTAGATATGAAGCAAGAAAAGACTAGAAAAGGGAAGAGGAGGACTCACCCTTGAAGACCAGCAAACCAGCACCTCTTGGACCAAGTTTAGGTGCTCCTAAGCTCTGAAGAACAGCCCCAAGTTGATGGAATGGAGTAAGGATGCCTTGTGCTATGAGTTATAGTGCAAATGGCCAAGAACCAAGGGTGTTTGGAAGCTTGGATGGGATATATATAGAGGGTGATGGAGGGTTGTATGTATGTATATATCAGATATATCTATATATCTCTGGTTTTTTGTTCCAAACATCCAACCAAAACAAAGGAGAAGGGACCTCTCTTATATAGGCAATGTAAAGGCCAAGCTTACAAGACAAGCTATCCAAAAAGGGTCAAGGGGGGGTCAAGGCTTATTCAAGAAGCTTGGACAGCTGGTAGGCTTCTTGAGGAAGCCAAGACAAGGGGTCAAGGCTGCCTCAAGAAGCCTTGAGCAAAGGGTGCAAAGAAGGGGGCAAAGGTGGTGTAAAGGCTCAAAATAGGCACATATATGCACGTGGAGCTGGTTCTATGCATCCCAGTTGGCACAGCTGGCATGCATTATGCCTGGGAGAGTCAAAAGGGTCAGATCGGCCAAGAAAAAGGGTCATCGGCACAATAAATTGCCGGTCGGCACAATAAATTGCCGACCTGTACTTTGTACTGGCCGGTCGGCTAAATAGAGTGCCGATGGGTGTCCAATGAGGTCAAAAAGTGCCGGTGGATGTCCAGATTGAAGCCCCGGAAATTAGCTTTCCAATGGCGCAAACCTTGCATTAAAATTCCTTCTGTGGAAAAAGTTATGCCCTTTTTGGTGAAGCCGCGCAGACTCGATCCAACCGGGATGATGCCCGACTTCAACCAATCATATCTCCTCCACCCGGACTTGGCTTTAGGAGATTCTTGAATGAAAAATGAAGCCCCAGAAGTCTTCTTTCCAATGGTGGTGGCCTCATAGCTCAACTCCAAGTGTATAGGTAGATAAGCTTGATTTAGCGATGACTGCTCGTCTTTCTCCCACCCGGATTCATCCTGAACTTCTCCCAAACTAGTTTTCTCCCCTCTTCTCCTCTTCTCTTCAACTTCAAACCCCTAAATAAGATGTTTTGAAAGATTTTTCAAATATTTCATCTCTTTTTCATTCATTTCCACTTTGTCCTTGCTCGGTTTACCGAAAAGCGCACCATTTACCGAAATGCGAGTGTCGGAACATCGTGGGAATTTTACTTCAAAAATATTTTGAAAGAGAGGGTTTTAAGGTCTAAAAACCATCCAAAATAGCTTTGATTCAAAATGGGGTGTGAAGTTGAGATTCGCCTCTCTCCTTGCCGAAGAAATTGAACCTGTGCCCTGCACACCTTTCTCCAACAAGTAAACCATCAGTAGTGCCCAAGTCTTGTGGGCGGTCAAAAATGGGGTGTCTACAGTTGCCCCTCTTTGACAGAACTCATAAGTCATAACAATGATGGGAGTGAGTGTCAAAGCCCAGAGACGACCCATTTTTGACGAGGCCGAAGACTTGGACAAACAAAAATACAAATGAATAAGTGGTTGTGCCCGCAGGCTGCCTACGTATCCCTTTGCAAAGAATCAAACCAGCGTAGTTCAGGGGCAGGATGCAAACGATATGCATGAAGACTTTGATAATTGGACTTACATGCTACGCGAAGTCGGTTTGTATGCAAAACAATGTAATGTACTGACAAGTACAGGTAAGGTGCGCAAGATAGCGCGAATGAAATGCTGAGGAAGGAACAAAGAGAGAAACATAGGGACTTATCCCAATGTTTCGGAGTGGTTTAAGCATTAGAACGTATTCCGAACGCTTTTGACCGAAGAAGGAGAAACATAGGGACGTATCCCGGTGTTTCAGAATGATGTGAGCATTGGAACGTATTCCGAACGCTTGTAACCAAAGAGGGAGAAGCATAGGGACGCATCCCAGTGTTTTGGAATAAGGAGAAAAAGCATAGGGACGTATCCCGGTAAGAAGAGAGAAACATAAGGACGTATCCCGGTGTCTCGGAAAGGAGAGAGAAACGTAGGGACGTATCCCGGTGTTTTGAAAATGAAGGGAGAAACGTAGGGACGCATCCCGGTGTTTAGAAAGGAAGGAGAGACATAGGGACGTATCCCAATGGTTAGGGACGTATCCCAGGGTTTAGGGACGTATCCCAAGGATTAGGGACGTATCCCAAAGGTTAGGGACGCATCCCAAGGATTAGGGACGTATCCCAAAGATTACGGAGAGAAGATAGAAGAAACATAGGGACGTATCCCGGTGTTTCGGAAAGAAGGTGAAGAAACCTAGGGACGTATCCCGGTGTTTCGAAAAAGAGAGAGAAACGTAGGGACGCATCCCGGTGTTTCGGAAAGAAGGTGAAGAAACCTAGGGACGTATCCCGGTGTTTCGAAAACAGAGTGTGCATAACAATGCGATTGAAACGTGCATCACAATGCAAGTGAAGGGGGTGCATAACAATGCAATTTAGAGTAATCATAACAATGCTATGAAAGTACAAACACATGTAAGTAAAGAACACGCAACAACGTGTACAATGTGTGTGATAGGAAAATTGAACATGTGAGTAAAACGATGCACGCATGCAAGCAAAGTGTAATGAAATCTGAAAATACATATGTAAGTAAAGCATACAGTCGCACAGGCAATGTGTAATGAGACCGGAAATTGAACACATGTAAGTAAAGCAAGCGGTCAACGCGAGCAATGTGTATGAAAAGGAACTTGAACACATGTAAGTAAAGCGATGCACGTATGCACGCAATGTGTATAAAAAGGAACTTGAACACATGTAAGTAAAGCGATGCATGTATGCACGCAATGTGTATGAAAATGGAAATATAATATGCATAACGATGCAGGTGTAACGGTGCATAACAATGCAAGTGGAACGTGCGTGACAACGCATATTTGAAACAAAATGCCGAATAAGGGAATACAAGCCTTAACGAGACCAATTCAAACACAACCTTCGATTTATCTCTCGGAGAGGTTTGTAACACACTCTGCTTGAAAAGGGGACACCCTGTTTATGTTGGCAAGAGATAACATTTGCTGCTGCTTTAATTGCCATTCTGACTTGAAGCAGGCTTACACTTGGAATGGAGGCACGCTCATTTTTCGGAACACTGACAAGGTCTAAAGAGGTACATCCGGACTACAATCTCAGAGTTGGCTGAAGGTGAAACACACTAAGATGCTTCGATTTTCCCTCTTTTCTTTTGCTTTGCAGTCTGGAACCTATATAGCTTCAGATAGATCCTGCTTTTATTGTTCACACTTATCGGGGGTGGACCCTACAGTTTTCGAAAGAACAAATTCCCTTTTTGCACAAATGTGGAGAATGGCACAGCACTCTGAGCACATAACAAATCATTTTTGAAA
This sequence comes from Camellia oleifera, assembly GCA_022316695.1. Lineage (NCBI taxonomy): Eukaryota > Viridiplantae > Streptophyta > Magnoliopsida > Ericales > Theaceae > Camellia > Camellia oleifera. The sequence goes on from CM039306.1 coordinate 52,383,632, forward strand.
TTGAAAAAAAATGAGTTCTCGACCGGGTATTGAGCCTACGACTGGCCATAGCCAAAAAGACTCAACAATAGAAAACAAAAGGTATACAACCTAAAGACATCGAGACACGCTCGGAACGACTCAAAGCAAGAATCGAGAAAAACAAAACAAAAGACACGACACACAGACGTGTTTACAAAAACAAAAGACCTCAGATTACGAGGAGCCAGTTTCTCCGGGTATGCTTTCCCACCCTTTTCTCATTTGTGATTCTCACATCACTCGGCCCTCAAGCTCGGTTTTTCTCACAAAATCCCTTTTCTCACTTTTTCTCTCATCGCACATCTCTCTATTCTTCAATCTCTCATTTTCAATCCCTCCCCTGAGTGGTTGATGGACAAACAGAAAGTTATGGGGTCTTGCCCCTAGCATTTCGCTAGACTCTTTTTCTTGTTCACAACAGTGAGTTTCTCCCACAGAGGGGTTGTGCTACAACTGGGTGTGTAGCAAATCTGTGGCTGACATCGGTTGATGATGCTTTGCTGGGGAGTTTGGACGCGGTTAGATCTGTCCAGATGAGGAAGTGGAACATCTTGATCCTTTCCAATTCGTGCTTCGCACTTGGCTTCATACCTCGTTGCTTGGAGGATGTTGAGAGCTTTCGGCATTTGCTGTTACCTTCAGTTGTGCTCTCTGGCAGGTAGAGTGCCCTTCTTGGCAAGTATGGTGCCCTTTCTAGCAAATGCATTGACAACAGGGAAAAGACAGGAAGCCTGACTCAACTGTGCCCCTAGTTTATCATTTTGACCATTTTTTGTTTTGATTTCTACTAAAACAGTTTTGACCAACATGAGAGTTAGATTAACATGCTTGTTCGATTTTTGATTTGAAAATCATGCAAGTTAGGTTATGAGCACTGAAAATTTTCCTTTTTTGGGTCCAAGAAATGATCCAGTTTTAGAAAAGATGGAATAATTTTCGAGAGAATAGTCAACCTCAGTAAAAATTCTCAAAAACTATTTTGCAAACGGCCAATGCTTAACAAGCGCGGAACCTACCCTCGAGATGCGCAACCTCGAATCCATAATAATGGAAAATTGCCCCTTGTCTGAAGGACACTGCAGCGTTTTGAATGGCAACGGAAAGTTGCCCCTTGTTTGGATGGCACCGCGGCGCATTGTAGGCAGTCCTCAGAGTGATGAACGCAACTAAACCCTCGGATACAGAGAAGGCGAGGACCATCAAAACCAATACATGGACATGATCGAATTTGAAGTGTTTTAGGGCTGGACTTCAGAATGAAGTTGCCTACGTATCCCAAACATGGAAATCAAGCCTTACGTAGTTCGGGGTTAAGGTACACTCGGGTATTAACCTCTCCTTTTTAGGCTCTAACTTTTGCCAAGGCGCCCGTTGCAGGTTTTTGACCTTGCGAGCTTTGTTTTTCTTTTCTTTTCATTTCTTTTCATTTCTTCTTTTTTTTTTTTTCATCTTTTCTTTTCTTTTCTTTTTTTGCATTCTTCTTTTTTTTTCTTTTCTCTTTTTTTTGCATTTTTTTTTATTTTTCTTTGCTCTAACTTTTGCCTGGGTCGCCCTTCTGGGTTTTCGACCCAGCGAGTCCTCTCAAAGGGTAAAAGTGTAGCTTGGTCCATGCCAAATGGTTGTAGGGTTTTAAAGCCATCCGTATGCAGGAGAGTGGCTGTTGATTTGCAAGAGGACTCATCTTCGGCTCTTTGAGCACGTCTGACATCTTTGCCCCTAGTTCGGAGGGTACTTCTGTTCTAGCTTTGCAAGCTTCTTCTGATCTTCTTGATCCGACTTTCCTGGCCTCTTGTTCGAGGTTTGTTTCAAATCTGGCCACACAGGCCTCACATCATGATTGTCCTTTGAACGTTCTGAATCCAAGTTCAAGATTTGAAAGCAAAGGGGTTGAGTCTCGAGGCCGAGAGCGATCCTAAGCTGCACAATCTCAAGAGCGATTCCACACATGTCTTCGCAGGACCGCGCAAAAATTTTTTTTTTTTGAAAGTTTTTACGAAAACGACAAATCGCTCGCGCTGAAGACAGTGCAGAACCAATCTGGATCAAAGCTAGGGTCCTTCCCAGTACTCACACTAACAAGCATGATTTCATTCATTAAGGGCTTAGCATGCCTCTCTTTCTCTCAGTTTGATCAAAGTTTTGCAAATCCCGAGGAATTCCTCCCTCTTCGTTTTCACCGCAGTGTTCAAAAAGTTTTGAAAAAAAACTTAGGTCAATGCAATGATTTAAAAGCACAGAAAAGACACAGCTTCTAGTCAAATACTGCCATTTCATTTAGAAATTCTGGCACAACTGGCACACGGCAGAAGCAAACACAAGAGTGTGAAAATCATTGCTGTTCCATTCAAATCTGTTGGCACAACTGGCTCCTCGGCAGAAACAGACTCAAAAGAAAGTGAAAAGACAAACACAAAACAAAATAGTGAGATCCGAGGTAATATCCCCGGAATCACCCAACTCCAATACAACAGGACTGACTCGAAACCACCACAAGACAGACCCAAAACAAAAAGACTGACTCAAAACAAAGAGACAGACTCGAAATAACACAACAAGACTGACCCAATACCCAAGTCAGAATGTACAAAAACCAGCATTCACAAATGCTCAAAACGGTGCGTGCCATACGCCACATCTGGAGTAAACTGAGCGCCGCTCGCAGGTGGTCCATCCCCTGATCACATCACATTATCCCCCCACAGGTTCACTGATCAAGTGCCGATAGACTTTGCAGAGCTTGGTGCGGGGATGACCCCATTGTCAATCAAATTTTGTATCTCGTGGCGGAGACGGATGCAACCGTCGGTGTCATGACCGGTTTGTTGATGGAAAGCACAGTACTTAGCCGGGTCATGCTTTGCAGGGAGAGGATCGGGTAGGGGCCGTTGTTCTAACGGTTTCAGATGTCCTTTCCTGAGTAGGACCCCTAAAGCCTTAGACAAAGGCATAAAGAGTGGGGTGAAGACCCTCTTGCCTCGGGGTAGATAGTCTGAAGTTCGGGGGTTTGAAGTGGGCGCACCAACAAAGGGGGTGGCTGCTCTTGGTGTGGTGGTGGTGACCATGCCCACGTCTGAAGTCCTAGCAGCTGCATCACCACCGGTGGTTGCATTCGAACTGCGGTTGAATGCCCTCTTGGGCTGCTCTCGGTCTTGGTCAATCAGACCCTGCTTCATCGCATCCTCGATCTGTACTCCCATCTCATGTAGATCTAAAAAGGTGGGAAAGGGGAGCACAATCATCTTTTGCATAAGCTTGGGTTGGAGGTTGCGCACAACCATCCGTATTTGATCCTTATCCGTTGGCCTAATGGTCATCATTGAGGCCTTTGCTCTCCATCGGGTCACAAATTCAGAGAAGCTTTCCTTAACCTCTTGTCTCGTCGTCTCGAGATCACGGGTTGTAATCTCGATTTGTGTGTTATACGAGTATTGTAAAACGAAGGCCTCGGCCATCTCATCCCAATTCCTCTTAACATCGTCTTCCAACTTGGCATACCAGATGGCCGCCACACCCGACAGGGTCCGGCCGAACAGAGACAGCTTCTGTAGTCTGGTGAGGCCCATCGGCCTTAAGATATCTGAAAACAATCTCAGGTGCACCATGGGGTCCCCGGACCCATCAAATCGGTCAATTTGAGGCATCTTGAACCGATCTGGCAGCGTCACGGCTGCGTCCGTATATCCATCCTCGATGTCGGGAATAGACCTGACTCCTTGGGATTTCTTAAACATTTTCTCCAACTTACTCAGCTTCAGCGCTGTGGGGTCCACTTCGAACTCAAAGGGAGAGTCCGGTGCATTGATAGGCGTGGGTGCCTTGGATAGTTGCGGTAGAATAGGGGCGGAGCTGGCCCGACTGGAATGTCCGTATCTGCCTGGACATTTGGTGTCTCTCCGGGTGTTGGAGCTCCTGGTGGGGGAGGAGCTTGATGTGAAGTAGATACTCCAGTTTGCTGCTCTAACCTGGCAATTGTCTCTGCCTGTTGGGCTATGACCACAGCCTATTGCTTGGCGAATTCTGCTTGACGGACAGCGTCTTGCTGTATGGCTTTCATACTATCCTGGAGTTGGCGCACCATCTTTTCCAAACTCGACATATTGTCCTGATCTAACTGAGCAATCGGTATATCTGTGTCTGCAGTAGGCTTGGAAATCTCAATCCGACTGCTCAAAGGTCACTGATCTGGTAGCTGTTATACTGGTGGTCTGTGCCTAACTAGCCTTCTCTGGCCCTGATTACCCTTGAACTGAGTCTCTGACCTGACAGAGTCTATCAGCACAAATCTGATGAACCTCGGGGGATATCGGAGCCTTCTGAAGCTATAGTTCCAGGACTACCTAGCAAAAGAGAAAATAGACAGCATCTCAGCTCAATTTCACTGGAACAGATATGAGCAAAGCTGAACGACTGTATTCTATTACTGATCACTGTTCCCCGAAATCACTGCCCCAAATCTGAATCTGATACCCGCAAATATAACTGATTCTCAAAATACTGATACTGGTGCCCGCAGGCCAGATACCCAGACTTGCAAACTGGTATATGCATTCCCTGTAGAGATACACTCTAAAAGCACATAGCATGTAAAAGAGAGCCAAAACACCCCTATGTTGGGGTAGGGTTTCCCTGTCCTATTTTGTCAGGAGCTAGGGTTTCACTACGCACACAGCGGTTTCAAACAACCTATAATCGGGTAAGCAACCTGTCCTAGTTTGGAATGGTCACTATGGATTTCGATATGCACTAGGTCGAATGGTCAAAAAGGGTGCCTCGGTAAAACCGAGGTTTGTGTTCCCATACTGGCAGAGCCCGTAACCGGTCAGCCTTATGGACATGCCTTGACAAGACAAGCCTCCGGCAAACCGCTCAGGAATAGCAGATGGCCAACACGGTGTCCTAGGCGCACCAATGCACATGCAATGCAAAGAGGCACATAAATGAAATCAAAACAGGATATCACGAGTTCGAGTCAAGCCCTCTAACTCCCCAGCAGAGTCGCCAGAAACTGTAACATGCCCGCGGGGGGACCTCGCGCTACAGTTCGGACTCTCCTTTTTGTTTGTTGCGGTTCGTAATCTGAACCAAAGAGTCCAACTCTGGCAAATCGTTTTGAGAAAAACATATTTTTGAAAAGAAGTGCCAAACATGGACTGCTTTGCCAGATACAGAGTCGCCACCTAAATATTTTTTTTTAAAATGGGAAATTTAGGAAACCCTGACTCGGCGCCGAAGGCCACGTGTCCGTCATCACCAAAGGTGTCTTGGCTCGGGAGCTTGGGTACGATCGGGGAAGGTCAGCTATGAGCACCCCCTTTCGCCCGATCCGAAGACCGGCCTCTACTAACCATGATATCCAATTTTGAGAACATTACATGCTCTTATTCCAATTATTAGCCTAGAATTACTATGTTATGCGCACAGCAAACAAGTATAGACGAGATCGCCTAAATTGGAAACAAGCATTGCATATCCGTTGGTTTTGAAAACGCTTTGGAATTTGCTACTCGCAAGTAGGCTAAAACACGGATTTCAACGAGTTTTTCCAACTCAAGTAATCCAACCTCCACCCACAGGCATTCAAGCAGTTATATCACATAAGCAGCTAGCCTCATGGTAATCATACTATTATGGCAACACTCACACGCATGCGATATGCTAAAGCATAAAAGCTTACCTAGTACTCCAAGCCAAAACAGAAACCAGTTAGTAATCATATGCATGATCCTAGTTCATGTTAAGTGGCTAATGCAACACAAGCAATGGTGTAATCTAAACAGGCTCGGCTGTCCTAAGCATGGCATATGGAATGCTACAAATAGCACGTATTCAATTTGGAAATTGGAATACAATGCAGTTAGCGTGATGTACCGAGCCGATGCATGTAAACAAATGCATGGATGCACGCATGCATTGCATAAGGTATGCTAAAATAAACGTGCCCTAATCTACCATCATAAGCAGGTAAATAAAAGGGAAGAAAGAAGTGGGGGTTGGAAGACATGCACACACCCACACACACTTATTACAAATACGCCCTCACACAGGAGGGACTGAAAGAATATACAGTCCAAAATAATGTCCGAATACAAAATAAATTATTACAAAATTTCTAATTTAATTAAAATTAAATGCAGAATAGAAAAGGCCGCGGGATGCGCGAATGATGTATGCTCGAATCCGACTCGCCCGGAAAACCCACACCATAGCACTGTTGCCTCTGTTCTTACTGCCCTGTCTCTCCAAAAATTGCCAAGGTCCCAGAATACATTCTTTGCATGCTGCTGTACACCACCGGCTGGAAGAAGTGCCCACCGGCCATCCAAAATTTCTATCGGCTGATTAGGAGTTTATCGGCCACCCATATAGTGCCGGTCGGCACTCTATAATGTCGGTCGGCATAAAATTCCTGCAGAGGACAGTTTTGATAGCAACAGCAGACAGACAATGCATGGCATGGAATTTCAAGCAAATATGTGCATGGACACACTCCCTATCATGCAATGGACTCAAGGGAGCATGGCCCTCGACCCCCGGGCCATCAATCATGCGTTTCAATGCATGATGGCCCAAAAGCCAAGTTAGCAACTTTGATTTCAAATGTCATGCAAACCAAACAAACACATAAAGCCCAACCTCTATCACTTGATCAAGAGGCAAGGCATGCATGCCAATGCGATGCAACCTAGGCATGTGATCTAGTATGCAACATGGGCATGCAAAGGAGCAAAGTAGACTAGACACGCAACCTAAACATGTAAGCAAACAAGGCATGCAACAACATGCAACGATGGACTTAAACTAACATGGATGGCTCGCAAGCATGCCAAAATCAGTGGCCATGGCAAAATGAGACACTCGAAATGCGTGCACGCATGCACGCAAACCGAGGACCAAACCTAAGGCATCAAATGCCACTCTAATAAGGCATGACAAGGGATGCAAGATGGCATACAAGCATGTGAATTTCAGAGGCGATAAATGATGCAAAACAGCCCCGAAACATAGCGAAATGACACTAAGTGCATGAAACGGACCCGAAATGCAAGATTAGGCACATGAAATGACCTATAGCTATATCAAACATGCATAATCTGGACATGAAGCATGAAGACAGAAGCAAGGAAGCCCCAAAAAAAGCATTTTTTCAGTACAAATCATGGCAAGACAGCAAGCACAAGCATGGCTAAAATGGCATACAAAAATGGGGGCCAAGAGAGGTATATGAGACAACCCACAAATTCTGGCCCCAAACAGAGAAAGGGCCTTCTAAAACATTGAAGATGAGCCAAAAATATGATGCTTTGAAGTAGATGACAAGCCCCAAATCAGTATACAAACATGCTCAAAATGCAATGCAAGATATGGGGAAAAAGAGAGCCACAACATGAAGTATACAAAATATGTCTCAAACAGCAACAAACCCTCAATGGAACATGGAGAGGCGGTCAAAATAAGCCCCTTTTCAGTTCGGACCAAGGTCCAAAAACAGAGACACAACAGCCTAATAAATCATGCAAAAGAGGGGACCCAAGAGGGGTTCAATGGCAAGTCATGCATGGAGGTCCCAAACAGTGTTGATCCCTTCTTCAATGTTGAAGAAGGGATCAAAATAAGCCTATTTTCAGTTTACATCATGCTCCAAAACAGATTATACACAAGCCAAATATACTATGCAAGAAAAATGGCATAAGAGGGCTAATGAAGGAAGTGCTAGCTGCTGTCCTCAAAAAGCAAGAAGTCCTCAATCAAACATGAAGGGGACCCCAAAATGTGATGATTTACAGTTTGGTTCGGAGCCCAAAAGTGCAAGAAACTATGGCTTAGATATGAAGCAAGAAAAGACTAGAAAAGGGAAGAGGAGGACTCACCCCTGAAGACCAGCAAACCAGCACCTCTTGGACCAAGTTTAGGTGCTCCTAAGCTCTGAAGAACAGCCCCAAGTTGCTGGAATGGAGTAAGGATGCCTTGTGCTATGAGTTATAGTGCAAATGGCCAAGAACCAAGGGTGTTTGGAAGCTTGGATGGGATAGATATAGAGGGTGATGGAGGGTTGTATGTATGTATATATCAGATATATCTATATATCTCTGATTTTTTGTTCCAAACATCCAACCAAAACAAAGGAGAAGGGACCTCTTTTATATAGGCAATGTAAAGGCCAAGCTTACAAGACAAGCTATCCAAAAAGGGTCAAGGGGGGGTCAAGGCTTATTCAAGAAGCTTGGACAGCTGGTAGGCTTCTTGAGGAAGCCAAGACAAGGGGTCAAGGCTTCCTCTAGAAGCCTTGAGCAAAGGGTGCAAAGAAGGGGGCAAAGGTGGTGTAAAGGCTCAAAATAGGCACATATATGCACGTGGAGCTGGTTCTGTGCATCCCAGCTGGCACAGCTGGCATGCATTATGCCTGGGAGAGTCAAAAGGGTCAGATCAGCCAAGAAAAAGGGTCATCGGCACAATAAATTGCCGGTCGGCACAATAAATTGCCGACCTACACTTTGTACTGGCTGGTCGGCTAAATAGAGTGCCGATGGGTGTCCAATGAGGTCAAAAAGTGCCGGTGGATGTCCAGATTGAAGCCCCAGAAGTTAGCTTTCCAATGGCGCAAACCTTGCATTAAAATTCCTTCTGTGAAAAAAGTTATGCCCTTTTTGGTGAAGCCGCGCAGACTCGATCCAACTGGGATGATGCCCGACTTCAACCAATCATATCTCCTCCACCCGGACTTGGCTTTAGGAGATTCTTGAATGAAAAATGAAGCCCCAGAAGTCTTCTTTCCAATGGTGGTGGCCTCATAGCTCAACTCCAAGTGTATAGGTAGATAAGCTTGATTTAGCGATGACTGCTCGTCTTTCTCCCACCCGGATTCATCCTGAACTTCTCCCAAACTAGTTTTCTCCCCTCTTCTCCTCTTCTCTTCAACTTCAAACCCCTAAATAAGATGTTTTGAAAGATTTTTCAAATATTTCATTTCCACTTTGTCCTTACTCGGTTTACCGAAAAGCGCACCATTTACCGAAATGCGAGCGTCGGAACATCGTGGGAATTTTACTTCAAAAATATTTTGAAAGAGAGGGTTTTAAGGTCTAAAAACCATCCAAAATAGCTTTGATTCAAAATGGGGTGTGAAGTTGAGATTCGCCTCTCTCCTTGCCGAAGAAACTGAACCTGTGCCCTGCACACCTTTCTCCAACAAGTAAACCATCAGTAGTGCCCAAGTCTTGTGGGCGGTCAAAAATGGGGTGTCTACAGGAGGTAATCAGTTTAGTATGGTCGGTATGTAGGTAAACAAAGTTTCAGAACCAATAATGTCAGTTTTTTTAGTTTGAACACCGATACAGACCATTTCTCCTATCAAACCGCACCAAACTGTACCAATTAAAATGGTTCGGTTTGGTGCGATCTAATCGGTTTAAGATCTTTCAAATTTAAGCTATTTTTTTGGTACAGTCACTCATTTATGTAAAAACATTGAATTACTCATTTGTTAACTATTTCAAACATATCAAATTCATCAATTTAATAACTATTTTACAATTACTAGATTAACAAAAATACAAACAAAAAAATAATAATAGATATTAAGGTTTCAAGAATAATGAGTTAGAGTTAAAGATTATATATAATAAGGATATCTTAACTTAGGTTATAGGATGATAAGGTTAATTAATTGAGATTAATAATTTATTATACTTATTAATATCATTATATTATTAAATTATATATTATACATACAATATATATATTAAAGCGGTCGGTTTTGGTTTAGTTTGGTGTATAAGGTGCTTAAACCGATACCGAATCGAAAACCATAAAGAAAAAATCAAATTAACAAATCGCACAGATCAATTCTTGTTTAAAAAAAAAAAAAAAAAAACTAAATATAGCTAGTTTTGTCCAGTTCAGTCGGTTTAGTCGATTTTTTTTATTTTTCTTACATCACTGACTTGGTTCAAGCCTCCGGTTGGTCGTGAATACTAGATGAGGGACGCTGTGAGTAACTTGGGTTTTATTTTGAAACTGCTTCACACCGGTGGTATCTTCACGAGTAAAGAAAAAGCAGTTTGAGGATAGTGACAACGTAACTCCCCGAGTCTCACAACTATATTTCTCTACTCTTATTTCTTGTGTATAAATTATTATTTATTGTCATTGTTAATAAAATATTTGTGCTAATTATTTGATTTATTATTTTGCTAGACTAACAATCTAAAATTGTTTTTCTTTCTACCTTGTGTGTAGATCTAGTAAAATGATATTAGTATTGTATGACTTCGTATGATATATTGTGTTCCTTCAATTCCCTAATGTTGTGTTTGGTTGGAGGATTTAAGGAGGGATTTGGAAAGGAAAGTGGAAAAGGTAAGTGAAATGTGAATAAAACATACCTATATTTCACCTAGTTTCACACACCTTTTCCCTTTCCCTTTCCAAATCCCTCTCCAAATCTCTCAACTAAACACAGCGTAAATGTGGTATGTCATGAAAATTAAACCAATTTCAGGTTCTGTGAAATTAGTTTGTCTCTGGAAAATAAAATCAGATGCCATACAATTGGATACCATGTTTCTATTTTGTGATTCATCCATTTTCATTTTTTGAATACTTGTTGGTTTGATCTATATGTGCCAGCGTCAATTTGAATATATAAATTTCACGTAATAATACTTATGTCATTTGTAACCGTTTAACGTCAACTAATTCTATTTTATTACGCAATTAATTGTTATAAATTTGTGACTGATTATATGTATATTTGGTTACCTGAACTTTGGTACCTGGCAGCTCTTTGTTTTAGAATTTTCATGTGATACTAGTGCATACAGGTAGACTTCATTGTGCTATATACGAATATATTGAGTTTAGAATACAATTGTTACGTTAGGGCGAACTAGTCTAAAAGAATAAAAATCATATTTGAATTATTCTAGATATGTTCAATAGTTTGGAGCATATTGTAAATAAAAAGTTGTTTATTTCTTTTTGACTGTTATAAATCTATTTGACTGAAGTTAATCTGCTTTGTTCTGCTTTTGCTTCAGTTTTGCACTTAGCTTCGTTCTTGTTTTTTGATTTCTCTTTTTGTTGGTCTCTCACTAACTAGGAGGTTTGAGTTTCATCTAGCTCTTAGCTCCTCTTTATTGATGCTTTCCATTGTACCCTGTATGTGCTTCATCAATAAAGTTTTATTTGCCGATAAAAAAAAATCTATTTGACTGAAAATTGTTATAGATTGTCCTACCAAATTGAATAGTTTCATTGTGATCATAATGAGAATTAATTTTTACATTTTCAATATTTAAATCAAAGTTTGTATTAGAATATTTGTTTCAAATCACCACAATTGATGAGCATTGGTTTTGCTTTATTACAAATTAAATGTCTTCAATTATTGTCGGTTTTTTACTTAATGGAGATGTCTCATGTTTATATATTTTATCATCCATCCATCTAGTAAGATATACTGAAAAAACGAACAAAAGATATATTTGGTTATATTAACTATTATTAAATTTACTCTATTTTGCACAATGCATGATGGTAGTGTTGGATTTGTTAAAGGTTGTTGACTTAGAGTCTACCATTGTTGAAAACTTGTTGAATTTATTTTAATAATTTGTTAAGTCTATAATCTATTCATGGTCTTGTTTGCTTCAAATGAACATATGGATATGAACATGACTAGATTTTAGGGTAAACTACCAATAGGTCCTATTTTGGAGATTTATTACCCAATAAGTCTTACTTGGAAGACTTATTACCCATTAAGTCCTATTTGATATAATTTATTAAGTGATAAAGATAAATTTATCAGTCTTTTTTTTTATGAATAATTTTATAGTGATAAATTTATCAGTCTCTTTGTTTTATGAATAAATTTTTAGTGATAAATTTATCACTCTCTTATTTTTATAGTGTTAAATTTATTAGTTAGGACCTGTAGGTAAATAAGTCTAGTTAACAGGACTAATTGGTAAGTACCTAGACTTATTTACCTACAGGTCCTAACTAATAAATTTAACACTATAAAAATAAGAGATTGATAAATTTATCACTATAAATTTATGCATAAAAACAAAGAGACTGATAAATTTATCACTATAAATTTATTCAAAAAAATAAAAGACTGATAAATTTATCTTTATCACTTAATAAATTTATCAATAGGACTTAATGGGTAATAAGTCTCAAAAGTAGGACCTATTGGTAGTTTACTTTTTTTTTTTCCCCATTTTTTTATAAATATTTCTTTTAGACCTTTTTCCTTCCATTTTCTAAAATACTCTAACATTAATAATTAATGAATTAAAACTTATAAAATAAAAAATACAACAAAATCAATTCGTAACCTAAACAAATCATTCAAAATTTACCTTCATTATTAACTTGCATTCACCTCAATTCGTAATCTAAACAAATCATTTAAAATCTACATGTATCATTCATCCTACATTCATCATTCCTAACCCAAATTTAAAAATCCTATATTCATCATTCTTAATCCAAATAAAAAAAAAGAAAAAAAAAGGTAATTCTTCATTAACTTACATTCATCCAAAATGCAAAAAAATAAATAAAAATAAAAGGGGTTTTTTTGAACGGTCAGATTAAAAAAAAAAAAAAAAAAAGTTTTATGTGGGCGGGTTGTGCGGGTGCGGGTCAAACCCGCAATATGCCCGCAATCTGAAAATTAGATAAAATCCAAACCGCACCCTACCCTAATGTGTTTGCAAAACCGTCCAAATATGCGCGGTTCGGATCGGATAGGGCGGTCTGGGCGGGTCGGATGACCCTATGCCCAAGTAGTATCACATAATTCTAGTCCACCTCCATAGTCTTCAACTGGTAAGTTAACATTTCTGTTATGGTGAGTAACTGAGGAGCATATGACATTCCATAAAACAGAATTTGATTTTGAGTCATGAATAATAGTTTTGTTTTTTGAAAATTTTCTTCTTCGGTGGTGAATTATTTGTACAGTTTACAATTTTTTTATTTTGTGAAAAGGAGATCAAGTTATTTGGTGGTTTTCGGAAAAGATTATTTGTGGTTTTTCTTAAAAGGTAGAAAATATTTTATTTAAGACGCCTTGTGGGGAAAGGAAAGTGGAAGAGATATATTAGTGGTTCCTAGTAGATAAAAGGAATATTGGCCATGATGTGTAGTTCCTAATAGTAGGCTACTGATTATGAAAATTTGTGATTCCTAGTAGTAAGGCTATTGACTATTTGGATCAAATATGTTTGACGGAAGCCTCAATTTAATATTGCATTGATTCGAAAAATATAAGGACCATATTTGCATGATAGGTCCATGTTGCCTTGATGGAAAATTGAATACATTTGCATGATGAGACCAATTAAAAGTATGTGATGGAGAAAATAATTAATTAGCTGGCGTATGGGAGGCTTGAGAAGCCCATATATATGAAAATAAAATTGAAGCTTGAGAAGATCAAAATTATTATGACTTGTGAAGTCAAATATTGAGGCAAATATTATTAATAAACTCAAGGAGTTATTGCCTCTCGACTAGAGATGCTAGATCCATATTTATATGTTGAGGGGGAAGGGCTAAGCCCTAAGGAAGTTGCCTAAGGAAGTAAATCTTTGTGATTGGTAACCCCATGAAGGAGGGTCAATGAGTAAAAATAATCCTTAAAGTATAACTTAATTCTAGCACTTTATAGTTTAGGAGACACCACAAGAGTGGTGTTGATGTGAGTGACTGGTTAAGAAGAATTTTATCCTAAACGAATTCAAGACAAGCAATCTTCTGCGAGGTGCATTCTATCACTGTACCTTTAGAAGATTCTACAAAGTGGGAACAGTCATGAGGCCTGTAATGACCCAAAATTTCTTTTTTTAAAAAAATCAGTGCATAATTTAATTGAGTAAAATTTTGAATTTAACTACTGTGTAAATTTTGTGTAAAAACAGTTCGATTTTGTATTTTTAAAAATAGTTCCCAATATCAGAAAATTATGATATTTTTATATGTTGTTCCTATATCAGTTTAGCATGTTGAATAAAAATTTCAGAATTTAATGATGAGTATTTATTTTATGAAAATTCGCGGAGTGATTGGTGTTCAGTTTAATTTAGAATTTTGTTATTTAATTTTGGTTGTATAGACCATGACTTGAGATAAATTTGTTGAATCTATTTTGGTATATAATTGGGTCATGTTTGGCTTATGAATGAAAATTTGATTCAAGACTCATGGCTTAGATTCAGGCCTTGTTTGGGAAGACTAAATAAGTGCACTTTTTGTCTTTTTTGACTAAAAAATTGAGGTTGAAAATATGGATGTTTGGGTTAACTTTTTGACTTTTTATGGAAAAATAAGTAATAAAAAATTGTGAAAATTGGTTTTTAGAGTAAAATTTGAATTGGGAGTTGTGCAGCCGTAATTGTTTACTTTTGGTGAATAGTGTTAATTTTTTAACTTTTTGAGTAACTTTTTGACTTTTTGGATTATTTCAAAGTCCCCAAACTTGGCCTCAATTTAATTTGAGTTTGTTTATGACTCATGTTTAACTGTTTGGTCCTTTTAATTATGTGATTGATAGTGACCACTTTAGGAGTTGTTAGTATTTATTATATAGGATTATAATATATATTTAAAAGTTAAATTTATGGTCTGTACCATATGGTGAAAAATTATATTTTTTTGTAGTGAATGAAAATGTGCATATTTTATAGTGAGTAAAATATTATATTTTGTGGTGTACATAAATATTATATTTTTATGATGAGATAAAATTATATTATTTTATGATTTGTGATATAAATTTTATAATATTATTACAAAGTATATTTATATATATATATTTGGAGAAAGAGAACAACTCACATAAGATTGTCTCCTCCTATCCCATCCCTCTTCTTTTCATTTTTACCCATGCCTTCACTTTTCCAACTTTTCATTTCCTTTTTGTTGACTCTTGTTTCAGCATAAAAGAGAGAGGAGAGGCTCTGCCACTCTCTCAAACATCTGAACAAAATAATTTTGGTTCATATTTTACAATATTGGAGTTAAATCGGGTTAAATTTTGGAAAAGTTTTGTAAATGAAAGTCGAAGATCTCGTCATACTCTTCACAATGGTGATCTCAAATTCTTGATTCGGCAAGGTTTTCCTTTCGGATTTGCTTCTTTTCATTATTTGAGATAGCATTTTCTTCATATTATTGCTTTAAAATCCATGTTAGGGTTATTTTGGAAAAATATATCATGATAAGAGTTGAATCGTGTGTATATTGTTTATGATTATCACTGGTTATTTTATATGTCAAAAACCATGTTGAAATGTTATTCCATATTTGATTTTGAAATATATTTTAGAAAATTAGTTTATATTCATGAACACATGTAAGAACTATCAAGTTGGAATTAGAGAGTGATTTTGGGATTAAAAACTCTAAAGGGTGTATGTTTATGACATTTGATGAATATTAATTGTGGGAGCCGAATAAATATGTGCTCAAGAGTTTCGATTAGAGCGCTGAAAACAATGGTGAGGCTAACTCGGCGTAATCAAACCTATTGAACAAGAATAAGGGTGAGTAAAATCCAGCCCATGGGCCGAATATGCTGAATAAATTTCTGACGTAACTGGGGGTCCCAGATATGATAATGAAAGGGTGGGCCCCAGGAGAACAATATAAAAAGAAGAAGCTCAGCCAAAGAGAGGTATGTGTGAATATAGAAGATAACTTGAAATAGAAGTAAACAAGAAAGAATAGTGACTTGTTTGTCGGAGTGCTAATTCCAGCACCCCCGACAGGAGTGTTCATTCATTTTTCAGGTAGCAATAAGAGGATCAAAGACGTCTGACTGGATTCTGGAGTATTTCCGAACCTCTTCAACCACAATTGGCACCGTCTATGAAAATTCTCAAGTGCATCCATGGCGGGTGTAACAAATGATCCTCTGATAGTTGCTGATGATGTCACTCCAAGAGATGACATTACTCCAAGGAAACATGCTTGGACTAGAGAATATCACCGCACGACGGGCCTTGAACTTCGACCCAATAGCTAAAACCTCACCCTCAACTTCTATGCAAGAGACTATGCAGATGATCATGGATCAAGTAAAATGAAACAAGCAACATCTAGAAGATATGATGGCTAAAAACGAGCGCTTGCATAAGGAATTGGCCATGGAGTTAGCCAAATCCTAACAGGTTGTACTCCATGACCGGGTTCGATCCCCAGAAAAGAAAGATGATCGACGATGTCGACTTCGGAAACATGATAGTGGCAGTGATTATGACTCACCATTTCAGGAACCAAGAAAGAAGGGGCGAGTCGTGTGGACTCGACTTTTTCGCGCGCCCCTTTCGGAGAGCTCAAATTGGTCCTACAGTTCAGACTCCTGTCACGGTTCTGAATCTAGTCTCACAAGGTGCAATGTGAGACTAACAAACACCAAAGAGTCCAAATCTAGCAAGTCGTTTTAGAAAATTGATTTTAAATCAAAAAGCGCCAAAAATGGACTGCTTTGGCAGATTACAGAGTCGCCACATAAATATTTTATTTTTGAAAAATTTAGGAAACCCTGACTCGTGCCAAAGGCCACGTGTCCGTCATCACCAAAGTTGCCTCGGCTCGGGAACTTGGGTACGAGAGGGGAAGGTCCTGAAATGAGCACCCCTGCTATCCCGATCGAAGATCGGCCTCTACTAACCATGATATGTTATTTTATAAACCTCATGTGTTCTTATTCTGGTTATTAGCTAACTTTACTATGTGACGCACACAAGCAAGTATAGACTAAGATCACAAGAATTGGAACAAAACAACTCATGTTTGTTTTCAAAAATGGTTTGAAGGTGCCACTCTCAAGTGGGTTAAAACGCGAATTTGCCCCCTTAAGTGGGCTTAAAACATGATTTTGCCACTTCGCAAAGTAGGCTTAAAACATACATTCGTCGAATTGCTCCAATTCAAACAATAAAGCCTTCATCCACAGGTATTCATGTAGTTAATCATTTAAGCAAATAGCCTCATGGCAAGCATGCTATCATAGCAACACTCACACTCATGCAAGTATGCTAAAGCATAAAGACTCACCGAGTACTCCAAGCCAAAAAAAAAAAAAAACTAGTTAGAAAGAATGCATGATCCTAACTATATAAGATGCCTAATGCAACACATGCAATAATGCAATTAATAGGCTCGGCTACTAATATGGCATATGATACAATTTGATAACATGCTTTGAAACATGTATTCAAGGAAGGTATTGAATTGACAATGCAGTTTGAATGATGCGCCGAGCCTCGGTGCATGCAAGATAAATGAATGGATGCAAACATGTAAGCATAAGGTATGCTAATCGAAACGTGTCCCTAATCTAACCATCGAAAGCAGATAAATAAAAGGGAGAAAGACGTGGAGTTAGAAGACATACATACGCACACACACTTATTACAACATCGCGCCCTCACGAAGGACGGTCCAAATGAATAAGCTAAGCTACACTAAGCTAAGCTAATTATTACAAACCCGAAATTGAATAACTAGCTATACTAAGCTAATTAAAGCAATTAAACTAATTAACTGTCTAAGCTAATTAAATAATTACAACGCTTAACACTTGTATGAATAAGGCGAATAAATGGCCTTGGGATGAGGGATGCATGCATGCTCGGTTGCTCCACCTGAAAATGCCATTGCCTTGCCATCGGATGCCTCTGTTTGCACTCATTTTGATCGCCGAAAATTGTACCAACTTCCAGATTGCCTCTGCTCTAACACAAGAACACATTTGTGCAAAAATTCACTGGTGGTCGGTCGGCTACAAAAAGTGGCTGTCGGCCACCTCAAGTGGTCGGTCGGCTACCCCATTTTTTAGACTTCTCCTTTTGGTGCAACAGAGAGCAAACAGAGGCAAAGCAATGCATTTTCAAGAAATGTGTGTACTGCTACCCTACTTGTCATTTCTCAAGCTCAAAGGAGTGTAGCTCTTGGCTCTCAAGCCACCAACCAAGCATTTTCAATGCATGATGGCTAGAGAACCAAGCTGGTACAAGGTTAATGAATGCACAAACAAGACCCAAAACAACCACCACCCTATTATGCATGATCAAGGGTGATGGTGACTAAGAAAAGTGGCACGTTTCATCACTTTAAGTATGAAACGTCCCATTTTTCTTGTGTTCGAATTAACATCCGATCCGAACATATGCAATGCAACACAAAAATGCTTATTCTTGCCTTTTTTACTTTGTTCATTTTGTTTACCCATTTTAACTTACCAATCCATTCTTTAATTGATTAGTCCAAGGTGAGAGTCCTCTAATGAGAGAGGTGTCAACCAAGGGAGGGTTTAAGGCATGAGAGAAATCATGCCGTTGGTTAGTAGAAACCCTCAAAAGAGGATTAAAACCATTAAGCACGAATCTCAATCTCAAGCTTAAACACAATCCAAAGGTTAACCAACCCTCAAAGCAAATGAAAAGTGAAGAAATGAGGGAGGTTGCAGATTTTTCAATGCTGAAATGGAGTGCAAAATGGCATTAAAACATGCAAGCAACTCATGCGATACATGCTAACTCACTAAACTAGTGAAAGAGATTGCACTACAACCATGCAATACAAGCCTTAAAGGGCCAAATCAACTCAAAACAGAGTTAAAACCAGTCAAAATAGTGACTAAATCATGCTGAGATTGAGGTGCAAAATGCTAGAAAAACATGTTCACATGTTAGCTTACAAACAAGACTCAAGATACAACTCTCAAAAGCAATGAAAGAGTGAAACAAATGAGCATGTGACAGAGCTATATACATTGAAATTACATGTAAAAAGACACTACAACATGCCATCATTCTAAGCAAAACATGTTTAGAGGCCTAAAATGCCAAGCTAGTGAAGCTATTTGCACTACAACTATGCAAAACAAGGCTCACATGACCAAAGTAGCTCAAAACAGAGCTAAATCATGCCAAATCAGAGGGAAACACATGCTAGAAATAAGCTAAGTTAAACCACAAAAACATGCCACCATGTGATGCTACCTAGGCATGGAAGTGAGACACAAGGAGGGGAGGCTAACCCCTCCATTTTTGGACTTCAAAACATGCTTTTACCACTGAAATAACTCTGAATTTCAGTGGTTTAAAAGCCCAAAAAGTTTGATTTTAATATGCTCAAAGATGGTGTAAAGGCTCACACAAATAAGCAACAAGAAGGGTAGACAACCCCTTAGCACAAAATGGCTTCAAACCAACATGTTAATGCCCAAAAATCAGAGCTTTTTGTAGTTGAAAACTAGGTCCAAAACAGTATAAAAAGATGGCCAAGCAAGTGACTAAAACTAAGCCTATAAGGTAAGTAAGATACCTTTTGAAGCACAGCACAAAATAGCCACACTCTTAGGCTCAAACCTCCTTCTAAAAGCTCAAATTAGGCTCCAAGGGACCTCAGCTCCAAGGTGGTCAAATTTGGTTAGGGGTTAGTGTGCAAAGGTGTAGAGAAAATCAACTATCAAGCACAAAGCAAGAAGAGAGAGAGAGAGAATTCTAGAGAGAGAGGGTAAATTTTGATCCAAAATTTCTAACTTCTCCAAATGGGGCAGAGACCCCCCCATATATAGAAAATCAAGGTAAAGGCTTGTATTCATCCCTCCATACACGTGTATGGAGATGGCCTTCAGTGATCAACAGCTGGCAAACAAATATTTGAAAAAAGGAACAAATGGCCGTCGGCCACTTTAGGTAGCCGACCGGCCACCTAAACCAGCCGACCGGCCACTTCAACTGGTCGATAGAAGCAAAAAGTGGCCGACAAGGGCCCTCCCCCTCCCAGGCAAGAGGCACCAAGGTTTGGCCCAAAAAAAAGCGCAAAACAAAAAGGGTTTAGAGGCTCAAGGACAAGGTGTTCCGCTGAGAACTTTGAGCTCTCAAAACAATCACAAACAAGTAAAATCATCGAGTGCACAAACGATGACGTCTAAGTCTTGAGGTCGGTCAAAAATGGGGTGTCTACGATTGCCCTTCTTTGACAGAACTCAGAAGTCATGAAATGATGAGAGTGAATGTCAAAGCCCAGAGACGACCCATTTTTGACAAGGCCGAAGACTAAGACAAACAACCAAACAAGCAAAGAACGGTTGTGCCTGCAGGCTACCCACGTATCCCTTTGCAAGGAATCAAACCTGCGTAGTTCAGGGGCAAGATGCAAATGATATGCACGATGCAATGACATAACTTATGATCATGCAATGAGAATGAAATGAAACAACTAGGGCAAGAAACAACAAACTCATACATAAGCAAGTAAACACGAACCAAACCACATTTCATGCAGAAAGGATGTAAGAAAATTATGCAATCTTAACTGCGCCTCACGTAGGAAAGATAAAGAACAACACAACCCTCGGGTGCACCCAAGGCGTGAAACAAGATCCTAATGCGTGACACACGCAATGAGAGAGATGGTGTGAACCCAGGGACAAGGTTCCAAACCATAGAGAACAATGATAACAATTGAAACACGTCCAACTATTATATAGCTAAAACAAAGAGCGATATAAGCATTGGAATCCGACCAAATGCTTTTAACCAAAGCATCCTAACGCGTCACACGCGAGAGGGAAAAGAGAGCGGTGCAAACACTGGAGGGTGGTATAAACATTGAAACACGTCCCAATATTTCTAACCAAAACAAGGTGGTATAAGCATCAGAACACGTTCTAAATGCTTCTAACAGGGGGGTGGTCTAAACATCGGGAACACGTCCCAATGTTTCTAACCAACAAGGTGGTATAAGCGTCGGAACACGTTCCAAACGCTTCGAACCGGGGGGTGGTATAAACATCGGGAACACATCCCAATGTTTCTAACCAACGAGGTGGTGTAAGCGTCAGAACACGTTCCAAACGTTTCTAATCGGGGGGTGGTATAAACATCGGGAACATGTCCCAATGTTTCTAACCAACAAGGTGTCGGTGTAAACACCGGGCGTACCCGAATGTTTCTAACCAACAAGGATGTGGTGTAAACACCGGGCATACTCGAATGTTTCTAACCAACAAGGAGTCAAAGGACAAGAATGATCTTACTAGGAGTTCCTCTGAATGAACCGTACATACAATATCGTCTGGTTGCACCAGCTTTGAATGAACCGTACATATAATATCTTGCCTACATAAGAAAGACACTTAATAGGGACAATGTAATAAGAATGCATATTCTACACAAGACGAATAATCGTGACACAATGCCACGGGTATGTTTTATGCACAACATGCAAGAAACATAGCAAAAGCATATTCTATGCAAGGAAGAAATGGAGCATGTTCTATACAACACCAAATGCATGTTCAATGCAACAGGTACGAACATTTCCTATGCGAATGTAAGGGCATGTACAATGCAACATGCAACGCAATCTACATATTCTATGCACAATAACAACAATGCATATTTAATGCAACATCAATAGCATGTTTGATGCGAAACACTGAATAAAAAGACGCACGTTCTATGCAACGAAGAAAAACGTGCCTTAATAAAACCGATTCAGTTAAAACCTCCAAGTTACCTCTCGGAGGAATTACTATATACTTCAAAAGGATACACCTCGTTCAAGCCGGTTAACGATGAGTCATGCATCGAAGACATGATTCGAAACTTTCGCAGAGATATTTTGAGCTGAAAAGTGAACTTTCCTTACACTTTCTCGAGAGCCAAGGACACAAAATAGCATAAAAACACACAGGGAGCACACTGGAAGCCTGTCGGCCACTTTTAGGCAGTGTCGGCCACTTAAAGATGTTGTCGGCCACTTAAGTGGCCGATCAGCCACAAAAACTGGCCGGTCGGCCAGTTATGGTAAATTTGGGCCATTTTGGTCTTTCTGCATGGAGATCTTTAAAAACACATTTCCAAATCACATTTCCTTACACCCACAGTGCCGAAATTGCTTGCTCTTCACCCTTAAACACTTTTTTCTCCTACATCCGTGGCATGCGTTTTCCAACGCCCCACGCGAAGTTGATTCGCTAAAACCCCTTGATTCCCTTCGTTTTGAACCGATTGAAATTTGTTTTCGGAGCTTTTTTCTCTATTTTCACCACTTGAGCTTTGTTTCTCTCAAGTTTATCTTGAGTTTGACGCCTTTTCCCGGGCTTTGACTTTTTCTCCAATTTTCTCTTTCCGAGAGTTGACTTTTGTTGACTTTTGGCACTTTCTACCTATTTTGCTCATTTTTGCCTACTTTTTCACCTTCTTTTCAAATGGCAGACGACATTCCTCACGATGGGGGCTCACTAGGGATAGAGGGAGATCCCGAGTACATACCATTACCGCCCAGAGTCTGACCTTTTGATCCGGCGAGATACCATCCCGAGGCGCATATACTACCACCCGATACAGTCCGTCATTTCAACAGATTTGCACGGGGTGCACCAGCAGATCTCTTGTTACGAGAGACAGCGTCTCATTTATCTCCCGGCGCCTTCGAGATATACACTATATTCTTACATTTTCTACGATGTACTTTACATTTCCTGTATAGCTCGCACTTTTGCACTATATTTCATCTGCTCACTCTAAACACATGTTCACATACTGTATTTCTTCTGCTCGTTCTGGACATAGGTAGACTCTCACTTTACCAGAGGATATGGGTCCACATCGGCGAGGGAGTGGTACATGGACCTCCTCGACACTGTCCGCCAGATCGTTGACGAGGCGGGGTTTGGTTTGTTCTGCATGGGGCTGTTGCATCTCATGGCAAGCAGGTCCCTCTTGGGTGCGTTGCTAGAGAGACGGTGGGATACCACCAACTCTTTCCATTTCTCTACAGCGGAAGATATGACGATAACCCCATATGATTTTGCTATGTTAACGGGCCTCGAGGTAGGAGGCCGACCGATCCCATATGATACCGACATGGGCAAGTGGGAGGCCACTTGGACCTATTTGCTGGGAGCACACCCATTTATCTTCCGATCTGGGATGGGCTGATATACCTGGTTTGCAGACCACTACAAAGGGACAGCTCCGACGACTGTAGAGGAGACTGAGTAGTATGCTTAAGGTTTCCTGATGTTCTTCTTCGGCACTACCTTGTTCGCCGACAGGGCGAACACAGTCGGGCTATATCTTTTGAGCGCCTTGGTGGACTTATCTCAGGTTCAGCATTAAGATTAGGGCGGCGCCGGACTCACTACCCTGTATTGCTATATGAGCTCGACCTCCCGCAGGAGTGGGAACAGAGTCAGCGGCTATTGGAGAGCCTGTGAGGTATGCTTCACTTTTGTGCTTTACATTCTCTGCCGTGCTTTCTGCTTTGCACTTTCTGTACACTGCACACACATAGTCTAATCTCTGCATTTGTACTTTCTATACATTGTACTACACACTTTGCTTTCCGTATTTTCTCTGTATTCTGTAGTCTCTGCATTCTACATTTTTTGGACATTGCGCACATACTATGCTTTCCACATTATCTGTGTTTATCTGTATTCTCACTATCGCCCTCTTGCTTTTTACAACTATGGGTGTATGCTTATTTCCCGACGCTTGCCCCAGAGCCGGAGGTTGAGATGCCTCTTGGGGTGCCATATTCTCATCGATACAACGGGAGGTGTCAGCTGAGGACTCGAGAGACCCTTTCTTTCTTTGGCCAGTATTTCGATATAGTGAGGGCGGTAGAGTTAACTCAAAACTCACAGTTCTTTCTACTTTCAGCTCCAATTCATTTTGCATATCTAATGGCAACTAATCAATCTGTGCATTTACTGTCTGTAGATCATGTGACAGCCCTGGGCGACGATGCCAGAGGGTGTCAGATTTCAGTTCGCCGGTGCTTGGGTGCCTCCCCCTATCAGCTCGTGCTTGAGGGACCAGTAGGCCAAGCCTGGTTCCTAGGCGAGCGTTTCATGCACCAGATGCTGGGTCTACCATTACAATCGGTTCCCTTACCACCTCCGCCTTCCATGCGAGCCACAGAGAGTCTCTCCCCTTAGGAGATCATTGACTTTATATGACGTGGGGATGCAGACTTTTTCCTTGAGGAGGGGGACTACACGACTTATATCCAGATACACCTCATGCCTCCCTTGACAGTTGTTCGTGCTCATACAGGGAAGACAGCTGATACCCCTTCGACGAGCATGGCCCAAGCACGGAGAGGCAGGGCTAGGGGGATACCCCCTGCTAGGCAGAGTGTTGGATGGCCAGATCTTCTGACCGAGCTGACAGGTTGGCGGTACTCTGGAGAGCCTTATTAGATTCCGATTAAGCCCTCGTTGCTTGGTCACCGATATGTCAAGACACCCGATTCACCTTTGGTATGTACTACAGCTTTCATCTTTTTATTCTCGCTCATATACACAGACATTCATTCATTCACTGATCATTCTAACTTGCATTTACAGCCCTCCATAGGGTACGTCGAGGGGTTACTCGAGATGTTGGCCTCATTCGAGGGCATGATCTTGAGGAGGGAGTCGATACTCAGCTGCCACGACATTCAGGTAATTCTCCATTTTTTCTTACATTTCGGTCATCATATTTCTGTTGATATACTTAAACTGACATCTCAACTGAACTCTTACACACACTACACTGATACACTATATATATAGATCACATTTGTCAGATTGCATTCACCCACCATATCTGACTTCTGCATGTACTACTTCTGCATACGATACTTGCATCTGATACACATACTGTAGCTGACATATTCTAACTACCTTTTCAGGTCACACCTCTACAGACAGGATCGGCGGCGACAGAAGCAGGACCATCAACGCCCTCTTTAGCAGTAGGGAGAGAGAGAGAGGCTCCGGCACGCGGCTAAGGGAGGCGTCCGGAGCCTATCATGCGTGATGACGATGAGACCAACGAGTCCGAGGAGGCTGGAGATTAGTATGACGAGTCATCCGAGAGCGGAGATGATGATGCCGGCTCGGGTTTTGTTAATGGAGACGAGGCTGAGCTAGGTTCTGATGCAGAGGATGACGATTCCAGCTCCAGTTCTGCATCGGATACAAACAGTGGCGCGGATGGAGATAGCTCTACAGAGTCCACTCCACCGAAGAAGATGACGAAGAGGGCCTCTAGAGCTTGAGCTAGCCAGCATTGATTCATGTGTTTTTGCTTTGTGTCTTTTTGCTAGTAGTGTTAGCACATTATACAGCTTAGACAATTTTATTCTCTTTAAAAACTTGTACTCTTTGTAAAAAGAAACCATGATTGGAATGAAAATAGCTTTTTAATGAAAAAGTGTTGCATTTTATATTCTGAACATCGAATTACACCACACAGCATAAAAGCAAAAGCAATAAGGTTTTGAAACTTTGAGCAGTGTATTGGCATTCACTTAATCAGGTAATGAACCGACCACCACATAACAAAACAAATAAAACAACTCAATGAACAGTTAATGTAACAACTTGATAAACAAAACAACAACTCGATAAGCAAATACAACAACTCGATAAGCAAAGTGAAACAACTCGATAAACAAATTGAAACAACTTGATAAACATATTGAAAGAACTTGAGAGCGACTCAACAAAACTATTGAAACAAGATAGTAGAATACATCAAGAGCGGAACAAAACACAAGTTCTTAGCACTCTCAACATACAGGAAGACCAAAGGAAGTCTGTTGGGCACACACAAGGGCTGTCGGCCACTTAATGGTGATTGTTGGCCACTAAAGTGGCCAGTCGGCTACCTTAACTGGCCGGTCGGCCAGTGATGCAGGGAGTCTCTAGATTGCTGCCACCTGTATTCCACTCAGCACCTTATCTTCTACAAAAGTTGGGACTTCGTAGTTTTTTCATTCCAGTTCTGTTTTTGCTTCAAATGGAGCCATTCTTCACCAAAAACTCTCAACTTGGATTGCAAATTTAGATGGCTCAGAAAAACTGAATTTTTGAGGTTTCGGGATAAATGCACTATTCCCGCTAAGTCGTACCCCGCTGTGTTTTCTGTTCCTTCATGCCACGACCAGATGTTGGAACCTGGTTACATATGTTTTTAGCTTTGGAGGACAAGAGACATGCCCCACAATCGAAGAATTCTGAATTCTAATGGAATCCTAGCGTGACGAGGAAATCTTGCCCCAGTCTCGTTTTGGCCACATCCAAGCCTTAGGAAGGATGTGTGGGCTCACTATACATGATGCCCGATCTTTGGTTCACAATGGAGAGCTAGATATCCCCAAGTTGATTCGTCAATTTTCTGATGCAGGCAACTGCAGCGATCATGTCTGGCAGAGTTTTTGGCAGCATGCCCTCTATTTGTGTATGTTGACTCATTTTCTTCTTGCCCCTGGTTTCGGAGGGTCTAGCATTAGCTTGGTCGAAGTTTCCCAAGGCTTAAAAGAGGGCAAGAGCTACATTGGCTTGACATTAGCTGAGACTTTGATAGGCTTGGATGCTTTGCACCGGTGAGAGACAAACAAATTCACAGGAAGTCTACTACTGTCACATGTGTTTCTCACATCACTCGGCACTCAGGCTCTGTTTTTCTCTCAAAACCCTTTCTTACTTTTTCTCTCCGCATACACCTCTCTATTATTTAATCTCTCTTATTTTTCATCCCTCCCCAGGTATGGCTCATGGACAGGTTGAAAGTAATAGACTCTTGCCCCACATATTTAACACGCGGCTATTTCTTTTGCCAACGGCTAGTTGATTTCCTGAACGAGGGATGGTGGTGCCACTGGATGTGCAACAGATCTGCTGTTGACATTGCTTGGCGTTGCCCTTGGTTTGATTTGCCCGAGATGAGCTACAGCATGTCTCGACAACCTGGCATTTAATTGACAGGCTTGACACACTGTGTTCTATTTTCCACTCCAGTTTAGGCATCAGTTTGGGCACGACCAGTCTCACCTAGAAGAGGGGGTAGAGTACCTGGCTTCATTTCTAATCTGAGGTTCACAACTAGCTCGATATTCTACTGCATGGAGGACAAGAGAACTCCTAGCTCCCGCTCCCAATTTTAGTTACGCCCTTTCTCACGAATGCATAGCTTGGCTTGAAGATAAGGCGCAAACCGAGCCTACTTAAGCATCTAAAGCTTCCACAAGCTCCGGGAGGGGGCGC
The DNA here is from genome assembly GCA_022316695.1 of Camellia oleifera. Classification (NCBI taxonomy): domain Eukaryota; kingdom Viridiplantae; phylum Streptophyta; class Magnoliopsida; order Ericales; family Theaceae; genus Camellia; species Camellia oleifera. The sequence continues at coordinate 52,410,732 of CM039306.1, forward strand.
AGGAACACCTGACTTATCGATGCCCCAAGTTTATTGCTTTAATCTGTACTTTCAAGTTTACCTTTTGAATGTAATAAAAAAAGCAACTTTGATTTATATCGAGGGGTAGAGAACTCTGTATTGAAATCAATGAAATTGAAGGTTGTGGGTACTGAAATTTTTTCTTTTGGTCCAAAAATGGTCTAAGTTGTAAAAAGAGATTAATTTGAACAAAATCAACTTTTATTAAAAGTTTTCAGAACCATTTTCGATAAGGCTTACAACTGGACACACCCGGAATCTATCCTTGAGAGGTACAACCCTAAATCCAGCAAACAGAAAGTTGTTCCTTGTCTGAATGGCATTGCACTACACTGCACTGTAACCAGCTCTCATAGTGAAGATCACAACCGAACTCTGGGATGCAGAAAAGACAAAGATGACCAAAACAATCTTATGGACACAGTTGATTTGGAAGTGTTTATGGTTGGACTTCGGAATGAAGTTGCCTACGTATCGCAAAGATGGGAATCAAGCCTTACATAGTTTGGTTCGGGTTCACTCGGGTATTAACACTCTCCTTTTGCGATCTAATTTTTGCCAAGGCCGCCCTTTTTGGGTTTTCAACCTTGCGAGCTCAGTTTTGTTTTTTTCAATTTTTTGTGCTCTAACTTTTGCCTAAGCCGCCCTTTTGGGTTTTCGGCCTAGCGAGCTTCTCAAGGATAGTATTTCTTCAACTTGTCCATGTTGATTGGTTAGAAGAATTCGAGGCTATCTAAGTCCATAAGAATGACAGCTCCATCCGACCAGATAGACTTGATGATGTAAGGGCCAATCCAATTAGGTTTGAACTTGCCCCTAAGGTCATGGATAGGAGCTCAGTTGTCTTTGAGAACCAAATCCCCTTCTTTCAGATTCCTGGACTTAACTTTCTTATTGAAAGCCCTGGCGATTCTTTGTTGATAACCTTGGACATGGTACAGTGCTTTTAGCCTTCTCTCGTCGAACAACATTAGTTCTTCGAACCTGCTCTGCTGCCAATCCGCTTTTGCTATTTGCCACTCAGCCATAACCCGCAGCGATGGAACCTCAATTTCAATCGGTAGAACAGCTTCCATCCCATAAACTAGAGAATACGGAGTTGCCCCAATAGATGTCTGAATTGATGTCCTGTAGCCCCAAAGAGCAAATGGCAACTTGTCTGGCCAGTCCCTGTAGGTTTCCACTATCTTCTGTAGAATGTGCTTGATGTTCTTGTTGGTGGCCTCAACAGCTCCGTTGGTTTGCGGCCGATATGTGGATGACTTATGAAAAGCCACGTTGTATTTCTCTAACAAGTCGATCACTTCCTTCTTGAAGTGGGAACCATTGTCCGAGATGATCTCATTCGGAACCCCATAACGACAGATGATATTATTCCTAACGAACTTGGCTACGTGTGATGCTTTCAGCATTGCATAGGATTGGGCCTCGACCCACTTTGTAAAGTAGTTTATTGCCACCAGGATATACTCATGCCCATTTGAGCCTTTTGGAGTAACTGCCCTAATAACATCAATTCCACAGACTGAAAATGGCCATGGTGAAGTCATGTTGTATAGCTTCGACGGCGGGATATTCATGTGATTTGCATGAATTTGGCATTTGTGGCATCGCTGAACAAAACCGATACAATCCTCCTCCATAGTTGACCAGTAGTAACCCTGCTTGAGAATTTTCTGAGCTAGCATTACCCCGCTCATGTGCGATCCATACTCTCCTCCATGGATGGCCTTCATTAGGTGCTTTGACTCTTCTGCATCAACACATAGTTTGTGCATTCCCAGATGGCCTCTTTTATACAATTTACCCCCGTAGATGATAAACTGAGCAGCCATTCGCCGTATTGCCCTCTTATCTTTGGCATTTTTCCCTAGTGAATAAGCCTCATTTTCCAAGAAGTTCCAGATATCGTAATACCAGGGGTTCTGATCTTGTACTTCATTTATTGCGGCGATCAACTCGTAAGCCGGCACATATCTTTGTTCAATAATGATCGGACGTATCCAGACTCCTAAAGGGATGTCTATCATGGAAGATGGAGTTGATAAAGTGTCTGCGAACCTGTTGCTCTCTCTTAACAGATGCGTGAAGGTTAGCTTCTCAAACCTAGGAATTAGAACATCCAAGGTTTGGTGATAGATTTTCATCATTTCTTCCTTAACCTTCCAATCTCCTTTTGTTTGAGACACAACCAGGTTTGAGTCCCCAATGACGTCCAACCATTTTGCCCCTAGTTTCAGGGCAGCTTCTAAGCCAGCAATACATGCCTCGTATTCTACTTCATTGTTCGATACCTTGAACCGGAGTTTGGAAGCTAAAGGTATGTGAGAATTGTCGGGTGCTATCAGCAACACCCCTATCCCATAACCGTACTGATTAGATGCTTCGTCAAAGTACATGGTCCAAATCTCTTCTTCAACCTGCAGAATGGCCTTATCTGGGAACAAATACTCTATTGCTTTGTCTCCCTTCACTGGGTGATTGGCTAGGAATTCCGCTACCGCTCTCCCTTTCACAGACTTGCGAGTCATATATGTCAAATCAAATCTGAAGAGAAGAAGCAACCAACGGGCTAGCCTACCCATAAGTTCTGGTTTCTCGAAGAGATATTTGATGGGATCTAATCTCGAAAACAGAATTACGAAGTGAGCTAATAGGTAGTGCCTCAACTTCCTGGTAGCCCATACTAAAAGCCAAGCATGCCTTCTCAAGCGGAGTGTAACGGGTCTCATATTCCAGCATCTTTTTGCTCAGGTAATAGATAGCCTTCTCCACTCTATCCTTAGATTCCTGCGCAAACATGCAGCCCATTGTTGTGTCGGTTACTGACAGATACAAAATCAATGGCTTTCCCGGCTCCGGCAGTGACAACACGGGTGGGTTCTGTAGATACTACTTAATCTGCTCAAAAGCAACCTGGCATTAGTCATCCCATTGGAACTTCTTTCCTTTATTCAGGAGACCAAATAGTGGTTCACAAGTCAAGGTTAATCTTGAAATAAACCGTCTTATGAATTGCACTTTACCTAGAAAGCCGCGCACCTCCTTTTCAGTCCTTGGTGGTGGTATTTCTATGATGGCCTTGATTTTGGAAGGATCAACCTCAATACCCCTCTGTGTAATCAAGAATCCCATCATTTTCCCTCCCGTGACACCAAAAATGCACTTCTGTGGATTTAGCCTCAATCGATACTCTCTGATCCGTTGGAAAAATTTCTTCAAGGCGATATAGTGGCCCTCTCTTTCTTTGGACTTGACAATCATGTCGTCCACATACACCTCAACCTCTTTGTGGATCATATCATCCAAGATCGTGGTTGCAGCCCATTGATAAGTAGCCCCAGCATTTTTCAGACCGAACGGCATCACCCTGTAACAGTAGGTTCCCTACGGCGTGGTGAAGGCGATCTTCTCTCTATCTTCGGGTGCCATCAAGATCTGGTTGTACTTGAAAAACCCATCCATAAAGGAAAGCAATGCATGGCTTGCGGTGAAGTCCACCAATTCATCGATGTGCGGTAGAGGAAAGTTGTCCTTTGGACTGGCTTTGTTCAGATATTTGAAATCCACACACACCCGAATTTTGTCATCTTTCTTTGATACCAGAACGATGTTGGCCAACCAAGTGGGATACTCAGATACTAGCAAGAAACCTACATCTATCTACTTGGTGACCTCTTCCTTGATTTTTAGAGCCCAATCCGGGCGTATTCTCCGAAGTTTCTGCTTGACGGGTCGGGCCTCAGGGTCAAGAGGGATCTGGTGCTGTACAATCTCAGGATCGATTCCAGGCATGTCTTCGTAGGACAGCACGAAAACATTTTTGAAATCTTTTAATAAAGCGACTAAGCGCTCGCGTTCCTCCAAAGACAACGTGGACCCGATCTGGACCAGACGCGGATTCTTCTTAGTGCTCACATTAATTGAAGTGATTTCATAACCCAGGGGTTTTACAAACCTCTCATCCTTTCGATCAATCAAATGTATTAAAACTAGAGGAATTCTTTCCTCTTCGTTTTTATCAAAATTTTGAAAGTCATGATCAATGCAATACACAAGTGGCACAGAAAAGTACTCAGAAATAGCAGTGGTATCATTCTTATTCACAATTTCCAATTCGTCCAATTCCGCGGTTACAACTGACTTAAAAGAAAAGAAAAAAGATGACCTGGACAAAACAACGGCATCCGAGTTATCAACCCCAGAAATACTGGACTCTAACTCAGAAGAACTAGAATCTGATTCCGACTCCACAGACTCTGTGGAATCAGATTCCAGTTTACTACCTGATTCAGAACTGCTGGATAAAAAGCCCTCCTCGAACTGCCAAACGAGGGAAGGTGCAATAGATGCATCTAGAATGCCGATAGAAGGGTCCACAGCTGATTGATCCCCAATCATGGAAACAGTGAAGTCATTCCCCAAGCTCTCTAGTTTGATCTGAGGATCCAAGAGGAGACAAGACAGCGCTGCTCCTATCTCAAATTCTATGCCATCGGACTCATTCTCTATACACTGTTCAACCTCAGCAGGTAGGTCAGTTTGCTCTTCTGCAACTTCATCCCCTTGTAGCTATAGGGCAAAGAAGATCTCGAAGCCGGGCAAACGCCGCTTCTCAGAGTTTAGCCATGGCTCAGGAAAGCCACAACATGGGAAATCTTCCCCCTCCCAGAAAAAGCAGCCGTTCAGGGTTCCTTGAATAGGTCTATGTACAAGCTCGTAGGGCCTCCCACTTTACTTAGCCTTGGCTCTTCCTTCTATTTCCTTTCCCTTCCTTACCCAATCCTTTTTGGTAGGTGTGTAACCTAGACCAAAGGTATGAGAGTTATGTGGCACTTCGGCCAACGCAGCAACACCCTTCCGGCCGCTCCTCCCCAATCCTATTCCAGGTATATGTTGTAGCTTATTCATGAGGTAGACGAATTGAGCACTTACATACAACCCCTCATCAATAGGCAGAATATCTTGCACTACCCAGGCCTTGGCCAAGGTGAATCCAGACAAAAAGACATCCTCTGCGCCGTGCACAATTTCCAAGACCAGTGTAGTAACCTCCGACGGAGGATGTATGGAAGAATTCCCAAAAACAATAGCTACCCCCTTCCCATGGGGGTACTTTAGCATCTGATGTAGAGTGGAAGAGACAGCTCTCACTTGGTGCAGCCACGGCCGTCCAAGGAGTAAATTAAAAGTGGCCGGAATGTCCAGGACATGGAACTCAATGTCCTATTACGCCAGGCCAACCTGGGTTCTGATCCGAACTGTCCCCGTCACTTCCCGACTTGTATTGTCATAAGCCCGAATCACCTGGGTTGTTGGTACAAAATCTGCGGGTTTCAAACCGATAGCATTGGTTGTGCGCGAAGGATACACATTAATTGTAGACCCGGTATTAACCAAGATGACTGACATTCACTTTTCTTTACATTCCACAGAGATGTATAGTGGCTTGTTGTGCTCAGAGCCCTCAAATGGCAATTCCTTATTTGTAAAGGTCAAAGTTGGCGAAGCCCCTCCCGGGAAGACCAGTCCCACTAGCTGCTCAGGGGTTGTGTTGATTGAGAGCTTAGCCTTATCCATTGCTGATAGGATGGCTTGTCTGTGCACCCGTGAAGCCATGCGCAATCCCCAAATGGATATATCCGCCTGATCTTCTTTAGCTGCTTCAGTACAGTTTCTTCTTCTAGCAGTTTATCTTTCTGTTTCTCTACCTCTTTATCTTTCCCCGATGCTTCTGGTTGATCTAGGTGTGGGGGATTAAAGTACCGCCCGCTCCTGGTCATGTGATCAACTTCCTCGGCATACCATATATCATCTGGCAAATTTTGTCCCCAATCTTCATCCGTGTAGGTAAGATGTAAATCATTATCTTCCCACCACATTCCTTCGGCAACCGATAAGCACATGTCCGGTTCCGCTGTAATTATTCCCGTGTCCACAACATAGTCAATCCCTACAGGGGCTTTGGCTTTTCTAACCTTCTGATCATTCTTAGTTCTTTCATACTCGAACCGCTTCAGCGCGGCCTCCTATTCTGTATCGGTTGTACAAGTACTATCTAATTCTTGAGCAAAATTCTTAGTACCGGTGCTCTCCGGCAACTTTCCCTTGCCGTCGACCGTTCTAGCCGTTGCAAAAACTCCTATTTCCAGCTATCCCTGCTTTGGTTGAGACCCTTCATCAATATCTGGTTCATCATTGAGCCACCCCGTATTATCTGTCGATCCGTTCATATCAAACCAGCCAATCTGTACATTCCCCAGATCCTATACATCGAAGAACTGCAAGTTACTGATGTCCTCCTTAAGCTCAGCTAAGTCATCTAGTCCCTGGCTTGGCCCATCCTCGAGAACTACATTAACCTCCATCCCCGTCGGCAATTCCACCCCTGGTTTGGCTTTGCTAGTTGGCACAATGTAACGGTAGGGGTTGTACTCCTCTTCAATTAAGCTCACGGAGCCCTCAGGCATGCCTTCTTCTTCCACAGCCACCACCACGGGTTCTGGTTGGGATGTGGACGCGCTCATCATGTACACGTCTGTGCTTTCTAGGATGAACAACGCCAGCTTAGGTAGGTGAGACGGAGTGATGTATATACTGGGGTCATATGGGATAGCCAGTGTTTAGATAAGGTTTATTTGTCGGGGTGGAGGGGGTTGGTTATGTGGTGGGAGAGGATTTGTAGTGACGTTAGGCTTTTGGGGAGGCGCTATCACTTTGTTGTGAATGAGATCCTGAATCTCATGACGGAGTCTAAAGCATAGGTCTGTATCATGACCACGCTGCTGATAGAAGGTGCAATACTTGGCCGGGTTGTGTGTAGGAGGGAGGGGATTAGGCAATGGGTGCGGCTCTAGGGCCTTCAGATGCCCCTTTCTGATCAGGACCCCTAAGGCTTTGGATAGAGACATGTAGAGTGGGTTGAAAACCCTCTGGCCTCAGGGTTGGTGTTTTGCAAGTTGTGAGGTGGTTTTAGATATACCGGCAAAGGAGGTGGCTATTTTTGGTGTGGTGGTGACCATACCAACATCAGAAGTCCTTGCAGCTGCGTTACTACTCGTAGCCGCATTTGAATTGCATGTAAAAGCCCTCTTGGGCTGCTCCTTTTCATGGTCTATCAGATCCTATTTCATCGCATCCTCTATCTGCAACCCTATTTCATGGAGGTCGGCAAATATAGGTAGAGTTAAAACTATCATCTTTTGCAACAGCTTCGGTTGCAGATTACAGACGACCATTCTTATCTGGTCCTTTTCAACTGGCCGGGTGGTCATCATGGAAGCCTTGGCCCTCTACTGAGTGACAAAATCGGAGAAGCCCTCCTTTGGCTCTTGACGAGTTGCCTTGAGATCACGAGTTATGACCTCGATTTGAGTGTTATAGGAATATTGGGTGACAAAGGCCTTAGCCATCTCTTCCCAGCTACTCTTCACAGAATCTTCCAACTTAGCATACCAAATAGCCGCGATACCCGAGAAGGTCCGGTTGAAGAGGGATAACTTCGGCAATCTAGTCAGGCCCATTGGCCGCAAAATATCTGAAAATAGCCGCAAGTGGACCATGGGATCACCCAAACCATCAAAGCGGTGTATGTGTGGCATTTGAAATCTATCTGGCAATGTCACCGCCGAATCTGTATAGCCATCCTCTATATCCGGGATCGAATTAGCACCTTGAGCTCGTTTGAAAAGCTTCTCAAGCTTGCTCACTTTCAGACCGGTAGGGTCGACCTCAAACTCAAATGGTGCCTCCGTTGGGTAGATCGGTGCTTTAGAAGTCTGGGGTGGAACTGGCTCTGCCGGAATGTCCGCAGTCTCCTGGACATTAGTTGTATCCCTTGGTATTGGACCTTGACTGGGGGTCGATGTGAAGCAGAAGCTGCTGCTTGTTATGGTTGTTGTTGCTGTTGAAGTCTAGCAATTAGTTTAGCTTGCTGGGCTGCAATCTCCGTTTGGTGAGCAGTAACTACTTGGCGAGCAACGTCCAGCTGCATGGCCTCAATAGTTTGTTGAAGTTGGTGCATCATATCCTCCATATTGTCTACGGGGTGTTGATCTGTCAAGACCTGTGTATATTCTCTTTTTGAGGTGGAAGCAGAAAACTGGGCCCAACTGAGCACAGGTGAAGTAGTCAGTAACTACTGAATTGGCGACTGCTGAACCGGTGAGCTATGCCTAACTCTCCTCCGTCTGGTAACCGGGGGTAGCAAAGCAAACACTGGTTGTCCTCTAATAAGATCCTCAAATCGGTAAATCCTCCTTACTTTGGTCCAGAGTGCTCGGAGGGTAACTACTTCGTCGGAAGTAATTATGAAATAGTACCTTGCAAAAAGAAAAATAAAGCAAAAGAAACAAAAATCAGAAAACGCACAGCACCTCGGCTTAGATAGAGACAACACACAGTTTGAAATCATAAGCTGGACAATCTGCACTCAAACACTGATTCCTGCCCTAAATTTTCTGCCTCAAAACTGATACCTAAACCTGCATCTGATACTTACATTCCAACAGAGTTACACTCTAAAAGCACATATCAAGCAAGTAAGAGCCAAAACACCCCTATGATGGGGTAGGGTTACCCTGTCGTAATCTCGTTAGGAACTAGGGATTCACTACGCAAACAAGCGGTTTCAAACAATCCTATATTCGGGTAAGCAACCTGTTCTAGTTCGGAGAGCTCGAATTGGTCCTATAGTTCAGACTCTTGTCACGGTTCTGAATCTAGTCTCACAAGGTGCAATGTGAGACTGACAAACACCAAAGAGTCCAAATCCGGCAAATCGTTTTGGAAAATTGATTTTGAATCAAAAATGCCAAAAATGGATTACTTTGCCAAATTACAGAGTCGCCACCTAAATATTTTTTTTTTGGGAAATTTAGGAAACCTTGACGCGTGCCAAAGGCCACGTGTCCGTCATCACTAAAGTTGCCTCAGCTCTGGAACTTTGGTACGAGAGTGGAAGGTCCTAAAATGAGCACCCTGTAGACACCCCATTTTTGACCGTCCTCAAGACTTGGACGTCACCGTTGGAACACTCAGTGATAATCCATGTTTGTGTTTGTCTTGAGTTCCCGGAGGTCTCGGCCACGCGCCTTGGCTCAGGATCTCCCGACTCGACTGTTTTGTGTTTGGTTTTGCACCAAACATTTGTGTTTTGCCTTTTAAGGACAGGGAATGGCTTGTTGGCCATCCTCACACATCCCCGGCCACGGCTTGAGGCCACCGACCACTGGTTTGTTGCCATCGACCAAATGTTTGGCTGGCCGGCACTCTTTGTGGCCGGCCGACCATATATTTTGGTCAAATTGCATTTTTGGCCGGCCGACCACTGTGCATTTGCTTTTGCAGATATTTTATGCCAGCTGTGCTAGCTGGCATACATCTTTGCTCCCCTCCATACACGTGTATGGAGGGATTTCCCTCTTAACTAGCTTACTTAAGAAGCTTTACAAGAGGGAGCTCTATAAGATGGAGCCTCTTCTCCCTCCATTGGGGTGAGACAAAAAAAAAGACAGAGGGAGCTCTGAATTAGGGTTTACATTGTGTTTGCTGTTCTATCTCTATTTCTCCCTCTCTTTTTCTCTAAGTGTGTTTATGTCTCATTATTGCACACAAACACCTAGTGTTACACCTTCTCTTGGCTACTGAGGAGCTGTTCTTGGTGTTCTTGAGTGGATTCAAGCTTGAAGAACCAGCTGGAGTGCTATTCTTGAAGAGGGTCATCAAGGGTAAGAACTTCACCCTTTATTCCCCATTTTTGCATAGCTTTTTGACCTATCTTGCAACTGTTTTAAGACTTTGTACATAACTAATAAAAGTCTTATTTTTGAGTGCTTTCAATAGTTGTTTAAGAGTGTTTTGTTATTTGGGGTTGTTTGACCCCTCATAGGCCTTGTTTGGCCCTATTTTTGTGCTATTTTGGTGAGCTCCGGCACCACCTTGTTTGGGCCTCCTCACCACTGAAATCTTGAGGGATTTCAGTGGTGAGGATGGTGCCTTAAGGTCTTAAGAAGGAGAGGGCCACCCCCTCTCCTTGTTGTCCTTAAAAAGGGCCATTTTTGGCCTCATGTATGAGCATCTTGTCTAAGTGTATGATGGCCATGCCTTAGCTGTTTTTTGTGCTTATTATGTCATAATATAGCTCTGTTTTTACTTAGTTTAGACACACCATGCATGCTTAGCATACTTGTCTTGTAATGCCATGAAATTGCCTTAACATGTACCTAGCATTTAGACCACTATGCTTGCTTGTTTTGGCTTAGCTTTGTGAAGCTTTTGTGCATGTTTTGATATGCTTAAGGTCTGTTTTTGGTCATTTGGGTCATCCATGATTTTCTTTGTATAGCTACCATGTAATCCCCCTTATGAGCCTTGAGTGTTGACCCCTCTAGCATGCTTTACTTGCACTATTTCAGTGGTTTAGAACCATTGGCCATGTCATTTCAATCCTCATGGTATGCTTGTATGCTTGTATTTGATGCCCCTTTCATGCTTTAAGAGGTGGGTGTTTCATGCTCCATGTTTGTGCCATTGTGTATGCCTCTAGGATTAGATCATTTAGATGCCATCTAAGTGGTTTTTGGGGCTTACTTTTGCATGATTTGGGACTGTTTTGGTCCACTTTGATCATTTGCTTCATGTGTCACATGATCATAGTTTAAGTCCTTGGGCTCGGTTGCATGCATTATTTGCATCGGTAGGTTGATTTGGCATCATTTTCTACATGATTTTCAGAGCTTACAATGCATGCCTTTAGTCCCATGTTGGGTCTCTTTTAAGTGTGCTTAAAAGTTTCTTCTATATGCCTAAGTGTTGGACTATGTGTACATGCATGTTTGTATGTCATTTTGCCTTCATTTCCATAGCACTTGGCCACTGTTTTAGGCTTGTTTGAGGGCTGCCTAAGTTAGTCTAAGTCCATTCTCGCATGTTGTGGCATGCTCACCTTGTGTGCTATTGCATACTTGGCCTATCGCATGTGTTGCATGCTTAAATCTTAGTGCCTTTGGCATGCATTCTTCTCCTTGCTTTGGTTGCTTAATATGCCACATGTCTTGCACACTTGCATGTTGGCATTGCATCCCACATGCTTGCATGTTTGCATGTTTGCCCCATGATCATACTTGCATGCTTGTCCTCATAGCATGTTAGCTAACATGCCTAGGTTGCACATCATTGCATGCATCTTTCACCTCTTGATCAAGCCATGATAGAGGTTGAAGGCTCCCTTGTATGTTTATGTGCATTGCATTTCATTTAAAATCAAAATGAACAACTTGGTCCCTCGAGCCATCACGCATTGAGATGTGCGATTGGTGGCCCGAGAATCGAGGAACATACCTCTTTGAGTCATGAACATGATAAGAGGTGTGTTTGGTGCAAACATTGCTTGAAATACATTGCCATGCCATGTTTTGCCCTCTGCTGCTGTCAAAACAGGTTTCTGCAAGAAGCTTTGGCCGGTCGACTACACAGAGTGTCGATCGACCAAAAGTCTGGGGCCGATAGCTCAACCAATGGTCGATGACCATCTTTCCACGGCCGGTGACCATTTGTCTTGGCCGGTGGTGTTCCACAATGTGCAAACAGTGCACCTTGAGAGTTTTGCAATTTTCAGAGAAGCAGAGCAGGGCAAACAGAGGCAGCTTGTGCATGGTAGCGGATTTCCGGGCGGAGTCAAGCATGCGTTGCATTGGGCCCTCTTCCCGAGGCTGTTTATTGTTTTATTAGATTAGTTAATCTGCTTAACTAGATTAATTGGTCTGTAATATTTAATTAGCTTGTAGGCTAGTTAAATCTGTATTATTCTTTCGGTCCCTCCGAGCGAGGGCTAATTTGTAATAAGTGTGGGTGCGTGTGTGCATGTCTTTCAACCTCCACTTCTTTCTCCATTTTACTTACTTGCTTTTGGTGGTTAGTATTAGGACATGTTTAATTTAGCATCCTTATGCTATGCATGCGTGCATCATTCATCAGTATTGCATGCACTGGGCTCGGCGCATCATGCTAACAGCATAGTATTCCAAATCTAACTTGAATACATGCTACTTGTTGCATCCCACATGCCATACTAGGATTAGCCGAGCCTATTCTAGTGACATTCTGTATGCGTTGCATTAGCCACTTAACATGGACTTGGATCATGCATGATTGCTAACATGTTTATTGTTTTGGCTTGGAGTACACTGTAAGTGTTTTATGTTTTAGCATCTCGCATGAGTGTGAATGTTAACATGACAGCATGGTTACCATGTGGCTAGATGCTTATTTGATTAACTGCCTGAATGCCTGTGGGTGAAGGTTGGATTATTTGAGTTGGGACAACTCATTGAAATCCGTGTTTTAGCCTACTTATGAGTAGCAAATTTCAAATTGTTTTTCAAAAGAACGGATATGCAATGCTTTGTTCCAAATTAGGCAATCTAGTCTATACTTTTGTGTTGTGCGCATCACATAGTAATTCTAGCTAATTAATCGGAATAAGAATGCATATGTTTTTAAAAACAAGATATCATGGTTAGTAGAGGCCGATCTTCGGATCGGGCGAGAGGGGGTGCTCATAGCTGACCTTCCCCAATCGTACCCAAGTTCCCGAGCCGAGGCAACTTTGGTGATGACAGACACGTGTCCTTTGGGCAAACGAGTCAGGGTTTCCTAAATTCCCCCATAAAAAAAATATTTAGGTGGCAACTCTGTATCTTGGAAAGCAGTCCATGTTTGGCACTTCTTTACAAAAAATCTATTTTCAAAAACGATTTGCCGGATTTTGACCCTTTGGTTCAGATTACGAACCGTGACAAATCGAGTCCGAACTGTAGCACCGAGGCCCTCACGCGGGGCGCATCTATAGTTTTTGGCGACTCCACTGGGGAGTTTAAAGAGCTTGACTCGAACTCGTGATATCTTGTTTTGATTTCACTTATGTGTTTCTTTGCGTTGCATGTGCATTGGTGCACCTAGGACACCGTGTTGGCCGTCTGCTATTCGTAAGCGGTTCGCCGGAGGCTTGTCTTGTCAAGGCATGGCCATATGGCTGACCGGTTGTGGGCTCTGCCAGTATGGGAACACAAACCCCAGTTTTACCGGGGCCCCCTTTTGACCATTTGACCTAGTGCATATTCGGAATCCATAGTGACCATTCCAAACTAGGATAGGTTGCTTACCCAATATAGGTTGTTTGAAACCGCTGTGTACATAGTGAAACCCTAGCTCCTGACAAAATAGGATAGGGAAACCAGGGAAATCATACCCCAAACATAGGGGTGTTTTGGCTCTCTTTTATTTGCTATGTGCTTTTAGAGTGTATCTCTACAGGAACGTACATATCAGCCTGTGAGTTTGAGCATCAGGCCTGCGGGCATCAGTATCAGTGTTTCTGAGAAACAGTTATGTCTACGAGTATCCGATTCAGTGTTTTTGGACAGTGATTTTGGGGAACAGTGATTAGTATTAGAGTACAGTTGTTCAGCTACGCCTGTGTTTGTTCCGTTAGGACTGAAGGGCTGCATGTTTTCTCTTTCAGTTCAGAGATTCGAGTACAGAATAGCCAGTGTTTTCCCTTGCTGAGGTAAGATAGATATCTAATCCGTTAGTCACTGTTCAGGATCAGCTGACTATAATGACACAGAATTTAGAGGAAATCGTGGTTATGACAGCCGCATTAGATCAAGGAATCACCCTGCAAAGTGAGACCAATATTGATGTACTGCATCCGCCCAGGTCGACTGCTGCGCGCCCGATCTGGGAACCCTAGTTGTATCAGGCTCGTGAGCCCACTACGTTCGAATTGATGGGAATGATTGGTGACCTCCAGAGGTCTGTGGTAGATCTCGCTTACGGAATATCGGCTTCGCCACCAGCTGCGCCATATGCCGGGAATTTTGTACTGCAGGAGCCCCTGCTATTGGGACGAATTGTGATCGAGCTCAGCTAACCTGAGGTTGTCCCGAGTTATAGCAATGACATGTTAACATCAACCCAAGCCCTCGATCAGGCTGAGGCCAGAGGTAAGAACAAAATGAAGGCAGATGCCGATCCCATTGAACAACTGCTGTGGGCAGTCGAGGCTTTGAAAGCCGGGGGAATGGATAAGCAATAAGTATTCGCAGTTGTGGCCAAGATTGTGGATGATGCCTTCCCTACTCCAGCTGAAGGCAATTCAAGCCAGGCAGAAAACCGGGATAGGCCCCGTCATGCCAGAACAGTTCCTTCCACTCCCAACTCTGTACCTGGGAAAGATCAGAAAGTCAAGGTAGTGCCTGCCGACCCTTTCGCTAGTGCGTCTAGCAAGAATTCTCAAACTTCAAAGTACCTGCCTCGAGGGCGCAGGGTCTTTCACGCTCTCTACATGCCTTTGTCTAGGCCTCTCCCAAAGGGGGCACCTTGCCGAGAGGGGGCACCTTAAACCCCTCGAGCCTAGGCCTCTCCCAAAGAATCTCCCCCCCATGCATGATGCTCCTTTGTACTGCGCGTACCACCAACAAACTGGTCATGCTACCGATAATTGTTTTCGCCTTCGCCATGAAGTGCAAGATTTGATCGACAATGAGGTTATCCTCCCACCCACCTCAGCGAAGTCTGTCACTGCTGGGTTATTGGACTTTGAGGATACTGTGAGTATGTGATCGGGGAGTGAACCACCTGCGGGTGACCCTCGGTGTACTTTGGATGTGACGTCTGGCACGCATTTTTGAGCATCTGCGAATGCTATATTTTTGGCTTGGGTGTCGAGTCAGTCCTTTGTTTTCTTTTGAGTATGTCTCATCATCTTGAGTCAGTTCTTTTTGCTTAAGGGTTTGTCTTGTTGTAGCGAGTCAGTCCCCTTGTATAGAATGTCAGGTGATTCCGAGGTTATTGCCGCGAACACCGTTTTTGTTTTCTTTTGAGTCTGTCTCTACTGTGGAGCCAGTTGCAACTAGGTGTAGACACCCCATTTTTGACCGCCCTCAAGATTTGGACGTCACCGCTGGAACACTCGGTGATTATCTATGTTTGTGTTCGTTTGGAGTTCCCGGAGTTCTCGGCTGCGCGCGCCTTGCCTCAGGACCTCCGAACTCGACCGTTTGTGTTTGGTTTTGCACCAAACACTTGTGTTTTGCCATGAAAGGGCAGGGAATGCCTTATGAGGCATCCCTACACACCACCGGCTGGGGCTAGAGGCCACCGGCTGGCTGAAGCTTCTATCGGCACTTTATTGTGCCGACCGGCACTTTCTTGTGCCGACCGGCACTGTGTTTTTCTCAAATGGTACTCTTTGCCGGCCGAGCACTGTACACTTGCTTTTTGAGATATTTTCTCACAGCTGTAAAGTGTTTTGCTCCCCTCCATACACGTGTATGGAGGGATGAGCCCTTGTTTGCTTAGCTTGTAAGTCTTACAAGTTCTATAAGAGGAAGACTCTTCCTCTTGGCTCAAGGTTAGAGTTTTTGGAGACAAAAACCAGAGCTCATATACATATATCTCTGTCATATATCTATATCTCCATCTCTCTCCTCTTGTGTGTGTGATTTTAGGCCAAAAAGTGTAGTTTTACCTCATTTTTGCTCCTTTACACACACCTTTACACCCTAGCTCGAGATTGAGAGGCTTGGAGGTTTGTTTTGTGTGATCTTGGACTGGTTTTGACCACTAGAGGAGGGCTGCTCCACCTGTTCTTCATTGGATCTTCAAGGGTAAACTTTTTGCTTTAGATTCCCCATTCTTGCAACTAGTTTCTACCCCTTTTGCTTTGTGTTTTTGGACTTGTGTTTAACATAAAAAATTCTTGTTTTTACTTGTTCTTGAACCTTCATTAAGGTCTTTTTTTGATTTGAGCAAAGGTCCCTCATATTAGGCCTTATATGGCCACTTTTGGTGCCTTTGCTTAAGACCCTCTTTACTTGGTGTTCTTGGCCTTCCCACCACTGAAAACCAGTGGGTTTTCAGTGGTGAGGAAGGTGGTTTCAAGTCTCATAAAGGGGAGGGACACCCCTCTCCCCTTGGTCCCTTGTTTGCCTTTGTTTTGGGTTCAAAGAATAGCATGTGTGCATAGTCTTGTTTGGCTTCATTTCAGAGTTTTTTTGAGTGTTTTGGAGCATGTTTAAATTCTGTTTTTGGTCGGATTTGTCATCTCTAACATGTCTCTCATACTTGCTTTGAAATGCTCTCTTATGCTTAAAAGTATGCCATACTTTAAGGCCATGATTTTAGTATGTTTTTAGCTTAGTTTCATGAAGATGCTAGCATTATTTTGCCATGTTAGAGGGCTGTGGGCCACTGTTTTTATTATGTTTAGTATGCTTGACATGTTTGTTTAGCATTCTAGTTTGTAAACCTTGGGGTGTGTGAGTCTCTAGCATGTTTAGCTTGCATTGATCTCATGATTTGGCATCATTTTAGATCATATTTCAGTCCCTAAATCATGCTCACTTGTTTGTGCTTGTCATCTCTTTCATGCTTTAAAGGTGTGTCCTTTTATGCCTAAGAATGGGCCTTGTGTATGCTTCCATGATTAATACATTTTGGGGTGCCATGTGAGGGGATTTGGGTGTCTTTTCGCATGCTAGAAATCTGTTTTTGCTTGCTTGGAATATGCCATGTTTGGTCTTGTTAATGGTAGTAAGGTGTACTCCTTTTGGTACCTTAGACTTGGCCTTATTTGGTTTGCATATTGGCATGCTCATTGGTCACTTTTGCCGCTGTTTTGGGCTAGTTTAAGGGCTGCCCTATTTGACTTGAGTCCACCATTGCATGCTTATATCATGATTGTTGCATGTTTGATTGATGAAGCCTTGAATGCATGCTAGTTCTAGGCTTGGTTGGTCCATGTCCTCATGCCATTTGTGCCTTGCATGCTCTAGCATTTTGCATGCCTATTGTGTTAGTTGCATGACACTTGGTATGCCTTGCATCCTTGCATCATTGTTGCATTATTGAACCATGTTGCATACATGCATCTCATGGCTTGGTTTGGGGTTGTCAAACTAAGCATAAGAATTAAGGGAAGTTCACACTCCAAGTGGTGCAACTCACCTCAATTCTTGGTCACCAAGGCCTTGGACCAACACATGATAAGGCTTTGGATTTCATTTGTTTGTGTTGCATGCATTTACATCAAAATGCAACCTTAGTTCTTAGGGCTATCATGCATCAAAATGCACCGTTGGTGGCCCAAGAACCAAGAGTCTTACCTCCTTGAGTCTCAAAGCATGATAGGAGGTCATGACCATGCTTACATATGCTCAAAACCCATGCCATGCATTGCTGTCTTGCTGCTGCTGTCAATCTATCTGCTGCAGGGACTTTCTGCCGGCTGGCAGTTTATTGTGCCGATCGGCACTGTTTTTATGCCGATAAACTCCACATGCAGCCGGTGGTCAATCTCAGCAGCCGATGAGCTCTTCCCCCAGCCGGTGGGGTATTTCAGGTCATTTGGGAGGAATTCTGAAACTTTGGGAATTTTTGGAGAGGCAGGGCAGTAAAAACAGAAGCAGCAATGCCATGACATGGATTTTCCGGGCAAGTCGGATCGAGCATGCATCATTCGCGCGCCCCAAGGCAGGGTTGAGGCCCCATTGCATTTATTTATTTATTTGCTTTAATTTCAGTAATTAGAATTTGTAATAATTTATTTATTCATTTATTCGTTGGACTGTATTATTATTTTGGTCCCTCCGAGTGAGGGCGCAATTGTAATAAGTGTGCGTGAGTGGGTGTATGTCTTCCAACCCCCATTTCTTTCTTCCCTTTTATTTACCCGCTTTCGATGGTAGATTAGGGCACGTCTATTTTAGCATACCTTATGCAATGCATGCGTGCATTCATGCATTTGTTTACATACATCGGGCTCGGTACATCATACAAACTGCATTGTATTTTCAATTCCAAAATTGAATACGTGCTATTCGCGCATTCCACATGCCATGTTTAGGGTTAGCCGAGCCTACTCTAGATTGCATTTCTGCCTGTATCGCATTAGCCACTTAACATGAACTAGGTCATGCATGTTTGCTAACCAGTTTACTGTTTTGGCACGGAGTACGATGTAAGTTTTTATGGCTTTAGCATATCGCATGCGTGTGAATGTTTACCATGACAGTATGCTTGCCATGTGTAGACACCCCATTTTTGACCGACCTTAAGACTCAGACGTCATCAATTGAGCGCTTGGTGATGTTGCATATTGCGCTCGTTCTGAGGTTGTGGAGTCCCGGCTACGAGCCTTGCCTCCGGACTTCCGGACTCTTTTGTGCTTTGCCTCGGTTTGCGAACCAGGCTCCGTTTTCTCTGTTTTCTCTTTGAGAAGGAAAGGAGAGGTCTCGTAGACTATCTCTCAGTGGCCGTAGGCTACGTTTTGTGGTCGTAGGCCATTTTGCCCATTTCGGAGCCCAGTTCCCGGTTTTCGGAGCCGTTAGGCCATGTGCCTCGGTTCGGGACCGCCTAACCACCTCTGTTTGCCCCGATTTTTGGCATGCATCCTATTTACTCCCTTTTTAGGGACACTGTGGTCCGAGAGACCAACTTCGTGGTCGTGCACCACTCCCGGCGCCTAACAGCCCACTTTCGGGGCCTCGAACTGCGTGTTTTGGCTCCCGAACCTTCATTATACATTTTTGGGCTTCGACCCGAACTTGAGATAGTCATATTTTGAGGTCCTTTTCATGTTTGATTAAGGACCTTTTACTGTTTGACATCTCCATTTGTCACTTGCCTTTTTTACCTCTTTTTGGGCCTTTTTGCACGGTATTTTAGGCGTACTTGTGGGCTGCGTTGGACTTGGTCGTAAACTACAAAGCATCTTATTTTGAGCCCCTCTTCGACTTTGTTGAAGGGCTCTCAGCCATTTGAAACCCGTAGCTACCACTTTCCCTTTTGGCCATTTTTGGCGGGAAACTTGATATGTTTTCCCTCCCTTTTTTCCCTCCATTTTCCCCCTCATTTTGTCTATATAACAGCAGCCCCAGCTGTGATTTTTAGGGTTAGAAAATCTGATTTGGGAGCTCCTCCATACAATCTCTCTCTCTATATTTAAAACACCAAAATCATCCAAGTTTCTACACCCCCTCTTCATCACCACCTAGCACCACCACCACTGCACCATTTCCAGCAGCAAGGAGGGCCTTCCAGCAGCTAAAAGGCACCATTTTCAGTCCTAGAAGCAGCCAAGGTCTTGGTCTACAAGGGTAAGCACTCATTTCCCCTTTTGAGCTCCATTCTTGTACCATTTTTCTGTCCTCTTTGCTTGTGGTTTTGAGCTCCGACCCCTACTAAAAGGGGCACTCTTTTGAGCCATTCTTCATGTTTGTTTAAGGGCTCAACCCTGTTTGAGCCCTCCATAGTGCACTTGCTTCAATACTCCTTGATATGCCACATTTTTGCATGGAATTTTTGGCCTGCGTGTGATCTGTTTTTGAGCATAATGTAAACTGTAAGTAGGCTCATTTTGAGCCCTTCTTCAACATTGAAGAAGGGCTCAACCCTGTTTGGCCTCTCTATCATGCACTTGTTTCATAATCTCTCATATTTACCGTAAAATTGCATGATTTTTTTAGCCTCTGTGTGATCTGTTTTGGAGCATGTCATGAACTGTGAATGGGCTTATTTTGGGTCCCTCTACAACATTGTAGAAGGGATCAACTTTGTTGGGGGTCTCCATGCTATACTTGTCATTATATCCCTCCTTGACCCCCATTCTTGCATGCTTTGTTAAGCCTATCTAGCTTCTGTTTTCGGCCATGATCAGGTCTGGAAAGAGTCATATTTTGGCCTTCTTGTCATATTTTGTTAAGGGTCCAAGGCTGTTTGATGAATGTTTGGCATATCTCATGTTATAGCCCTTTGTTGGCTTCAATCTTGCATCACATTTTTGCCATATTTATATGCTGATTTGAGGGTTGTCATAAACTGTAAGTGTGCATTTTTTTAGTCCCTCTTCAGTATTGTAGAAGGGAATTTTTCAGTTTGGGATTTGCATATACCACTTGTTTCAATACCCCTCTCTTGAACCCCATTTTTGCATGCCATTGTTGCCCTATCTATGCTTACTATTTGGCCATGTTTTGTACTGTAAAAATGCTATTTTTGGGGCTGCCTTTCTACTGTTTTGCATGTCATGTACCAATTTTGCATGTTTAGTATAGCCGTAGGCCACTTCGGGCGCTTAATATCGCATTTCGGGACCATTCCGTGCATTTGGTGTCATTTCACATCATTTCGGGGCTGTTTTCCCCCTCATTTAGCTGCTGAAATTTCATTTGCATGTTTGCATATCATTTTCTGTGTCATTTCATGCCTTAGGTCCATTGCCTCGGTTTGCGTGCCCGTGTGCACGCACTTCGAGGCACTTCATTTTTTTATCCGATGGCCTCTTATGTGAGTGTGGCTGAGGCCCACTTATGTTAGTGTAAGTCCATGTTGCATTGTATATGCCATTTTAGTCTCATTGCATTGCGTATGCCATGTCTTCGGTTCGCGTGCATACGTGCACGCATTCCGAGCGTCCCATTTTCATCTTGTGGCCACTGATTTTGGCATGCTTGCGAGCTATCCATGATTAGTTTAAGTCCATCATTGCATTGCATGTTCATATGTCATGTTTCATGCCTTGCCATGCTTTGATAGAGTGGCATTCGTGCCTTAGGATCGGTCCCCGGTTTGCGTGCATATGTGCACGCGTTTCGGGAATCTCATTTTCCTCTAATGGCCTCCTTGTATTGGTGTAAGCCCATCTTGCATTGTGTATGCCATGTTCAATGCGTTGTGCATGTTATGTTGTTAGCATCGTGTATGCCACGTAGTTGCATCGTATGTTTGCATACTTAGCCGCCATGCCTAGGTTGCATTTCATTGAGCATGCATCCCTTGCCTCTTGACTAATCATGATAGGGGTTGGGGCCCTTTGATTTGTTTTGTGCATTGCATTCCATTTGATATCAAAGTTGCTAACTTGGCTTTTGGGCCATCATGCATTGAAATGTGTGATTGATGGCCCGGGGGTCGAGGGCCATACTCCCTTGAGTCCATTACATGATAGGGAGTGTGTCCATGCATACATTTGCCTAGAAATTCTATGCCTTGCACTGCTGGTCTGCTGTTGCTGTCAAAACTGTCTTCTGCAGGAATTTTGTGCCGACCGGCAGTATAGAGTGCCGACCGGCAATGTATTTAGTGCCGATAGCTTCATTTCCAGCCGGTGGACTTTATACACGGCCGGTGGACATTCTATCCAGCCGATGATGATCCTTAGGATGTAGGGAGCCTATTCTGGGACTTTTACAGTCTTACAGAGAAGCAGAACAGTAAAAGCAGAGCCAACAGTGATACGGTGCGGGTTTCCGGGCAAGTCGGATCGAGCATGCATTGTTCGCGGATCCCGAGGCAGGGCTGCGGCCCCCACTTTTTTGCTCTGCACTTATTCTTTAAGTAATTAGAATTTTGTAATAATTTATTTTGTATTCAGACTGTATTATTTTGGACTGTATATTCTTTTGGTCCCTCCGTGTGAGGGCGTATTTGTAATAAGTGTGGGTGAGTGGTGTGTATGTCTTCCAACCCCCACTTCTTTCTCCCTTTTATTTACCTGCTTATGATGGTAGATTAGGGCATATTTATTTTTAGCATACCTTATGCAATGCATGCGTGCATCCATGCATTTGTTTACATGCACCGGGCTCGGTACATCATACAAACTGCATTGTATTTCAATTCCAAATTGAATACGTGTTATTTGTAGCATTTCACATGCCATGTTCAGGATAGCCGAGCCTACCTAGATTGCATCTCTGTATTCGTTGCATTAGACATTTCAGTATGCTTAGGTCCATGCATGGATTTCTAATGAGCTTCTGTTTTGGCTTGGAGTACTAGGTGAGCTTTTATGCTTTAGCATATCGCATGCGTGTGAATGTTGCTATAATAGCATGATTACCATGAGGCTAGCTGCTTATGTGATATAACTGCTTGAATGCCTGTGGATGGAGGTTGAATTACCTAAGTTGGAATAATGCATTAAAACTGTGAATTTTAAGCCCACTAGATAGTGGCAAAATCATCTTTTCTAAAGCCCACTTGAGGGTGGCAAAACCTGCATTTTAGCCTACTTGCGAGTAGTAAACCATTTTCAAAACAAACATGTAGTGTTTTGTTCCAACTTAGGCGATTTGGTCTATACTTGTTTGCTGTGCGCATAACATAGTAATTCTAGGCTAATAACCGGTATAAGAATGCATAACGTTTTCAAAATCGGATATCATGGTTAGTAGAGGCCGGTCTTCGGACCGGGTGAAAGGGGGTGCTCATAGCTGACCTTCCCCGATCGTACCTAAGCTCCCGAGCCAAGATACTTTGGTTATGACGGACACATGGCCTTCGGCACCGAGTCAGGGTTTCCTAAATTTCCCATTTTAAAACATTTAGGTGGCGACTCTGTATCTGGCAAAGCAGTCCATGTTTGGCACTTCTTTTCAAAAATCTGTTTTTCTCAAAACGATTTGCCAGAGTTGGACTCTTTGGTTCAAGATTAAGAACCGTGACATTTTGAGTCCTTCGAACTGTAGTGACCCAATATCGAACCAGAACGGGGGGGGGGGACTCGCACTCCTCCTCCCCGGGATGCGTTCGGGGACGTCTACACCATGCAGCTAAGTGCTTACATGATAAACTGTTTGAATGCCTGTAGGTGGAGGTTGGATTGCCTGAGTTGGAACAACTCGTTGAAATCCGAATTTTAGCCTACTTGCGAGTAGCAAAATATAACACGTTTTTCGAGACAAAACGGATATGCAATGTTTATTTCCAAGTTAGGCAATCTAGTCTATACTTTTGTGTTGTGCGCATCACATAGTAATTCTAGGCTAATAACCGGAATAAGAACGCATAAAGTTTTCAAAAACGGATATCACGGTTAGTAGAGGCCGGTCTTCGGACCGGGCGAAAGGGGGTGCTCATAGCTGACCTTCCCCAATCGTACCCAAGCTCCCGAGCCAAGACCACTTTGGTGATGACGGACATGTGGCCTTCGGCACTGAGTCAGGGTTTCCTAAATTTCCCAATTAAAAAATATTTAGGTGGCGACTCTGTAATCTGGCAAAGCAGTCCATGTTTGGCACTACTTTTTCAAAAAAAATCTGTTTTCTCAAACGATTTGCCGGATTTGGACTCTTTGGTTCAGATTTAGAACCGACACAAAAGGGAGTCCGAACTGTAGAGAAAAGCCCCCACGGGCGCGTCTATACTAGGAAATCTGAATGAAACAGCTGCGGCTATCATGTTTCCATGCTTATTGCTACTTTGAGCTAGTTGTGCCAGAGGATTTGAATGAAACGGCGGAACATCTCACTTACTCTTCTGTGCACTAAACTCATTGTATTGACTTAAGTTTTTCAAAACTGTTTTTGAACATTGTGGTGGTGAAAACAAAGAGGAAGGAATTCCTCGGGTTTTACAAAACTTTGATCAATTTTGAGAGAAAGTGAGTCATGCTAAGCCTTTAATGAATGAAATCATGCTTGTTAGTGTGAGTACTGAGAAGGATCCTGACTTGATCCAGATTGGTTCTACACTATCTTCAGCGCGAGCGATTTGTCGCTTTCGAAAAAACTTTCAAAAATAAAATGTTTTGCACAGTCTTGTGAAGACCTATGTGGAATCGCTCTTGAGATTGTGCAGCCTAGGATCGCTCTCAGCCTTGAGATTCAATCCATTTGTTTGCAAACCTTGAACCCATTTAGAACGTTCAATGATCAATCATCAAGAGAGGCCTGTGTGGCCAGATTTGAAGCAGCCCTCGAACAAGAGGCACCGAAGTCAGATCAAGAAGATCAGATCTCGTCGGAAGAAGCTTGTGAAGCTAGAACAGAAGCACCCCTTTAACCAGGGGCAAAATGTCTAATGTACCCGAAGAGCCGAAGATGATTCCTTTTGTAAATCAATAACAACAGTCACTTTTCTGGATATGGATGGCTTCAAAACCCTAAAACCATTTGGCATGGACTTGTTATACTTTTACCCTTTGAGAGGCTCGCTGGGCCGAAAACCCGGAAGGGTGACCTAGGCAAAAGTTAGAGCAAGAAAAATATATACAGAAAAAAAGAATACAAAAAAGAATGATGAAAATGCAAAAAGAAAAGATGAAAAACAAAAAAAAAGAAGCTCGCAAGGTCGAAAACCCGCAACGGGCGCCTTGGCAAAAGTTAGAGCCTAAAAAGTGAAGGTTAAAATACCCGAGTGTACCTTAACCGGAACTACATAAGGCTTGATTCCCATGTTTGGGATACGTAGGCAACTTCACCCTGAAGTCCAGCCCCAAACGCTTTCATAGCGACTCTGTCTATATAATGGTTTTGATCATCCTTGCCTTTTCTGAATCCGATAGTTCGGTTGTGACACCGGAACTATGTAAGGCTTGATTCCCATGTTTGGGATACGTAGGCAGTTTCATCCTGAAGTCCAGCCACCAACGCTCTCAAAGTGACTGTGTCCATATATTGGTTCTGACCATCTTCGTCGTCTCCATGCCCAAGAGTTCGGTCGTGATCATCACTAATGAAGACTATTTACAAAATGCTGTAGCGTCATCCAGACAACGGGCAACTTTCCATTACCATGAGTCGCCATTCAAACCAGGGGCAACTTTCCGTTGCCGCGCAGCTCTTTCAAGCAAGGGGCAATTTTCCATTGCCTCCGATCCGAGGATGTGCATCTCAAGAATGAGTTCCGTGCTTGTTGAGCATTGACCATTTGCAAAAATAGTTTTTGAGCATTTTTACTGAGGTTGACTATTTTCTCGAAAATTATTCCACCTTTTCCAAAACTGGACCATTTTCTTGGACCCAAAAAAAGAGGAAAATTTTCAGTGCTCATAGCCTAACTCGCATGATTTTCAAATAAAAAATCGAACAAGTATGTTAATCTAACTCTCATATTGGTCAAAACTATTTTAGTAGAAAACCAAAACAAAAAATGGTCAAAATGATGAACTAGGGGCACGGTTGAGTCAGGCTCCCTGTCTTTCCCCCGATTGTCAATACTTGCCAGAAGGGCACTCTATTCGCCAGAAGGGCACTCTATTCGCCAGAAGAAGACACAACTGAAGCTGACAGTAAAGGGCTGAAAGCTCTCAACAACCTCCAAGCAATGAGGTATCGAGCCAAGTGCGAAGCACAAATTGGAATGGATCAAGATACTCCATCCGGAACATCGACTAGACGTCCCGGGAGGAAATAGCCGCAAGCTAATAGTGTAGGGCGCGAACCCACAACTTTCTATTCATCCACTAACCACCCAGGGGAGGGATATAAAATGAGAGATTAAAGAATAGAGAGGTGTAAGCCAAGAAAAAAGCGAGCAAAAGGGTTTGGTGAGGAAAAACCGAGCCTGAGGGCTGAATGATGTGAGAATCACAAATTAGAAAGGGTAGGAAATAATGCCCGGGGGAATTGGCTCCTCGTGATTTAAGGTTCCTCATTTTTGGTAACCACGTCTGTTTGTCGTGTCTTTTGTTTTGTTTACCTCAACTTTTGTTTTGAGTCTTTTCCGAGCATGTCTCGTTGTGATTAGGTCGTGTACTTTCTGTTTGAGTCTTTTTTACTGTGTTCAGTTGTAGGCTCAATACCCCGGTTTGAAAAACCATTTTTCAATTTCAAAATTTTTAATCATGCTGCGCTCAGAGTGCTGTGCCATTCTCCACATTTATGCGAAGCAAAAGAAGAAAGGGAAAATTTGGGGCATCTAAGTGTGCTTCAACTTCAGCCGATTCTACCTTTGTATTCCGTCTTGTCAGATTGGACTGTTTGTTCAGGGTTTGCCGTGTGCAGAATAAACAGAATGGCCTGTATGCAGTTTAATTCCCAGCAGAGTATGGGCCGAGTGTTCAGACTAAGCAGTGGGTTGTATGAGTTGTTTTGCCGTTGGCCGGCTCGTTACCTGGTTATTGCAATACAAATGTTTGCCTTTCAGACAGGAGATCAATTCCTTTTACATTGTTATGTAATGTGATGTAATGCAATGCGAAGCATGAAAATGTACCAGAATGTAACACTTTTTCAGATAAACAGCTTTGTTTCATTTCATCATCGTTTTCAAGTACAAAGTTTTGGAGAAAACAAAACCTGCCTGCGGCAGTACAAGGTACTCTAGCTACCAGCAAAAACAAAAAAAAGAAAAGCAAAACAAGAAGAAGAAAAACAGCAAAAATCTGGATCAATGTCAAGCGGCCTCGGGTCTAGGGGTTTGTCCTCGTCCTCGTCCTCGTCCTGGACGAAGGTCCAAGAGCATCATCATCAGTGCCGTCATCGGAGTCTGAGTCAGTGCCATTTCTGGTCTCCTCCTCAGATGACTTCGCCTCTACCTCCTCCTCCGCTTCGGACTCATCGTCATCAGGGACTGGTGAGATACTCCCAATATGAGTGCTCCCCGCTTTGGTGCGGGGGTATACTCTGCCATCGCGAGTAGGAGCGGAAGGTCCAGCTGAAGCACCTCCTACAGTAGGAAGCTGGAAGGGAGGCTGAAAAGCATAAATGGCAAATGAATCAGTATCATTGCAGAATGCAGTGTATAGATACAGTGTGTGAATACTATGAGCAGTGCATCAGTTCAGAATGCAGTGTAGGAGTACAGTGTGTGAATACTGTGAGCAGTGTGACGGTGCAGAATACAGTGACTGAGTGCAGTACATGAATGCCGTGAGTGATGCTGTGAACAGTCTGTGTGCTACAGTGTATCAGATGCCGTGAGGGCCGTGTATCGAGTGTTGTGTTGACAATGCGATGCATCAGATTATGTGAAACAGTTTATGTATGGTTGGAGACCGTGGTCAGAAGAACATACCGGAATACTGTAAATGGCCAGGAGGTCGAGGCTCTGCTGAAGCATCCCCATCACCGAAGCAGTCAACTCCAGTGACTGGCGAGTGTACTCGGAGGAAGCCTGCAAAAATGTTAGAAGTCTTAGTATTCTGCGGGATATCAAATGAATTGAAATGAAATGACTGTGCAGAATGCAAAATGCAGTAGTACATACCAGAGGTAAGCCGTAGAACCCAACTAACTCATGATCAGCCGGAGGGGGAGCAATGGGGATCTGGTAAGTCGCCCCACCCCACCCTCTACACGTCATCGTCATGGGCAGTGCTGGCTAACTAGCCCCTCGTCCCCTCCGAGCTCCACTCCTGCCACGGACTCGAGCTGTCCTCGATGTCCTCGCCCCTACTCCCGCTGCAGCTACCGGCGCCGCAGGTCTCTCTCTCTCTCTCTCATCTCAACGGCCACTGCTCAAGGGCCGCATGATGTAGGTCCGGACGTACTCTGCGTAGTCGCCCTCGCCCCTGAAGCCCTCCGCATCCCAGCCGATCGTGTAATCGGCTATCTCCTCGGGAGTGAACCTCTCTGTCTCCCTCATGTGTGTAGGAGGCAGACTCGGGACTATCTGCTCCGATAAACCTAAGGTCTGGCGTAAGAAACGCTCACCCAGGTACCAAGCCCGATAGACTGGGCCCTCCAACAAGATTCTGAAGCGTGCAGTCTCCTCTGCACCGGCAAATCGATCCCGAATCACGGCTGGCAATGGAGCCCAAGGCTGCCAGGTGATCTGTAAATGACATGTAGTTTGTTATCTACTGTTATTGAAAATACAGTGTAAAGTGAAGTTGAAATAAACTCTAAAGTTGAACATACCTCCGCGGGGGTGATGGTGTCGAAGTAGTAGCGGAAGAAGATGAACGTCTCCCGTGGTCTCCGCACACACCTCATGTCGAAGCGTCGGGAGAATGGCACGCCGAGAGGGGTCTCCACGTCTGGCACTGGGGCGAGTCTCGGAAAGTAGGCGTAGAGCCACAACTGCAGAGCAAATATCAGTATGCTTATCAGATAAAGCAGAATACAGAATAAAGCAAAAATTGCAGAACCGTGTATTGTGCGGTGTATTGTGCAGAGTGTACAGTGTGTGCAGTGTACAGTCAGTGTAAAGCAGAGTATATGTGTGCTGTGTGTGCAGTCAATGTGAAGCAGACCGCAGTGTGTGCAAAGTGTACAGAGTACAGAAAATATAAAGCAGAAATGTAAAGGAGGAAGAAGATGTACCTCCCAAGCCCGCCAGTAACCTCCAAGCAACTGCCCGTTGCAACGGGAAGCTGAGCTCATGTATCCGTATAGAGTGGCTAGGGCAGCGCCACCCTAGTCGAAGCGCAGAATCCGCGTGACGTCCACTAGCGCACTCAGTAAGTAGAGAGGCACGGTGTTCGCCCGATCGGCGAAGATGGTCGTTCTCAGCAGAAACATCAGGAAGCCATGGGCGTGCTGCTCCACCTCCTCTTGAGCCATCGGTGCCTCCTCAGCCAAGCCTGGCTGAGTCCGGAAGCGGCTCTCAAACCATGAATATCTGACGAAGCTGGGACGTGCAAGAGGCGGTACCTCGCTGAGCAAGTAAATCTGAGTGGCCTCCCACTCATCTATATCGGTGTCGAAGGGGATCGGATCACCTCCTACCCCGATGCCGGTGAGCATCGAGAAATCATAGGGAGTCATCCTCATGTCTCCCGCAGCAGAGAAGTGGAAGGAGTCAGTGGTATCCCACCACCTCTCGACCAGAGCGGCGAAAAGAGGCCTGCTCGCGGTAAGCCGGGAGAGTCCTCTGCAGAAGGCGCCGAAGCCGGCCTGGTCTACGATGTGGCGGACCGCATCGGGCAACTCCATGTACCAATCTCTGGCGGCGACATTCCCATACC
The DNA here is from genome assembly GCA_022316695.1 of Camellia oleifera. Classification (NCBI taxonomy): domain Eukaryota; kingdom Viridiplantae; phylum Streptophyta; class Magnoliopsida; order Ericales; family Theaceae; genus Camellia; species Camellia oleifera. The sequence continues at coordinate 52,439,449 of CM039306.1, forward strand.
CTCGGAAGGCATGGGAATCTCCCTGTATTCAAAAGGAAAACAATTGCGAAGCAATATTCAATATACAGTTTTGAAGAACAGTCAAAATTGATGCAAATATGGCGTGTGTGCACGTTTTCAAGTTCAAACAAACATCGGGTGCCAGTGTGCTTGCAGTGAACTACGACATGTGACATGTCAGTGTGTTTGAGTGGTTCAGGGCAAATGCAATGTGTGCACGTGTTCAGATTCAAATAGGTATCCGGTACAAGTGTGTTCACAGTTAACTACAGTATACAGTATATCGGTGTATCCGGGCTAAGCAGTTAAAGAACATAATCAACTACGGCAGTTAAGTGTTCTACATTGCAGAAAATGAAACGGGGAAAAATATACCTCGGAAGCGCCGTATGATAAGTGTGACTCCGGCTCGTGCAGGAGAAGCTCTGGGGCCACCATCCTATCGAAACTCCGGAACTGGCGAAGTCCATCGGGGGGCAGTATGTGAATCGCCGGCCGGTAGGTTGCCAGGTTGAACGGGCGGATGCTCAAGGGCAAGAGCTCGGCCTCAGGATCCATCTCATGCTCCGGAGGAGTCCCGCCTTGTGGAAGATCGTCTGCCATCTCCGAGAGAGTGTGAAAATGGTCGGAAATGTGGAAATCGGGCTAGAATATGGAAAGTCAACGAAAAGTCAACCCCGAGAGGGTGGAAAATGGCCGGAAAAGCCGGAATATGGAAAAGGCGCAGAAACCAAGAGAAACTCGAGGGAAAAAAACCCTAAAAGGTGGAAATCGCAAAAGAAACGTCGAAACGAAGAAATGTTCGGTTCAAAACGTTCGAAACGCGAAGGTATTTGCGAATCGAACGACGAAACGGGCACGAAAACACAAGAAAACAGAGAAAAGAAGGGAGGAAAACACTCTAGAGAGAGAGGGAGAAATTTCAGCCAAGAACAAGAAAAATAGGGCTAGAGGCCCTATTTTATAAGACCCAAGGCCAAAAGACCAAACTGCCCCGAATCAGGCATGTTTGGCTGGTCGGCCAAATATTTGGCCGGTGGAATGTTTTCGTGGCCGGTAGGAAGCCGGTGACCTCCTATGATGGCCGGTGATCCTCCTACAACCTTGTTTGGGTCCTATATGTGGTTTGGGGCCTCCATTTCTCAACACAGTGCAAGACAGTGCATTTCCGAAGTTCAATCGGACTCAGTTTTGACCTCGGACCGTGTTTTCTGTGCGAGGCACTCGAGTACGTGTGTGGCGTATTCTTTTTGTATCCTTTTGTCTCCTGAGAGATTCAAAAGTTGCCCTGCATGCATAAGTTACAACGTTTTGTCGTGAAACGCGCGTTGGTGATACGCCATCTCACTCGCCTCGTTACGCACACTTCTCGCATTGTCATGCGCATGCCATACTTGCGTTAGTATGCACGTTCTTTATGTCACATCGTCATATACACTCCACATGCATCGTCATGCATTTTAAGCAACGTGCATTGTGACGCGCATTTGAGTTTAGTTTGCATTGTCATGCATTTCAAAAGCCGCGCGGTGTCGCGCATTCCAATAGTTTGCATTGTCATGCATCTCAAAAGCCGCGCGTTGTCGCGCATTTCAAAATCATGCATCATCATGCATTTGGATTTCAAAAAAAAGAAGGAAAGAAAACAACAAAAACAACATATATCATTTGCATTTAAAAAAAAAAAAAACAAAAAAAAAATCAAAAAATGCATTATCATGCATTTTCCTTTCATGCATTGTCGTGCATTCAAAAAACAAACATGCATATGTCATGCATTATTGTAAATAGTGCATATGTCAGTGCATATTGTATATATTACATTGTAGATTGCATGCATTCATTGCATCACATCCATTTATGGCTTGCACCTTTCCATGTTGAGCTTGGTCTGATATGTGCCCATACTTGTCACGTTAAAACACAGTTCTGCATGTGTACGCGCCTATTCCACGCTGGTATGTTGGTTTGAGGGTTGTGGCACCTTTCCTGTGTTAGACGCGGTTCGTTTGTGTACATGCCTTTCCTAGGCAAGATTTGGTTTGGCTCGTGTGCCTTATCCATTGTATCCTGTCCATTCCAGTGCATATTATATATATTGCATTGTAGCTTGCATGCATTCACTGCATCACCTCCATTATGGCTTGCGCCTCTCCATGTTGAGCTTGGTCTGGTATGTGCCCATATCTTTCACGTCAAAACACAGTTCTGCATGTGTACGCGCCTATTCCACGCTGGTATGTTGGTTTGAGGGTTGCGGCACCTTTTCTGTGTTAGACGCGGTTTGTATGTGTCCATGCCTTTCCTAGGCAAAATTTGGTTTGGCTGCATGCCATATCCACTGTATATATTACATTGTAGTGTAATTTTTGCATCCAACGTTAGGATCATGTTCTTTCGTTAGCGGGTCGTTTCCCCACTTATGTCATTCCACCCAATTACTCGTTCTTGTGTCTGTCTACATCACCCATAGTTCTGCATGTGTACACACCTATTCCACGCTGGTATGTTGGTTTGAGGGTTGTGGCACCTTTTCTATGGTAGACGGACTTTGCATCTCCATCATCCTTTTGACATTTGTGTGGTTTTGAACTGTTCATGATTGGATCATGCTTCAATTGCATTGCATATCGTTTGCATTGTTTATACATAGTTTTGTATTGTTTTGCATATTATTTGCATTGTTTTTACATTTGTTTTGTAATTTTGCATTACATTAGATTCAATTGCATATCGTCGCACTGTTTGTGCACCCCTTGGTCTAAGGAGACCTTAAATCCTACATTCGCATTGTCGTGCAACTTTCGATTGCATTGTCATGCATGTTGCTAACAATATTGTACCTGTTAAGTTGTCTTTCTTTTTCAGGCACGATATTGTATGTACGGTTCATTTGAAGCTGGTGCGAGCGGACGAACCGCACAGGTATTTTATCCACCGCTTGAGACGTATCGAGAATTGCATAATTCTCTTACATCCTTTCTGCATTGTAGTGTAGTTGGATTTGTGTTTGCTAGCTTAAAACTATTGCATTGTTGTGCTTCGTTACAGCTTTCTTTGCATGATCATGAGTTATGCTCGGCTTCTTGCAGTGTCAGTTGCATTTTGCCCCTGCCTTCGGGCGCATATCTTGCTTGTCTTGCATGCTTTGTCTAAGTCTTCGGCCTTGTCAAAAATGGGTCATCTCTGGGCTTTGACATTCATTCCCGTCATTGTTACGACTTTCGAGTTCTGTCAAAGAGGGGTAACTGTAGACACACCATTTTTGACCGTCCTCAAGACTTGGACGTCACCGTTGGAACACTTGGTGATCATCCATGTTTGTGTTCGTCTTGAGTTCCCGGAGGTCTCGGCCATGCGCCTTGCCTCAGGATCTCCCGACTCGACTGCTTTGTGTTTGGTGTTGCACCAAACATTTGTGTTTTGTACATTCCCCAGATCCTATACATCGAAGAACTGTAGGTTACTGATGTCCTCCTTAAGCTTAGCTAAGTCATCTAGTCCCTGGCTTGGCCCATCCTCCCGGACTACATTAACCTCCATCCCTATCAGCAATTCCACCCCTGGTTTGGCTTTGCTAGTTGGCACAATGTAACGGCAGGGGTTGTACTCCTCTTTAATTAAGCTCACGGAGCCCTTAGGCATGCCTTCTTCTTCCATAGCCACCACCACGAGTTCGGGTTGGGATGTGGACGCGCTCATCATGCACACGTCTGTGCTTTCTGGGATGAACAGCGCCAGCTTAGGTAGGTGAGACGGAGTGATGTATATACTGGGGTCATATGGGATAGCCAGTGTTTGGATAAGGTTTATTTGTCGGGTTGGAGGGGGTTGGTTATGTGGTGGGAGAGGATTTGTAGTGACGTTAGGCTTTTGGGGAGGCGCTATCACTTTGTTGTGAATGAGATCCTGAATCTCATGACGGAGTCTAAAGCATAGGTCGGTATCATGACCATGCTGCTGATGGAAGGTGCAATACTTGGTTGGGTTGTGTGTAGGAGGGAGGGGATTAGGCAATGGGTGCGGCTTTAGGGCCTTCAGATGCCCCTTTCTGATCAGGACCCCTAAGGCTTTGGATAGAGACATGTAGAGTGGATTGAAAACCCTCTGGCCTCGGGGTTGGTGTTTTTCAAGTTGTGAGGTGGTTTTAGATATACTGGCAAAGGAGGTGGCTATTTTTGGTGTGGTGGTGACCATACCAACATCAGAAGTCCTTGCAGCTGAGTTACTACTCGTAGCCGCATTTGAATTGCATGTAAAAGCCCTCTTGGGCAGCTCCTTTTCATGGTCTATCAGATCCTATTTCATCGCATCCTCTATCTGCAACCCTATTTCATGGAGGTCGGCAAATGTAGGTAGAGTTAAAACTATCATCTTTTGCAACAGCTTCGGTTGCAGATTACAGACGACCATTCTTATCTGGTCCTTTTCAGCTGGCTGAGTGGTCATCATGGAAGCCTTGGCCCTCTACTGAGTGACAAAATCGGAGAAGCCCTCCTTCGGCTCTTGACGAGTTGCCTCGAGATCACGAGTTGTGACCTCGATTTGAGTGTTATAGGAATACTGGGTGACAAAGGCCTCAGCCATCTCTTCCCAGCTCCTCTTCATAGAATCTTCCAACTTAGCATACCAAATAGCCGTGATACCCGAGAAGGTCCAGTTGAAGAGGGATAACTTCTGCAGTCTAGTCAGGCCCATTGGCCGCAAAATATCTGAAAATATCCGCAAGTGGACCATGGGATCACCCAAACCGTCAAAGTGGTCTATGTGTGGCATTTGAAATCTATCCGGCAATGTCACCACTGAATCTGTATAGCCATCCTCTATATCTGGGATCGAATTAACACCTTGAGCTCGTTTGAAAAGCTTTTTAAGCTTGCTCACTTTCAGACCGGTAGGGTCGACCTCAAACTCAAATGGTGCCTCCGTTGGGTAGATTGGTGCTTTAGAAGTCTGGGGTGGAACTGGCTCTACCAGAATGTCCGCAATCTCCTGGACATTAGTTGTATCCCCTGGTATTGGACCTTGACTGGGGGTGGATGTGAAGCAGAAGCTGCTGCTTGTTGTGGTTGTTGTTGCTATTGAAGTCTAGCAATCAGTTTAGCCTGTGGGGCTGCAATCTCTGTTTGGTGAGCAGTAACTTCTACTTGGCGAGCAGCGTCCAGCTGCATGGCCTCAATAGTTTGTTGAATTTGGCGCATCATATCCTCCATATTGTTTATGGGGTGCTGATCTATCAAGACCGGTGCATATTATCTTTTTGAGGTGGAAGTAGAAAACTGGGCCCAACTGAGCATAGGTGAAGTAGTCAGTAACTACTGAATTGGCGATTGCTGAACCGGTGAGCTATGCCTAACTCTCCTCCGTCTGGTAACCGGGGGTAGTGAAGCAAACACTGGTTGTCCTCTAATAAGATCCTCAAATCGGTAAATCCTCCTTACTTTGGTCCAGAGTGCTCGGAGGGTAACTACTTCGTCGGAAGTAATTATGAAATAGTACCTTGCAAAAAGAAAAATAAAGCAAAAGAAACAAAAATCAGAAAACGCACAGCACCTCGGCTTAGATAGAAACAACACACAGTTTGAAATCATAAGCTGGACAATCTACACTCAAACACGGATTTTTGCCCTAAATTTTCTGCCTCAAAACTGATACCCTCAAACTGATACCCAGACCTGCATCTGATACATACATTCCTACAGAGTTACACTCTAAATGCACATATCAAGCAAGAGCCAAAACACCCCTATGATGGGGTAGGGTTACCCTATCCTAATCTCGTTAGGAACTAGGGATTCACTATGCAAACAAGCGGTTTCAAACAATCCTGTATTCGGGTGAGCAACCTGTCCTAGTTTGGAATAGTCTCTAAGGCTTCCGATATGCAACTAGGTCGATTGGTCAAAATGGGTACCTCAGCAAGACTACCTAAGGCGCCCCCCTTTCGGAGAGCTCGAATTGGTCCTATAGTTCAGACTCTTGTCATGGTTCTAAATCTAGTCTCACAAGGTGCAATGTGAGACTGACAAACACCAAAGAGTCAAAATCCGGTAAATCGTTTTGAAAAATTGATTTTGAATAAAAAATGCCAAAAATGGATTACTTTGCCAGATTACAGAGTCGCCACCTAAATATTTTGTTTTTGGGAAATTTAGGAAACCTTGACGCGTGCCAAAGGCCACGTGTCCGTCATCACCAAAGTTGCCTCAGCTCGGGAACTTTGGTACGAGAGGAGAAGGTCTTGAAATGAGCACCCTGTAGACACCCCATTTTTGACCGTCCTCAAGACTTGGACGTCACCATTAGAACACTCGGTGATCATCCATGTTTGTGTTCGTCTTGAGTTCCCGGAGGTCTCAGCCACGCGCCTTGGCTCAGGATCTCCCGACTCGACTGTTTTGTGTTTGGTTTTGCACCAAACATTTGTGTTTTGCCTTTTAAGGGCAGGGAATGGCTTGTTGGCCATCCCCACACATCACCGGCCACTGGTTTGTTGCCACCGGCCAAATGTTTGGCCGGCCGGCACTCTTTGTGGCCGGCCGACCATATATTTTGGTCAAATTGCATTTTTGGCCGGCCGACCACTGTGCATCTGCTTTTGCAGATATTTTATGCCAGCTGTGCTAGCTGGCATACACCTTTGCTCCTCTCCATACACGTGTATGGAGGGATTTCCCTCTTGACTAGCTTACTTGAGAAGCTTTGCAAGAGGGAGCTCTATAAGAGGGAGCCTCTTCTCCCTCCATTGGGGTTAAACAAAAAAAAAAAGACAGAGGGAGCTCTGAATTAGGGTTTACATAGTTGTTGCTATTCTATCTCTATTTCTCCTTCTCTTTTGCTCTAAGTGTGTTTGTGTCTCACTATTGCACACAAACACCTAGTGTTACACCTTCTCTTGGCTACTGAGGTGCTGAGGAGCTATTCTTGGTGCTCTTGAGTGGATTCAAGCTTGAAGAACCAGCTGGAGTGCTGTTCTTGAAGAGGGTCATCAAGGGTAAGAACTTCACCCTTTATTCCCCATTTTTGCATAGCTTTTTGACCTACCTTGCAACTATTTTTAGACTTTGTATATAACTAATAAAAGTCTTGTTTTTTAGTGCTTTAAATAGTTGTTCAAGAGTGTTTTGTTATTTGGGGTTGTTTGACCCCTCATAGGCCTTGTTTGGCCCTATTTTTGTGCTATTTTGGTGAGCTTCGGGACCACCTTGTTTGGGCCTCCTCACCACTGAAATCTTGAGGGATTTCAGTGGTGAGGATGGTGCCTTAAGGTCCTAAGAAGGAGAGGGCGACCCCCCTCTCCTTGTTGTCCTTGAAAAGGGCCATTTTTGGTCTCATGTATGAGCATCTTGTCTAAGTGTATGATGGACATGCCTTAGCTGTTTTTTGTGCTTATTATGTCATAATATAGCTCTGTTTTTACTTAGTTTAGACACACCATGCATGCTTAGCATACTTGTCTTGTAATGCCAAGAAATTGCCTTAACATGTACCTAGCATTTAGACCACTATGCTTGCTTGCTTTGGCTTAGCTTTGTGAAGCTTTTGTGCATGTTTTGATATGCTTAAGGTCTATTTTTGGTCATTTGGGTCATCCATGATTTGTTTTGTATAGCTACCTTGTAATCCCCCTTATGAGCCTTGAGTGTTGAACCCTCTAGCATGCTTTAATTGCACTATTTCAGTGGTTTAGAACCATTGGCCATGTCATTTCAGGCCTCATGGTATGCTTGTATGCTTGCATTTGGCGCCCCTTTCATGCTTTAAGAGGTGGGTGTTTCATGCTCCATGTTTGTGCCATTGTGTATGCCTCTAGGATTAGATCATTTAGATGCCATCTAAGTGGTTTTTGGGGCTTACTTTTGCATGATTTGGGACTGTTTTGATCCACTTTGGTCATTTGCTTCATGTGTCACATGATCATAGTTTAAGTCCTCGGGCTCGGTTGCATGCATTATTTGCATCGGTAGGTTGATTTGGCATCATTTTCTACATGATTTTCAGAGCTTACAATGAATGCCTTTAGTCCCATGTTGAGTCTCTTTTAAGTGTGCTTAAAAGTTGCTTCTATATGCCTAAGTGTTAGACTATGTGTACATGCATGTTTGTATGTCATTTTGCCTTCATTTCCATAGCACTTGGCCACTGTTTTAGGCTTGTTTGAGGGCTGCCTAAGTTAGTCTAAGTCCATTCTCGCATGTTGTGGCATGCTCACCTTGTGTGCTGTTGCATACTTGGCCTATCGCATGTGTTGCATGCTTAAATCTTAGTGCATTTGGCATGCATTCTTCTCCTTGCTTTGGTTGCTTAATATGCCACATGTCTTGCACACTTGCATGTTGGCATTGCATCCCACATGCTTGCATGTTTGCATGTTTGCCCCATGATCATACTTGCATGCTTGTCCTCATAGCATGTTAGCTAACATGCCTAGGTTGCACATCATTGCATGCATCTTTCACCTCTTGATCAAGCCATGATAGAGGTTGAAGGCTCCCTTGTATGTTTATGTGCATTGCATTTCATTTAAAATCAAAATGCACAACTTGGTCCCTCGAGCCATCACGCATTGAGATGCGCGATTGGTGGCCCGAGAATCAAGGAACATACCTCTTTGAGTCATGAACATGATAATAGGTGTGTTTGGTGCAAACATTGCTTGAAATACATTGCCATGCCATGTTTTGCTCTCTGCTGCTGTCAAAACAGGTTTCTGCAGGAAGCTTTGGCCGATCGACTACACAGAGTGTCGATCGACCAAAAGTCTGGGGCCGATAGCTCAACCAATGGTCGATGACCATCCTTCCATGGCTGGTGACCATTTGTCTTGGCCAGTTGTGTTCCATAATGTCCAAACAGTGCACCTTGAGAGTTTTGCAATTTTCAGAGAAGCAGAGCAGGGCAAACAGAGGCAGCTTGTGCATGGTAGCGAATTTCCGAGCGGAGCCAAGCATGCATTGCATTGGGCCCTCTTCCCGAGGCTGTTTACTGTTTTATTAGATTAGTTAATCTGCTTAACTAGTTTAATTGGTCTGTAATATTTAATTAGCTTGTAGGCTAGTTAAATCTGTATTATTCTTTCGGTCCCTCCGAGCGAGGGCTAATTTGTAATAAGTATGGGTGCGTGTGTGCATGTCTTCCAACCTCCACTTCTTTCTCCATTTTACTTGCTTTTGGTGGTTAGTATTAGGACATGTTTAATTTAGCATCCTTATGCTATGCATGCGTGCATCATTCATTAGTATTGTATGCACCGGGCTCGGCGCATCATGCTAACAGCATAGCATTCCAAATCTAACTTGAATACGTGCTACTTGTTGCATCCCACATGCCATCCTAGGATTAGCCGAGCCTATTCTAGTGACATTCTGTATGCGTTGCATTAGCCACTTAACATGGACTTGGATCATGCATGATTGCTAACATGTTTATTGTTTTGGCTTGAAATACACTGTAAGTGTTTTCTGTTTTAGCATCTCGCATGAGTGTGAATGTTAACATGACAGCATGATTACCATGTGGCTAGATGCTTATTTGATTAACTGCCTGAATGCCTGTGGGTGAAGGTTGGATTGTTTGAGTTGGGACAACTCATTGAAATTCATGTTTTAGCCTACTTATGAGTAGCAAATTTCAAATTTTCTTTCAAAAGAACGGATATGCAATGCTTTGTTCCAAATTAGGCGATCTAGTCTATACTTTTGTGTTGTGCGCATCACATAATAATTCTAGCTAATTAATCGGAATAAGAATGCATATGTTTTCAAAAACAAGATATCATGGTTAGTAGAGGCCGATCTTCGGATCGGGCGAGAGGGGGTGCTCATAGCTGACATTTCCCAATCGTACCAAAGTTCCCGAGCCGGGGCAACTTTGGTGATGACGGACACGTGGCCTTTGGCAAACGAGTCAGGGTTTCCTAAATTCTCCCATAAAGAAAATATTTAGGTGGCGACTCTATACCTGGCAAAGTAGTCCATGTTTGACACTTCTTTACAAAAAATCTGTTTTCAAAAATGATTTGCCGGATTTGGACTCTTTGGTTCAGATTACGAACCGTGACAAATCGAGTCCGCACTGTAGCACCGAAGCCCTCACGCGGGGCGCGTCTACACACCCCCGCTATCCCGATCAAAGATCGGCCTCTACTAACCATGATATATTGTTTTATAAACCTCACGTGTTCTTATTCCGGTTATTAGCTAACTTTACTATGTGACGCACACAAGCAAGTATAGACTAAGATCGCAAGAATTGGAACAAAACAACTCATGTTTGTTTTCGAAAATGGCTTGAAGGTGCCACCCTTAAGTGGGCTAAAACACGGATTTGCCACCTCAAGTAGGCTTAAAACATGATTTTGCCACTTCGCAAAGTGGGCTTAAAACATACATTCGTCGAATTGTTCCAATTCAAACAATAAAGCCTTCATCCACAGGCACTCATGCAGTTAATCATTTAAGCAAATAGCCTCATGGCAAGCATGCTATCATGACAACACTCACACTCATGCAAGTATGCTAAAGCATAAAGACTCACCGAGTACTCTAAGCCAAAACAAAAACTAGTTAGAAAGAATGCATGATCTTAACTATATAAGATGCCTAATGCAACACATGAAATAATGCAATTAATAAGCTCGGCTACTAATATGGCATATGATACAATTTGATAACATGCTTTGAAACACGTATTCAAAGAAGGTATTGAATTGACAATGCAGTTTGAATGATGCGCCAAGCCTCGGTTCATGCAAGACAAATGAATAGATGCAAATATGCAAGCATAAGGTATGCTAATCGAAACATATCCCTAATCTGACCATCGAAAGCGGATAAATAAAAGGGAGAAAGACGTGGAATTAGAAGACATACACACACACACACACACACACTTATTACAACATTGTGCCCTCGCGAAGGAGGGTCCGAATGAATACGCTAAGCTACACTAAGCTAAGCTAATTATTACAAAATGAAACTAATTAACTATTCTAGCTAATTAATTATTACAAACCCAAAATTGAATAACTAGCTATACTAAGCTAATTAAAGCAATTAAAATAATTAACTGTTTAAGCTAATTAAATAATTACAAAGCTTAACACTTGTATGAATAAAGCGAATAAATGGCCTCGGGACAAGGGATGCATGCATGCTCGGTTGCTTCACCCGAAAATGCCATTGCCTTGCCATCGGATGCCTCTGTTTGCACTCGTTTTGATCGCCGAAAATTGTACCAACTTCCAGATTGCCTCTGCTCCAACATAAGAACACATTTGTGCAAAAATTCACTGGTGGCCGGTCGGCTACAAAAAGTGGCTGTCGGCCACCTCAAGTGGCCGGTCGGCTACTTCAAGTGGCCGGTCGGCCACCCCATTTTCTAGACTTCTACTTTTGCTGCAACAGAGAGCAAACAGAGGCAAAGCAATGCATTTTCAAGAAATGTGTGTACTGCTACCCTCCTTATCATTTCTCAAGCTCAAAGGAGTGTAGCTCTTGGCTCTCAAGTCACCAACCAAGCATTTTCAATGCATGATGGCTAGAGAACCAAGCTTGTACAAGGTTAATGAATACACAAACAAGACCCAAAATAGCCACCACCCTATCATGCATGATCAAGGGTGATGGTGACTAAGAAAAGTGGCACGTTTCATCACTTTGAGTATGAAACGTCCCATTGTAGACACCCCATTTTTGACTGTCCTCAAGACTCAGACATCATCATTTGAACACTCGATGATCATCCATGCTCGTGTTCGTTTTGAGTTTCTGAAGGTCTTGGCTGTGCGCCTTGCCTTGGAGCCTCTCAACTTGTCTATTTTGTGCTTGGTTGTGGACTAAGAGCTTGTGGTTTTGTTTCTGAGGGAAGGAGGTGGCCTTTTGGCTAGCCCTCTAACCCATCGGCCAGGCCCCCTGCCCATCGGCCATTCATTCTTTCCATCGGCCATCAGTGGTGGCCGGTCGGCACCTTTGATGGACAGTCGGCACCTTTATTGGTCGGTCGGCCATGTTTGTTGGCCGAGGCCTTTTTATTTTCTTTTGTAGATATTTTGTTGCCAGTTGTGCCAGCTGGTCAGCACAGAACTCATCCTCTATACATGTGTATGGAGGGATTGTAACAAGCCTCAAGCTTGTTTAACAAGCTTAAGACTTGGATTTCTATAAGAAGGGAGGTCCCTCTCCCTTTCCAGAGGTTCTAAAAATTTGCATTAAATCAAATATATATCTCTCTCAAGAACTCTCTCTCTCTCTCTCTCTCTCTCTCTCTCTATGTATATATATATATTGCTTCAAAGTGATTGCTCTTCACACATTTTGCCTACAACCCTTAGCCAAACCTCTTGACCTTGGAGCTGAGATTCCATAGGACTTGTTTTAGCATCCTAAGGTTGGTTTTGGCTCAGAAAAGCTGCTGGTTTTGCTGTTCTTCAAGGGTGAGTCTCATATCTTTTTTTAAGCTTTGTTTTGCTTAAGTACTTGGCCATTCTTGCATGCTTCTCTTGGCTTAGCTTTCAACTGTAAAAAGCTTCATTTTTAAGTATTAAGAATGGTTGTTCAAGGCTTTGTTTGAGTTAGGGGTGGTCTACCCCCTTTGGTGGCTTGTTATGCTTTGTTTTGTGCCACCTCTTTAGGCCTTTGAGATCACCTTCTCTTGGCCTTTTAACTACTGAATTCCAGAGGAATTTCAGTGGTGGAAAGTGTGTTTTGAGGCTCCAAATAGGTGGGGGTGGTCCCCCTCTTTTGTATCTTGTTTGCTTGTGTTGATGGCTCATCAAAATAGCATGTTTTTTTACCTCCTTGAGGCTCTATCTTAGCATGTTTTTGTGACTTTTCTAACATGTTATAACTCTTTTTTTGGTTGGTTTGGTTACCTCTTGCATGCTCCTTGCACTTCTAGTGCAATTCCACTAACTAGCCTAACATGCATCATGCTTTGGACCATCCTTTTAGTATGTCTTTGGCTCTACTCTAGGAAGATTTCACTCATGTTTTTCCATGCTTAAGCTCTATTTTAAGTTGTTTTGGTCGTGTATGTCTTGCTTTGTATAGCCATAGTGCAATCTTGCTCACTAGCATTGAGTTTCCAAGTCAGTAGCATGCATTGCTTGGGCTATTTGCATGATTTAGCATCATTTGATATGTGATTTCAGAGTATGTTTCACTACCATGCCCTCACAGCTTTCACTCTTTCAATGCTTTTGGAAGGTTGTGCTTTATGCCTTAAATATGAGCCAATATGTATGCCATCTTGTCTAAGCATTTGGGCTACCATATCAATGTATTTTTGGTGTTATTTTGCCATAATACAACTTTGTTTTTGGATGGTTTGGCCACTTGTGGTTTGCATCTTGTACTTGTAGAGCAAATCTCACTTACTAGCCTTGCATGCTTGTTGTTTCAGCTCATTATCCTAGCATGTGTTAGCTCTACTACAACATGTTTTTGGCCTTGATTTGACATGCTCTAGGACTATTTTGGGTTGTCTTGGCCATATGGTTCATGTATTGCATAGCTGTAGTGCAATGGGCTTGACTAGCCTTGTGTTTTGATGCCTCTAGCATGCTTTGTTTGAGATGTTTGCTTGCCATGACATCATTTAACATGTTATTTTAGAGCATAATGCATTGCCATGTTCTCACTTCTTTCACTCTTTGAGTGCTTTTAGGAGTTGTGCCTTTGTGCCTCGTTTATGGACCAATGCGTATGCATGCATGCCTAGACTTTTGAGCTCCTATCCCAGCATTTTTTGGTCTTTGTTTTCACCTACTTGAGCTCTATCTATGGCTGGTTAAATCATTTGTTCCATGTATTGCATGCTTCTTGTGTAATCCCCTTTAGTAGCCTTGTGCCTTGGGCCCTCTTGCATGCTATACTTGTGTTGTTTGAGTGGTTTGGCATCATTTCATACATGATTTCAGTGCATATAGTGTAGCTACACTCTCATATTTGTCACTTCTTCATCATGTTTGAGAGTTGTGCTCTTATGCCTAGTTGATAAGCCATTACATGAGCATGCATATCTTGCCTTTTTTGTGCCTAAGTTTTGGTGTGTTGGCCACTGTTTTGGCATGATTTAGGTCTGCCCATATTCGGTTTAAGTCCATTGAGCATTGTATTGCATGCCTCTTGTGAGATGCTCTTTCCTAGCTTTGATGCCTTAAGCTTCTAAACTTGCCATGCATGCATTGTCCATATGTTGGAATCTTGTGCATGCCATTAGCATTGATAGGTTGATCATGTTGTATGTGTTGCATTGTGTTTGGATCGGGTGTTGATCCAAACACGAGAAATGAGGGACGTTTCATACTTGAAGTGATGAAACGTGCCTCATTTCTTGGTCACCGACCCTCTTGACCATGCATGACAGAGGTTAAGACCCTTATGTGTTATTTGTGCATTCATTGACATTGAATTGTGCAAACTTGGCTTCTCGGCCATCGTGTATTGCGATGCTCGGTTGGTGGCCCAAGAGTCGAGAACCACACTCCCTTCAGCTTGAAAAATGATAGGAAGGGTGGTTGTGTACACATACCTTGCAAATACACTGTTGTGCCCCTTTTTGTTCTCTGTTGCAGCAAATTGGAGCTTGGCAGAAATTTCTGGTCGGTAGACCAGAAAAAGTAGCTGGCCGACCACTTTTTCTAGTCTACAGCAAACTTAAGTGGTCTACAGCTGGTCTGCACCACTCTTTTCTGGTCGGCAACCCTCCTGGACATCTCTATGTTGAAGTAGAAGCTATCTGGAGGTTTGTGCAGTGTTCTGAGATCAAATGCAAACAGAGACAAGTCTGGGCATCGCAATGGATTTCCGAGCGAGAAACCAAGTGCATGCATTGTTCAACTTTCCATAGCAGAGCTGAGTAGTGTAGTTTAATGCTTACTTGATAATTAGCATGTTTATGTAATTTAATTAATTTGTTAATTAGTTAAAGTGATGTAATAATTACTTGTAGCTAATTATTCATTTTGTTGTGTAATAACTAGTTTAATTAGATTAATTAGATTAGTTAGATAGCTTAGCCTAGCTTAGATGTAGCTTAGCTTATTTATTCGAACCCTCCATTGAGAGGGCCAACTGTTGTAATAAGCGTGCGTGTGTGTGATGCATGTCTTCCAACCCCATTTCTTTCTCCCTTTTACTTATCAGTTTTCGATGGTTAGTTTAGGGCATGTTTCAATTAGCATCCTTATGCTTCGCATGTGTGCATCATTCATCTGTTTTGCATGCACCAGGCTCGGCGCATCATACAAACTGTATTGTATTTCAATACCAATTTGAATACATGTTATCTAGTTGCATTCATATGCCATCTTACAATAGTCGAGCCTATCTTAGTTGCATTTTGCATGTGTTGCATTAGGCATTCTTGACATAGCTAGGATCATGCATAATTTCTAACTAACTTCTGTTTTGGCTCGGAGTACACTGTGAGTGTTTATGCTTTAGCATCCTTGCATGTGTGTAAGTGACTGTCATGATAGCATGCTTGCCATGAGGCTATTTGCTTAAGTGTTTAACTGCATGAATGCCTGTGGGTGAAGGCTTGATTGCCTAGATTGGAACAACTCGATGATTGTGAGTTTTAAGCCCACTTGAAGTGGCAAAATCATGTTTTTCTAAGCCCACTTGAGGGTGGCAAATCCGCGACTTAGCCTACTTGCGAATAGCAACTTCAAACCATTTTCGAAAAACAAACATGAGTTGTTTTGTTCCAATCCACGTGATTAAGTCTATACTTGTATGCTGTGCGCATCACATAGTAGGTTAGCTAATAAACCTGAATAAGAACATGTGTTTTAAAAAATAACATATCATGTTAGTACAGGCTGATCTTTGATCGGGCGAGCGGGGGTGCTCATTTCAGGACCTTCCCCTCTCATACCCAAGTTCCCAAGCCGAGGCAACTTTGGTGATGACGGACACGTGGCCTTAGGCACGAGTCAAGGTTTCCTAAATTTCCCAAAACAAAATATTTAGGTGGCGACTATGAAATCTGGCAAAGCAGTCTATGTTTGGCACTTCTTGATTAAAATCAGTTTTCCAAAACGATTTACCAGATTTGGACTCTTTGGTGATTTATCATTCTTACATTGCACTTTGTGAGATTAGATTCAGAACCGTGACAGGAGTCTGAACTATAGTAGCTAGAACACAATTCGCGCCCTCGCGTGCAGAGCGGAGTTCCGGGCGGTCTACACCCATTTTTTCTTGTGTTCGGATTAACGTCTGATCCGAACACATGCAATGCAACACAAAGATACTTATTCTTGCCTCTTTTACTTTGTTCATTTTGTTTACCCATTTTAACTTACCAATCCATTCTTTAATTGATTAGTCCAAGGTGAGAGTCCTCTAATGAGAGAGGTGTCAACCAAGGGAGGGTTTAAGGCATGAGAGAAATCATGCCGTTGGTTAGTAGGAACCCTTAAAAGAGGATTAAAACCATTAAGCACGAATCTCAATCTCAAGCTTAAACACAATACAAAGGTTAAACAACCCTCAAAGAAAATGAAAAGTGAAGAAATGAGGGAGGTTGCAGATTTTTCAGTGCTGACATGGGGTGTAAAATGGCATTAAAACATGCAAGCAACTCATGCGATACATGTTTACTCACTAAACTAGTGAAAGAGATTGCACTACAACCATGCAATACAAGCCTCAAAGGGCCAAACCAACTCAAAATAGAGTTAAAACCAGTCAAAACAGTGACTAAATATGCTGAGATTGAGGTACAAAATGTCAGAAAAACATGCTCACATGTTAGCTTGCAAACAAGACTCAAGACACAACTCTCAAAAGTAATGAAAGAGTGAAACAAATGAGCATGTGACAGAGCTATATAAATTGAAATTACATGTAAAAAGACAATACAACATGCCATCATTCCAAGCAAAACATGTTTAGAGGCCTAAGATGCCAAGCTAGTGAAGCTATTTGCACTACAACTATGCAAAACAAGGCTCACATGACCGAAGTAGCTCAAAACAGAGCTAAATCATGCAAAATCAGAGGCAAACACATGCTGGAAATAAGCTAAGTTAAACCACAAAAACATGTTACCATGTGATGCTACCTAGGCATGGAAGTAAGACACAAGGAGGGGAGGCTACCCCCTCCATTTTTGGACTTCAAAACATGCTTTTTACCACTGAAATAACTCTGAATTTCAGTGGTTTAAAGTCCCAAAAAGTTTAATCTTAATATGCTCAGAGATGGTGCAAAGGCTCACACAAATAAGCAACAAGAAGGGTAGACAACCCCTTAGCACAAAATGGCTTCAAATCAACATGTTAAGGCCCAAAAATTAGAGCTTTTTGTAGTTGAAAACTAGGTCCAAAATAGTATAAAAAGATGGCCAAGCGACTAAAACTAAGCCTACAAGGTAAGTAAGATACCTCTTGAAGCACAGCACAAAACAACCACACTCTTAGGCTCAAACCTCCTTCCAAAAGCTCAAATTAGGCTCCAAGGGACCTCAGCTCCAAGTTGGTCAAATTTGGTTAGGGGTTAGTGTGCAAAGGTGTAGAGAAAATCAACTATCAAGCACAAAGCAAGAAGAGAGAGAGAGAATTCTAGAGAGAGTGTAAATTTTGATCCAAAATTTCTAACCTCTCCAAATAGGGGAGAGACCCCCCCCCATATATAGAAAATCAAGCTTAAGGCTTGTATTCATCCCTCCATACACATGTATGGAGATGGCCTTCAGTGATCAACAACTGGCACAACTGGCAAGCAAATATCTAAAAAAGGGAAACAAATGGCCGTCAGTCACTTTAGGTAGCCGACTGGCCACCTAAACCAGCCGATCGGCCACTTCAACTGGTCAACAGAAACAAAAACTGGCTTACAAGGCCCCTCCCCCTTCCAAGCAAGAGGCACCAAGGTTTGGCCCAAAAACAAGCACAAAACAAAAAGGGTTTAAAGGCTCAAAGACAAGGTGTTCCGCCGAGAACTTCGGGCGCTCAAAACAAGCACAAACAAGCACAATTATCAAGTGCACAAACGATGACATCTAAGTCTTGAGGTCGGTCAAAAATGAGGTGTCTACAGGTCGATATATCGAGCTCATCCGAAGGAAGTCCATATGTACGGCATAGGCGAAGGAAGGGGAGTGATGATTCGGATGAGGAGGACAAACACGACCCTTTCGTACAACGCATTACGAGGGTTGTGCTGCCTAAAAAGTTCAAAGCATCAACATTCACCCTATATAGAGGAAAATCAAACCCCACTGATCACATTCATTATTATAAACAAGTAATGACGTTGCATGCTAATAATGAAGCCCTCATGTGTCGAATATTTCCAAGTAGCCTGGGACCGTTGGTCGTCAAATGGTATTATAAACTGGAGGTGGCATCAATAAGAAGTTTTCATCAACTCCAAAAATCCTTCAGGGCAAGATTCATTACCAACGAAGTTCAACCAAAACAAGCTAACTCTCTCTGGGCGATGCAAATTAAACTAGAAAAGACCCTCTGTGAGTATTTGTCGTACTATTGGGAATGTTTCAACTTGGTGGATGATGCCTGCAATGATTCCATGGCCATTATAGCCTTTAAGATGGGATTACACCCTGATAGTCCTCTCTGCAGTTCATTGACCAGATGGCCTCCTAAAACAGTCAGGGCACTAATGAAAAAAGTTGAAGAAAATTGTAAGGTGGAAGACGATGCCTTGCGCGTCAAGGCTGGACAGAAAGCCGTTAAATTGGCTCCATCTGGTCTGGTTCAGCCGATAAGTGTCGTGCCTTCAAGGAGCCCCTAACCTCAGACTCGGACTAAACGAGACAACCGGCGAGATTCGCGCCGTTCAAGCAGTCAATGTTCGCACCGTTCAAACGAACAATATCAAGTTGATAGCAGGTGCACTAGACATTCGGATAAGAAATATATGGAATTGGTAGAGCCGATCAGTAAGATCATGTCCAAAGTCCAACATCTTCCGCTCTTTAAGTGGCCATCCGTGATGATGGGACCCCCTGATATATGGAGAAAGGATAAGCGGTGCGAATATCACAAGGACCATGGCCACGATATCGACAGTTGTTATGCACTAAAGGACCACCTGGAAGAGTTGGTACAAGACGGCCGGCTGGCGCAATACGTCTGAAAAAACAATCCATTGAACACATTAGCCCTACGGCCAGATTTACCTCCACTTGGCGTAATTCACATGATATACGGCCTACCGTTGCCAACCGAGGTACATATAATCCAGCTGCAACCTAGCCTGCCCAAGCCGATCACACCAGCCAAACGGCCCCATGAAACTAGGAGGATTAGCTTCGATGACACTGACCTAGATACAGTAACTCTCCCCTACGCCGATTCCCTCGTCGTCGAGCTACGCATGAACAGATTCACAGTTAAACGTGTTCTCATTGATTAGGGGAGCACCTTAGAAATAATGTACTACAAGATGTTTGTTAAACTCGACTTCACTGATTCGGATTTGTTACCAGCCGATTACCCATTGTTCGACTTCAAGGCCAAGCCCAAGTATCCCTTGGGTAAGATCATAGTACCAGTACGGGCGAGTACCAGATCAACAGACGTAGAATTTCTGGTCATCAAACTCCCATCACCATACAATCTCATCATGGGAAGGACTTGGTTGCATACCATGCAAGCTATGCTAAGTAGCTACCATCAACTACTCTGCTTTCTAATTGAGTATGGCATCTAGCAAATTCGGGGTTCTCAGAAATTGGCACAGGCATGCTATCTTATCGCTGCTACAAAGAAGCCAAAGGAATTGGAAGTAAACTCGATTGAAGTACCGGATCAAGAGAGCCTCAAGGAAATTAGGAAAATCCCCAGCAAAAAGGCAACTGAAGACCTTGATCGGATCGAAATCAATAGGTGTCTTGACAAATTCTTCATGATCAGCACCTATTTGAGCGAAGTTGATAGACGCGAACTGCTATCCTTCTTACTTGGCAACCTTGACGTGTTTGCATGGACACCGTGCGAGATGCTGGGGATGGATCCAGTCATGGCCTAGCATCATTTAAACGTTGATCCAAAAGTCAAACCAATCATTCAGAAAAGTCAGCGGTCAGTCGCGAGAACATGTATCAGCCGTTGTTGATGAAGTTGATAGATTGCTTGACGCCGGGGCAATTTGTGAAGTCACTTATCCCACATGGTTGTCCAATACCGTGGTTGTAAAGAAGAAAAATGGATCTTGGCGTGTTTGTGTTGATTTCACGGATTTGAACAGGGCTTGTCTAAAGGATTGTTTTCTTCTTCCCAGAATCGAACAACTTGTGGACGCAACAGTTCATCATCAGTACGTGAGCTTTTTAGATGCCTACAGGGGTTACCACCAAATTGCCATGCATTTGGAAGATCAAGAAAAGACCACATTCCTCACCGCAAGTTTCTCGGCCACATTGTCAACCATCGCGAAATAGAGGCCAACCCGAGGCAGATCACTGCAATTCTAGAACTCGACTCCCCTCGATCGGTCAAAGAAGTCCAGAAGTTGATGGGGATGGCCGCCGCCCTGAATAGATTTATTAGCCGTTCCTTAGGTCACTGCCGACAATTTTTTCACATACTTCGGCAAGGCAAAGCATTTGAATGGACTCCCGAGTGCTAGGCCATGCTGGATAGCTTGAAAACTTATCTCCGATCAGTACCACTCTTGGTGACTCCATCGGCAGGTGATCCGCTCATCTTATATTTGGCGGTATCTGACCGGGCAGTCAACAACGTGCTACTAAAGGAAGAACTCGAGGAACAGCGACCAATCTACTACGTAAACAAGGCCATGGTCGACGCCAAAACGCGATATCTACCAATGGAAAAGCTCATCCTTGCTCTCGTGGTGGCTGCAGGAAAATTGATGCACTATTTCCAGGCTCACATCATAGGGGTATTAACGGACTATCCTCTCCGGTCAGCTCTCCACAGCGTGGAAGCATCAGGACGAGTCTCGAAATGGGCTTTGGAACTCGGCCAATGTGATATCCAGTTTTTACCTAGAACCGCCATCAAAGGGCAAGTGCTCGCCAACTTTGTAGCCGAGTTCACAGGATGGCATGCCGAATTAAAGTCCAATCAAGTGCAACCTAAACTCGATTGGCGAATATGTGTTACAGACATTTGGCAGATGTACTGTGATGGATTATCCAACCAACGTAGTAGCGGGGCAATAATCGAGTAGGCGGTCAAACTGGGCTTTGATGCATCAAATAACGAGGCCGAATACAAAGCATTGCTAACCGACCTTCGCAATGCACTTCACCTTGGTGCATGGCAGTTACTTGTTTTCTGTGACTCAAAATTAGTTATCAATCAGTTAAAAGGAGAGTATGCAACTAACAATGACCGCATGGGCCTACATGAAAACGGCAAATTCCTTGCTCACAAAATTCGATCACCACGAGTTGAATCAGATAACCCAAGATCAGAACATGTATGCGGATGCCCTTACTTGCCTAGCCTCCACCATTAACTCAGAAGTCAAATGAACAATCAAAGTAGGGTTCATCCTAGAGTCGAGTATCACCTCTTTTGAACCAGTTCAGGTTAACATCATTGAACCGGGACCAAGTTGGATGGACCCTATTGATGTATTCCTTTCCTCAGAACAGCTCCCAATAGATAAGAAAGAAACCCATAAACTATGAAATAAAGCCCTGCAATACTACCTGGACCCGCAGGGAAAGCTTTACAAGAAATCTCTCTATGGGCCATACTTGGAATGTGTTCACCCAGATAAAGTTGATAAACTCTTGGCCGAAATACATAAGGGTAGCTGTGGTGTCAATTCTGGAGAATGCTCATTGGCCCACCGAGCTGTAACACAGGGGTATTATTGGCCGACCATGCGAACAGATGCCGAGAACTACGTAAAGAAGTGCGAATAATGCCAAAAGTTTTCCCCTTTAACTCATCTACCAGCCGAAGAATTGAACTCTATTACTAGTAATTGATCGTTCGCTTAATGGGGACTTGATATCGTCAGACCATTACTACGGGCCCCAGGGAACAAGCGATTCCTGATCGTCACAACAGATTATTTTACAAAGTGGGTCGAAGCAGAGGTATTAACACACATTCAAGATGTCGATGTTAAACATTTTGTATAAAAAAATATTATAACACGATTCGGCATACCAAAGGCATTTGTCTCCGACAGCAGCACCCTATTCGATTGTGGCATCTATCGAGAGTTATGCAACATATATGGTATCCGGCCTTACTTTTCCTTATCGACATACCCGCAAAACAACGGCTAGGTCAAGGCCTCAAATAAAGTGATCCTAGACGGCATTAAGAAACGGTTGGAAAAAGCCAAAGGTAGATGGGTTAAAGAATTGCCTAGTGTGTTGTGGGCTCATCGCACTACTCTGAGGCGATCTACTAGGGAAATGCCATTCGCTTTATGCTTTGGAACTTAGGCAATTATCCCCCTTGAGATCGGCCTACCCACGCTGAAGACCAAGGTTTTTGACATGGGCCGTAATGACATGATGTTGGCCTTAGATCTAACTCTAATTGAAGAACGCCGAGATCGTGCTCTTGTATGCATAACGCGGTATCAGCAGCAGCTTGCCAAGTCATATAACCAGCGCGTACAATTGCGTCATCATACACCTGGAGAGTTGGTCCTCAAGAAAGTGCTTCCGGCTACTAAGAATCCAGTAGACTGTAAATTAGGCTCAAACTGGGACGACCCTTATCAGATTGATTCAATCGCCAGAATAGAGGCGTATCGGCTTTCAGACATTGCTGGCAGAAGTTTGCCACGCCCCTGGAACTCCACACATCTACGTAAATTTTATCATTAAGCCAACTTGTATGGCGTGCTAGTTTGTTTCTAATTTTTGCTGCTATGTTAACATGTACACGTCTATGAATTCCTCAATACAATGTCTTATTTTATTGTTGTCTCGTTTATAATGGTTTAAAAGCCTCCAAATTCGGAACGCCCTTCATGATTACACGTTTGGGCCGATTAAAGCCTCCGAATTCAGAGCGCCCTTCGTGGATATCACGCATAGGCCATACAAAGACTCCGAATTCGGAGCTCCCCTCATGGATATCACATTTGGGCCGATTAAGCCTCCGAATTCAGAGCGCCCTTCGTAGATATCACGTATGGACCATACAAAGACTCCAAATTCGGAGCGCCCCTCGTGAATATCATGTTTGGGCTGATTAAGCCTTCGAATTTGGAGCGCCTTTCGTGGATATCACGTTTGGGCCGAATAAAGCCTCCGAATTTGGAGGGCCTTTCGTGAATATCACGATTGGGCCATACAAAGCTTCCAAATTTGGAGCGCCCTTTGTGGATGTCAAGCTTGGGCCATACAAAGACTTTGAATTCGGAGACCTTTCATGGATATCATATTTGGGTCGATTAAGCCTTCGAATTCAGAGCACCCTTCGTGGATATCACGCTTGGGCCATACAAAGCCTCCAAATTTGGAGCGCCCTTCATGGATATCACGTTTAGGCCGATTAAGCCTCCAAATTCGGAGTGCCCTTCGTAGATATCAAGGTTGGGCCATACAAAGCCTCCGAATTCGGAGCGCCCTTTGTGGATATCACGCTTAGGCCATACAAAGACTCTGAATTTGGAGCATCCCTTGTGGATATCACGTTTGGGCCAAATAAAGCCTCCGAATTCGGAACACCCTTCGTGGATATCATGTTTGGGGCGATTGAAGACTCTGAATTCGGAAAGCCCTTTGTATTTGGCAGTAGAATGGCATGGACCAACATACAATTGTCACAAATATATAAAAACATTAAACAAAACAATATAACAAATATTTATTTATTTCAACGAAGAAGTACAAATAAATGGCTTTTAACAAATTCAACAGTACAATAATGTTTCTTGATATCTAAATTTTCTCTGGCTCGGCACCCCTTTCATCGTCGGTTTTCTCGGCATCGTAAGCTTCGAAGAGAAACTTATAATTTTGATATAGAGGAGACGCTGGATCAACACCCACAGCTTGTAAAGCCTTAATCCATCCATGCTTAAATCCACGATTTTCACATAAGCAAACATCATCAGCTAACTTCTCTTTAGTCTTTTCAATACCGATTTTTCAGCTATCAAAAAAGCCTTATTCGTAGGCCTTCGTTCTTATCGCTTCTCTTGCAAACATGCTCGCCATATCATGATTGGCAATGGCATGATCAAGAAAGCACTGGTTTACCCTTTCCATCACAATCGAGTTCGTTTGATTTGCTGACTGCATTTCAGACACCTTAGCTTTTTTCAGCTCATTCTCGGCCTTTTCTGCGCGATGTTCCAAGCTCTGAATTCGGCCGTCTTTCTGCTCTATCTCTTTTCACGCAGCACGAAGGCGCATGCCGATTTCGTAAGAGGTATATAATCCCTTTACCGCTCCATGGTCGCCCTCTCAAAAAATTTTGTAATTAGGCCGACTGACCATTGATTACTGGACTTCGGGCAGAAAAATTTGTTGAGTAAACTCGGCTGCACATTTGGATTGCGGATAATCAAATGTGCTTCGGTCATTGGTTTATTCCCAACAAAAATCAAAAAACTTAACGGATGTGGTGGCCTGTTGGTTTTGTTTCGTGAATGGGAGGAGCTCCCTTATTGCTGCCTCTCCTTCCTTGGTGACTTCTCTAACCCGCCCCCTCTTGGACACCTACTTCGACGACGGGGAGAGTGACGCCTCTCATGCTCCTCCAACGTCTTGTTACTCGTTCATACAGGTTCACCACCTCCTCGATTCATTTCTAAATCTAGTTTAGCTAGCGTCCTACCCTTCCCTCTACTGTTAAAGACTACATTTCTTGACATAAAAATTTCCTTAGTTCAACACAATACTCTTTTCCCTCTCACACTCTGTTGAATTTGAGCAACATATACTGAAGGACAGCATAAGACCTACGTGTGCCTAGCCCTCCCCCTCCCCGCTTATTAATTACGGATGCAGCGTTCTCGAAACGACCGCTTCAAAGCATTTCACCGAATAACTACAATGCCCCAACCGATCCCATGAATTATACATATTCGACAGTTATGTTCAGTAATCAACTGGGGCAAGGGCAAAATGATCAATCTATTCAGCCTATTTTTAAAAGCATATTTCGCCGAATAACTACAATGCCCTAACCGATCCCATTGACTATACATATTCGGCAGTTATGTTCAGTAATCAGCTGGGGCATGGTCAAAATCATCAATCTATTCGGCCTATTTTTAAAGAATATTTTGCTGAACAACTATAACGCCCCAACCGATCCCATGAACTATACATATTTGTCAGTTATGTTCTGTAATCAACTGGGGCAAGGGCAAAATCATCAATCTATTAAGCCTATTTTCAAAGCATATTTTGCCGAATAACTACAATGCCCCAACCAATCCCATGAACTATACATATTCGGTAGTTATGTTCAATAATCAGCTAGGGCAAGGGCAAAATTATAAATCTATTCGGTGTATTTCAGTTGAAATGACATTTGTTTTTCAACATTTAATGATAACATTCAATAAAAAAATAGACATTTTCATTAATAAGCTATTTACAACCACTTTATACATGAAAATGTCCTACATCTGAAATAGACTGCTAACAAAAAACTAATAAAAGCTAACAAAAAACAAATAACAACTATCTATTACAAAACTGTTGATCAAGGGTCCAGATCCTCTAAATCCGATTCCAATGGTTTGACTTCCAGTTGTTCGTAAGAAATCGTCTGAGCCAGAGTCACCTTAGTGGCCGCCAAAGCCTTCAGCCATCCATGCTTGAAGCCTCGATTCTCAAACTTCAAGGCTTCATCTGTGTAAAGCTCCTTGGCCTTCAGCAGGTCGGCTTCGAAGGCTTTTGCGGCATCCGCCTCAGCGCATTCCTTCGCCTTCTTCTCAGAAGTAAATTAGCGTGTTCGGCTTTCTGTTGAGCAGCCGCTACCTTCGCCTGCTCTTCTTCGGCTTTTGAAGTCGCTGCAGACAGATCGGCGAGGGCTGCAGTGACCTTGCCCTTCTCTTCTTCCAGCTGACACTCAAGAACGGCGAATCACTCCACAACGTCGTAATGGCGAAGGCCGATCTCTGCGAGCCTTCCTGCCGTCTGGAAAAGCAATCAAATTAGTTTGGACAGGAATATGAATTTAAGCTATTTGGAAATTTGAGATTTTCAACTTACCAAAATGGCCAACTGAGTAGCCAGAGCAATTGAAATTACGTCCTGCTCAGCGTGGCGTTTTCCCCAGCGAAGTCACCAGAAACTGGAGCTCGGCTTTTTCGCACTCCCTTTTTGGAAGGTTCGAAAGAAGCCCTACAGTTCGGACTCTTGCGTTTCGAATCTAATCTCATAAGTGCAATGTGAAATTGATAAACACCAAAGAGTCCAAATCCGGAAAATCTTTTGGAAAAATTAAATTTTGAATAAAAAATGCCAAAATTTGATTGCTTTGCCAAATACAGAGTCGCTACCTAAATATTTTTTTTGAAAAATTTAAAAAACCTATGACACGTGCCAAAGGCTACGTGTCCGTCATCACCAAAGTTGCCTTGACTCAGGAACTTAGGTATGAGAGGGGAAGGTCATGAATTGAGCACCCCAACTTGCCCGATCAAAGATCAGCCTCTACAAATCATGATGTGATTTTTATCAACATTATGTGCTCTTGTTCTGGCTAATTAGGCTAGCATTACTACGTGATGTGTGCATACAAGTATAGACTAGTTTGCTCAAATTGAAACAATTCAATTTCATGTTTGCTTTTGCGAAAAGGGTTTGATTTTGCCATCTTAAGTGGGCTTAAAGTTTACGAATTTGCCACTCAACAAAGTGAGCTTAGAAAACGTACATTCGTTGAATCGTTCTAATTCAAACAACAAGTCTTCATCCACAGGCATTCAAGCAGTTTAACAAGTAAGCACTTAGCCTTATGGCAAGCATGCTAGACATGGCAGTCACTCACACTCATGCAAGTATGCTAAAGCATTAAAAACTCACCTAGTACTCCGAGCTAAGAAAGAAATAATGTTAGAAAAAGAATGCATGATTCCTAACTATGCCAAATGTCTAATGTAACGCATGCAATAATGCAACTAAATAGGTTCAGCTACTTAATATGGCATATGAATTAACTCAAGACATACGGTCTAAGCATGTATTCAATGAAGTATTGAAACAACCATGCAGTTTGAATGATGCGTCGAGCCTTGGTGCATGTAATACAAGATGAATGGATGCAAGCATAAGGTATGCTAATTGAAACATGACCCTAATCTAACCATCAAAAGCTGGTAAACAAAAGGGAGAAAGATGTGGGGTTGGAAGACAAATATATTATTACATTACGCTCTCACAAAGGAGAGTCAGAATGAATAAAAGCTAACTAGCTAGCTAAACTAAGCTAATTATTACAAAACTTGAATTAATTAACTAATTTTAAGATTCTAAGCTAAGAATTTAACTAGGCTAAGCTACTTAAATATTACAACACAAACTAATTTAATTAATCAAAACTAATTAGCTACAACTAATTAATTAAAGAGTACAACACAAAATAATTAAATTACAAAATAGGCTAATCATAGGCTAATTAAGTTAAACTAATTAACTAGATAACTTGTCTCGAGAAGCGAGGGAGGCCCATGCATGCTCGGTTTCCACCTGAAGAACATCTGTTGTTTGTCCTTGAAAGCCTCTATTTGCACAACCTTTGCACTATTTCCTTCTCTAGATCAACTCTGCCATGCCTCACAAGCACACTGCTCAAAATTCATTGGTGGCCGACAGACCAGAAGTGGTGGCCGACCAGCAATCACTGAGGGGTTTCCATCCAACACTGATGGCCTATTGGCCAGTAGCAGTGGCCGGCCAGCCAGCCACTGATGACACACATTTCCTTGCTGCAATAGAGAGCAAACAGGGCAAAGAGAGGGTATTCTCACAGGTTATTTGTACTTTGTATCACTCCTTATCATCAAAACAATCTCAAAAGAGTGATACACTTGGTTCCAAAATCACCAATCAAGCAATTTCATTGCATGATGGCCAGAGAACCAAGATGTACAAGTTAATAAATACACAAATAAGACTTCAACAACCATCACTCTATCATGCATGATCAAGGACAACAGAGACCTTGAAAAGTTGGCACATTTCATCACTTTGAGAATGAAATGCCCCAATTTTCCTTGTGTTCAATTAACGTCCGATTGAACACATGTAACACAAACAAATGCTTACCTTACACAATTTTACTTGCCACTTTTATTTACACATTTTAATTACCAACCATTACTTAGTCAATTAAGTCCATTGGTGAGAGTTTTCTAAAGTGAAAGAAGTGTCAACCAAGGGGTGGTTTAAGGCATGAGAGAAGTTTCATGCCGTTGGTAATGAACCCTCAAAAGAGGATTAAACCATTAAGCATGGACCCCAATCTCAAGCTTAAAGAACCCAAGTTTGAAACAACCTTCAAAGCAAATAAAGAGTGAAGAAACGAGGGAGGTTGCAGAGCTTTAGGTGCTGATATGAAGTGCAAAACAACACCAAAACATGCAATCAACTCAAACAAGGGTTTCCAATGGCCTAAAACACCAAGCTTGAAAGGACCTTTACACTACAACCATGCAAAACAAGACTTAACTGACCCAAACAGCCCAAAACAGAGCTAAAGAAGTCTAAAACAAAGGCAAAAACATGCTGGAATGTAGCTACAAAAAGCTAGAAAAATCATGCTAACATATAAAACTAACTAGGTTAGCAAACAAGACATAAGGAGGGGAGGCTAACCCCTCCAATTTTGGACTTCAAAACATGTTTTTTGACACTAAAAATACTCTGAAATTTAATGGTTAGAGGCCCCAAAAAGGTTGGTTTGAAAGTGGGAAACAAAGGTGCAAAAGCCTTAGAAGCAAGGAATAAAGAAGGGTGAGACACCCCCTAACCTTAAATGGCTTAAAACACCAATTTTAGCCCATTAAAACAGAGATTTTTACAGCTCAAAAATGGCCAAAAACAGTGGGAAAAGATAGAAAAAGAAGTGTACTAAAATAAGTTTAAAAGACAAGTGTTATACCTCTTGAAGCCAAGCATAACTTTAGGCACAAATACAAGTCAAAACCACCTTCAAGAGCTCCAACAAGACCTTCAGGGACCTCAGCTCAAAGGTGATCAATTTTGGTTAAGGATGTGTACGCAAAAGAGTGATATGACTAGGCAAGTGTGCACAAAATTGCAAGAGAGAGAGAGAGAGAGATATTTTGGTCTCAAATTTTCTAATCCTCAAAAATGAGGGTGGACATCCCATATATATAGAAAAACATGCATTTGGCTGAGTTAAATCAGTCCATACACGTGTATGGTGATAAAGCTCATTGTGCCAACAACTGGAACAGCTGTCAAGAAAATATCTGCAAAAAGGCATCAGTGGCCGGCAGGCCACATCACTGGCCGACAAGGCACAATGGTGGTCGACAAGGCACAAAAAGAGGCCGGCAAGGCACCAGAGGTGGCCTGCTAATCCCAGGGTGTTTAGGGTTGAAGAACTGGAGTTTTGGGTGCGACAAACTAAGGTTTTGGTCCAAAACAAGGCACAAAATGGACACGGTTTTAAGGCTCAAAGGCAAGGCACTCCATTGAGGACTTTGAGCACTCAAAACAATCATAGGCAATCACAAACATCGTGTGCACAAACGATGACGTCCAAGTCTTGAGGATGGTCAAAAATGGGGTGTCTATAGCTTCCAGGACTTTATCTGGATTTTGGCCAGGAATTAACTCAGCCAATGTTGTTTCGCAGGCCATTTCTTTCGGACACACCTCGCTAGTTGGCGTTACCTAGCTTTCCCCTGACCTGTCGGCCTGTCTCCTAGCCGCCATCTTCTTCACATTTCGTTGCTTGGCAAACCAGGCAAACGACTCCGAGCTCATCTTTTCAACTTCAGATTCGACTCCTGGAAGATTCTCTAAGCTGGTGAAGATATTGTCCTCTAGAGTAACTAAATCTACTCGGCCAGAAGTACAAGGAAGGTCGGCAAATTGGTCTGAGCCGATATTCTCGAACGCCAACACAATTTCTCTGTTCAACTCATGGTCCCCTACGTGGCCCTCAGATTGTGTCTCTTCACTAGCCTCTTCACCGACGTCAGAACCTTCGATGCCAATGTCCGTGAGACTTTTGTAGCTAAGGAAGACGAACGCAGTAAGCTACCGTTCGTGTGTCGGCACAGGAATATTATCTACTGCTAAAAAAGTGAAGTTGGGTCATATTTCAACAAGACATGGGATGCATGCCCTCGTCCTTGGAGGTTTACACGACCTTTGTAATTAAGGACCATCTTCACTTGGTTCAAAACGGCTTCGTCCGCAAACGGCAATACTCATTTTAAATCGTTGCCTGCAAAAGACAAATGATCAGGACAGTATATAAGCTGAATAAACCATTTGTTTTTAAGACATAATAGCAATGCTAGTCAGCAACCTAGTTCGCCCTTTTGCTTAGGAATTGGATCTTGGCGATCTTCTCGCTTGCCAAATTTCCAATTACCTCGGACAGTGACCATGACATCATCAACCTTTTGCCAGAACTGGCGAGCATGATTACCAAATGATGGTCAACATCCTTGGCTCTTAAAAAATAACGGCCTTGCCGACTGGATGATTTCACCATAACATAACAATGCCAAATAGCTGGGATTCCTAGGTTAAGACCCAGTCGATGATTCAATTCCACTATACCCATAACAATATGGTAAAAGTTCACGTTTGCCTAGGAGGGAATTAATCCCTAGTAAAGCAGGACTGTCTTAAGAAGAGGATGGAGGGGAAATCGAACTCTACCCTCTGCGATGGCCAAAAGAGGAAAATTAATAGTGCTAGTGTCAGCCCTCTCCATGTCCACTACGTTGTCTGGAACGAGAGATAAATGAACATCGTCTGGGATGAAAAAATGACGATGGACGATTACAACTCGATCCTCAGAAAGAAGGGATTTCAAATGCCTCGCCATTCGAGACGAAACGAAAATAACGTATACAAAAAACGAAAGCAAAAATACACAGGGAAATTGGAATGAGGTATAGAATGAGAAGAGAGAGAAAACTTATAGGACAAGGAAGGAGATGAACAGTAAAAGGTGAGGTTGCAGAGGTCTGAAAGGAAGTTGATACGAAGGATGCTCGAAGGTTGATAGTAACTTTCCAATTCGAGAGTATACAAGTGTAAAAAATGTTAATGGCTTTTCAATTCAAAAGTATATGGAGGTGCGAATTTCAAAACACATTAAATGAATGTCAAATACGAAGGGACGGGAAGCTGTAATGATTTAAGTTGCGCGTCTGCTCTAACGGCTCTGACTAATTAGTACGAAAAGGATTGCAACCGCTGTATCTGCCTTTCGAGAGCTCTTGCTTTGGTTGGCCGAGAAATAAAACACACCGAGTAAATGTTTTATTCGGGTGTTTGGGGGGAAATTGTGGGAGCCGAATAAATATGTGCTCAAGAGTTTCGATTAGAGCGCCGAAAACGATGGTGAGGCTAACTCGGCATAATCAAACCTATTGAACAAGAACAAGGCTGAGTAAAATCCAGCCCATGGGCTAAATAAATTTCTAACGTACCTGGGGGTCCCAGATATGATAATGAAATGGTGCGTCCCAAGAGAGCAATATAAGAAGAAGAAGATTAGCCAAAGAGAGATATGTGTGAATATAGAAGATAACTTGAAACAGAAGTAAACAAGAGAGAATACTGACTTGTCCGTCGGAATGCTAATTCCGGCACCCCCTGACCGGAGTATTTATCCCTTTTTTAGGTAGCAATCAGAGGATCAAAGATGTTTGACTGGATTCTGGAGTATTTCCAAACCTCTTCAACAACATTAATCTAAAAACTGTCATCTTTGTTTATTTTTATTTTATTTTATTTTTTTGTGGAAAGGAAAATATGAGATTTGAGCTTTTGAACTTGAAACTTTAAAAAGTGTATTCTTGGGTATATTTTCAGATTTTTTATGTAAATATCATGTTGAGTAGTTAATATTAGAAAAGTTGTGAAATTGTTATTTGTAGAGAATTCAGAAAAGAAAATTAACTATTCAAGTAGTTTGGTATGAAATATGGTTATGTTCAAATGTGATTATGTTTGAGAGATGAGACATGTGAAGTTATGTTTGGCATTATTAATTTGGAAAATTTTGAATATAATGTACTTACTAATTTGATGGATTAAATTAGTTAGGTTAATATTTTATATCATTTATAATTAAAAGTGTGTTATTGAGATTTAGCATAACTTTTAAAATAGTAGGATAGAAATGGTAATATTCAGTAAGTATGGGATTTGGTGGAAATCATATTGGTTATCTTGATTGAGGTAGAACAAAATTGATTGAACGTTTTGTGTGAGTCAAAACAATTGAAAAATTAATTATTAGTTTTAATAGTTTGAGCCTGCTAATATGTTATTTTTGTACAACAAATTCATATATGAGATATTTGAATTGTAGATTGAGGGTTTGGTTAAATTGGGAGTTGATTGCCTATAATCTTGCCATTTAATGTATTTTCGGTATATAAATTACATGTGGGTATTTGAAGGTGAGAAAACCCCAATTTGTGAAAAATCCTAAATGTTAATGTTTTGGGAGTTGTTGGATTATTGAGAAAAGATTTTGTTTGGTCTCAAAATTGAGAATTTGATTGGAACACACTTATGAAACTTTTGGAATATTGAGTATTGGTTACTCCTTGAAAATGTTAGAGTTTAATGGAAAGTTATATGAGCCTTGAAAATTTATCTTTAAAAAATGGAATATGGATTGTTTCCAAGTGTTGAAAATCATGGGGGATTCCAAGTTATGGTTGTATGTTGGATTGTATATCCATATTGTTATCTTTTAATTAATGCATTAGAGATAACTATGTTGGCTATCGGTGGAGAA
The DNA here is from genome assembly GCA_022316695.1 of Camellia oleifera. Classification (NCBI taxonomy): domain Eukaryota; kingdom Viridiplantae; phylum Streptophyta; class Magnoliopsida; order Ericales; family Theaceae; genus Camellia; species Camellia oleifera. Next base: position 52,472,360 of record CM039306.1, read on the forward strand.
TTGCATGAGGATTAGGTAAATTGAAACTAATCTCTTATCAGTTGTCATTGAATATGATTGTGTTTTAATCCATTGTATATGTATGATGTTTGAGAGGAGAAAAGGGATGTACTCCATGTTTGGGAGAAGAAAGGGGATGGACTCCAGTAAATTAAGTTGGTCTGTGTGTCTAAGGTGAAAGTCCCGAAAACCACGCATATACATGAGGGCCGATTCTCACGGACGAAATTTCTATAAAATGGTAAATAAATTTGTTTGTATGATAGCTATATTGGTTAGAGACCCACTGAATTGTATCCTATAACGAGTTGAATCAAATTGAATTTTTGCCCTTATTATTATTGTTGTAGTGTCGTGAACCATTCTATGTAAATTGGTGAAAAATAAATTAAATTACTTCTTGATTTCGACTTCGTAAGGCCTGCTTGGCAAATTTATTTTTTTAGTTTTAGTTATAGTAATTCTTGGGTCTTGAGTAATAAATGAGATATAATTTTTTTGGGATTTATTTGATTAGCCCATACTTAATCATTTTGGTTCATATTCAATTATGTGAATGGTGGAGACCACCTTAAGTCTTTTTAAAATTTATTTATACTTTAATTTGAGTTGGAGATTTATTTAAATTATTAAACTCCATTTATTTTGGATCTAATTGATTGAATCATGACTCGTTTGTAATCAAGTATTATTGTTGTTATTATTATTATTATTTATTTTATAATTCTGAGAGAGTTACAAATATTTATGGTGTGTACCATTAAACAAAATATATATTTTATGGCTAGAAATCAATTATATCATTTTATATTATATGTTACAAAATCTCTTATGGTATTATTATGATGTACCTTTGGTGATTTATATAAACACATATAGATAGATAGGCAAATATACAGATATATGTATATATATATACATATAATTAATTGTTTATCAAAGAAGGACAAGCCCACGTGGGGGCTGTCCTCCCCCTCTTCATTTCCACTCATTTTCTTTTGTTTGGCAAAGAGCTCATATCATCTCCCTTGGTTCATCTCTCTCCCTCGGCTGACTCTCTCTTCCAATTTTTTTTTTTCTTTAAACATTCATCACACAAAATCTATGATCCACCAAAAATCTATTAGGTTTTAGACCCATGTTCTTGAGACCAAAGTGAAGAGCTTGGTGAGAGTAACATTTTGACCGATGGAGATCAAAATCCAACAAAGTCAAAATTTTGGGTTTTTGCTTGTTTCCTCTTCTAGCTTTTGAGGTAGGGATTTTCTAAACATTGTGTATGTGTTTTCACTTTATTATGTGTTGTTTTGATAGTGTGATAATTGAAAAGATTAGGATTTTATTAATAGTATATTAAATGTATAAAAAGGGGGGGAGTTCTCAACTTCTTTTGAAAATCTCTTGCTAGTTGAGTTTGGTTTTTATATGACTCATGGATGTTGAGGAATGTATTTTATTCTACTTTATTTTATTTTGAGAAATCTCCAAATTTTAATAAAGCATAGAAATTTAAATGTTAAGATTTAGATTTTGGGGATGAGTTTGTGAAAACCTTGCAAGAGTTAAAAATACATGTTTATCTGAACAAATGAGAATTTGAAAGTGGATGTTTATAGGGATGAGATTGATGAGAATGTTATTGGGAATATTGAAAACCATTGAGGTTTCTTTTGAAAATTGTTGAATTTGAAAATATTGAACTTTTGAGAAAGCTAAAAATGTTATTATGTTGAGGTATTGAGAATTGTTAAACGAAACGTATGTTATTTTTGGCATTTTGAAAATTATTGATGAATTCTTGAGTTTGAATAAAAAGGGAAGATTGATGAATTTTTTTTTTTGAATATTATAATTCTTGACTGAGTTGGGAAAGAGGAGATTGAACATGTGATTATGTTGAAATGATTGAAAATATGAGATTATGAGTTATATTTATCTCTTGAAATTTATATTTTTTATATAGAAATAATTGTTTGGGCAACCGTGGAGGGTTGTATTGACTATTATAGAAGTTGCATGTGAAATAGGTAAATTGAAATATTTTCAAATTGATGCATGGCATTGAACATTGCATAATCTGATGATTAAATTCTTGCATTAGATTTGAGAAATTGGTTTTGTTTCAAATTGATTCTTTGGGAATATTTGAAACGTGTTGAGTTATGGGGTAAATACATTTGGTAAGTCCGGATAGGGGGTATAGTTTGATGTTGGTTATGTTGGCCTGAGTGTCTAGGGTGAAAGACCGAAAGCATGCATGGAGGAGGTACCACTGTCCTTCTGGTGAGAGACCGGTAAAGTGGAGATTTGGTAGTGCTCGATATGCCTACTTGCAGACACCAGCCTAGGGATTTCCAATGTCGTATTTACCGCCCCTTGTCCATGAAATGGTTAATTGAATTGGTTATGCTTTTGAACAAGTGCATGGCATGAAAGTTTCAAAATGAGAAAACCTATGATTTTTGGCATTGGCATCTCATATGCATTGCACCTCATGATATTGTTAAACTGCATGCACTTTATTTAGATTATCTGTGCTGGGCTTTATGCTCATCCCTTAGTGGAAACCACTTTTCAGGTGATTGTGGTGTGCCTTCGCCAAAGTGAAGGCGTGGAGGATCTTTCGGAGCACAGGGCTCAATTATTTATTTATTTTCTTTTCTTTGCAAGCCAAGGGCTATCTATGTATGAGTTTGAAAACCACTTTGTTGTAACCGGGCAAAGCCTTGGAACTTGTAGCCATTAAGGCATTAATTGGTATTTTGTTGCTTTAACTTGTTATTATCACATGCTATAAAAATTCATATCTTAAGGATGATGAATGTATTAGTGCAAGGGGTTTCTCTTTTGTGAAATCTCATGTTGGACATCGTTAATAGAAAAAAAAATGGTGATTTAGTATGAGTGTTGACTATTGAAATGTTTATATTATTCAATGTTCTTGTACGTAATAATGAGAAGTAATGAGATTTAAATTATGCCTATGAGTTAATCTAGATATATCATATTTAATATTTTTTTGGGGGCGTTACATATCCTTAGTTTGGTTGATTGAATGAAATGGACATGACTAATGAATTAAGATAAAATGAATTGTGATATAAATTGATCATGGCATCGCATTTGTTTCGAAAAGAATATCTTGTTGGTATTGAAGTATTTTAATTTATATAAGTTAACAAGTGAAGTTAATTAATTAAATTTGGATTTAAGGAATTAGGTAATAAAATCATAAGGTTATGGCATGGTATAACTTTATATATATATATATATATGTTTGGTATCATTGTATCGTTGGCTCCGCATGTGTTTTAATGTTATGATATGAGATTGTTTGGTGAGCTACTGGTTTACTCACCCCCTACCTGTACATTTGTACAGTGAATGTTTTCGGACTTGGGGATGAAACAACAGGTTTTACCTTGACATGGTTATAAAGTGGTGATGAGCCGTAGTGCTTTTTAATTGTTTCTTTGGCTGAGTTCTATGCTTTGTAAAAGGGCAACACCCTCTTATTTATTATAACCCTTCGGGAAATTTTGTTTGTAAAAGAATATGTTATATTCAATGCAATACACGGAGAGTGGGTTTATGGTTTCATTCATGGTTTTTTTTTTTTTTTTTTTTTTTTTTTTTTTTTTTTTTGTGGACTTGTGAAAAGTAAAGAAAATAGTTAATGAAAAAGATTTTTTTTTTATAATTAATTGAGTGAGAATGAAGGTATTTTTCTAAAGCCTCATGCTTGGGTTATTTAATTTCCGCCTAATTGATCTTTGAAAAGTGGGACGTTATAAGGCTGCGATAGTGGGACTTGGGTTAGTCTCTAGAATTTACACGAGAATCAAGATCAAAGTGCAAGACCATTAAAAGCACTAACCCACGACCAGTGTTGTGTGTGTGATATGTTAACTTTTAGTATAAAGAGTCTAGTTCAAGACTTAGTTCACTATAATTCTTCGAAGGGAAACCTTCAAGTATGAAAGACACCTACACCTATTGCACAGTACATGTTGCCCCATATTATATATATATATATATTATTTTTATATTGTTTTGATTATAGTTTTGAAATGTAGTAGTATATTACAAATTTTGTAGAAATATTTAAAAATTTTATTTTTATTAAAAGTGGGGGATTGTTAGGATATTTAATAAAAACAAAATAAAATATTGCTTTAATTAATTCAATAAATTGTAAGTTACAAAATGTTTTATATCTTATTATTCCATTATTTATTTTAAGTTATCTATATTTTATGTTTATATTGGGGTGTTTTGGAAAATTGGTAAAAAGCTGACTTTTGACTTTTTACCAAGCTTTTTGGCTTTTTTGGAAAGTGATTTGAGAAGCTGGCAAAAAGTTGACTTTTTACTTTTTGGTTTAATATTTTTTTTAAGTGTCAAATCACTTTAAAATGACCAAAATACCCTTAGCCAATTTATGAAATTTACGATTTCGCCCTTGTGTATTTGAACACTTTTTTGAATGTAATATTACGATTTTTCAATGTTATGCAGTGCAAATTATTTAATTATGAATTTTTTTATGAATTTTGTTAATGTAATATTACATATATTTTTTTTTAAACAATGTTACGTAGTGCAAATTATTTTATTATTATTATTACAATTTTTTAAATTATTTTTATTATTATTATTCAATGGCATATTTATTTTCTTAATTTTTGCCAAAAAATTGCGCTCTTACATTAATTCATTTCCACATTAGAAACTGCTAAACGCCCTTCACAACCTGCAATTTACAAACACAACCGTACATCCTTTTTTCACACTTTCAACAGTTTGACACATTCATTTCACTTGCCATCAACTCGTACAGACCGAACAGGATTAGAACCCAAGTTCACGCCAATATCACACTAATTCATTCTGTATTGATTTCCTCACTTCATTCATATATACATCATCATCACCCTCTGGTTCAACATCATCGTCGTCACCAACACCCTCAACATTTGGCATGTCGTTGAAAGTAAAATTCTCTGCATTCGCAACCTTGTTGAACGCTTCATCGTTGTTGGAGTTGCGGCGTATAAAATTATGTAGTGCCATTAAAGCCCCGACCAATGGCACCTGCACTTTCCCAAAATCATATCGCGGCATGTCATGTAGGAGTCCCCATCACGCTTTTCATACTCCTAACGTACGTTCAATTGCACTTCGTAAGGAAGAGTGTACCGTGTTGAAAATTTTGTTTGCATTTTTTGGCCGTCCAGTTGCGTGAAACTCTTCCTAGTGGTAGCAGCATCCCTTAAACGACGCGAAAAAGCCTTTTTGGTTCTTGTACCACGCATCAACAAGGTAATATTTGCCTGCTTGTATTTTGATAATTTTGCATTGGTAAGTATCATCATTACAAATATCAAATGCACACAAGTAATACAAAAAAAGAAAAAGAAAAACCAGCCCTTATTCATCTAATCTTCCTCTGACATGGGGAATTGTTTGGCTGGGTCTTGTGTTACTTCGTTAAAAACTCTGCTATCATGCATACTGCCCTCCCATTCGCAAGATATAAAAGTAAAACAGAAGTCGAAATCACACTGCGAGTATGTTTTGCATGTACCGTCCTTTACGGCCAAAATATGGCGTAGCCTCCTGCGGTGGGAGATGTGCCGCCACATGTGTACCGTCAAGCGCGTCAATACAGTCCTGCACAAGCACACAAAGCAATACAATAACTGTGAAGGACAAATGCTTTAGCCCTAAAAAAGTTCTCCCTTATTTTCTGAATGTGGTTACTATTGATAATTAAATGTGCAAAAAATTAATACACTCACTCTGAATGGCAAATATTTTCGTCGGGACTCTAAGTACGGATGTCTACTCTGTTGTGACCTTGTCAGTCGGCAGTGTGCAATCGCGAACAACTTCATCGCTTTAAGAACTCACATTACATGACGCCATACTATTTCCCCCAAGTGTTGGAAACGGTCTTCTATGTCCCAACTCGGGAAGCCCCGCAACACGAATATGAACATGTCGACACTCTCAACTACGTCTACACCATAAGGACACTGTGGTATTGGGAGGCCGTAATCCTCAACTAATGTCTTGCACAACATTAAGAACACATCCTGTGACATCCGAAAATTTCACTGAAATACTTCATTCTGACCTCGAAGCATCTCCTGCATCCACATGCTACCAATCAATGCTGATGTGTGAAACAGAGTCCTGTCAACATACGCGTACTCATTGGCAACGCGAGCAATTTCCACCCAAATCATTGATGTTGTCGATTCCATTTCTCCGATCGTCTTTCGTATCCAAGCATTTATTTGGCCATTGCGTACAAGTCCCGAGCTAGTACCCTCTTGCGGATCTATAGACGTTCCAAATTATATGAAAGAAAAATTACAAGTTGTAGTTTGCATTCGCAACATGGGTTGATCAACTCCATCATATATAGCACTCTTGTTAGACATTTTCAACTACTACATTGAGTTACTATGGCCATGTGATTACCCAAAGCTGAACAGCATGACACTACCATGTGAATGGTAGTACATTCCCCAAGTACCAACAATTTCTACTCTGCATGCTTCCATATAAGCAACGAAGTTTCATGTGCTTGTGATTGACATGAGACACATCAAATAACTCCAATATTGCATCAGAAATTTTTAGTTAAAATAAAATAAGTAAACAAATCTAAATAAATTAATTAATGGAGCACACTTTCGGAAGTAATAACCACTAATAAATGTGTGGCAAAAATATTTTTATTATTCAAATCAAACTTTTTTATGAATAATTTTCTACAATATAGATTAGTTTCACAAAATTTAATGTGTGGAAAAATTTCGTCACATAGTTGATATTCTTAGTTATGTCAATTTTTAGGAATGTAAAGTTATGCTTGTAGTTTTATCAAATTTTGAATGTTTGGTTAAGATTTTACAAGATATTATTTGTTTTTTTTTCTGCACAAAAATTAATTTTAATCTGGTAAAAAAAAACCCATCATTTTCTTCTTCTTTTTTTCCCCTTCTTTGGGACTAAATTATTTGTTTTTTTTTTTTTTTTTTTTTTTTTTTAAAATTAGTGTTTGTTTTTGTCAATTTAATTTTTGTTTTGTCAATTATAAAACAAATTTAACAAATTCAATCCAATAGTTTGAAACGTAGACTAAATTATTTGTTTTTCACAACAAATCACCATCTACCTGGCCCACTAATTTTTACCACACATTTATTCTAGAGCAATTTCAGTTTTTTTGGCCCCACAGCAAATGACCACAAAATTACAACACAAATAAATGAATACAGAGATCCATAGATGACATAAATAGAACACCAATCCAGTCAATAAATTAATTTATACATAAATTTAAATAAATAGACCTGTGACAAGGAGCACCTAAAATAAATAATTATTCAACAAACAAAAAAGAGCCTGCAAACACAAACAAAGTTAAACCTATATGTTTCACACCAAGCATAGATTCCCTGGACAACAAACAAAACGTACATGGTGATGCACCATGCATAGATTCCTTGGCCATGACATTTTGAATAACATTACAACCATGTGACACAACAGTGCCATCTTGTGGCGTGTACACTCCCAGACAGTACCCAAGTCCTGCACAATCATAAATAAATGTCCAAACCAAAAAAAAAAAAGGAATACTAATAGTTTCGCATGTGCACCACAACAACAACAACAACAAAACACAAAAACACAAAAAAAAAAAAAAAAACACAAATTGTTATACAAAAGAGTCGACGACAACAGCAACTGAAAATAAGCTACAATCTCATGATAGTAAATACTAAAATGGCAATCCAACCACAAAGGCTTAGTCCAAGTCAACAGCACCATCACTCTCAAACAGTTGTATCCCCCGTTCACGATCCCTGCCAACATTGGCTGGCGTGCAAGCATGCTTCTCTGTCAATCAGTTCATAATGTAATTCACGGGGAGGGCCATGATGATGTCCCGATTATCGAGTGAATCCATTATGCTGCATGCGAATGAGAACAACTTACCGCCGGGCTCCAATCCAGGCATGCTCATAAGCCTTGCAAGACAGTCCCCCATAGTGTTGTCACCTTTACCAGTGACAACGCATTGCATAATTTTCAACTCCCGGCTTTGTTTGCTCATTGCTTCCACGAGATTGTCCATGCTACTAGCGACAGTACCAGATGATGGCAACTTGCGATGTTTGCGTTGGCTAATCCATCCACGGCTGACTGGAATGGAGGATCATCAAAGAGGGTACTATCCACCGCGTTCTCCCCAACAGTGTCATGGCCCGGCTGTGGTGGTGTGCTTGCACTGAGAGGTCCCATCCCGCTATCCTCGTTGGCATTGGTCGCGGAAGTAGCATCATCGCGCACTTCTGTTGGCGTTTATGCATGTTTCCCAGTCGCTACTGCGTCAGAGTACACTCGCTCCATGAGCTCCAAGTGCTCTAGAGGCTTACTCTTAAACTTAACACATCGGTTGTTCATCTAAGACAGAAGAAAACACATATGTAAGTAAAGCTTGAAATGTATTTGCTGCCCTTAAAGTGTACAACCAATGACAGTAAAAGAGGCTAAACACATGAAGGGATTAATTATTGTAAGTATAAAACAATAAATGTAAGCATAGAATTAAGTGTACACATGGCACATTGTGGGTTGCCCAACATATGTAAAAGTAGTATATTAAAGAAGTGCTTTGATTTGCAAAAGTAGTAATGTGAACAAAATATGGCACCACAAATCAGAAATACTAGTACAACAGTAATGGGAAAAATAAATGGTTGCAATACATATCGCTTGCATTTTGGCCCACCAATGGTCAGCTGCAGTGAACAAACCCGTCTCATGGTCGTACCCAAGCCCTGTCAAGCCGTGGCTGGCATTCTCCAGCTTCTTCCACGCTACCCAATCTTTTTTCAAGTTGTCAGACTTGTTTTTCATTTGTTTGGTCGAATATAGCAGATCGGTTTTCTCCACAAATTTGTTCGCAACATTCTTATACCCAGTCATGGACAATCAGCACGGTTGTCGATTACCAACTTCCACTTTAACAATGACGAGTTGAAGAAATAGCTTTGTATTGTCGGTGTCGAATTGGCATTTGTGGACTGGTTGGTGTTGGGTTGATGTGACAGCCTTACCGTGAGACTTGGAAGGGGTACGGGGTGATGATCAGTTCGTTGCCATGAGCAGTGTTGTCCTGCTTGTAAAATTAATGAAATATCAATGTTAAAGAAAGTAGAGTAGATATTTTTTGCATGCCCAAAAGTGAAATCGAAGTGTCCATACATTACTACAGTAATAACAACAAATAGTACAATGCTTTGCAAAAGACAAAGTTGGCTTGTATTACACGTTGGGGAAATGTTATATAATAGGACAAATGCATAACTGACAACAATTACATTTGTCATACAAAAAGTAACTATGCAGCAATATTACATCCATGACAATGCATCACATCCGAAACAACAATACCAAAACAACGACGCACAAAACACCGACAACCATCCTAAGCATACGTAGGCTCTGATCTATGCGCACAACGTCCGTCCGTAACCCCATATCGACATCATTATGTGGGTGGTCAGTACCAAATTTGGCGCTGCGAAACTCGTCACACCAACCAACCCAGGAAACACATCGCTACCGTACAAAAGTGCAATAGATAGTTAGCATGCATGCTATGCGACACAACCACAAATGAATAACGACATGACTAAGTGCATAAGAGAGGGGCAACACAAACGCACCATAGGACTAGGGCAAATGTAGTACGCACGACCAAGGTTTTTGGCAGATCTGGATATCTTGACAACGCAATGTCCAAAGCCACATGTACACATCCTCGGTGGCCATGATGAAGTGGCAGTTGACATGGAGGACGCCATCTGTATATTTCTTTGATTTTTTTGTTCATGTTATAAATTGAACTCATATGATGTAGTGTGTGGAATGAAAGAGAATAACTGAAAGAATTTCATAAAATTTAGTATTTTTTTCAAAAAAATACTATTCTTCATACCTTTTAAGTAAGGGTTAATTTTGTTGACAAAACACATTTTAAAAATGACACAGCACGAAAATATGAAAAACGAAATACAAACTTGAAATGACATGGCACAACACCGGCCACCTCTAGGTTAACTATTGAAAATGCTAGTTTACTGGTGTGTCCTGATTAGGCATTTTCTTTTCTCCAGTTTTCCGTACTGTAGTTGTCTTGTGGTGTCATGTTTTGTTATACTAGTTCAGGAATACACAAGATATTTGTTATACGAATTTCTGTAGTCTGGGAATTAAAATAAAACAGCAAAATAACATGAAAATGACAAATATTTTGTTTCCCTATTCCAAATGTTAGAAATTTAAAGCCCCCACTAGTCTTCCAACTCCACATTTGTAGTTTGTCCCCAATTCTACTACAATTTTATAACCACCCTCCACAACAATGGTCTTAGACAACATCCCAATGGTGTGCTAATTCTTTTCCTCCCCTTCCCAACAATACAATACACAATCCACAATACAATGAAGAGAAGCCATTTTCCAAATCCTACTCAATACCACCTCCAATTGCTGCAGCTTCAGCATTGATGAATCTATAGCTCCAATAATGCTACATATCACAATTATTTGATGAATTTATGTCTATAGCTTCAGCACTAATAAATAGTTTTGGTTGGCGTTTTATAAATGTATGTTCCAACATTGAAGGCTTTTTTTAATTCATGTTCTCATTTTCTGTTCTAAACATTAATTAAAACAAATATATATATATATATATATATTGTTTTGCATTTTTGTCAATTTGAAAGAGAAATTAACAGAGCAATATTCTGTTGCACCAAAGCCTGAACCCTTGGTGCAACCATGTGAATGGTAGTTTTACTTGCACAATGTTCGGTAGTTTGGGTTTTGCTCAAGTTACCTCAAATTGTTTAGCTTGGTTGGATTTTTTCCAGCTTTGTTCAGGTTTTTGTTAAATGCATTTGTTCAGCCCAGGTGCAAGGTCATTTATAGGCCATAAAGTTCATTTGTCATTTTCAAATATCTGTTCAACATAACATTTTCTTTGTGTTGATGAACATCTATAATGCTTAAGCCAAAAAAAAAAAAATAGAACATATCTATATTGCCAAGAATGGAAAAGAAGAAGAAGAGGAAGGAATCAAAAGATTACACAAAACCTAGTACCAAAAACTAAAAGGTTTAATCTGCTATATGTGAACCTAGTGGATGAAAGGGAAGCCACTTTCTATAGACAACAAGAAATAGAAGAAAATAAACAGAAACTTCAAACGATGATTGCAAATAACAACCTGGTATTTCATTTCTCACTGAAATTGTTAAAAAAATGCCAGTACCGTGATCGAAAGGGATGAGTAAACAGAACACCGATGGCCAAAGATCAGAAATACAAACATCACAAACCTCGAAATCACAGGTGGAAATGAATATGGAGCAACATTACAGCATATATATCATACAACAGCTAGTCCCTTAATTTTTCAACAACTACTATCATGGAGATTGGTCTGTTACTACTTGTGAGAAGACAACAACGGAAGAGGGTTTTCAGCTTACCTAATGGTGCAAATCCGATGACGGCGAGGACGTGGACGACAATTCCGGCGGCAGCTTCGATGGGGGACGACAAGGTCCTGGGTTGTTCGAGGGAGTTGGAAGCGCAGCTTCAAGGAGGAGGACGAAATCAACACTAGAGGGGGAGGAGGCAAATCTGAATGTGTTTTGCCCTAGGCCCCAATTACATAAGATAGAGGTTAGTTTGGTAAATTTACATAGTCGCGTTTTTAGATCTTCCCAAATAGTGTAATTTGCGTTTTTTCAAACTTCTACGTTTTTTCCATTGGCTCAAAACGCTGCTTTTTTACTATTGTTCCCAAAACGGCACATTATATTGTTTTGGACAATTCTGGTTCGTGACTTGGTTCAAGCTTTCTAATGGTCGTGAACACCAGATGAGGGACGCTGTGAGCAACTTGAGTTTTATTTTGAAACTATTTCATTCTGGTTATACCTTCATGAGGGAAGAAAAAGTAATTTTCGAATAGTGACAATTCAATTCCAGAATCTCACAATGCGTTTGGAAAGCCAAGTTTGGTTTTTTTTTTTTTTTTTTTTTGTGGCTATTTTAGTTACAAAAAACAAAATAGACTTTTTAGCCCAATAAGACAAAACATCACATCCAACCCATAATCATTACATTCTTCCTTTCACAAAAAAGCTAAAAAAAAAAAGCCAAAAGCCTTTCCCAAATGAGGCTTTTTAGCCCCAGGTTAAAATAGCCAAAAAAGTCAAAAAATCAAAAAGCCAACCTACTTCCTAAACGAACCCATCTCCACTCTTGTCTCTTGTATACTAGTGCTCACCTGTGCGATACACTTGTTTCTTGTATACTAGTAGTCACCCCATGCGATGCACGGGATTTTAGAAAGCCAATAATCACTTTAAAAAAATTATTATTTGATTGTATTTCTTAATATTTTTGTTTAATTTGGGTATATAAATCTTATTTCACAAAATATTTAATATTTCACATTATTGAAATTTAAAAAAAAAAACTATCATACATTAAGTAAATCATCACATAAATAATAGATAATTTATCTAAGAATTACTTCAGACAACCAAAATCGAGTAACAAAGCATATTATAATTAATCAAAATGACTAATATTAAATAAAAGTAACAGTAATTTTCTTTAATCAATAGTAGATATTACATTAATCATCCCACATGGTATAATGAGTTAAAATAAAATTAATTTTAATTCTCATTATATTTAGTTAGTGGTTAAAATTTGTTTACATGCTATTTGTTTTTTGGTTATATTGATTTATTAAACATAAATAGGTTTAGAATGATTATAAAAAAATAAAAATAAAAAATTGGAAATGCATTAAAGTTGAATTGACAAACATAAAATATAAATATTTAAATTATTCAAAAAAAAATAATGTTTTTAATATGAGATCTCTTCAATTTACTCAAACTCTGAATTTGAATAATAAAAAAACAATTAAGAAAAGAAGAAATTTGGGGTTTAGTTCTCAAAGAAAATGAGTTTCTAAAAATAAATTTAATCATGAGTTATTTCAACAGGATAATCAACAATAAAAAATCAACTGATAAATACACTTTGTCACGCCCCAAAAATAATACCAATAATCCAACTCATAAGCGATGAGAATATACACGGAATTAGTAGACTTTCATATATCAGAGTTTATATTACAAAAGAAATTATATGCATTATACTTTCATAAATGTTCATTCTGAAATTACAACATGTAACACTAATTAATAACAACAAAATGAACGCCCTACGAGCTTACATCTTTCCAAGACATAACTTGGTTACAACAAAAGAGAGTCATAAGCTCTATACACTTAAAGCCCTGAACTTGAATAAACAGTTAAACACAAAAATGACAAAAATAGAGCCTCTAGCTCCTAAGTCCTCCAAAGCTACGTTTTTGGAGGAAGCATATCACCTGTACCTGAAAATGGTTTCCCAAGTACGATGATCCAAAGCCTAGTAGAGATAGACCAACACAATATATGAGGTTTAACTAAGATATAAGTGTCAGACAAATGTTCAATATACATAACCAACTTACATCTTTCCATAACCATTCAATATTGATATTCACATCTCAATCCATTTCCATTCATTCGTTTCAAGTCAATTCATGAGTCTAGTTCATTGTTATATAAATAACCCAAATGAGACTACAACTCATTGGTTCACAATACAATAACATCTATTATTCAAAACACTTCAGCATACTATTTTACAAAATTTTCGTCCGAGGGAATCGACACCATATATATATACAAGATTTCGAGACTTTCACCCTAGACACTCCAGCTAACTTAATTTTAAATAGAGTCCATCCCCTATCTCTTCCCAAACAATGGAGTACAACCCCTTTCTCCTCATAAACAATTATACATATACAATGTATCCAAAACATCGTCATATACAATGACTATTCACAACACGTATTCAATGATTTAATCATACCGTCATATTCAATGACATAATTCAAATGATTTGTTTCAATTCACCTAATCCTCATGCAATTTCTACAACAATCATAGCTATCCTCTACCGATAGTCTAAAACAGATATTTCTAAACAGATATATAATCTATATAACAGATAATTTAATCAAATTTTCATAGGTGAGTGATTTAACAAAATCCAACTACACTATTCATTCATATATCCTCCCAATTTTACATATTTCATAGCAATTCCATTATTTATACAAAATAATCGTTCAATGCAAATTAAAGCAAATCTTTCCATTTTTCAAATATCAACCTCAAGGCCAAATTTCACCAATATAACCCAAGGTAACCTCATATTCAAAGCCCCAAATCCATTTATAGAACCTAACATAGAAACCCCTCTTTCAATTTGAGTCCAAACCCTAACTTTACCCAAGTCACACCCAAAACTCATCATTTATACATAACAACAAATATCTAGGTTAAAGATCATAACAAATTGTAGAACATCCCTACCTCAAGAGTGGAAGCCCAAAGAAAAAGATGAAGAACTTAAAAAATTGCCCAAACTCATTTTTACTTAGATCAAATGGAAGCCCACAGGATGCTCCACATTTTTCTCAAAGGAAGTAGGGTAGAGATGCTTAGATCTTGGAGTATTTGTAGAGAGAAGTCAAGTTTTAGAGAGAAAATGAGCCAATTTAGGGTTTTGGGGTGAAAATATATAAAATTTTTGTGTAAAAATGAGCTGTTGCGAACTGATATACGCGAGGCTCGCTCGAGCGAAGGAGTTCTCACTCGAGCGACCAGACACAACAAGTGACCTTTCTCGAGCACAAGAGTCGCTCGAGCACAAAATACATACCTTTAGAAGTTTTACAGACGCACACTCTCGCTCAAGCACAAAAAGCCTCGTTCGAGCGAAGAACTTCACCTTCCCATAAATTTTGCATCTAGGAAAAAATACTAAGAACTCTCAAATGTCGCTCGAGCGAAGAAGCAAATTTCACAAGGCTCACTCGAGCGAAGAAGCAATTTTCTGGACAACAACAACTTGAACAACTAGTAACTAACCTACTCCGAACATGCCCAAGACATTCCAATACTCAAGCCCAAAGACAAATGAGGGAAAATAAGACATGGATAACAATATTAAACCACGAAACCCGAGTCCAGAATATAACAAAGGTCGGGTCAAAATCGGGATGGCTATAACCTTCCCCCCTTAAAGAATTTCGTCCCTGAAATTTAAATCATGTTTCAAAACCAATTAAACTATTCCCAACTATAATAGTCTATCAATTCCAATCATCATGACTCATTTCCCGATCATCCATTCTTGTTAACTCGATGCACAAGTTTCAACATTGAATTATAATTCATATATCTCCCAAACACTTACAATGTTTATGATTTACTCAAGTTTCCCCAAATTTATACAACATATACAATGTTTCCAAAAAGATACAACACACATAATATTCCATATTTCAAGACATATGCAATGCTTACTTGAATCCAAGTTCTCAAGACATCCACAACATATACAATGTTCATATTGACCTGTGTTTCCAAAACATATTCAACATATACAATGTTTTCATACTTTAACACATATGCAATGTGTTTACATTTCATGAACAAAACTAGAATCTCAACACATGCTCAAACATCAACAAATAAGTCTGGATATTTCTCACGGACTTCCAATTCACGCTTCCAAGTTGCTTCGTCAACCCCGTGATGTTTCTATAACACTTTGACCAAGGAAATTGTCTTGCCTCGCAAGACTTGGTCCCGGCTATCCAAGACTCTCACCGGTCTCTCCTCATACGAGGCATCCTCATTTACCTCTAAGTTGGTCTAATCCAATATATACGATGGATCCAGCTCAAACTTCTGAAGCATACTAATGTGCAACACGTCATGCACTCTAGAAAGTTGTGGTAGCAATGCCAAACGATAGACAACCTCCTCGATCGGCTCAAGGATCTTAAAAGGGCCAATAAACCGAGGGGATAACTTCCCACTATTTCCAAATCTCATAAAACCTCGCTTAGGTGATATCTTCAAAAAGACATGATTACCCACCTCGAAAGACAAAGGTCTTCTCCTATGGTCGGCATAACTCTTCTAGTGACTCTGGGCTGTAACCAACCTTTTACGGATAAGTGCCACTTTTTTCGTCGTTTCCCGCACTAACTCTGGACCCAACAAAGGTGCATCACTCACCTCGGCCCAACACACTGGGGATCTACAAGGTCGACCATACAAGGCCTCAAACGATGCTATGCCAATACTCGATTGGAAGCTGTTATTGTAGGCAAACTCCACTAAGGGTAAGTGTCTCTCCCACGACCCCTTGAAATCAAGGACACAGCCTCGAAGCATATCCTCAAGGATCTGAATAGTACACTCAAACTGCCCAGTTTGAGGATAGTAAGCAGTGCTAAAGGTCAATCTAGTGCCCAAGGCACTCTGCAAGCTCTACCACAACTACGCTATAAAATGTGGATCTCTATCTGAAATAATCATCACAAGGACCCTGTACAACCTCACTATGTCCCTGATATACAAGTCAGCAAAATAGTCTACCGAATCATTTACGCGCATAGGAATAAAATGCGCTGACTTGGTCAACCGATCAACTACCACCCAAATCGCATCATTACCCTGTTGGGTCCTCGGAAGGCCCACAACAAAATCCATTATGACATGCTCCCATTTCCACTCAACTATAAGCAAGGGTTGTAACAAACCCACTGGCTTCTGATGTTCGGCCTTCACTTGTTGACAAGTAAGGCACTTCGACACAAACACGGCCACATCCTTCTTCATACCTCTCCACCAAAATTGATGACTCAGGTCATGATACATCTTCGTGCCTCCCGGGTGCACCACAATTTGTGAATGGTGAAACTCTCGGAGTACTTCCTCTCGGCAAGAATTCGGCACAAACAAACGATCACGGTATCTCACACTCAGGTCGGGATACACCATCAAGCCTCTTTTTACTTTCCCATTCGAAATCTTCTCTCAGAGGGATTCTACCTTAAGGTAACCCCTCTGCACTTCTAACACGGTTCACAAGTGTAGATTGTGTAACTACAGCAAAATAAGGCTGTAGATTCAATAGACTCGCCCAGATACAAGTCAAATTTACCAAGAGCACCCAACATCTCTGATTCCCGAATGGCAATACAAGCTACACTACTGATAGATTTCCTACTCAAGGTGTCGGCCACAACATTGGCCTTTCCCAGATGGTAATGCAACTCGAAATCATAATCCTTTATGAACTCCATCCACCTTCTCTGCCTCAAATTCAAGTCCTTCTGTGTAAACAGATACTTCAGACTCTTATGATTAGAAAACACCTCAAATCTTTCACCATATAAATAGTGCCTCCAAATCTTCAAGGCAAAAATCACAGCTGCCAATTCTAAGTCGTGAGTAGGGTAGTTCATCTCATAAGTTTTCAACTGCCGCGAGCCATAGGCTACTACCTTCCCCTCTTGCATCAATACACAACCCAAAACTTCTTCTGAGGCATCACAATACACTGAATAGTCCAAACCCCTCTCTGGAATAATCAAGACTAGAGCGATGGTAAGTCTAACCTTAAGCTCTTGGAATGACTTTTCACAAGTCTCACTCCACACAAATTTGACCCCTTTTCCTCATCAATCTAGTCAAAGGCAAAGCTAATCTGGAGAAATCCTTCACAAACCGACGGTAATACCCGGCCAATCCCAAGAAACTACGGATCTCGAAAGTATTCTTAGGCTGTGCCCAATCCTGCACTGCCTCTATCTTTGATGAATCTACAGTCACCCCTTCTCTAGATACCACATGGCTTAAGAACTTAACTTCCTTTATCTAGAACTCACATTTCCTGAACCTAGCATATAACTTATGTGCTCTAAGTAACTCAAGCACCACTCGTAAGTGTTCCTCATGCTCCTTCTCAGAGGGTGAGTAAATCAGAATGTCATCCACAAAGACGACCACAAAACGGTCTAAGAACTCTCGAAAGATTTGGTTCATCAAGTCCATAAATACAGCCGGTGCATTGGTTAGCCTAAAAAGCATCACAAGAAATTCATAGTGGCCATACCGCGTACTGAATGCCGTCTTCAGGATATCCTCCTCCTTTACCCTCAACTAATGGTAACCCGATCTCAGATCCATTTTAGAGAAACAACGAGACCCTTTCAACTGATCAAACAGGTCATCTATACGTGGCATTGGATATTTGTTCTTAACAGTAGTTACCCGGTTCAACTTCCGGTAATCAATACAAAGTTGTAAGGCTTCATCTTTCTTTTTAGCAAAGAGAGCCGGTGCTCCCGAAGGCGAAGTACTAGGGCGAATAAAACCCTTGTCTAGTAATTCCTGGAGTTGAATCTTCAACTCACTCAACTCAGCTGGCCCAAACTGATATGGTGCCATCGAAATTGGTGTCGTGTCAGGCAATAAATCAATAGAGAACTCGATCTCTCAATGAGGTGGTAAACTAGTAAAATCCTCAGAAAAGGCATCCGAGTACTCACAAACCACTCTTGGCAACTTAACTCGGGCCTCATCACACTCACCACTCAAAAGGCTACCGAGAATACAACTAAGTTCACTCCGTCCTCGCAGATCATATACCGATGATAAGACTCTATCCACCCGGTCCCCCAAGAAATAAAAGCAATCGCCGCTCGAGGTACATACAGTAAACCTCTGACGGTAGCAATCTATAACAACACGATATGCCGATAACCAGTCCATACCCAAGATAACATCAAAACTAGTCATATCAAGCAAAACAAATGCAAATGGAAATCGACGACCGGCGACCTCTATGTCACAACCCCATAACCCCTGTTTCAAGATAACCTCACCATTGATAGGTGACTCTACACAAATAGGAGATGCTAGTTGAGCCAACTCTAATCCCAAAACCGATGCAAATGCAGAAAATATAAAGGAATGGGATGCACCCATATCAATCAACACACTAGCAACTAAATTGCAAAACAAGAAGGTACCTCTCACAACAGATAGAGCTAGTACAAGATCTGGCACGGTAACAGCATACACGCGCCGCTTAGGTCTCTGATCTAGTTGCTCACCCCTCAGAGCATAAGACTGCTGCACTGACTAAGCCGAAGAGGCTCCCTGATTGGCCCTCGAGGCCTGTACTGACTGAGGTGGCTGGTGACTCTGTGTCTTCCTCAAGCCAGATGCACCAGGTGTGCCACCCAACTATGGGCAAAACCTCTTCAAGTGCCCCATCTGCCCATACTAATAACAAGTGAGCGGCTGGCCTCTACGCTGACTCTGGCCCTGAGAATGAGCCAAATATACAGCTGCTCGCTGCCCTCCTTCCTTCTATGGGCAGGCTAGAGACTTGTGGCCCAACTGACCACATTTGAAACAGGTGATATCTCCCTAACCACCTCTCATAGAACCCGAACTCGGCACTGGAAAGGTAGACCTCAAATGCGCTCCCTAGGACTGCTAGGGATTAGAACCCCTCTGCTTTTTACTGTCCCTCTAGCCATCCTAACTCCTCCTGGAGCCCCTTATCCTCTTCTCCTTCGCATGCATGATAGTCTCAATATGGGCTGCAACCTCTACAAGGCGCCCATAGTCCCTAATCATGGATTCGACCACTCTAAACATGAGTCTGATCCTTAATTTCTTCTCGAATTCCATGCAACGGTGCTCCTTAGTCGCCACTAACTCTAGTGCAAACTTAGACGGGCTAGTGAATGTGGCTTCAAACTCAGCCACTGGTGTATTCAACTGCTTGAGCTAAGAAAATTGATCCTTCAACTTCTCCCTTATTGTAGCAGGTAAGTACTTGTCCTGGAAGGCATCAACAAAGGCCTCCTAAGTCCCTCCAATGCGCCCCCGCACATACTTTCACCACTGACCCGCATTTCTCTTCAGCTGGAAGGACGCCAAAGTCACCCTCAAACCGCCGTCTTCAATGCCGAGCATCTCAAACGTCTTCACCATCTGTTCTAGCCACTCATTAGCCTTCAGTGGCTCCTTAGAATCACCTAAAAACTCGTCCGGATTTGACCGGAAGAACTCTCTCTTCAAGAAAGATGGCCCTACTTCAGCTACTTGGGCCTGGACTTGATTCTCAGCCTTGAGAATGTCCATGGAGTCCTGCAATGCTCCGGCCATTTCACAGGCTAAGGTGCCTATGGCCTGTTGACCTACTAGCTCGGCCATATTGGCCTGACTAACTCCTTCCTCCTGTGCCAGAATCTTATCCAGTATAGGCATCTCATGCCTCCTAGGCCTACCACGCCTACCACCACAACCACGTTCTAACATCCTAATAAAGGTAACAAAAGACATTAGCACATTTCCAAATGTGCCGAAGCTAATCTACTCCTGTCCTAATACGATAGACAACTGTAATTCACTCCACAAAAGCACATAGTCACATAAACACACACGAATTTCCTTCCTAGATAGTGATTGTCCCGCGGCGTTGCTAGAGTTCCAATTAGAAACAACAGTGATTAAGTACTCTTTTAATAGGACTTCTAAAAAAACGTAGACCTAGTCAACATCTTAGGAACTAAATCTCATACACATATTATCACATAATCATGTTACCATATAAGCACATATCATCTATACTTAAGTCTCTAGCAAGCAAGACAAACCCATTGGGGTATTAACCACTTCCCACGTACCTAAAGTATTCAAACCCGGTACACTCTGATACCAAGTTGTCACGTCTCAAAAATAATACCAATAATCCAACTCATAAGTGATGAGAATATAAACGGAATTAGTGTACTTTCATATATCAGAGTTTATATTACAAAAGAAATTATATGCATTATACTTTCATAAATGTTCATTCTAAAACTACAGCATGTAACACTAATTAATAATAACAAAATAAAGGCCCTACGGGCTTACATCTTTCTAAGACATAGCTTGGTTACAACAAAAGAGAGTCATAAGCTCTATACACTTAAAGCCCTCAACTTGAATAAGCAGTTGAACACAAAAATGACAAAAAAAGAGACTCCAGCTCCTAAGTCCTTCAAAGCTACATTCTTGGAGGAAGCATATCACCTGTACCTGAAAATGGTTTCCCAAGTAGGGTAAGCCAAAGCCCAATAGAGATAGACTAACACAATATATGAGGTTTAACTAAGATATAAGTGTCAGATAAATGTTCAATATACATAATCAACTTACATCTTTCCATGACCATTCAATATTGATATTCACATCTCAATCCATTTCCATTCATTCGTTTCAAGTCAATTCATGAGTCTAGTTCATTGTTATATAAACAACCCAAATGAGACTACAACTCATTGGTTCACAATTCAATTACATCTATTATTCAAAACACTTCAACATGCCATTTTACGGAATTTTCATTCGAGGGAATCGGCACCCATATATATATATATATATACAAGATTTCAGGACTTTCACCCTAGACACTCCGGCCAACTTAATTTTAAATGGAGTCCATCCCCTATCTCCTCCCAAAAAATGGAGTGCAACCTCTTTCTCCTCCCAAACAATTATACATATACAATATATCCAAAACATCGTCATATGCAATGACTATTCACAACCCATATTCAATGATTTAATCATACTGTCATATTCAATGACATAATTCAAATGATTTGTTTCAATTCACCTAATCCTCATGCAATTTCTACAACAATCATAGCTATCCTCCACCGATAGCCCAAAACAAATATTTCTAAACAAATATACAATCTATATAACAGATAATTCAATCAAATTTACATAGGTGAGTGATTTAACAAAATCCAACTACACCATTCATTTATATATCCTCCAAATTTCACATATTTCATAACAATTCCATTATTTATACAAAATAATCATTCAACGCAAATTACAAAAAATCTTCTCATTTTTCAAATATCAACCCCAATGCCAAATTTCACCATTTTAACCCAAGGTAACCTCATATTCTAAGCCCCAAATCCATTTATAGAACCTAACATAGAAACCCCTCTTTCAATTTGAGTCCAAACCCTAACTTTACCCAAATCACACCAAAACTCATCATTTATACATAACAACAAATATCTAGATTAAAGATCATAACAAAGTGTAGAACATCCCTACCTCAAGAGTGGAAGCCCAAAGAAGAAGAGGAAGAACTTCAAAAATTGCCCAAACTTATTTTTACTTGGATCAAATGGAAGCCTACGGGATGCTCCATATTTTTCTCAAAGGAAGTAGGGTAGAGATGCTTAGATCTTGGAGTATTTGTAGAGAGAAGTCAAGTTTTAGAGAGAGAAGGAGCCGATTTAGGGTTTTGGGGTGAAAAGATATAAAATTTGTGTGAAAATGAGTTGTGTGAACTGATATACACGAGGCTCGCTTGAGCGAAGGAGTTCTCGCTCGAGCGACCAGACACAACAATTGACCTCGCTCGAGCGCAGAATACATACCTTTAGAAGTTTTACAGACGCACACCCTCGCTGGAGCGCAAAAAGCCTTGCTTGAGCAAAGAACTTTACTTTCCCAGAAATTCTATGTCTAGGAAAAAATACTGAGAACTCTCAAATCTCGCTCGAGCACAAGAAATCTCGCTCGAGCGAAGAAGCAAATTTCACAGGGCTCGTTCGAGTGCAAGAAGCCTCGCTCGAGCGAAGAAGCAATTTTCTGGACAACAACAACTTGAACAACTGGCAACTAACCTGCTTCGAACATGCCCAAGACATTCCAATACTCAAACCCAAAGACAAATGTAGGAAAACAAGACATGGATAACAATATTAAACCACGAAACCTGAGTCCGGAATATAATAAAGGTCGGGTCAGAACCGGGATCGCTATACATTTAAACTATAAACCCATATACAATAAATTTTGATGTGTTCTTTATTTTCAATCTAACATCTGCACGAAAAAAAATTAAACACAAATAGTAAATAAGTGAGAGAGTTTCAAATTGATAATAGCAACACATTAAAAAAATAGAATAAAATCTCAATTAAATGACACATTATTAGCGAAAAGAAAGAAATAAAGAAAAATACAGATTGTAACAAAAAAAAATTAAATAAAATAGTAATATCCATTTACATAAACTCACTTTCTCACAAATGAAAAAACTCATGCAAGTACACATTTCAAATGTTAAGAAAATATTTAAGATTTTTAGGCACCAAAAAGGGATCAGAAATGGTTTAATGTTGATTTTTTTTCCCTCAATCTTCTGTTCATGGTTCCTGTTACAGGAACTTGTTTTTTTATTGAAAAGATTATACTTAGACAAAAGACATATATGGAATTCTATCATATTTAAAATTTATATGGATAATTAATAGAGGATTTTAAAAGATAAAATATTAAGTTCATAAATTTTAAAAAGATTAAGCTAAAGTATATGAGAATTCTATAACAAATTAACAAAAGATAAATATAGATCGCTAAAAAAATTATTATCTTTTTGCGATATTTATATCCCAATCTTAATCTTTTTTACTTAAATATTTTGTTATCTTTTATTTAAATTTTCATTTTACAGTTCAAATCTAAATAGTTATATTTTTATTTTTGTATATATTTTTATGAAAAATTTACCTATAAATCCCATCTTGAGGAATGGTGATCCATTTAGTCCTAAGGATTTTCTTATAGACCAATTAGTTTCATTGATTTTAGAAACATAGATTTAATATATTATTTTAAAATTAGATTTACGGTTATACCCTTATTTCTATTATGTTCCTTCTCTTTTTTTTCTTTTTCTTTTGTGCTAGAAAAGTAAGGTACACAATATAGGAGAATCAAATTTAGAATGAATATTCATATAAAAATCTTTTTTATTTGGAAAACATTTCAATAGAAATACAAAAATAACTTAAAATATGGGATTCTTCAAATATTCCAAAAGGATGTGGGATTTTTCAAACATTTCAAAAGAAGTATAAAAATTACTTAGTAAGTTTTGGCCAAATGTATATTTTTAAACTATAATACTCCAATATAACACTCAAACATAACACTCCAATGTAATACTCAAAAAAAAAATCTTAGTGTAATACCCAACACATAAAAAAACTTTTTACTGTACTTTTCTCAAACGTAATACGTCAATGTTACACTCTAAAAAAATTCCTTAGTGTAACACTCTAATGTAACACAAAAAAATTTCTTATTGTAACATTTTAATGCAAGACACAAAAAAACTCCTTAGTATATTTTTTATAACCATAACACTCTAATATAACACTCCACAAAAAAATTTTAGTGTAACACTCTAATATAACACACAAAAAAAATTCTTAGTATACTGTTCTTAAATGTAACACTCTAATATAATACTTTAAAAAAACTCCTTAGTGTAATACTCTAATGTAACACACAAAAAAACTCCTTAGTGTACTTTTTTCCAAACATAACTTTTCAATATAACCCTCCAAAAAAATTTCTTAGTGTAAAACTTTAATAAAGCACACAAAATAACTCTTTGGTGTACTTTTTCCAAATGTAACGTTCCAATGTAACACACACACACAAAAAAAAAAAAAAAAAAAAAAAAAAAAAAAAAAAAAAAATCTTAGTGTATTTTTTCTAAACGTAACACTCCAATGTAACACTAAAAAAAAAGAAAAAAAAATGTGAGATTCTTCAAACCATTTCAAAAGGAGTACAAATATTCTTTAATAAGTTTTGGGCAAATGTATAATTTTAAGCTGTGAGTGTTACGTTTGTAAAAAGTATACTAAGGAGTTTTTTTAGTATTTTTGTCTGTTACATTAGAGTATGTTACATTGGAGTGTTACGTTTAGGATTACATTAATTGGAGTGTAATGTTTGGAAAAAGTACACTAAGGATTTTTTTGATTTTTTTTTTTTTATTACATTGGAATGTTACGTTTGGAAAAAGTATACCAAAGAGTTTTTTTTAATGTTACGTTGTTAAATTTGGGAAAAGTACACCAAGGAATTTTTTAGTATGTTATGTTAAAGTGTTACGTTATTGGAGTGTTACATTAAAGTGTTAGATTTTTGCTCGTAATGTGGGATTTGTTCTAGAATGAGGGAAAATCCAAAACTCTATAGTGCAAATTACCCAAATATGTAAATTTACTTTTTGAGAAAGCCACTTTTATCCCTTAAAAATTAAACCTAAACATGTAAATGACTACCCTTTTATGTAATTTCCACTTTAATGGAACTTTTGGGTTCATAAGAAAAAGGGATGACTAAACAGTTCACAAGATCACATTTTTGGATTTATTGATGCTTCACCCATATATTTTATCTCTATTTTTTTTTTGTTCATGAATAAATAATTATCTTTTTTATTTTAAAAACTATTTAACTTGTAATATTTTTTTATTTAAATATGTTTTAATTGTTCATATATAAATAGTTAATTTTTTATTTTTAAAATTAATTGAGTCGTAATTTTTTTTATTTAGTTATTTTTTAATCTTTTATTTGTCTCTTTATATTATTTTCTGGTTGAAATTTGAATAGTTATCTTTTTATTTTATTTTTTTATATTTTTATCTTTAGCTTTGTTCATATCTAAATATTTGTTATTCATATCTAAATAGTTATTATATTATTTAAATATATATAATTCTTTTGGCTTTTGAGATTTAGATAATTGACAAATGATTAAAAATTAAGAAAATAGGATGAGAGACTTGAGAGAAGATATGTAGGAGAGAGAATTCGTAAGAGTTTAACATTAAGATACTACTGGAAATTACACTTTTGGCAACTAAAAAAAATTTAGTCACCAAAAGATATGGAATTGGCGACCAAAAATTATATTAGCCGGAAAAAGTACAAGAGTTAGCTACTAATTTTTTTTAGTCAGGGTATATTTATTATTGGCCACTAAAAAAATGTAGTCGCTAAAAATGTCACAATTGGTGACTAAAAAAATTTTTAGTTGCTAAATATGCCACAATTGGCGACCAAAAAAAATTTAGTCGCTAAATAGTTACTTTTGGCTACTAAAATTATTTAGTCACCGAATAAAAAATAAAAATTTACTTTTTATCTTTGGTGATTAAAAGTTTGGTAGCCAAAAATTTATTTTAATTTAATTTTTGGATTAGTGATTGATTGTTTTATATGGATATAATTTTCCATTTGCTAGACATTGTATTTTGGTACTTATTAGATTGGGTGTTTGATTTATTGGACAATGGAGAAGCTTATATCTAATGATGTTGTAAATGAAATCATTATTGTAGAGTTTGGGGAAACCCATGCTCTGGTTGTTTTCTTTGTGGAGACATGAGTCTGAGACCATTTATGTTAGTTGTGGGGATATATTTTCTGAGTACCAACACGTGGCAAGGTGACGCTGACGTGTCAACCGAGGTGCCATGTGTCGTGGTAGTTACGCCGATGTGATCTCGGAGTTGCCGAGGTTATCTCCGAATATACCGGAATCCGAGATAAGCGGATAAAGGACAAGAGTCCTAGATGGAGAGAAGACTTCAGTTTGGGTAAAGATGAAACTCTTAGAGGGTTTATCCTAACCTCACTGGGAGTTCCAGATCAGCAGTAATCCTGAGTCCATTAGAAATAGGCTCCTAATTGGACTAGGATTGTATTGGCTATAAAAGAGAGGCACCCCCACGGGTCTAAGGTATGTTTTTATGCACTCAAGCTTGTGAGTTGAATACTTGATTATCTTTGAGAGATATACTGACTTGATCGTCGGAGTACCCCCGGGTGGAAGAACCACCGCCGAAGCCTTCTCTTTCTGTGCAAGACAGCAAGGTGCCATCTATTCTGACTGTGTTCTACAGCTGATTTACTAAGAAGGGCAGTGTGATCGGAAATTCACTCACACAATTTGGCGCCGTCTGTGGGAACGAAAGACAAATAGATGGCCAGTAACGCACAAAAAGAAAAGGTTGGGGACGACGCTCCCGCAGGAAGTAACGGACTTATCGACCTTGACATCGAAGGAAACAACCACAATACAGAAACCCGCGACCAGGGGCACGAAGGAAAAGACGTCGGCCAAGAGAGCGACACTTCAAAGAAGACAGACCAAGACAGATACTACAACGAAGATAACCTCCGGATATGGAGGGATAGGTGCCTACGGAGGGACGAAGAAGTAAAAGATTTGGCAGATAAGTTGGTAGACCTGCAGTCGGTCGTCAACTTCATGATGTAAAACAATGTCATGCAGCCACCGTACCCACTGCAGGACACGCCAATCCTAGCAGTTAATACCCAGAAGGGAGGAAGGAAAATTCCCGAAGCACCTCAGCACACCAGGAGCGGAAGGCACTCTCACCTACCTTCCAAGGAAATCGCACGAGAGGAGCCGAGACAAGAGAAATCCCAGAGGACATATCACACGAAGGACAAAGAGCCCAGAGAACATCGGCATGTCCAAAGGCAGGCACTATGCTTTGACACAACCCACGGAGAAAGATCAAAATGGGCCCATCACGAGGCTGAGAGTAGTGTGCCGAAGAGACTGAAGTCCAAAGATAGCTGGGCTCCGGGAAGGAGTAAAGAAGACTTGAGAGACTACCTCAAGAGGAAGGAGCAGAACGCCAAAGCCAAGGTAACCTCACCCGTCAAGCCGAGGACACCGTTCTCGGTAGAACTGGACAAATTTGAAGCACCAAAAAGATTCAGTATGCCGAGGTTTCAAATATACGATGGTAAGTCAGACCCCAACTTTCACGTTGGATTATTTTTTAACTCAATGGCACTATACAGCGGGAACGAGCCGTTGCTCTGCAAAGTGTTCCCCTCGTCCTTTGGGGAGATTGGATCAGATTGGTTCAACAAACTACCAAAGGGAAGCATGAAGACATGGGAAGGCCTGGCCGAAATGTTTGTGGCCAAGTTCGTGACAAACAAGCTACAACCATTGAGGGTGGACGCACTAATGGCTCTGAAGATCAGCCAGGATGAAGGCCTTAGGGCCTATACAAAAAGATACTACGAGGTGTTCAATCGAATACCTAAATGCAACCAGGAAGTAGCGGTCGTGTCTTTCAAGAACGGCCTGAAAGAAGATTGTTCACTACGAAAATCCTTGGCAAAGACATTACCGAAGAGCATGGAGGAGCTCATGGCAAGAATCGAGAAGTATGCCAGAGCCAAGGAGGATACATCGGGGAATAAGGAGTTAAAGCAGGAAAAAGGGAACGGCTCGCCGAAGCGAGGCCGAAATAACAACAGACTCAGCAAAACAGAGATAGAATTGAGGGGTAAACAGGCAGTGACGACTGTATTCCGAATCCCGGTCCACAAAGTACTGGATCGAATCCGAGACCAACCCTATTTCAGAGCACCAACAAAAGCCCCAAGGGAATACATGGGCAGGAACCTCGGTAGGCGTTGTGCCTACCACAATGAAGATGGGCACCCAACTCAGGGCTGCAGAGCCCTGAAAGCGTACTTGGAAGACTTAGTAAGGCAAGGACATCTGAGGGACCTTGTCGACGAAACCAGGACAAGAGAAGAGCAGGCAAGATTGCCTCAAGCACCAGCAGCCCCGCCTCCCCCACAGCAACCCCGGGGAGGGGAACCTAGGGTGGTCAATGTAATTCACTCAAAGGTGAACGAAAACGACATTCGGGGGGAAACCTAAAGAATAAAGCACCTGCAACACGTGAACCAGGTCGGACAGAAAAGACCTCGGCCTGAAGAGTGCCAAGGACCGATGATAGCCTTCACCGAAGTCGACCTAGAGATGGTCCAGCATCCGCATAATGATTCCTTGGTAGTATCCCTCCAGGTTGGGGAGTGCCAAGTGAATCGCATCCTGATAGATTAAAGCAGCTCTTGTGACATCATGTACGTTAGATGTTACAAGGAGCTGGGCCTTCACCCAGATGACATGGAGGGATCAAACGACCCGATGATCGGCTTCAATGGAACGCCGACGTGGCCACTGGGCGCCACAAACTTAGAAGTACAAGCCGGTACAAAGAAGATCAAGACAGAACTCATCGTGATTGACACACCTTCACCTTACAACATCATCTTGGGAAGGCCGTGGTCGCATGCAATGGGGGCAGTTCCCTCAACGTTGCATCAACTATTACGGTTCCCAACAGAACATGGGATTGAAGAAGTCAGAGGAGATCAGCTACAAGCAAAAAATTGCTCCATGGCAACAATGAAAACAACCTGCAGCATACAAGAACCAAGGAAGGCGGAGATTGAAGACGAGAACATGGAGGTCCTAGACGATGTCGGCAAGGAGCCGGCCGAGAAGAATGAGGAAACACTAAAGAAAATCCTCGTCCAGGAGGGCGACGAAGATTGCTTCTTTCTTCTCGGCTCAGACTTAGCCGAAGAAGAAGAAAAAGAACTGGAAGCCTTTTTGAGAACAAACATAGAGGTGTTCGCCTGGACACCTTATGAAATGCCTGGCATTGACCCCGAGGTCACATGTCACAGACTGAACGTCGACAGGTCGGCTAAACCTGTAATTCAACGAGCAAGAAGACCGACGTTGATGCACGTCGAAGCAGTGGAAGAAGAAGTAGACAGAATTCTGGAAGCTAGGGCCATCAGAGAAGTCAATTATCCAACGTGGCTATCAAATACTGTGGTGGTAAAAAAGAAAAACAGTAAATGGAGGGTCTGCGTAGATTTTACAAGCCTAAATAAAGCCTGTCCCAAAGACAGCTTTCCTCTGTCCAAGATTGACCAACTGGTAGATGCCACATCTGGACATGGAAGAATGAGCTTCCTGGACGCTTATAAGGGGTACCACCAGATAGCCATGTACCCCCCAGATGAGGAGAAGACGGCGTTCATCACCCCAAAATGCCTGTACTGTTACAGAGTGATGCCTTTTGGGCTGAAAAATGCAGGAGCAACCTACCAGAGGCTGGTAACCAAAATGTTCAAACACTTGATTGGCCAAACGGTAGAAGTCTACATCGATGACATGGTCGTGAAAACCAAGGAGCCAAAGAGTCACCTTGCCGACCTAAAAGAGGTATTCGAAATTCTCAAAACATATCGGCTCTGACTCAATGCATCAAAATGCGCGTTTGGAGTTGGATCTGGGAAATTCCTGGGGTACCTAGTAACAAGAAGGAGAATAGAGGCCAACCCAGATCAGATCAAGGCCATCCTAGATCTACAGAGTCCAACGTCGGCAAAACAGGTACAAAGGATTACTAGAAGGGCCGCAGCCCTAAACAGGTTCATAAGTCGAAGCTCAGACAAGTGTAAACCCTTCTTCAACCTGGTGAAAAAGACCGCAGACTTCCTGTGGACTGAAGAATGTGAGGCCGCTTTGGCCGACCTAAAGAAATATCTGACCACGGCTCCAGTCCTCTCAACACCTGAACCTGAGGAGGAGTTGTTTTTGTACTTAGCCGTGTCAGAACACGCAGTAAGTGCAGTACTAATCCGAGAAGAGCAAGGAGAACAGAAGGCTGTCTATTATGTAAGTAAAACTTTGGCCAACGCTAAAACAAGGTATCTACCACTGGAGAAATTAATACTGGCCTTGGTAATGGCCTCAAAGAAGTTAAACCATTATTTCCAGGTGCACAAGATTGTGGTGCTAACAGAACACCCACTGAAGTCCTTGTTGCAACAGGGAGACTTAACCGGAAGAATAGCAAGATGGGCAGTGGCCTTGGGCCAGTATGACTTGGAATTCAGGCCAAGAACAGCAATTAAAGGCCAAGTTTTGGCCGACTTCGTGGCGGAATTCAAACCTGAATCCATCGAACATCAGGCTCCGTTGAGCCGAGATGAACATGGCCCCAGCAAGCAAGGAGAATCCCAGCCCAAGGCAAGGGAGCAAAAGAAGGAAAAACTCAGACCCTGCAGCATCTACATCGGCGACTCATTCAGACTGTTTGTCGATGGAAGTTCAAACCAGCAAGGAGCAGGGGCAGGAGTGCTGCTGATATCTCCAGATGGGGAAATAATAGAACAGTCCATCCGTTTGGGGTTCAAGGCCTCAAACAATGAAGCAGAATACGAAGCATTAATTGCAGGACTAAAGCTGGCAGCAGCAGCAGAAGCAGATGAGGTAATAGTTTTTTGTGATTCACAGTTAATTGTTAACCAGTCAACAGGAGAATTTGTAGCCAGAGACGAGAGGATGTCGGCATATGCAAAAGAGGTCATCAGATTGGCCGAACTATTTCAGAACTGCCGACTTCTTCAAGTAAGCCGAGATGATAACAGCCACACCGACGCGTTGGCCAACCTGGCAAGTTCAATGCAGACTGGAAAAACAAGGATAATTATGATTGACTATATGTCGGGCCCGAGCATAGAACCACAAAACACAAAGCAGGAAGCAATGTATGTGGACATGGGGCCAAGCTGGATGGATACAATTGTTGCATACCTGAAGGAAGGAAAGCTGCCAGAAGACCGCAAAGAGGCACACAAAGTCAAATTGAAGTCGGCAAGATTCAACCTGACCAAGGACGGACATCTCTACAGAAGGTTCTTCACTGGACCCCTTTTAAGGCGCGTACACCCTTTTCAGGTTGAAGATTTTTTATATGAAATTCATGAAGGAATTTGTGGAAGCCATGCTGGGGGCAGATCACTAGCCCATAGGGCCATTACCCAGGGGTATTGGTGGCCCTACATGCAAAAAGATGTAGAAGCATACGTGAAAAAGTGCGAACAATGCCAGAGGTTTGCACCTTTGATTCATCAGCCAGCTGCTGACCTGAATCCAATATCCAGCCCCTGGCCATTTGTCCAATGGGGCATGGATTTGGTTGGACAACTTCCCCAAGCTACTGGGCAGAGGAAATACTTGCTGGTAGCAACGGATTACTTCACAAAGTGGATAGAGGCAGAACCTCTAGCCAAAATCCGAGATGTGGACGTCAAGAATTTCATATGGAAAAACATTATCACCAGATTTGGCATTCCAAGAGCCATCGTTGCCGACAACAGAACGCCGTTTGACAGCAAACTCATCAAAAACTTCTATGCAAAGTTCAAGATCAAGAATTACTTTTCAACACCAAGCTTTCCCCAAAGCAATGGGCAAGCAGAAGCATCCAACAAAGTAATTTTGAATGGAATAAAGAAGAGACTGTAGGCAGCAAAAGGGAAGTGGGTAGACGAATTGCCCAATGTGCTTTGGGCATATCGGACTACGCCAAGAAGATCAACGGGGGAATTCCCCTTTGCCATGACTTATGGCACAGAAGCAGTCATTCCACTGGAAGTCGGCATCCCAGGGATCCGAACCCAGGGAGTTGAGAATGGGACTAATGATATACTCTTAGCCCGAGATCTGGATCTTTTGGAAGAACGAAGAGAGAAGGCTGCAATTCAGCTTACAGTATACCAACAACAGCTTGCCAGAGCCTACAACAAGAAGGTCAATCCAAGAGATTTTCAAGTCGGCGACTTAGTCTTGAGGAAAGTCGTCGGCAACAAGAAGGATCCCAGAGAGGGCAAGCTTGGCTCAAACTGGGAAGGACCCTACAGAATTACTTCGGTATTAGGCAATGGAGCTTATCGACTTGAAGACAATGAGGGCAAAGCATTGCCAAGACCTTGGAACACTTGTAATTTGAAATTTTTCTATCATTAGATGTTCACTATTTTTGGCCGATGTCATCAATAAAATCTTTGCAGAATTCTTCAAACACATATGATTGTTAAACATATTGTTTCTGGAAGACATGAATAATGACAACCCAAGTGAAACTTAGGTTCACATTAGGGGCAGAGAGAAGACAAAGACACTTAACACTTGTTGAAATTTGTAGCAATTTACAAGTTAAAGTTAAGCAGAGATGGTTCCTTAGCTTCACTTGTTGAAATTTGTAGCAATTTACAAGTTGAAGTTAAGCTGAGATGGTTCCTTAGCTTCACTTGTTGAAATTTGTAGCAATTTACAAGTTGAAGTTAAGCCGAGATGGTTCCTTAGCCTCACTTGTTGAAATTTGTAGCAATTTACAAGTTGAAGTTAAGCAGAGATGGTTCCTTAGCTTCACTTGTTGAAATTTGTAGCAATTTACAAGTTGAAGTTAAGCCGAGATGGTTCCTTAGCCTCACTTGTTGAAATTTGTAGCAATTTACAAGTTGAAGTTAAGCTGAGATAGTTCCTTAGCTTCACTTGTTGAAATTTGTAGCAATTTACAAGTTGAAGTTAAGCTGAGATGGTTCCTTAGCTTCACTTGTTGAAATTTGTAGCAATTTACAAGTTGAAGTTAAGCCGAGATTACTGTTTCTCTTCGCCTGTTGAAATTTGTAGCAATTTACAAGTCGAGGCGAAGCCGACGTTATTACTTACAGACCTATAGCAATCTACAGCGTGGTTAAACCAAAGATCATTGCTTAAACACTTGTTGAAATTTGTAGCAATTTACAAACTGACATTAAGGCAACATATGATCATCTGTGGAAATTTGCAGCAATTTACAGGTTGAGGTAAAAGCTAAGTATATTGTTTAAACCCTTATTGAAATTTGTAGCAATTTACAAGTGGGTCACTGTTTAACACTTGTTATAACTTGAGAAAAGTTTACTGTATATGTTAGTCCTTGTTGAAATTTGTAGCAATTTACAAGTAGGTTAAAGAGAAATCATTGCTTACACATTTGTTGCAACTTGAGAAAAGTCTGCAAAATTTACATTAAAAAGTATTTGTTTTATACCTGTTGGAATTTATGAAAAGATTGCAGGTCAGTATCTTGCCAAAGTAAAACTTGCAGTTATTATACCCGAGGTACGTAACCCCGAGAAGATTGTGCAAAGGAGGAATCATACAAATCATGCAAAATATTCTAAGTGTAGAAACCATACAGAAGCAGTGAAGAAATTAAAGACTAAAGCATCTAGAGAAAAACAGTTGCAGTTGTATATAATGAAGGCACTATGGCCTAGCAGCAGTAAATTGTTCACAAGTAACAAAGAAAGGCACATCGGCCGTAAGAGGAAGCTTACATTGTTCAGTAAACAAAAGAAAGTACAAAAAAAGAAAAAAGTACAAAAGACACTCAGGATTCTTCAACATCAGCAGATGGCTGGGCTGGGACCTCGGAGGACTCTAGAAGAACCACCTCGGCATCTTTTTCTGCCACAATTTCGGCATCAATCTCAGCAAGTGTTTGATCAAGACTCTTCTCGACTGGAGGAACATCGGATGATGCTTGTTCAGGAATAGCATCCTTAATAACCTCCTCATCCTCCTCATGAGTCAGGTCTAGGACTTGATCATCCTGAGGAGGAGATTTGGTCTCGTTGGCACCCTTGGGCTTCCTTACTAAAACATCATCATCGTTTTTGTCCTCATCTTTGGACTCGGACTCAGACTCTTCTTTAGCTTGACTTAGAGGAGGAGGAGGAGGGTATGGAAGAGGAATAGCATCAGCATTGTGGTAAGGCGAGTCAGCTGGAAGATCAAGTTTTTTTATCAGGGACATCCAACCAAGGGAGAATCCCCTGTTGCATGCCTGCCTGACTTGAAGCTTATAGTCCTCAGTGACGTCGGCTATACCTTGGGCATATGCCTTTTCGTCAGCATCCTTGATTTCAGCATCTTTTGTAGCCAGCGCCTCCTGGAGCTCCTTTTCGGCTTGGGCCCTTTTATCCTCGGCCTCTTTCTTCTCGGCTTCGGCAACCTTCTTTATAGCCTCTGCAGCATCAGCCTTTTCTTCAGCCAAAGTTTGGGCCTTAGTGGCAGCCTCGGCCTGGTCTTCCAACTTTTTCATTTTTGCTTGAAGACTCTTGTTAATTTTTTGGAGGGCAGAGAACTCCCTCTTCATGTTGGTTAACTTCTCCCTGTTCTGGAAAGATTGCATGGAGAAGGAATGGGCGTGCTGAACAGCCTGAAAGAGCATAAAAAAAAAAAAAAAAAGCTTAAGTTAGTACAAAAGTTTTGCAAGTATGAAAAAATGAGGAAAGACAGATTACCAAGTGTAGAAACTTACTTGAACACAGTGTTGAAGCATCGGGGCGTAATTCTCGTACTCACTTATCTCGGCATTTTTCTCTAAATCGCCTGGGAGGAGTAAAGCTGTACTCAGGGCCACACCAATATTTATGTCGTCGGCACTATCGTTGGCAAAAACAGGTTTATCTTCCAAGGTGATTTCAGGCCTCCAGGAGACCTTTGGTGTTTTAGACCCCGAGGTCGTCGCCAACGATGACCTCGGCTTCTTTGATTGTGTGGATCCTGAAGGTTGGGCCTCAACAGACCTTTTTGCAGAAGCAGAGGAAGTCTTTTTACTCTCCGCCAACTGTGAGATAGACAGGGCATCCTCGGCCTCGACCTCAGTGGCTTTGGCCTTCGGCTAGGCCTTCTTGGTTCTTTTCGGCCTTGGTGGGGGCATCGTTTGGGTTGGAACGACATCGGCGTCGGTTGGGAGGTCGGCTAGGAGGTCTTGGGCGACAGGCTTTACGCAAACCATTTCAGCAGTCTTGACGAGTCGTCGCCGACGTTTCCTTTCTGGTATTGGGATTAAGTATGGGGCAGAAGTTGATGGTTGATCGGTTGGATCAGAGGTTGACCCTTGGTCAGCCCGAGATGTTGATACGGTTTGAAGAGTGGTAGCAGAGGGAGGAGACGAGCTCTTCTTCTTTCGTTTCGGGACGTCGGGCAAAATAGATTTGTACGTAGGGATAAAATTGAGAAGAAGAGGGGCTTTTCTCTTTTCAACTGGCAAGTCCAGGAGCTTTTTCAGATCCTTGCTAGGAATGAAAGATTGGCGAAAAATTTTCGATGGTTTGCGAACGTCTGCAAGAAGAAAATGAACATTATAAACAGATAAAATATTGAAACAGATTGGAAAGAAACAACTAAGTGTTGACATCGGGCTCTTACCCTTGCCCTCTTTAACTGTTCGATGAAGAGGAAAAAGATGGGCATCCTTGTCTAGGGCAAATTCCCAATTTCCAGAAGCAATGACATAGTCATCTCCAGCCCCTTTGTTGGAGTCTGGGAGGTCGGCTACGATTTTGAATTCGGTAGACCTCGGCTTGAGGTAATAGACGTAACCCTTTTCTTTCAAGTTAAGGGCACACATGGTATAACAAAATTGGATGTCGACAATGGTAATCCTAACATTTTCCTGCCTAGCTAAGGCTATGATGCCGTTAATCACACGGTAGGAGTTGATGGTCAGTTGCATGGGGTTTAATTTGTAGTAGTAGAGAACTTCACGAAAAAGGGGATTGAGTGGGAGCTGAAGTCCACACTCAGTAAAAGCTACTATAGGAAAGGGCATCGTATGATCTGTGGGCATAATTGAGTCATCATCCCCAGCCAGTCTCAGATGGACGTCGGCAGGAATTTCAAACTCTTCCCTGAAGTATTGGAGTTTGGTCAGGGTATCTACCCTATGTCTCCACATCTCCATGATGTCAGCGTAAAAGGGTTTTTGTCACAGGAAAAAGATATTCTTAGAGGGTTAAAGGAACCTCGGCAAAAACCTAAGCAAATACTAGTTACGATTGTTTCAGTTTTTCCTAAGAATTGAAAGTTCTATAAACAAATCCCAAACCTAGAACTATGAAGACGGAGATCAAGGGCACAGATCTGGAAAAAGTACAAACGGCAGAAAACAAAGACGAAGTTTCAAATTCAAGAACAAAAAATGGGCTATTAGAAACACGAAGATTACAAAGGGTTGAGGGCCAAGAACCGTAGTGAAACAGTGCAAGTGTTCATGACATGTGTAAAATTATAAAATAAGAAGCATTTAGGTAAATGGTTCACAAATTAAATGCTTGAGCAGAGCAGTAAACGCGGGAAATTCCAGAAACGATCAAGAACTGGGAAAGAAGAGCCAGTTGCTTACCAGATAAAGTGAGGCCGGAATGAAATTCACCAAGGACAGACGACGGTTGAAACAGTAGCAAAAGCTTCGCAGGAATGGCAGAATGAAAACAGTTGCAGAGTTTGGAGCTTAGAGCAATGGCAGATTCGAAGAAGAAAGAGCTTTAGAGAGAGAAAAAGCAAGTAAACAAATGAAAAAGTGAAGAGACAGAAGAGAGAGGCAAGAGTTTTTGTCAAAAAAGAGTAATGGCGGCAAAACAAGGCATCTATTGCGCCTAGAACAACGCATACGTCAGACGGCGCAGACGGATGAAAGACGGCTTACAAGCGCGTCACAGGCACGGGCCAATGAAGATAAAACACGTAAGAGAAACGGTTGAGAAGTAATGCATGACAGCTCATGCGCGTGGAGGAGTTCATTTGAATTCTTGTTCTTAAAAGAAGACATGTCGGCCTAAAGAGAATGACCTCGGCTGTAGAGTTCTTACGCCGACGTACAGCAAAGAGGAACAATATAGGTTCCATCACCTCAGAATACCAAGATAATAGAACCTAGGGGGTAGTTGTGGGGATATATTTTCTGAGTACCAACACGTGGCAAGGTGACGCCGACGTGTCAGCCGAGGTGCCATGTGTCGTGGTAGTTACGCCGATGTGATCTCGGAGTTGCCGAGGTTATCTCCAAATATATCGGAATCCGAGATAAGCGGATAAAGGACAAGAGTCCTAGATGGTGAGAAGACTTCAGTTTGGGTAAAGATGAAACTCTTAGAGGGTTTATCCTAACCCCACTGGGAGTTCCAGATCAGCAGTAATCCTGAGTCCATTAGAAATAGGCTCCTATTGGGACTAGGATTGTATTGGCTATAAAAGAGAGGCACCCCCATGGGTCTAAGGTATGTTTTTATGCACTCAAGCTTGTGAGTTGAATACTTGATTATCTTTGAGAGATATACTGACTTGATCGTCGGAGTACCCCCGGGTGGAAGAACCACCACCGGAGCCTTTTCTTTCTGTGCAGGACAGCAAGGTGCCATCTATTCTACCTGTGTTCTACAGCTGATTTACTAAGAAGGGCAATGTGATCGGAAATTCACTCACACATTAGTCATTGTTAGTTTTGTATAGGTATTCTATCTTCCAACTGCTTATTGCTAATATGAAACTTTCTGATCATATTTACACGTCATCTCTATCCTTGATTGCAAATAATGGAATGGATAGTTCCTTCTATCTTTCTGTTTTCTATCCCATTTTTCTAGGTTCTATGTAATTAGCATTTTGAAAAGATTATATTATAAATGCAAATGTGGTGGTATGTTCTGATAATTTTCAAGTGGGTTAGATAAAACTCAAAAAAAAAAAAAAAAAAAAAAAAAAAAAGGTTATTTTGAACCAGAAGAGAGGTAGTAGTCATACTCACACATTGATATGTAGATGTTCAGGGAAGTAAATTGCCAAATAGTTGTTTTGAAGATGCATATTAGGACTGCTGCTGATGTTGCAACTGTTGCAACTCTGTTCTGAGCTGTGGCCTTGGCTGCTGCCTGAGCTGTAGCTCTTGTGACTTTTCTCTTGCCTAGCTTTTCTGGTTTTTGTTTTCTGCTTTGCTTTTCTAATCCTTTTGTTTTTTGGAAATATTTTCTATTAAAATGATGTCTATTATATTTTGCTATGAAACAAATTGAAGTGGAGGATAGAATAATTTGAGCTCATGCCTGTAGATCCCAACGAAGAACTTATATGGATAGACATTTTTTTCACAAAAATGATTGATGTGTACTAAATACCATTGTAGAGGGATTGACAATGGCATGCATATTTTGCTTAAGTAGACACAACAGCCTTTATACAAAGAATTGCCATGCAGCTGGCCACTGCAACCTAGCATCCACATTGAGCAATTAATTGGGTTATGGTTTAGTGTGGGTTGAGTTTCTTCATCCAAATATGCTCTCACAGTAGCTCGCTAATTGGCATTCTATGAAGTTGCTATTTCACGATTGTTTGGTCGCTGGGCAAATTATTTCTCACTTGTTTGAGGTGTCCTCCTTCATTTGAGAAAAAAATATAATGTAGTTCTTGTGTCTCCCATATTTTTTATTGAAAAAATAAAATAAAAATAGAGTTGTAGAGAAACATTGAAACATTGAAATTGCCCCCCAACCACTGTTTTGACATAAGGGGAAGCTTCCCGTTGCCAAATGTGACCTGTAGGGACAAATGGTATGTAAATAGAACACGTAGGTTGGGAGTTAAAGTTGAAAATGTCATAAACTTAGTTGAAAAAAGGCGTTCGGGGGCCGAAAATACAAAACAGCCCGCAACCATTGTTTTGATGTAACGGGAAGCTTCCCGGTGCCAAATGTGACCTGTAGGGGCAGACGGTACGTATATATATACACGTAGGTTGGGAGTTAGAGTTGAAAATGTCATAAACTTAGTCCAAAAAAAGGCGTTCGGGGGGCAAAAATGCGAGACAACCCCCCAACCACTGTTTTGACGATCCGGGAAGCTTCTCGGTGCCAAATGTGACTTGTAGGGACAGACGATACGTAAATAGGGAGTTAGAGTTGAAAATGTCATAAACTTAGTCGAAAACGGCGTTTTAGCCGCCAAAAATGGAAAAATACTTACAATTATGTAGAATGATTACTTGTAAAATAGTACTATGTATTTGATTTTTCAAAATTTTTATTTCATATATATTCGAGTATGCAAAACTAATGATTAATTTGAAAAGATTAATTAATTTCGAGTTTTATATGTTTTTTTTATAATTTTAAATTGGCCAATATTTAGTCAATACTAATGATTAATTTTTTTTTGCAGATGATTTTTGACGTACAAATGTGGATATGACTTTTTTTGACATGTATGGAAGGGCATTGTTTTTATACCTCCATCTGTATATATAGTGGTTCGTACAAATTACTTTTTTGGCATGGTAAATATCTAAAATTTGGCTTGGTAGAAATTAGCATTGGATGTAGTACAAATTAGTTTTTGGGGCGGTACAGATTAAATTTTTGGTGTGGTATAGATTTCCTTTTGGATATTAAATTTGATTGATCCTCTATTATGTATGGAATTAAATTATTGAGGTTGGATTATACTTGGTTCATACGGAATTTGTATTACATTCAGAATTGGACAATTAATATGAATTTTTTGGATGGTTGGAAGTAAAATGTGTGCACGTTGTCAAATGGTTGATAATTTATTCAATATTGATGGATTATATTGTTTATACATGGTACAGTTTAATAATGGATATAGGTGGTTCAGAAATAAAATAATAATAATAATAATAATATGGGATTTGGCGACTAAATATGTTGGTAGCCCAAAATGTAAGCAAATGTTTTGCTACATAATAATTTAGTAGCAAAAAAGAACCAAATGGCTTTTTGCGACCAAACAGTTAGTAGCTAAAATAAATCAAAATGAGGGAAAGAAACTATTGCTGACTAAATATTTTAGTCACGAAAAACACGGCATCCTTTGGCAATTAAAATGTTTGGTGGTAAAAAATAATGAAATGAAAATGAAGAGGCTTTTGGCAACTAAAGTCTGTAGTCGGTAAAAGTAACAACGACTAAACTATTTGGTCGCTAAATGTATGTATTCTATTGGCGACTAAAACTTTAGTCTCTAATAGTTGAATTTAGTTTTATGTGAAAACTTTCAGCGACTAATATTGTAATTGCCAAAATATCACCTTTGCCGATTAAACAAAGTTTAGTAGCCAAACGTTCACTTTCGGCGACCAATAATTTAGTCGCCAAAAGATCACATTTCCCAACTAACCAAAGTTTAGTAAACATTCACTTTCGGCGACTAATAGTTTAGTCGCCAAAAGATAACCTCTGCAACCTAACCAAAATTTAGTAACCAAACGTTTCACTTTCGGCGACCAAAAATAGTTTAGTCACCAATACTATCGCCGACAAGGTATAGCTGACGACCTTGGCGACAAAAAAATTTAGTCACTAATGAGTTTTGGCGACCAAAAATGTCGTCAAAAGTGTCATTTCTTGTAGCAAGAGTTTGGAAAATTCTCATATACTCTACTATATTTGTTTATATATATATAATATAGATATAGATATATTATTATTATTATTATTTATTGTCATTGTTAATAAAATATTTGTGTTAATTATTTCATTTATTATTTTGCTAGACAGACATGGGAGAATTGAAACAATTAAGAATAAAAGAGAAATAGAGATAAAGAAACACGTGACCCAAAGAGTGGGAGTGTAATGATTATAATTCAACTGTAGCCAAATGTAACAACCCCAATCCATGCTTAACCGTTAAACCATGATTATGGATGCTAATAAGTAATTAAGATGGAATTCTGACTTCATTGCATATGTGTTGCATTATTTGTGTTTCTATCTGTCTATCGTAGAAATATCTGTTTGTATTTTTAGTTCTGTCCTACAAATTGAAGGCATTATCGGCATCCGATCATGAAATTGACTTGGTATACGTGTTAATTGGCATTTTTAGGAATTTATGGTAGGGTCGATTGAAATTCAATTCGAAATGATTAAATTAGATTAATTAATGCCACTTTGCTTAGCTTAAGCCAAATTAATAAAAGCCCACTAAGCAAGCCTATATAAGGCCACTCCTACCCCTTCCTACATATTTTACACTTTCATTCCCTCATCTTTTGAGCTCAAATGTGTGTGTGTGTGAGAGAGAGAGAGAGAGAAGGAAGACTAGATTTCAACTAAAGGATTGAAGAAATTAGAAGAACTTGGAAGTTTGGCTTAGAAACTCAAACAATTAGCTATCTAGCATTCAATTGAGAAGCCAAGGTAAGAACTCAACCTTCTAATTATGTAATTGAAATAGCTATTATTAG
Organism: Camellia oleifera; assembly: GCA_022316695.1. NCBI lineage: Eukaryota > Viridiplantae > Streptophyta > Magnoliopsida > Ericales > Theaceae > Camellia > Camellia oleifera. Next base: position 52,514,053 of record CM039306.1, read on the forward strand.
CATTCATGTGAATTGGGAGATGAATTACAAGAATTGAGCTAGAATTAAGGGAATGAAATTAAATCATGCATATATGTACATTTCATGAATTTTGAAGTTGTTTTCCAAAAACTTTTCCTAATCCATGTTATTATTTTCCCTTAGTTTTGAAAATTCACCAAATTTTTTACCATTTGACCTTAATTGATTACGTCTTTGAAGCCTTGAAGCCAAATCATCTCGTGCATGTTATGTTTCAAGGTTGTGAGTTTGAATTATGCGCAATTCACATGCTTTTAAGCCTTGGTTTCATGAAATGATTTAGAATTCACCATGTTTTATCCATTTACAAGCATTTCCTCAAGTCTTGAGTTTTTGGCCCAAAAGACCATGATTTATAGCTTTGAAATTGAGTTTTGCACGGATAGAGCAATCTGGAAATTCTAAATTCTGCTTCTCCGCTCGAGTGATAGATTCTCCGCTCGAGCGACCTTTCTGTGATCTTGCACTTCTGCTCGAGCGACCTGAAGTTTGCTTGAGCGTGAAATGCATGCTCTCAAAAGTTTATATGTTTTTCAGATCGCTCAAGTAACAATAGTTCTGCTTGAGCGAGGACCTGAGTCTCACGCTCGAGCGAGCATCGAGCGAAAAAATCAAGCAACCACTACTTTTGCAAAGTTTATAGACGCTTGAGCGAAGGAAGTTGTGCTCGAGCGACCACTCACATCTTTCATGTCCGCTCGAGCGAAGGAAGTTACGCTCGAGCGGGACCCCTATTTTCAGTATTTTTGACTAACTGTTTCCAAATGCATTTTGACATCCTCATTTCATCCTAGGAATTTCTAAGCCCTAATTAAGCCAAAACAATGAGGAATAAAAGTAGAATACACCAAAATAAGAGAGAACTAAGTTATGATTCCGGGTGTGTAATTTTGTACGTATTCATTCTATATCTATGTAGGTCACATGCCGCAAGTACCTGATTTGTCTACTCTATCTGTTTGCTTGGAGCCATTTGTGAGTAATAACTCTGTAAAGGTATGTTTAATTATAAGTATTTTCTGACTGATATGATACGATCTATTTTCTGAAATGCTATTTTTTTTTATGAATCATGAATAAATATCCATCTTTTTGAAATATATTTGTGGCATCCTTACATTTACATGGCCCTCGCAGGGGGATAACAATAACGTGGTTAATATGCACGTGGCCCTCGCCCAGGGGTAAAAATATTGTGGCTCATATTCATGTGGCCCTTGCCCGAGGTTAACAATACCGAGGTCTATATTCATGTGGCCCTTGCCCGGGGGTAACAATATCAAGGTCTATATTCACGTGGCCCTCACTCAAGGGTAACAATACCAAGGCCTATATTCACGTGGCCCTCACTTGGGGGTAACAATACCATGGCTACTTGTGTGCAAGATATGAACCTTAATGGTTGTCGGTACCAACTATGTGAATTTGATATGTCATGATAGCTAAATGGATGTACCACAAATATCTGCTGATGAATTCTGGAAAGTATATGAATATGGATCTATTTCTGATTTGAAATCTGATATGGGACATCATTCATTAAATTCTTTACTTTGTTATTATTCATTGGGCTTCGCTCACCATTTATATCTATATATGTAGGTGATCAGGTGTATGACCAGGCTCAGTGATGACCGCCTGAACAGTTTTTGTCAACCAGACTTTGTGCCTCCCGAAGAGGTTTCATACGCCTTGTAGTCATATTTTTGTGAACATAAAAAGGCTTCGTTTCCTTTCGAATTATGAACAATTTTTCTATTATCTGTATATTGGGCTAAGTCCCTTTTGGCTATATCTGTAGTAAGTGTAACGTAAGATTATTGCATTATGATGTTATGTATATGTGTATGAAGTTTTTTAAAAAAAATTATGTCCCATGTATGTCTCCACAGCTCATTGAACTATGTATGTTTCTATAATTGCTTCCGCAGCCCCTAATTATGAGTTATTCTGTTCAGAGGCCTTTGGTAATCCAATGAGGGTTTGAATCGTGACACTAAACATATAAGATAGCATTTGTAACTATTGACTTTCCTTTTGAAAGTCATACTAGATTGAAGAGATTCAGTTTTTTGGACCAAGTTTCAATTCTAAATTTTTCTTAACTTACTTTTTATGCCTTTTGGGTATTGAGAGAGAGAGAGTGGGGGCCCTTGAGTAAAGTGGATTGCGGTGGCCGGGCAGTTCTCATCATTGGAATAACAAATATAAGGAACCAGAGCACAGTGTTGATACAAAGCTATTCGTCAATGGCGGTAGGTAGGTCAATTTGGGGCAAGGTTTGTGTAAAGTTATGTGAATGGAAGAAGAAAAGCCTAAAGGCTGAAATTAGAGGAAGAGAGAGAGAGAGAGAGAGAGAGATAGATAGACAGAGACAGAGATGGTGAAATAAAGAGGACATACCTGGGGTAATGCTCCAATGGTGGATTGACGGTGGTGTTCGTGTGCGATGGCGGTGACGCTCCTGTACCCGATGGCAATGGAGACAAAACGAGATAGATAGCGTGGAAGGAGGTGGGCAAAAGCATAAGAAAGAGAAAGTTAGAGAATCTCAGAGAGGGAGACAGACAAACATAAGAGAATTAGACGCAACTTTGCAAGTCTTTTTTTTTTTATGCCTAAAACGATGACGCTTTTAAAACCTTAGCTTTTTTTTTGCTTCTGACTAATTGTTTTAGTCGTCAATAAGAAATAAAGCTGTAATTTTTCCCCGACTAAATACTTTAGTTGCCAATTAATTTAAGAATCCCTCCAAAATTCAAAATACTCCCTCCAAAACTTTCAATTACATTTGCCAACTAAAATTTAGTTGCTAAAAGTAAAATAAATACCGACTAAATTATTTTTTATAGCTAAAAATTGTACCTTTTCTAACCAAATTTTTTTTATTGCTCAAAACCCTATTTTCAATGACTAAATCCCAATTAGTCGCCAAAAGTAAAATAAATAGCAACTAAGTTATTTTTACTAACAAAAAATTGTACATTTAGGGACCAAATTTTTTTAGTCGCGCAAAACCCTATTTTCAACAACTAAAAATCAATTAGTCACCAAAAGTAAAATAAATACTTACTAAATTATTTTTAGTAGCTAAAGATTGTATCTTTGCCAACAAAAAATTTTTGAGTATGTAAAGTGTGTACCTTTGCTGACCAAAATTTTTTTAGTAGCTAAAATGTGGATCTTTGACGACTAAATTTTTTTAATCGACATTTGAAGTCGCCAAATTTGTATTTTTCTATAGTGTTACAACTCGAAAATGAGGGCAAGTTGACAGAAGTCATTTCACCAGCCTTCTATTTTTCAAAAGGCTTCTAAGTACTATAATGACCATTTTGCTCCCAAATAATAATATTCATCAAATAATCCAAATAACATACTTTTAAGCAATTAGGGCATAAAATAACAATAAATACATGGAATTAGTGAAACTAGTAAGCAACATACACTTTAAAATTTTATTTAAAAATTTGAATTAAACCCATATTATGTCACCTTTTTTTGTAGTGGCACTCAAAATCACATTTTTATATTTTTCTTTGCATTTTATACCATGTTCCTATGAAGTAATGTCAGGAATCATTAAAAAAATATCATGAAATATTTTATGAAGATTTTTTATCCTTCAATTAGTGTGTAGTGTTTCATTATATGTGTAATCTAATGGTAAAAAAAAATTATAAATTATTTTATCATATTTGTTTTTCATAATCTCTAATATTACTCTTTTCTATATTCACAAATATTCACCAAGTATTACAATACGCACATAAAAATCCTCAAAAACATCTTAAGAATGCACTTTTTTGGGTATGAATATAAAAGGCATTTCTAGACAAAGTCTTTTTTTTTTTTTTTGGCGTGTGTACGTTATGTGGACATTTTCTAAATATATATTAAGCTTTATTTGGGAACAGGCTATTTTAGTAATTTTTTGGCTTTTTACGAAAAGGTGTGCAGAAAAGTAAAGAGGTGATGTGATGTGTTTTAGTTGGCTTTTTGACTTTTTGGCTATTTTAGCCTGTATATATACAGAAGGAAAATAATATACAAATTCAATTTCTAGATTTACTTTCTCAATTGAAATATGTCACTACAAAAATTATGATTTTAGAGACAAAAATTTAGAAATAAAATATTTTTATCGCTAAAAGTATTACTATTTTATTTTTAACGACAAAATTGGACATTTAGTGGTGGATTATTAAACTTTTGAGACCAAAAGTGGTCTCCAATAATAAATCTTTTTTAGGATCAAGTTATTTTGTTTTTAAAAGTGCATTTATTAACGACATTTTTTAAATTTTGTTCTTAAAAGCTCATTTTTTGACCTTTTAAAATGATCTTTTAGTGATTGTCCTCGCGATAACTGAAATTAGTCCCAAAATATATTTTGCAACAAAATTTATATTTTTAGAGACCAAAAAAAAAAAAAAAACTTGTTATTTAAAACTCTTATATGTTGTAATGTGTATAAAAGATATGATTAACTAATAATTAAATAAGATATGAAAGGAAAAAAAAAATTTACCTTAAATATTTTAATAAATTATCACATCGTTAAATTTGAAAAGTAAACTTAATTTTTGAGTCCAAAGGACCACTTTATACACAAATGGAGAAGCCTTTTGGATAGTTCAAGTGTGAACTAAGCACAAATATAAACCTAGATTAATAATTATCATTAAATGATGTCATGCTTATGAAGTTCTCAGTAAAGGAAAAGAAAAATAGGAAAGAAAAAAAAAGGTTGGGATTACCAATGAAGAAAAAAGATTCATGAACAAGAGGAATTGACATGCATTAACGATTAAAGCTAGATAATAAAGGTTACAACAATAAATTTGGTGATAAAAAATGAAAGCTCACAAAGTGTTCTTTAGTCGTGGCTAAGTGCAAGAAGACTCACACACTTTATTCGATGCAAGGAAAAATTTGTAAAGGTGTTATCAATACACTTGAGGATGATACTTCTACCGAATTATGGCACAAGTGGCTTGGGTACACGAGTGAAAAGGGACTACAAGTTTTGTTCAAGAAATAGTTTCTACCTAATTTGAAAGGTACATATCTTAAAACTTATGTTTATTGCTTGATGGGTAAACAATATAGAGTTTCTTTTCATAAAAATATTACTTCTAGAAAAGAAAATATTTTGGAGTTGATTCATTCAGATGTTTGTGGTCCTTTAAAAGTTATAACACATAGTGGTACACTTTATTTTCTTACTTTTGTTAGGCTTTTATTCTTGGCAATCCCGTTTAACAAAACTCCTTTCAGTTGTAATTGTATTCAATCTTTTATTTCAGTGAGGCTATGAGTTTTAGATGCGAATCCAACCCAAATTGTGCCTATGCGAAGGAGTTTGTAATCTTCATCCTATCATGTTTGCCACTTCATTGACTATGTCGGGGATCGAGCTGCTCGGTCAGCTCGCAGGGGTCCAGGGGGCAGCATCCCTTGGCGAGTCCAGGGCAACGCTCAAGCAGGGTCGAAGGGCAGCATCCCATAAGCAAAAAGCAAAAATGTAGTCGAAGTTTTTTGTTCGCTCGAACGAAGAATCTTTGGTTCTAGAAGTTTGCACTAATTGTAAAAATACTGAGAAGATGCTTTTCTCGCTCAAGCGACACTTTGGTGGCTCAAGTGAAGACACTTGGAAAAACAAGCGCTTTAGTCTACTCGCTTGAGCGAGAGATCCTTTGCTCGAGCGACCATCGCGGCCCTGTTTTCTATAAATATGTGGTTCTATCAGATTTTAGGGTTACGGTTTCCAGATCTTCTTCTTGGGTATTAGGGTTTTCATCTGGAGCTTCTTTGCTAGTTTCTTTGATATTTGTTTGAGTTTAACTCATAGTTTGAGAAGTATACATCAAAGAATTCTTTGTTTCATTCAATACAAAAAAGAGAGTTGTTCTTCAGTGAGTTCCGGGAATTTGAGCCTGAAGCTTTGGTGGATTCTAGAGTGACTCATCATCGTGGATTCGACATCGGCGTTATGGATTCAACGTTGGGCAAGACAATTCCGAGGTGAAGACGAGGTTGGAAGAGGCACATAGGGGTCGGTTCGATTCGGGCGTGGATTTGCTAGGTAATTGAGAGTACACTTGTAAATGTCATCTTAATGGATTGTTTTGTTGCTTTTGCCCATGGTTTTTTTATCATAATTGGAGGCGCTCCAATTGTGCTTTTTCCACGTAAAATCGTTGTGTCGATTTGTCTTTGATTGTTTGATTGGGATTGCTATTTACTGTTAAAATTGATACATAATCACAAATCAATATCTAGGAGATTTCTTCAACTTTTATTGATGATTATTCAAGGAATGTAAGGCCCCGGTGTCCCACATCGGGAATGGAAGGGGAGTTCCTGGGCTATAAAAGTAAAAACCTGAACCCTTATATAGCATCGAGGCCTTTTCCCGGGTGGTGAGATCCCTATTAGAACTCCCCAGTTAAGCGTGCTTAGGCTGGAGTAGTTCTGGAATGGGTGACCCACTGGGAAGAACAAATCCGTGCAGGCATGGCCCAAAGCGGACAATATCGATGATATGTGAAGGGTTGGGGCGTTACAAGGAAAGTTTGGGCTTTTGCACTAAAAACTAAAGATCAAGTTCTAGATGTATTTAAACATTTTCAGGTCATGGTTGAAAGAGAAACAGAGCAGAAATTGAAGTGCATCCGAACAAACAATGGTGGTGAATACATTGAGTCATTTGATGAGCATTGTCACAGCTAAGGTATTTGGCACCAAAAAACAGTTAATAATGAAAAATCTAAAATTCCCGAGATATTGATTTGTGATTATGTGCCAAATAGTAAATAATAATCCTAATCAAACAATCAAAGACAAATCAACACAACGATTTAACGTGAAAAAATCACAATTGGAGCGCCTCTAATTGTGATAAAAAAAAGTTCACAGACAAAAGCCACAAAACAATCCACTAAAAAGATAAAAAAGGAATTACACAAGTGTACCCTTAATTACCTAGCAAATCCACGCTCGAATTAAACCAACCCTTATATGTCTCTTCCAGCACAGTCTTCACTTCAGAATTGTCTTGCCCAACGTTGAATCCACAACGTCGATGTTGAATCCACGACAATGAGCTACTCCGGAATACACCAAAGTTTCAGGCTCCAATTCCACAAAATCCACTGAAGAACAACTCTCACTTTTGGATAAAACAAACTAAACAAACCCTTTGATATAATCCACTCAATTCATGATTAAACTCTCACAGATATCAAAGAAAATAAGCAAAGAACCTCTAGAAGAAAACCCTAATACCCAAGAAGAAGATCTAGAAGCCGTAACCCTAAAATCTGATAGAACCACATATGTATGGAAAATAGATCTGCGATCTTCGCTCAAGCGTAAGAATGGCCACTCTAGCGGACTGACTAAAACGAATATGACTAAACAAGGTCTACGCTCAAGCGCATGAATGGCCGCTCGATCGGGAAAAAAAAAACGCCCAGTACTTTTGTAGGCAAGTGAAACTTCTGAAAAATGGCAATCTCCACTCAAGCGCACAATCGGCCACTCGAGCGCACAAACAACTTTGATTGTAATAGTTAGCGAAGTGGCAAACATGATAAAATTAAGATCACAAACTCCTCTGCATAGGCACAATTCAGGTTAGATTCGCATCTAAAACTCATAGTCTCACTGAAATAAAAGATTGAATAAAATTACAACTGAAAAGAGTTTTGTCAAACGAGATTGCTAATAACAAAAAACTAACAAAAAAAACTCATCAACAAAATGGCGTTGCCGAGAGGATGAACCACACTATTGTGGAAAGAATAAGGTGTCTGCTTTCACATGCTAAATTACCAAGATCCTTTTGGGGTGAGGCAGTATGGGCAGCGGTTGACGTGATCAATTTGTCTCCTTCCTATCCTTTGAATGGTGATGTTCCCGAAAGAGTTTGGACCAGCAAAGATGTGTCTTATGAGCACTTGAGAGTGCTTGGTTGCCAAGCCTTTGTTCATATTCCAAAGGATGAGAGGTCCAAACTTGATAGCAAATCAAGACAATGCATTTTTCTTGGCTATGGACGTGATGAGTTTGGTTATAGATTGTGGGATCCGGTAAGTTATGGGCGTGATAAGTTCGAAGACATGATGTTGTGTTTCTTGAAGACCAAATAACTGAAGACTTTGGAAAAGGTTATAAACCGGAACTAAAAACTAGTGATCTCATTAACATGGATCCATCTCCTTCATCTTCAGTTGATGATGAATATGGGGAAGATATGCAGCCATATATTGAAGATGTAGAGGATAATGCTAATTCTAATGAAGTTGAGCCCGAAATTGAAAAAGAACATCCAACTCAAGAACCGTCACCACAACTTGAGTTGAGAAAATCTACAAGAGACCGGTAACCTTTTAAAAAGTATCCTCCCAATGAGTTTGTGTTAATATTCAATCAAAGGGAGCCTGAGAGCTACCAAGAAGCAATTGAGCATATAAAGAAAGGTGATTGGAAAAGGGTCATGGAAGAGGAAACCTTACTTGAAAACCACACTTATGATTTGGTGAAGTTGCCTAAGGGAAGGAAAATTCTGAAAAATAAGTAAGTCTTCAAATTGAAAAATGATGGCAAGAATCTAAGGTATAAGGCATGCCTTGTTGTGAAAGGCTTTGGGCAAAAGAAAGGTATTGACTTTGATGAGATTTTCTCACCGGTTGTGAAGATGTTTTCTATTCAGGTTGTACTTGGCATGGCTGCAAGTATGAACCTTGAAGTTGAGAAACTTGATATGAAGACAGCATTTCTTTATGATGACCTTGAAGAAGAAATTTACATGGAGCAATCGAAAGGTTTTGTAGAGAAAGGAAAAGAAAATTTTATTTGCAAATTGAAGAAAAATTTGTATGACCTCAAGCAAGCCTTGCAGCAATGATATAAAAAATTTGACTGTTTCATGATGAATAATGATTTTTCTAAAACCACTTTGGACCATTGTGTGTTTTTGAAGAAAAAAAATTAGAGGAAAAATTTATTATTCTTTTGCTTTATGTTGATGACATGTTAATTGTGGGTCAAGATTATACTATGATTAATAGGTTCAAATTGGAATTGAGCAAGTTTTTTGCTATGAAACTAGGTGAAATGTGAGAATTGATCAACAATTAACTGATCCTGTTATTATTTCTCAAATTAATGATTTTAAATTAAAACTAGAATCCACTGTCTGCTCCAATTTACCTACTGCATTTTGGCATAGAAAAAAGCATGTAGTTACTTTGCCATATATTAAAAAATTTAATGAAAAACACATCCCTACTAAATCTCGACCTATTCAAATTAATTATGAATTACTTGAAATGTGTAAGAAAGAAATTAATGAATTATTAAAAAACAGAATCATTAGTCCAAGTAAATCACCATGGTCTTGTCCTGCTTTTTATGTTAATAAAAATGTTGAATTAGAACGAGGTGTCCCTTGCTTAGTTATTAATTATAAACCACTCAATGCTGTTTTAGAATGGATTAGATATCCTATTCCTAATAAAAAAGATTTGATTAAAAGACTTAGTCAAGCTGTTATTTTTAGTAAATTTGATTTAAAAAGTGAGTTTTGGCAAATACAAATTCACCCTAAAGATCGATATAAAACTGCTTTTAACACACCCTTTGGTCAATATGAATGGAATGTAATGCCATTTGGTTTAAAAAATGCTCCTAGTGAATTTCAAAATATAATGAATGATATTTTTAATCCATTTAGTCATTTTTCTATTGTTTATATTGATGACATCTTAATATTTTCCAAATCCCTTAATGAACATTGGAAACATTTAACTACATTCTTTTATACAATTAAAAGTCATGGTTTAGTTATCTCAGCTCCTAAAATCAAACTCTTTCAAACTAAAGTTAGATTCTTAAGATATGATATTCACCACAATACTATTCTACCAATTTGTGGATCAATTGAGTTTGCATCCAAGTTCCCTGATAAAATTCTTGACAAAACCCAGTTACAAAGGTTTTTAGGTTCCCTTAATTACATTGCTGATTTTTACAAAGACCTTAGGAAGACTTATCAACCATTGTTTGATAGATTAAAGGATAATCCTCCTCATTGGTCATCTGTTCATACTTCTATTGTCCAAAACGTTAAACAATATGTTAAGTCTCTCCCTTGTCTTGGTATTCCTACTGAAAATTCATTCAAAATTATTTAAACTGATGCTTCTAATATTGGTTATAGTGGCATTCTTCTCCAGAAAGTCACTCCTCAATCATCTGAACAAATTGTTCGTTATCATTCTGGTGTCTGGAATAAAGTACAATTAAATTATAGTACTATTAAAAAAGAAATTCTATCTACTGTTTTATGTATACAAAAATTTCAAGATGATATTTTAAATCAAAAATTTTTACTTCGTGTTGATTGCAAATCCGCTAAATATGTTTTGGAAAAAGATGTTCAAAATCTTGCTAGTAAACAAATTTTTGCTCGTTGGCAATCTATTTGAAGTCTTTTTTATTTTGATATTACCTATATACCTGGTTGTCAAAATTCCCTTCCTGATTTTCTTACCCGGGAATTTTTACAGGGGGGTAAGGGATGAGTGCTACTCCACATATTCCATATCTAAAAACCCAAATTACCTTTTACCAAACCTTGCTCAAACAAGTTAATCGCCGTATTAACCGCCTCAAATCCGCCAAACCAACTACTAAAAGAGCCCAATACATCATTCACCAACAGATTCAAGCCCGTCTTATTTTACGACATGATTATTACAACCATTTACATTATTTCCAGAATTATCTAGATTTCCTTTCTGGTTGTTAATCTCTGCTACTGATCATTGTTTCTTGTTTCAACAGATGTCTCGCCCAAGGCCTCCTTCTAAGGCTTTGGTTCCTTCTAATCAACCTTTTGTTCCTCCTCCTTTGGAGTTAGTAGGACAATACCCTCAACCCATTCAAATGATCAACCGTTACCAAATCCTTGGTAATATCCCCAGGCCTAATTACTCAACTGCTTTGGCTATTGATCCTTTTGCTCCAAGCCAATCAGTCTCAGTTACTCCATTCCCTGCTAACCCAGTCAGGTCATCTCGATCTGATTATACCAAATCACACACTACTAATCTGTTCTATATAGAATCCAGTCACCCTAAAGGCCAAGTAATCCATGAAATTGCTAAATCTCATTTTGGCTCTGGATGCCATTTTATCCTCCCACATCCCGAGAAAACACTCACCTATTACAAAGATATTTTGATCCATCATCATTCAGTCTTGATTAAACCCATTTATGATCGAACCTATGCCAGCAAGGTTCTGTATCATTCCATTTACATCCATAGTATTGTTTCCCAAGCTAAATGGGGTCCTCCTTATCAGCTTCGAGATTTACCTGGTCATTCCATCCAGTATAATTACCATGATTATGTTGATGCCTGGTTCAAGATTTTCCTGTACCAAAATGAAAATTTTAGTCACTCCTGGTTCATCTCCTTTGATCAAAAATTCAAACATGAGTTTCCTACCTGGTTTCTGAGATGGTGGACTCATTATGGTGCCATTTCAAACATCCTCCCTGGTGATCTCATTGAACTAGTTAACTATTTCTCCTCTGTTTACCCATTCACCACTCATCAGAGACAATTTCCATCTTTGTTAATTTTTATATGCAAATATAAACTCCCATGGATATTTAAATGGCATTATGGAATTGATGGTAACATAATCACCCGTCAACATTCAGTTAAATGGTGGGCTAAATACAATGTGCCCAGAATTTTTGAAATTGTTCAAGAAGAATTCCCCATTAATCAATGTGCTCCAACTCCTTCTATGTCCAAAGCCCAGCAAAACCCAACTGCTGCAATCAGCCAAGGAAGCTAGCCCAGTCTTCCTCCAGTCAACCTTGGAAGCCCCTCATCTAGTGGTTCCAAGCCCAAATCCTCCAAATCCAAATCAGTTCAACTAGCCCAATCAAAATCCAAGGTGAAGTGCAAAGCTCCTGCAATTCCAGACCAGCCCAAGGAACATTCACGGCCCAAATCAAAGTCCAAAGCTAAGGCTAAGCCCATTTCACCTCCTGCTCAGCCCAAAGCTAAATCAAAGGTCAAGCCCAAGTTATCCCAAGATGAACTACTCCAGTTAGCCCGTCAATTAACAAAGCAAGCTGAAGAAGCTCAATCACCCAGTTCAGAAAATTCAGAAGACAGTTCAGACCAGTCACAATCTTCTAAAGGATCAACTACTCAACCCATCTCATATGGCAAATCCGAGTTCCAAGATGCTCAGGACCCATATGCCTGATCAACATAGGATTCCCTATAAATATAAATTAGCTTCAGTCAATACTCTTTTGAGAAAAGCTACTAATTTGTATCTATATTGATTCCTATATTCACATGTTCCACCAAAAGTGATGAATAGTAAAAGTTATTGTTCACTTTTACTGTTCACCGTCACTATTCACCCAATCAACTTTTGTTAAAGCTGCATATTCGTGCAATCACTCCACCGAAAGCAACCGACAACATTTGCTTTGCCTTACTAGCTGCTAGCTGCTTTCATCAATCAAAGAAGTCACATGATCACTGTTTTCAAAGAAGTCACATGATTACTGTATTCAAGGAAGTCACATGATTACTATATTTTCCTTTTCTATATATTGTAATGTATTCATTCAGAAAGCTTCAAGTTTTTCATTCTTCAGCCTTAAGAAAAAACAGAGAGCTCTGAGTGACAATTACTCATTTCCATTTGTAACCCAATTAAAGATCCTTGCAGTTGCTACAATTATAATTGTAAGTTATTTTCTGTATTTTAAATTATGATGTTTTAATATTTACTTAATTATGTGCATTCCAAATCTGTTGTTCAATTTTAGTCATATTTGATTTCGTAATCCATGTTCTTCATTCTACTTGCTGCTTCTGCGGTTTATTCACATTTCACCTAATTTTTTTCTTTTCCTTTCCAAATTTCTTCTCAAATTCCCAACCAAACACAACGTAAAATGCTCAAGGCCCAAAATAAAAAAAACGTGAACATCAGGTCAACACCAAACATAATCTCATAATATTCACTACTACAAAAATAGTTAAAGATCACACTTTGACAAAAAAAAAGATCTCACTTTTATTGGAAGTGTGATAAAAAAAATTAGATTGATATTTTAATCACACTTAATTTGATTGAGTGTGATAATATTTATTTTTTATGTCACTTTTCAATTAAGTGTGATTATATATATATTTTTTAATCACACATTCTAATTAAAAGTGTGATTATATATACATTGCTACTTTTTAATCACACTTTTTAAACAAGTATGATTATATATATATATTTTAATCACACATTCTAATTAAAGTGTGATTGTTTATATATTTTTTAATCACACCTTTTAATTAAAGTGTGATTATATATACACTACTACTTTTTAATCACACTTTTTAAACAAGTGTGATTATATATATATTTTTAATCACACATTCTAATTAAAGTGTGATTATTTATATATTTTTTAATCACACCTTTTTAACTAAAGTGTGATTGTATATACACTACTACTTTTTAATCACACTTTTTAAGTAAGTGTGATTATATATATATTTTTTAATCACACATTCTAATTAAAGTGTGATTATTTATATATTTTTTAATCACACCTTTTAATTAAAGTGTGATTATATATACACTACTACTTTTTAATCACACTTTTTAAACAAGTATGATTATTTATATATTTTTTAATCACACATTTTTAATTAAAGTGTGATTGTATATACACTACTACTTTTTAATCACACTTTTTAAGTAAGTGTGATTATATATATATTTTTTAATCACACATTCTAATTAAAGTGTGATTATTTATATATTTTTTAATCATATCTTTTTAATTAAAGTGTGATTTCATATACACTACTACTTTTTAATCACTCTTTTTAAGTAACACTACAATTAGAAAAGTGGGCTTATGAGACGGAACTTTTTGTGACGGCACAACTTGCCGTCGCAACAAATGTAACTTTTTGAGACGACACAACTTGCCGTTGCAAAAAAAATAGAGTATTTGCGACGGCAGAAATTGCTGTCACAAAAAAAAATAGAGTATTTTTGCGACGGCACCAGCTGCAGTCGCAAAAAAAAAAAAAAGAAGAGTTTTTTACGACGCCGTCTTACTCTTTTGATATAACATTTCTCTTTTCACCAATTTTTTCATCTTGCTATCTCTCTGTCTCTATCTCTGTCTCTCTTCTCTTTCTCTCTCTCACTCATCACTCTTCTTTGTCTGTCTGTATGTCTCTATCTTTCTCTGAGTGTCTCTATCTCTTTTCTCTTTCTCTCCCTCACTCATCACTCTTCTCTGTCTGTCTGTCTGTCTCTCTCTCTCGCTCATCTCTCTTCTCTCTCTGTCTCTCTTTTCTTTATCTATTTCACTTTCTCGCTCATCTCTCTCTGTCTCTCTCTCGTTTATCTCTTCTCACTCTTTTTTTTTCTCTCTCTCTCTGTCTATCTCTCGCTCATATTTTGTTTCTCTCTTTTTTGTCTCTTTCTCTCTGTCTCTCTCGTTCATCTCTCTTCTCTCTCTGTCTTTTTTTTTCTATGTCTATCTTTCGTTAATCTCTTTTTGCTTTCTTTCTATCTCTTTTTGTTTATTTCTTGCTCATCTCTTTTTCTCTCTCTTTTTCTGTCTCTGTCTCTCTCTATCTCTTTCTCTCTTTGTCTCTCTTCGTCTCTTTCTCACTCATCACTCTTCTCTCTCTCTGTCTGCCTGTCTGTTTGTCTGTCTCTCTCTCTCCCACTGTGTTCGTCTTGCTCACTCTCTTCCTCATCTCTTCTTTATTTATTGAGCTCCCTTTCGATTTATCGATCCACTACATAGCGACCACTTTGTCTCTTTCTCGCTCATCACTCTGTCTCTTTCTCTATCTCTCTATCTCTCTTCTCTATTTGTCTTTCACTCATCTCTCTCTCGCATCACCCATCTCCTCTATCACATTTACCACTACTGCAAATGCCATTCCACTACCACCATTACTACCGCTTTTGCCACTCAACCTCTACGACTACCATTACTACCACCACCGGCACCACTATGACTACCATTACCTTTCCTCCACCATCGCTACTCTATCTCCTCTACCACTACCACAACTTCACCACTAATCTCCTTTGCCGCCACCACCACTATCACCTCTTATCCACCACGTTCACCACTACTGCTGCTCTCTATCCTCTACTACAAAAAAATTAATTCCTGATTTTTAGTAACAAAAAAAAAAATGGGTCATAGAAAAATATTTTTCATTGAGTACAAAAAAATAACTTTATTTTTATAGAAAATATTTTTTATTAAAATATTATCGTTACTTCTACCAAATAAAAAATAACAATAATAATTTTTTATTCATTAAAACAAAAATGAAACAAATAAATTCTCAACCTTAATAACGAAAAGAAAATGAAAAATCAAAAAAAATTCATTAACTATAAAAAAATTATTTTAACAAAAAATAAATTTATTTGACAACGACCATCTCTGTCACACAAATAATAATAATAATAATAATAATTTTATTATTTAAATATTTATTTGTGGCGGAAAGTAATTTTTTTTTTTTTTTCATCCCGCTCGGTTCCCCCCTTTTTTTTCCATTCCCGCGCCACCCCCTATCGATTTATCGATCCATTACAAGAAAATGCACTTTTAGCGACCACTTTGTCTCTTTCTCGCTCATCACTCTGTCTTTCTATCTCTTTTCTCTATTCGTCTCTCACTTATCTCTCTCTCTCTCACCACCCATCTTCTCTACCACATTTACCACTACTGCAAATGCCATTCAACTACCACCACTCTTCTCTTTCTCTCTTTCACTCATCACTCTTCTTTCTCTGTCTGTCTGTGTGTCTTTCATTCATCTTTCTTCTCTCTATCTCTCTCATTTGTCTTCTCTCTATGTCTCTCTCGTTCATCTCTCTTCTCTCTATCTCTCTCATCTCTTTTCTCTCTCGCTCATCTCTCTTTTCCCTCTCTCTGTCTCTCTCGCTCATCTCTCTTCTCTCTATTTTTCTATTCTCTCTATCGTTCATCTCTTTTCGCTCTCTTTCTATATGTCTCTCTCATCTCTTGTTTCTCTCTATTTTTCTATATGTCTCTCTCTATCTATTTCTCTATCTGTCTCTCTGTCTCTCTATATCTCTTTCTCTCTCTATATCTCTATTTTTCTATATGTCTCTTTCTATCTATTTCTCTATCTGTCTCTCTGTCTCTCTATATCTCTTTCTCTCTCTATATCTCTATTTTTCTATATGTCTCTCTCTATCTATTTCTCTCTCTCTCTCTATATCTTTTTCTCTCTTTACTGAGCTTTCCACTACAAGAAAATGCACTTTTAGCGACTACTTTTTCTCTCTCTCGCTCATCACTCTATCTATGTCTCTCTTTTTCTATCCTCTATCTGTCTCTCACTTATCTCTCTCTTTGTCACCACCCATCTCTTTTACCACCTTCACCACTACTGCAAACGTCATTCCACTACCACCATTACTTCTACTGTCGCCACTTCACCTCTACGACTACCATTACTACTACTATCGCCACCACTCCACTACCACCACTACCACTTTTACCACCTTCACCTTTATTACTGCCACTACTACTACCATTACCTCTCTTTCACCCCTGCCACTTCATTTACACTACCACTACCACAACTTCACCACTAATCTCTTTCGCCATCACCACCATCACCACCACCACCACCACCACCACCACCACCACCATCATCTCTTATCCACCACCTTCACTACTACTGCCGCTCCTTTTCCTCTACCATAAAAAATTAGTTCATGATTTTTAGTAATAAAAAAAAATAGGCCGCAGAAAAATATTTTTCATTGACTACAGAAAATTAACTTTTATTTTAGTGAAAAATATTTTTCATTAAAACATATATGAAACAAATAAATTTTCAACCTTAATAACGAAAAGAAAATGAAAATTATTATTTATTTATTTTTATTATTTAAATATTTATTTATGATAATTTTTATTTTTTTATTTTTATTTATTTTTTATTTTTTTCTCATCCCGCCCGCTCGGTTCCCCAATTTTTTCCATTCCCGCGCCCCCCAAAATCCCCAATTCTTATAACCAAAAAAAACCCTAAATCTAATCGTCTCCCTCACATCACTCTCTCAGTCGCCTCTCTCTCTCTCTCTCACCCTCTCGTTCATCTCTGCACCGATCTCAATTCAGAGAGAGAGAGAAGAAGAAGCATAAGAAGAAGACAAGAGAAGATTAGCACAGCAATGGGGAGGTACAGAAGCTGAAGCCAAAGCTACAGCCCAACGCGTAGCAAGCGATACCAGGTCTCGCAGAGACCGACGCTCCCCTACCCCTTCTGGTCTCCTCGTTCGCAACATCTCCCTCGACGCCAGGTCTCTAATCTCTCTCTCTCTCTCTCTCTATTTTCTTTTTATCATCCTTCAATCCCTTGATGATATATATATATATATAATTATTACTTTAGTGTGTTGATTTGTGGTTTGCGAGTTTGCATTTAAATTTTGGGATGGTTTGATGAGTAAAATCGTTTAGCAGTATTGGGCATTTTGATGAATGAGAAGAAATGTTGGCTGGATGTGAATAACCAAATAGGAATTGAATAGATTCACCAACAGTTACAGGGGTACCACAAGTATTTGATTCTTTGTTGCTTAGCATTTCATTGTTACGGTTTCTCATGAATTTATAGTGGGTTTAGCTAAAACTTTTTTGTCCCAATTTATAAACGAATTATGGGCCAACAATGTGATTTGGCATCAAGGTTTGCTCTCTAACTCCTTTTTTGTTGTCTCCTCTACTGTCAGGAAACTTGCTTTCAGATGATTCATAAAAGGAAGCGTTGAGTGGAGTGACTTCTGTTGTATGTAGTTCTTATACCTATAGTCTTGTATGGTATTGTTTTGGTTTACTGCGTATTTTTTTGGGGTCCACTGCCCCTACTGCTGCCTCCCTCCCTCCTCACAGATTGTATTTGTTAAAAAAAAAAATTTGCACGGGACGGGACAAGTCATCCAAAGTGTATCTCTTCAAATTCATGTGTGGATGGTCCTGGAACTGTGAATGAGGAGGGAATCTTGTTGGTAATAATATTTTCAAGGGATATCTATTGGGAATTGTAAATTTGGGTCTACCTTAATTTATTAGACAACCCATGAGTAGTGTTTCTTTTTACTTTTTATGAATCAAACTAAAATATTGGAATATTTCTGTTAGAAATAAAATTGATCTCTTATTCAGTCACCATAGTGCATCTTCTACGCAGTCCGTACAGTTATTTCTCACTATTAAGGATTTTGAAGGACATACTATTTCAGATTCAGGTCAATATTTGTTAATTCAGGAAGTGGGATAAGTGGTGCTGGTGACTAGTTTATCGATGATGACCAATTTGTAGTTGAGGGTAGTATTTCCTGATGAGTAGTTCGTTGATTGATTCTTATCCTACTGACATAAATTTTTTTATGGATTTTTTTTGTTGGAATAACTTGTTGATATTGCGATTCTTATTGTACCATTTTCCTTGCATGTTAAATGTTTGATAAAATGTGTCAATAAAAAACTTTTGTTATTTTTATTTTACCTTTTAATTTTTAGCCAAACACCAAAAAAATAAAAATGATGATCGAACACTTACTGTAAAATAAACTTTTATCATGTTTGTATTTGTTGGATTGTGTCATGTTACATAGTCATCACTGTAAAAACCAACTCCCATAGACTGCACTTACCAAACTGAAAATCTGAAGAATTCCTCTGAAGAGCTCTCTCCATCTCCAGACAATGACTTTTTATGTATTTTGCATTGAACACTTGGTTTTGTAAATAGGATCACCAACATAATTACATATACTGGTATTATATGATGCTCTCTCGTGGATGTCTTGAGAATCTTGAGACTTTGAGACTAAGTAATTCATCTCAATTGGGGTGTGAATACACAATTAGGTGTCCTCGTTTATTTTGTTATGGTTCTGTAAACTTGTTTTGGGAAGGTAATTATAGGAGTTCTGATGTATTTAGTTGAAGTCACTTTTTAAATATGTTGATTGTTTTATTTTTTTCATTTCTTTTTCATTGTGATTATTTAAGGAGTTACGCAAAATTCATTGTTTCGTGAACAAGTTATTGCATTTTTTAGCAGGGATTAAAAAAATATGATTTCATTTGAGATGTCTGGATCTGAAATGCAATCGCTTTGTCTTTCAGTAATCTTGAAGTGGTCTTTCTATGGTTATTTTTATGAATTCCTCCTTTCACTGGGTCCTCTTACAAGTTGTTCATGGCAGTTGGCTTTATATCCTTATCATCTATGGACTAAGAGGAAGGATTGGCAGGCAATTGAAAATTGCTGGGAAGATGCAGCAGTGTGATCGAAGTAATAGGAAGTTCTCTAATCTATTTTATCTCCTTAAAATTGTTCCTTTCTTGGTATTTAAGCAAATCTTAAATTCTTAATCTTATTTTAATGTCCTTCATTCCATATTTTTATATTTTTTTGGTAGTGGGGAAAGAATTTAGTTCGTGTGTATACGTTTGGGTAAGTTTTATGTTGTTTTCCAACATTTCTCTATGTCACAAATAGTTTTTTATTTTTTTCATTTTTTTTTCCTTTTAGTAAAGTTATTGGTTTCCTAGTTCACCAAAACCACATACCAAAATGAGAATTTGATCCTTTTGTTGGGTTTGGGGAAGAGTGGGGAGGAGGGGTTGGTTCTTTGTCATGACCCAAACCCGCCCCCAAGGGTTAAGGACATAACCGGCCAGTAATCCAGGGATTACCTACGGCCTCCATACAAATAAGACATATCTCGACAGAGTAAAGGGGCCAAACGGAAGCAATAATTAAAAACTTTGTCCATAGAGCCGTGCTTAAATGCACTTTAAAACAACCATGCGCAAATACGTTAATAACCCACATCAAAAGTACAGTAGCATAAACTTCTTTACAGACAGGATCATCTAAACTGAGTCAACCCATAGCAAACTATATACAATATACACAAGATCCTTGCCAACAAAACAGGGTATCAACGAGTAACAAAAAGGGATAAGGTTTGGTCTCGTGCGTGAGACCCAAGGCTGACTCTCCCAAAACTCCTGCTGTTCCTGGCTGACTTCACTGGGGCTGGGGTTGGACCTCACTTGGCTCACCTACAATTACATGAATGAGCGTGAGCGAATGCCCAGTGAATAATATCAAATGCAGAACTTATACAACATTGTAGCACAACATATTCCGAACGGCCTTGGGCCCAATTCGTAATTCCAGCTAACAGATAGACATGTATATATATATAAATGTACGAAATACAGTCAAGTAGTCATGATTCCAAACATTCGGGCCCTTGGCCCATTCGGACTTTCATCAAAACGGCCTTTGGCCCATCCATTCGTCACAACGGCCTTTGGCCCATTCATTTGCATCAAAACGGCCTTTGGCCCATCCATTTGTCACAACGGCCTTTGGCCCATTCATTTGCATCAAACGGCCTTTGGCCCATCCATTTGTCACAACGGCCTTTGGCCCATTCATTCATTTCAAAACGGCCTTTGGCCCACTCATTCATTTCAGAACGGCCTTTGGCCCACTCATTCATTTCAGAACGGCCTTTGGCCCATACATTCGCTTCAGAACGACCTTTGGTCCATTCGTGTTCATCAAAACGACCTTGGGTCCATTTATGCTTATCAAAACGACCTTGGGTCCATCTATGCATTCATATCAGACTTACGTCCACGATCCCAATTAGCAATTCATAAAGCTTTAAAGGGAATAAGTAATTGGACAATTACAAGCATTCACTTAATGATATTACTCACAGTGATCGGTTGATTGATTCGCCCTGGAACTCGACCCTACACATGCCATGAACATAAGAGGGTCATTAACAATTCATTCCGTTCAAAATTCACATTCTCCTCTTTAGGCTTTACTATTATCTTATTAACTCATTTACAATGCTTAACATATGCCTAAGAGTGCTCACAAGTGAAAGAGAACGGAAAACGGAACACAAAATGCAAGAACAGAATTCCTGGAAACAGGGTCCCCGCTCGAGCGTGGGCTTCCCCGCTCGAGCGGACCCTTAGGTCTGCAAAAGTACTGGTTGCCTTCAATTCCAGCTCGAGCGTGAACTCGGCCGCTCGAGCGGACTGCCTGTCTACATAGCTCCCCGCTCGAGCGTCAAATCCCCCGCTCGAGCGGGGACCATGTCTGCAGAAAATGCTGGGAGCTCGATTTCTCCGCTCGAGCGGCACTTCCCCCGCTCGAGCGGACGTCGAAAATTCTGGGTTTTCCAGAACACTCCCTTGAGTTCAAACTCGACATCCAACCAATTTTTCTTGCATACAAGGGCCCCAATCTCACATATATTAGCACTAACATGCCATAGACACCAAAACACATCACAATGGAGCTCAATCCCTTGTATTACTTATATGCATGCCTCAAATCAACCCAAATTCATCACCAACACATCACATTCAAACATGCAAAGCTTATTCTTACATGATTCACTCTTGCATGTGAGAAATATGCCTTCATATCAACTTAATTGGTGAAGAGGGGTCCCAATACATGGCCTTTAAACAATATTCAACACAAATCATATACATTGTGCTCAAACATAAAGATTCTTGGCCATTTCTTACATGCATGTACATATTAGGCTTCAATTCAACAAATACCACCCAATTTCATTTCAATCTCACTCTTGATTACCAATTTAGCTTGAACACACAAGATTACAACTATAATTCAAGAATTACTCACCTAGAAGCTTTGATCTTTCAAGCCCTAGACAATTCTTGAGCTAAATCTCCACAATTTCCAAGCTCCAAGCTAAAATGCACAATTCTCCTCATTTTCTCTCACTATGGCCGGCCTCTCTCTCTCACTCTCAATTTCTAACTCAGATTTTGAGTCTAAGAGAGCTAAGGGAGGGTGTAATGTTACTATACAACAAGCCCCACTAACAAACATTTTAATATAAAATAATAGGGCGCTTAATTTATCAATTTAATCAGTTTAAATTGACCAGAATCAATTTTCAATTAAATTTCACCGTAGGCTCTAAAAATTATGCCAATCACAATGGCGCAATCAATTTCGGGTTCTGTGGCCGATAAGGCCCTCAATTTAATTCCCGAAGTGGATTATTCAACAGATATTCCTACGGTGCACAGATACGGATTCAAAATCACATATTATCACATAATGGCACACAAAATCATGCTAAACACATAACCATAAACAAATTAAGGACCAATTTAACATAATACGGAACAGGGGTATCACAGTCTTCCCCCCTTTAGGAAGTTTGGTCCTCCAAACTTAAGTTACCTTCGTCGGGAAACAAATGTGGGTAGCGTAGTCGCATTTCCTCCTCTTTTTCCCACGTGGCATCCGTCCCATAGTGCTCTTTCCATTCTACTTTCACCATTGGGATGGACTTGTTTCTCAATTCTTTCACTTGTCGGTCAACAATTCTTTCCGGCCATTCAGCGTATTCCATATTTTCATCAATAGCAACCCGGTGATAATCAATCACATGAAACGGGTCTCGGAGGTAGCCCTCAACATCGACACATGAAACACATTATGGATCTGCTCGAATCCCGGTGGCAAGGCAACTCTATAAGCAACTGGACCAAGCCTCTCCAGAATCTGGAACGGCCCGATGTAACGGGGCGACAGTTTGCCCTTCTTCCCAAATCGGACTTGGCCTTTCATCGGAGAAACACGGATGAACACATGGTCACCAACCTCATACTCAAGAGGTCTTCTCCGAACGTCTGCATAATTCTTTTGTCGGTCCTGAGCCGTTTTAAGCCTTTGACGGATAGTCTTGATTTTCTCAGAAGTGTCCTGCACAATTTCTGGCCCAAGCAAAGCTCTATCCCCGACCTCTGTCCAACAGATAGGTGATCTACACCTCCTACCATATAAAGCCTCGTATGGTGCCATACCGATACTGGAGTGGAAGCTGTTATTATAGGCAAATTCTGCAAGCGGCAAATAATCTTCCCAACTCCCCTGGAAATCCAAGGCACACATGCGGAGCATATCTTCCAAAGTTTGTATCGTTCTTTCTGACTGCCCATCTGTCTGTGGGTGGAATGCAGTACTGAATCTTAGTTCTGTTCCCATAGCTTCCTGCAAACTCTTCCACAATCTAGATACAAATTTCGGATCTCTATCCGATACAATAGACACTGGAACTCCGTGTAAACGGACGATTTCATCAACATAAATAGTAGCCAATCTATAAGCAGTAAATGTAGTCTTGACAGGCAGAAAATGTGCGGATTTAGTTAGTCTATCGACCACAACCCAAACAGAATCCATACCTCGTGAAGTCCGAGGTAAGCCGACGACGAAATCCATAGTCACATGTTCCCACTTCCACTCGGGAATAGGGAGAGGTTGAAGTAGACCGCCTGGTTTCTGATGTTCGGCCTTAACTTGCTGGCACTGAAGACACTTGGACACATATTCTGCAATCTCTTTCTTCATCTTAGGCCACCAATAGGTTTGTTTCAAATCCCGGTACATTTTATTGTTACCTGGGTGCATAGCAAATACAGATCTGTGGGCTTCATCTAAAACTCTCTTCTTTAGTTCCGGGATGTCGGGGACACACATTCTGTTTTGGAATCTCAACAGTTCATTCTCAATGCTGAATTCCGCTTTTGGACTCGTCTCAAATTCATCAATTACCTTTCTAAGGAACTCATCCTCTTTCTGTTTCTGCTTGATTTCATCAATGATCGCCGGTTCGGCTGTAATGGCGGCTATCAATCCGCCCTGTTCACATATCACCACTTCAATTTCAGACTTTTCAAAGTCTTGCAAAATCTCCCTTTGTTCAGTAAGCAAACAAGCTATACCCCCTGTTGATTTTCTGCTCAAGGCATCAGCGACCGTGTTAGCCTTCCCGGGGTGATACTGAATTTCTAGATCGTAATCTTTTATCAATTCCAACCATCTTCTCTGACGCATATTTAACTCTTTTTGTGTGAAGAAGTATTTTAGGCTCTTATGATCCGTGTAGACTTCGCATTTTGCCCCATACAAATAATGCCGCCAGATTTTCAAGGCAAAAACAACTGCGGCCAATTCTAGGTCGTGCGTTGGATAATTCTTCTCATGTGGCCTCAACTGTCGGGAGGCATAAGCAATAACCCTTCCGCTCTGCATTAACACACAACCCAGACCCTTATAAGATGCATCACTGAAAATCACAAAATTTTCTGTACCTGAAGGTAATGTTAAGATTGGTGCCGTGGTCAGTCTTGTTTTCAATTCATGAAAAGCTGATTCTCTTTTATCATTCCACTCAAATGATTGCCCCTTGCGTGTCAGTTGGGTAAGAGGCACAGCTATTTTTGAAAAATCCCTCACAAACCTCCTGTAGTACCCCGCTAAACCCATGAAGCTACGGACTTCTGTCACATTAGTTGGTGTAGGCCAATTCACAATTGCCTCGATTTTCTGCGGGTCCACTGAAATTCCCTCCTTGTTGATCACATGCCCTAAGAAAATAACCTCATCCAACCAAAACTCACATTTCTTTAGTTTAGCAAACAATTTCTTTTCCCGAAGTATTTGTAAAACAGCTCTCAAGTGATGTTCATGCTCAAGTTTGTCTTTAGAGTATATCAAAATATCATCGATGAAAACTACAACAAACTCATCAAGGTAGGTCTTAAAAATTCGATTCATTAAGTCCATAAATGCCGCCGGAGCATTAGTCACCCCAAATGGCATAACAAGAAACTCAAAATGACCGTACCTTGTTCGGAATGCGGTTTTCTCAACATCCTCTGCCTTAACCTTCAACTGATGATACCCGGACCTCAAGTCAATCTTAGAAAACACCTGCGATCCCTGCAACTGGTCAAACAAGTCATCAATACGGGGTAAGGGATACTTGTTCTTTATCGTTACCTTATTCAATTCCCGATAGTCGATACACAGGCGCAAAGTGCCATCCTTCTTTTTCACAAATAACACCGGTGCACCCCACGGCGAAGTGCTAGGTCGGATAAACCCTTTATTAAGAAGATCTTGCAACTGTTCCTTCAATTCTTTCATTTCGGCGGTAGCCATCCTGTAGGGAGTTTTAGAAATAGGCTGGGTGCCTGGCACAGTCTCAATAGTAAATTCTATCTCCCTGTCTACCAATTCCCCTGGTAATTCATTTGGGAATACATCTGGAAATTCTCTAACAATGGGAATATCATTCAATTCAACATTTACAGATTGTTCAGTCAATACATAGCATAAATAACCCTGGCACCCTTTCCTGATCAATTTGCATGCTTTCATTGCAGATATCAAATATGGTGGAGGCACTACCCCATTTCCCACAAACACAATCTCTTTCTGTTCTGGTGGTTTAAACACAACTCTCTTTGTCACACAATCTATGGTGGCACAATATTTGGTCAACCAATCCATGCCCAAAATTACATCGAAGTGTCTAAAGTTTAAGGGCAATAAGTCTACATATAGGGTAGCATCCTCAATATGCATGTCACAAAACCGGTATACATAATCACACAACACAGATTCCCCCGATGGAGCAGACACACATAACAAATATGGCAACAATTCTAGGGGTCTTTTCAGTCTAGATGCGAATGCATATGTCACAAATGAGTGCGTTGATCCAGAATCAATTAATACAAAAGCATCCTGACTACATATTGAGATAGTACCTGAGACAACGGCATTGGCATTTCGTGTATCGCCCGGGACAAGCGCAAAAACTCTCCCCTGTCTCACTGTATCCCCGGTGATAGCGGTTCTCACAGTATTTCCCGACTTCGGGATCGATGCAGTGGAACTAGCTGCAATCTTCCCACCATTCTGATTACACTCTCGAGCTATATGCCCTTGTTTCCCACACTTGAAACAGCCTCCTGATGCACGGTAACAAACTCCACGGTGCCTTTTGCTACAGATATTGCACATGGGAGCTGTGTCTCGGGAAGAATTTGAAGTAGTGGAGGAGCCCGTGTTTTGCTTTTTTAGAAATTTCTTCTTCGAA
The DNA here is from genome assembly GCA_022316695.1 of Camellia oleifera. NCBI lineage: Eukaryota > Viridiplantae > Streptophyta > Magnoliopsida > Ericales > Theaceae > Camellia > Camellia oleifera. The sequence continues at coordinate 52,540,195 of CM039306.1, forward strand.
AAGAAGCCTTGCCTTTTGTTACCCTTCCATTCTGACGTTGGTTTAGCCTGTCTAGCTATATGAGCCTCGGATATGATGGCCCTGTCAAGCACCCCAATATAGGTTTCCAGCTTTAGGACATTCACTCTCTCTAAGATGTCACTGCGGAGTCCACCTTCGAAATGTCTTGCTTTCTTATAGTCTGTGTCAATCACATGCGGTGCAAACCTGGCCAACTCAGTGAACTTGGCCTCATACTCAGCCACAGTCATGCTATTTTGCTTAAGTTCCATGAACTCTGCCACTTTCCTATCCCGGACACACTGCGGGAAGTACTTATCATAAAAGATTTCCAGAAACTTTGCCCAGTCAACATCCTTATGACTTTCTCGCATTAACATCCACCATCTCCTCGCTTCGTCTTCTAGCATAAAAGTGGCTAGAAGTACTCTCTGAGTCTCTGAACAGGGGAACACTTCAAATAATTTCTCTATGCCGAGGACCCATGCTTCGGCCTTCAACGGATCCAATCCCCCATGGAACTGCGGTGGCTTCATCTTCTTAAATTCCTTGGTGAGAGCTATAATCCGGTCATCATTCTGATTATCGGGCGCGGGTGGTGCCTGAGGTTGAGGTGGAGGTGGTGGTTGCTGCCACTGTTGTTGCCACTCCTGTTGCTGCCTCAGTGTCTCTGCCATTTCTTGGATCAATCTTTCCATTCTGTCCATCCTGGCAGTAGAAGACTCCTCTAGCTCATCACCTCTTGTTCTCACCATCTGATTAAGCTTGCATTATATTTCATACAGGATATACACAAGTATGCACGTACAAGGAGTATACATATCCAGATAATTTTCAATGCAAGTAGGTCATAACTTATAGCACACAATTACACAAATCAAAATAATTAAGCATGTTCACGACGTCTTCAAAGTTCATATCAAAGCATTTAAGTATACCGTCAATGCTTCCAATTTCATATCTACCATATGAATGCATCCTAGATCTTATCTAGACGCCTATTGCTCTTTTGGACAGGTGTGTGAGTTATTAACTCGTGCTCTGATACCACTCTGTCATGACCCAAACCCGCCCCCAAGGGTTAAGGACATAACCGGCCAGTAATCCAGGATTACCTACGGCCTCCATACAAATAAGACATATCTCGACAGAGTAAAGGGGCCAAACGGAAGCAATAATTAAAAACTTTGTCCATAGAGCCGTGCTTAAATGCACTTTAAAACAACCATACGCAAATACGTTAATAACCCACATCAAAAGTACAGTAGCATAAACTTCTTTACAGACAGGATCATCTAAACTGAGTCAACCCATAGCAAACTATATACAATATACACAAGATCCTTGCCAACAAAACAGGGTATCAACGAGTAACAAAAAGGGATAAGGTTTGGTCTCGTGCGTGAGACCCAAGGCTGACTCTCCCAAAACTCCTGCTGTTCCTGGCTGACTTCACTGGGGCTGGGGTTGGACCTCACTTGGCTCACCTACAATTACATGAATGAGCGTGAGCGAATGCCCAGTGAATAATATCAAATGCAGAACTTATACAACATTGTAGCACAACATATTCCGAACGGCCTTGGGCCCAATTCGTAATTCCAGCTAACAGATAGACATGTATATATATATGAATGTACGAAATACAGTCAAGTAGTCATGATTCCAAACATTCGGGCCCTTGGCCCATTCAGACTTTCATCAAAACGGCCTTTGGCCCATCCATTCGTCACAACGGCCTTTGGCCCATTCATTTGCATCAAAACGGCCTTAGGCCCATCCATTTGTCACAACGGCCTTTGGCCCATTCATTTGCATCAAAACGGCCTTTGGCCCATCCATTTGTCACAACGGCCTTTGGCCCATTCATTCATTTCAAAACGGCCTTTGGCCCACTCATTCATTTCAGAACGGCCTTTGGCCCACTCATTCATTTCAGAACGGCCTTTGGCCCATACATTCGCTTCAGAACGACCTTTGGTCCATTCGTGTTCATCAAAACGACCTTGGGTCCATTTATGCTTATCAAAACGACCTTGGGTCCATCTATGCATTCATATCAGACTTACGTCCACGATCCCAATTAGCAATTCATAAAGCTTTAAAGGGAATAAGTAATTGGACAATTACAAGCATTCACTTAATGATATTACTCACAGTGATCGGTTGATTGATTCGCCCTGGAACTCGACCCTACACATGCCATGAACATAAGAGGGTCATTAACAATTCATTCCGTTCAAAATTCACATTCTCCTCTTTAGGCTTTACTATTATCTTATTAACTCATTTACAATGCTTAACATATGCCTAAGAGTGCTCACAAGTGAAAGAGAACGGAAAACGGAACACAAAATGCAAGAACAGAATTCCTAGGAAACAGGGTCCCCGCTCGAGCGTGGGCTTCCCCGCTCGAGCGGACCCTTAGGTCTGCAAAAGTACTGGTTGCCTTCAATTCCAGCTCGAGCGTGAACTCGGCCGCTCGAGCGGACTGCCTGTCTACATAGCTCCCCGCTCGAGCGGGGACCATGTCTGCAGAAAATGCTGGGAGCTCGATTTCTCCGCTCGAGCGGCACTTCCCCCGCTCGAGCGGACGTCGAAAATTCTGGGTTTTCCAGAACACTCCCTTGAGATCAAACTCGACATCCAACCAATTTTTCTTGCATACAAGGGCCCCAATCTCACATATATTAGCACTAACATGCCATAGACACCAAAACACATCACAATGGAGCTCAATCCCTTGTATTACTTATACGCATGCCTCAAATCAACCCAAATTCATCACCAACACATCACATTCAAACATGCAAAGCTTATTCTTACATGATTCACTCTTGCATGTGAGAAATATGCCTCCATATCAACTTAATTGGTGAAGAGGGGTCCCAATACATGGCCTTTAAACAATATTCAACACAAATCATATACATTGTGCTCAAACATAAAGATTCTTGGCCATTTCTTACATGCATGTACATATTAGGCTTCAATTCAACAAATACCACCCAATTTCATTTCAATCTCACTCTTGATTACCAATTTAGCTTGAACACACAAGATTACAACTATAATTCAAGAATTACTCACCTAGAAGCTTTGATCTTTCAAGCCCTAGACAATTCTTGAGCTAAATCTCCACAATTTCCAAGCTCCAAGCTAAAATGCACAATTCTCCTCCTTTTCTCTCACTATGGCCGGCCTCTCTCTCTCACTCTCAATTTCTAACTCAGATTTTGAGTCTAAGAGAGCTAAGGGAGGGTGTAATGTTACTATACAACAAGCCCCACTAACAACATTTTAATATAAAATAATAGGGCGCTTAATTTATCAATTTAATCAGTTTAAATTGACCAGAATCAATTTTCAATTAAATTTCACCGTAGGCTCTAAAAATTATGCCAATCACAATGGCGCAATCAATTTCGGGTCCTGTGGCCGATAAGGCCCTCAATTTAATTCCCGAAGTGGATTATTCAACAGATATCCCTACGGTGCACAGATACGGATTCAAAATCACATATTATCACATAATGGCACACAAAATCATGCTAAACACATAACCATAAACAAATTAAGGACCAATTTAACATAATACGGAACAGGGGTATCACATTCTTGGACTCCTCAACTGCGATAAAAATGAGAGTTTGATAAAATCTAACCATTTTTTCTCTTGCCAAAAAATGACTCGTTATATTTGAAGTTATCAACTATCTGAATTCTTATAATTATCTATTGTACTGTCATCTTTTCTTTTAGACTTTTACAATACTTTTACTTTATGATAATTAATTCCCACCCATTTATTTCCTAAAACTCTTCTGTTCTATAGGTGCCTCGACAAAGCTGCAGTAATCCCAGATGCTGAGAACCAAGATGCCACTATATTTACTAAAACTCTTCGTGTTGCAATATTTACAGGTTATTGATGCATTTTTCTTTTCGTGCTGTAATGATCCAAATCACAGTGTCTCACAAGAAGCCACTATATTTGCAGCAGAGGCAAATATTTTGGTTCATCAATATGCCTACATAAGCATATATCATACTAATGATCCATGCTATAGTAAACATTGGCATGAACATATTAGTTCATTATATTCTGCCAAATACGAAGACCATGTCGGCACTGAAGCTACATGAAACTTTTCCACGAAACTTTATCATGATTCAAGATTAGCCTTGACTACACTCGAAGTAGATGGGTAAATATGGTTCAGATTACGGGGCTTTTTCACCCTAACATCAACAGCAATGGCAGCATTTGTCTTGATATTTTGAAGGAACAGTGGAGTCCTGCACTTACTATTTCCAAGGTGATTGTTCTGTTACTTACAATATGCTTTTTGTTTTTTAAGATCATGGATATATATTCATGATCTTTTTGAAGTCTTGACTTACTACTTTCTATATGTTTTTACCATGCTAAGCATTGTGATCTTCACTTACCCAATTATTGGGTTTTGGGTTATGGTGCTATGAACAAGAGAACTCCACTCATACACACTGAACTTTAGGTGGGTTTGTTTTGTGTTTATCGAGATGAAGAGTTTACTATGCAAAATGATTTTTTAATGTCTTCAACAAAATGGAAGGGTTGATCTTGGGTATTTTGTGACTTTGTTAGATAGATTCCGTGGCTTCCAACGTTCACTTGTTGACATGACATGGGGAAGGGTATGGTATGGGGTATGTTTTTGATACTAGTACTCAAATATGATACCCTGATCCTCTAAATGTAAAGATGCAAGATCAGTGGCAGCTCAGATTTTGTGCAAGAGGTCTTTTTTGCTTCTACATTGAGGGGTGCATCTAAAATACACTGCCAAAAATTCTCTTCACAACCATCTTCGTGAAGCCCATTTCCCCATTCATAGAGAGAATGCTTGGTGTGAAGAGAAATTGTGTGGGTATACTTAGAAGCACTCTACATGGATAAAGTGAAGGTATTTTCATTGTCTAGGTTCAGTGCTATCTGTATTCTTTGCTTTGGTTATTGTATACCTTATTTTTTTCCTTCTAATATTTTATGTTGTGCATTACTTTTATTTTTCCTGCAGTGGACGAGGAAATTGTTTCTTCTAAAAGTGATCTAAATGTAAGTTTATAAATTAATTAGTAAGTTTGTTCCTATGTTTCTAGCGGTTTTTAAATTAATTTGTTTTTTTATTTTTCAGGTTAGAAATTTCTTGGAGAGATGCAAAATATGGTCAAAGAATTCAAGAATTTAGTTTTTTCAAGTTTTTTTATTTTATTTTTTAATATATGTAATTACAGTTAAATTTTTTTTATTAATTTCTTTGTATATACTTTTAAACATTTAATTTTTATTTATGAAATATATGACGTTATTTCATTCAATATATGGTTGTGATTTAAAATATAGTATATAGTGTGTATTACATTCTTCAAATACGCGTATAAAAATATATTGATTATTCTTCAAATATGTCAATTTTTTTTTATCACAGGCTTTATTAGTTATTAATCACATTTAAAAGGTGTGATCTAAAGTTTTTAGTCACACTTAAAAGGTGTGATCTAAAAGTTTTCAACCACACTTAAACTGTGTGATCTAAAGTTTTTAATCACAATTAAAAGGTGTGATCTAAAGTTTTTAATCACACTTAAAAGGTGTGATCTAAAGTTTTTAATCACACTTTAACCACACTTAAAAGGTGTGATTTAAAGTTTTTAATCACACTTAAAAGGTGTGATCTAAAATTTTTAACCACACTTACAAGGTGTGATCTAAAGTTTTTAATCACACTTAAAATGTGTGATTTAAAAGTTTTTAACCACACTTAAAAGGTGTGATCTAAAAAATTTTAATCACACTTAAAAAGTGTGATCTAAATATTATTAATCACACTTAAAAGATGTGATGAAAACATTTTTTAATGACACTTAAAAAGTGTGATTAAAAATGGTCATTTTTAATCACACTCCTAAAGACCACACTTTAATAAAATTTAAAAGATGTGATTAAAAAACATACATCACACCAAAAAAGTGTGATCTTTATCTATATTTGTAGTAGTGATTGAACCTAAAATCTAAATCGTACAACTCTAAGAAAATCGATACGCATTATTTTTTAACAATTAGTCAATTTCTCTCTCTCTCTCTCTCTCTCTCTCAAAAATCTTCTTTCACTTTGTCATATCTATATCTCTTAGCCAATTTTATTATACAGTAGTGCTAGAGGCCTCGAATTTGGCTCGAATGCCATTTTTTTTTTTTTCTGTTGTGTTAGTTAGTTTTTTTTTTTTTATTTTGTTTTTTTTTTTTAAGGGTGAGTTAAAATGTGTAATATAAAATATTAGACATTTCGCACCAACTCATCGTATAAAATTATATGAAATTAACAAAATTTAACTAACAGCTTAACTGATCAGTCAATTTTATCACTTAATCAGTCCAACTTAATTGACTGATTAGTTAGACTGTTGGTTAAAATTCGTTAATTCCATATACTTTTGTACGATGAGTTGATATGGGATGTCTATTTTTTTGGCACACCCCTACACATAATCACCTTTAAAAAAAAAAAAAAAAACAACCAATACAGCCTAACAAATAAAATTAAATTAAAAAATTGATCAGTCAATTTTATCACCCAATCAGTTTAACCCAACTCACTTGTGGAATGTCTAATTTTTTAGCACACTCCTATACATAACCACCTTTGCAAAAAGAAAAGAAAAAAAAAGAGAGAAAAAATAAAAAATAAAAATAAAAAACCAAACTAACACAGTTTTAGGAAAAGAAAAAAAAAATCGAATTCGAGACAAATTTGAGGCCTCAAATTCAAGGCCTCAAGCATTATACTTTATCATATTGCCTTTATAGACAAAATGATCCTTTTGTCTCTAAGAGCCAAAATTTCATTTCCCCCTTTAATGATCAAATTATAAATTTACCCTTAATTTTTAAATTTCCAAAAGGCTCCTAAGTACTATAATGACCATTTTGCACCCAAATAATAATATTCATCAAATAATCCAAATAACATACTTTTAAGCAATTAGGGCATAAAATAACAATAAATACATGGAATTAGTGAAACTAGTAAGCAACGCACACTTTAAAAATTTATTTTAAAAATTGAATTAAACCCAAATTATGTCACCTTTTAAACATAGCTATAAACATTAAGCACACTACAATATATAAAAGTTTTAGAAATCAAATTTTTTGATCTCTAAAAGTGATAATTTTGTTACAAAAGACATTTCGAGACCAATTTCTATCGTCGTGAGGATAGTCGCTAAAAGGTCATCCCAAAAAGTAAAAAATATGACTTTTAGCGACAAAATTTTGAAAATGTCACTAATAAATACACTTTGAGGGACAAAATAATTTAGTCTCAAAATGGTTTATTTTTTAAGACAAAAAATTTTGTCCCAAAAATATAATAATTCATTACTAATGTCCAATTTTCATTGCTAAAAATATAATGACACTTTTCGTAATAAAAATATTTGGTTCCTAAAAAATAATTTTTCCTAAATTTTGGTCTCTAAAACCTTAATTTTTGTAGTGACACTCAAAATCACATTTTTATATTTTCCTTTGCATTTTATACCATTTTCCTATAAAGTAATTTCAGGAATCATGAAAAAATATCATGAAATGTTATCCTTTAATTAGTATATAGTGTTTTATTATATATGTAATCTAATGATAAAAAAATTTCATAAAACATTTCATAATTTTTTTTCATGACCTCTAATATTACCCTTCCCTATATTCAAAAATGTTCACCAAGTATTACAATACGCACATCAGAATCCTCAAAATCATCTTAAGAATACACTTTTTGGGGTATGAATATAAAACAGGCATTTCTAGACATGTAGTCTTCTTCTTCCTCTTTTTTTTTTTTTTTTTTCGTGTGTATGTGGACATTTCTACATATATATTAATCTCTCTCACTGTGTATATATACAAAAGGAAAATAATATACAAATTCAATTTCTAGATTTACTTTCTCGACTAAATTATGTCACTACAAAAAATTAAGATTTTAGATACAAAAATTTAAAAATAAAATATTTTTGTCGCCAAAAGTGTTACTATTTTATTTTTAACGACAAAATTGGACATTTAGTGGTGAATTATTAAACTTTTGAGACCAAAAGTGGTCTCCAATAATAAATCATATTTAGGATCAAGTTATTTTGTCGCTAAAAGTGTATTTATTAATAACATTTTTTAAATTTTGTTCCTAAAATCTTTTTTTTGACTTTTTAGAACGACCTTTTAATGATTGCCCTCGCAACAACTGAAATTAGTCCCAAAATATATTTTGCAACAAAATTTATATTTTTAGAGAAAAAAAATTTGTTATCTAAAACTCTTATATGTTATAATATGTATAAAAGATATGATTAACTAATAATTAAACAAGATATGAGAGAGAAAAAAAAAAATTATCCTAAGTATTTTAATAAATTATCACATTATTAAATTTGAAAAGTAAACTTAATTTTTGAGCCCAAAGGACCACTTCATACACAAATGGAGAAGTCTTTTGGGTACAAATATAAACCTAGATTAATAATTATCATTAAATGATGTCATGCTTATGAAGTTGTCAAGAAAAGAAAAGAAAAATAGAAAAGAAAAAAAAAAGGTTGGGATTACCAATGAAGAAAAAAGATTCATGAACAAGAGGAATTGACATGCATTAACGATTAAAGTTAGTTGATGAAGGTTACAACATTTAATTTGGTGAGAGAAAATGGAAGTTCACAAAGGGTTCTTTGGTCATGTCTAAGTATAAGAAGACTCATACACATTATTCGATACAAAAAAAAAATTTTAAAAGTGTTATCAAAGCACTTGAGGATGATACTTTTACCGAATTATGGCATAAGCGGCTTGGGCATATAAGTGAAAAAGGGCTGCAAGTTTTGTTCAAGAAAAAGCTTCTACCCGGTTTGAAAGATACGCATCTTAAAACTTGTATTCATTACTTGGCGGGAAACAGCATAGAGTTTTTTTTTCACAAAAATGTTGCTTCTAGAAAAAAAAATATTTTGAAGTTGATTCATTCGGATGTTTGTGGTCCTTTAAAAGTTAGAACACATAGTGGTGCATTTTATTTTGTTCCTTTCATTGATGATTATTCAAGAAAAGTTTGGGCTTTTGCACTAAAACTAAAGATCAAGTTCTAAATGTATTTAAACATTTTTAGGCCATGGTTAAAAGAGACACATGGCAAAAATTGAAATGCATCCGAACAGACAATAATGGTGAATACATTGGGTTTGTTGATGAGTATTGTCGCAACTAAGGTATTCGGCACCAAAAGACAATTAAGAAGACTACTCAACAAAATTGTGTTGTCGAGAGGATAAACAGCACCATTGTAGAAAGAACAAGGTGTCTACTTTCGCATGCTAAATTGCCAAGATCCTTTTGGGGTGAGGCAATGAGGGCAATGATTGACGTAATCAATTTATCTCCTTCCTATCCTTTAAATGGTGATATTCTCGAAAGAGTTTGGACCAGCAAAGATGTGTTTTGTGAGCACTTGAGAGTGTTTAGTTGCCGAGCCTTTGTTCACATTCGAAAGGATGAGAGGTTCAAGCTTGATAGCAAGTCAAGACAATGCATTTTTCTTGGCTATGGGCGTGATGAGTTTGGTTATAGATTGTAGGATCCGGTCGACAAGAAAGTTATTCGAAGCCATGATACTGTGTTTCTTGAAGACCAAACAATTGAAGACTTTGGCAAAGGTGATTAACTAGAGCCAAAAACTAGTGATCTCATTTACATGTATCTATCTCCTTCATCTTCAGTTGATGATGAAAATGGGAGAGATATGCAACCACCTATTGAAGATGTGGAGAATTATGCTAATCCTAATGAAGTTGAGCCCGAAACTGAGGAAGAGCATTCAACTCAAAAATCGTCACCACAATTTGAGTTGAGAAAATTTACAAAGGACTGACAACCTTCTAAAAAGTATCTTCCCAATGAGTTTGTGTTGATATTCAATCAAGGGGAGCATACAAAGAAGCAATTGAGCATGTAAAAAAGGTGCTTAGAAAAGGGCCATGGAAGAAGAAATGAATTCCTTACTTAAAAACCACACTTATGATTTGGTGAAGTTGTCTAAGGAAAGGAAAATTCTGAAAAATAAGTGGATCTTCAAATTGTAAAATGATGGCAAGAATCTAAGGTACAAGGCACGCCTGGTTGGGAAAGGCTTTGGGCAAAAGAAAGTTATTGACTTTGATAAGATTTTCTCACCGGTTGAGAAGATGTCTTCTATTTGGGTTGTACTTGGCATGGCCGCAAGTATGAACCTTGAAGTTGAGCAACTTGATATGAAGACCGCATTTCTTCATGGTGACCTTGAAGAAGAAATTTACATGGAACAACCGGAAGATTTTGTAGAGAAAAAGAGAGAAATTTGTTTGCAAATTAAAGAAAAATTTGTATAGCCTCAAGCAAGCCTTGCAACAATGGTACAAAAAATTTGTACTGTTTCATGATGAATAATACTTTTTCTAAAACTACTTCGGACCATTGTGTGTTTGTGAAAAAAATTTCGAAGGGCAAATTTATTATTCTTTTATTTTATATTGATGACGTGGATCGAGATTATACTATGATTAACAGGTTAAAATTAGAGTTGAGCAAGTTTATTGATATGAAAGATTTGGGACCAGCAAAGCAAATACTTGGTATGAAGATTGTTCGTGATTGAAAGAATGGGCTGATTTGGTTGTCTTAAGAAAGGTGCATTGAAAAAGTTCTTGAGAGGTTCAACATGGATAAAGCAAAGCCGGTTGGTTGTCCACTTGTAGACCACTTCAAGCTTAATTTGAATCAATATCCTACAAGTGAGAAAGACAAGGAAAATATGCTAAAAATTCCTTATGCTTCAGCGGTTGGTTCCTTGATGTACGCCATGGTTTGTACAAGGCCGGATATTGCTCACGTTGTTGGTATGGTGAGTCGGTTTCTCTCTAATCCGGGTAAAGAACATTGGGCAACGGTAAAATGGATTCTACGGTATCTTCGAGGGACTTCGAAGGTGTGTTTGTGTTTTGAGGATGGTAAGTCGATACTTGATGGGTTCATGGATTCTGACATGGCCGGTGATATTGATTCTAGGAAATCTACTTCGGGATATTTGATGACTTTTACAATGAGAGCTATGGCATGGCAATCTAAATTATAAAAATGTGTTGCTCTCTCAACTACCGAAGCTAAATTTATTGCCATTACAGAAGCTTGCAAAGAAGAGTTATGGTTGAAGAAATTTTTGCAAGAGTTGGGTTTGAATCAAGAAAAGTATATGCTTTATTATGATAGTTAAAGTATTATTTATATGAGTAAAGATTCTATTTTTCATTCGAGATCAAAACAAATTGATGTGAGATACTATTGGATTCGTTATGTGTTAGATTCGAAATTGTTACAACTCGAAAAGGTTCACACGGATGATAATATTTCGGATATGTTGACTAAGACTTTATCAAAGGATAAACATTTAAAGTATCGAACTTTGATGATATGGTTGATGTCTCCACCTAAGTCGGTAAGGGGAGAATTGTTGGGTATATCTCTTTATTGGAGTATGAGACCCAATTGGTTTATTAAAAATATTATCTAACTTTTAGAGGCCCAATGGTATTTAATAATCTGTTTGGTAACAACTAGGATTTTCATAAAAGCCCAAGAATCAACAATATATTTATATATGTTGTTTTTGTTCTTCCATGGGATGCTGCGGCAGTTATAACAATTGATCCATTCGATGGGTGCTTGGAAATTTAATTCAGTGAGTTGAATTAATTTGGTATTGTGTTCATGCAGTGCTACGGTTGATTATTTGGATTTAGTGGCAGCGTGTGGATTGATTTGGATTATAGTATTATTTTAGGTATTCTTCAACTCTGTTTCGAAGACAATTTATTCGTCTATTTAGTGAGGTCTTTCCTCCTAATTATTTGGAATTCACTTAACGGTGGTTTTGTGAAACCATTCGTGTCCCGTTTGTAATCGTTTGAAAACTTTTGGTTGATAATGGAATCGGATTTCAATCTTGTGGACGTACCTCACATTTAGGGAACCACGTAAAAATTCTTGTATCATTGTTGATTTAATTTTTCCGCATTAGTTTTTATTTCCATTAATTGATTTACTTGTAAGAAATCATATATTTTCCTTAACAATATCTTCGAACACCTGACTTGCAGAATTCTTGTCACCAACAAGAGGGAAAATCCTAACAAAATAGAAAGGTTAGACAAATGTTTCAGTCAAATAAAAAGTGAAATGATTGAATCTACATACCATATGAAAAATTACTAAAAAACAAATAATATACCACAACAATACTTATATCTATGTCAAACTTTGGAGCCAATGAAGTATTAGTCTCTTTGACAAATCTTTAAAGAGTTTTTATGCACAAGTTATGTATGCCTAACAAGACCATTGTCTATCAAATACAAAGTAATCATTGAACATAGATACATATATATCATAGAAAATTGAACACACGACATTATAGATAACTGCTAATAAAAAAATTCATAGCACTTATAGGTTTTACAACTTGAATTTGATTGGTAAAATAAGTGAAGAATGACAAAACCTAAACCAAAACAATCAAGGGTTTGTGTGTGTGTATGAGAGAGAGAGAGAGAGAGAGAGAGAGAGAGAGAGAGAGAGAGAGAGAGAGAGAGAAATGAAGGGCCCTTGAGTAAAATGGATAGCGGCGGTCGGGCAGTTTTCATCAATGGAATAACAAATATAGGGAACCGTAGCACAACGTCGATACAGAGCTATTCGTCAATGTTGGTAGGTAGGTCAATTTGGGGTTAGGTTTGTGTGAAGTTATGTGAATGAAAGAAGAAAACCCTAGAGGTTGAAATTAGGGGAAGAGAGACAGAGACAAAAATAGAGACAGAGAGAGAGAGGATGAAATAGATAGGATATACCTGGGGTAATGCTCCAATGGTGGATCGATGGTGGTGTTCGTGTGCAATGGCGATGATGCTCCTGTACTTGATGGCATTGGAGACAAAGCGCGAGAGATAGCGTGGAAGGAGGAGAGCAAAGGCATAAGACAGAGAAAGTCTAAGGCCCTGTTTGTTTGGGGTTATAGCAAGGGGATTAGGATTACTAATACCTTGGGACTAGTATATGGGGTGTTTGTTTTGAGAGATAGCCTTGGGACTACTAATACCTTGGGACTAACTAATACATTAGTATTACTAACACCGTGTTTGTTTTGAGAGATGAGGAGGGTACTATTAATACCTTGGTATTACTAATACCCTTGGGGAGGGGATTCATAGTGAGGAGGTAGAGATGGTATTAGAAAAATAGTGAGGGGATTAGAAATTTCTTTATTTTTTTTATTTTTTATATATTGAGATTTTTTTTAAAAATATTAATGTTTAATTTTTATATTTTTATATTTGTTTTATTGTTTTATTATTTTATATAAAAATAATTTAACAATTCCTCACTATTAATCCCCTCACTATCAATCCCCTCACTAACAATTCCCTCATTATTAATCCCCTCACTATCAATCCCCTCCATTCTATCTCTGAAAACAAACGACCCTCACTAATAATCCCCTCACTATTAATACCCTCCATTCTATCTCTGAAAACAAACGGGGCCTAAGAGTCTCAGGAAGAGAGACAAACAAACATGAGAGAATTAGACCCAACTTTCCAAGTGTATTTTTTTTATGCCTAAAACAATGACGTTCTTAAACCTTAGCTTTTCTTTTCTTTTTCTTTTTTCTGACTAACTGTTAATACTTTAGTTGTCAATTAATTTAAGAATTCCTCCAAAATTCAAAGCACTCCCTCCAAAACTTTCAATTACATTTGCCGCCTAAAATTTAGTCGATAAAAATAAAATCAATACCGACTAAATTATTTTTAATAGCTAAAATTGTACCTTTTCTGACCAAATTTTTTTTATTGCTCAAAACCCTATTTTCAACAACTAAATCCTAATTAGTTGCCAAAAGTAAAATAAATAGCGACTAAGTTATTTTTACTAACTAAAGATTGTACATTTAGGGATTAAATTTTTTTAGTTGCCCAAAACCCTATTTTCAACAACTAAAATTCAATTAGTCACCAAAAATAAAATAAATACTGACTAAATTATTTTTGGTAACTAAAGATTGTACCTTTGCCAACTAGATTTTTTTTAGTAGCTAAAGTGTGTGCCTTTGCCTACCAAAATTTTTCTAGTAGCTAAAGTGTGGATCTTTGGAGACTAAATTTTTTTAATCGACATTTTTAGTCACCAAATTTGTATTTTTCTATAGTATTATAGCCCGAAAATGAGGACAAGTTGATAGAAGTCATTTCACCAGCCTTGTGTTTTTCAATTGCTCACTCTATATGATTTTCTTTACATGGTTATCTATGGATTTTCGACTATAGATATGAAAATATCTTTTTTCTTGTTTTTGCCCCCCGGCCAGCCGCCGCAGCCGCGCGCAGGGGGGTGTCAAAAAATCTTGCAGTGCCAAATCTATATAATTTGAAAAGATTTACGTCTGTGATGGCTGCTGGTGAAGCCTGGTGTGTGACTGGGGAGTGGTGGTTGGCTGCTGTGTTTTGCAGATGGGGCTTGGTGTCTGATTGGCATCTCCTGGCTGCTTTAAGATCCGGAGAGTCAGATTTGCAAGAGAGTTCTCATGTGGGAGAAGGCAGTGTATGATCTGGTTTCAAGCTGTTCTGCGTCTGGCTTCATGGCAGCAGTGTTGTAGTTCTACTACTGTTCTGCTGTTCTGGTTTCATTCTGTGTGGGAAGAAGAACAGCCTGTTTTGATGGTTGGCTGATGTGCTTTGTTAAATCACCTTGTAGGTTTGTGTCCAATATATATCATATGTTAAGTGTTATTCTGCCTTAGGAATGGCCTGCAGTCTAATGCATCTTGTTGAGGGATGTCCAATGCTAGTAGAAGGCTGCTAATGCTGGTAAAAGGCTGCACTGCTTTGGTTGCAGTACATTGCTCCTGTTGGTCTGCCAGTTGTTTTGCTGATGATTGTTAATTTGTTGGGTGTAGTGTTGTTTTTGGTTTTCCTTTTTCTTGTTTTGCATGTTTCTAATTGGTTTCTCTCCAATCTTGGGTTAGTACTAGCATATGATTGTGCTTCCTTTGCGGTGCCAACCTAGTTGGGATCGTTAAGGTTAGTTATGATGCTTAGTGCTCTCCCGCACTTTGTTGATGTAATGTTTGCATGTTTTGTGCTTCATATCAATAAAGTTTTTGCTGATCAAAAAAAAAAAAAAGTCTTATAATAATTAATGACATTTCTCATTAAACACTATTAAAAAATATTACTTATTGTTAATTTTCAATGACAGTTTGAAAATTGTCATAAAAATGTTACTAATAATAAAATTTTGTCACTGAAAAATGTAGTAATTGTAAGTTTTAACGACAATTTATAAAAATCATGACAAAAAAAGTTACTAATTATCAATTTTTAGCAACAAATGCAAAAAAATCATTAAAAAAAAATGGAAAAATTATTTAGAAGTCCTATTAGGGAGACTTATGCTACATATGGTCCTACTAAAAAACTTATGTTCCCATAAGTCCTATGGGAAGTTTGTTGACACATTTACCCTTAATATTACTTGTTAATATCATAAATAAGTAATAAAACCATATATAGGAAATTGATATAAACGTAACGTAACGTGACACCTATATAAACGTAACGTAACGTGACACCTATATAAACGTAACGTGACATATCTACATAAACGTAACGTAACGTGACACCTATATAAACGTAACGTGACATATCTACATAAACGTAACATAACGTGATACCTATATAAACGTAACGTGACACCAATATGAACGTAATGTGACACCTACATAAACATAACGTAACGTAACACCTATATAAACGTAATGTGACATTTACATAAACGTAATGTAATGTGTCACGTTACGTTTCGCAAACTTAATAAGTTTTTATTTTTTTAATCCGTTTGTTTTGAAATAGATATATAATCTTAATATATTTTTATTTTGTATTATTAATTGTAAAATTTAAAAAATTATTTATTTTTTGAATTTTTTTATTTTTTTTATATAGAAAAATCAAAGACCTTGAAACACCACTCCGGCGCTGTTTCTGGAAAGGACAGATTGCTGGAAGTGGCTATGGAATAGCCCAATTTGCACTCTATGCTTCCTATGCCCTTGGTCTTTGGTACGCCTCATGGCTTGTAAAGCATGGAATATCCGATTTTTCAAAGACAATCCCAGTTTTCATGGTCCTCATGGTCTCCGCCAACGGAGCAGCCGAGACATTGACTCTAGCCCCTGATTTCATCAACGGCGGTGTGAAAATGGGGGGTAAAAAGATTAGGATCTTGTAGTGGAATACATTTTTATGAAAATAGGACTTGAGACTCTATAAGAAATTACACAGGACTTAGCCTAGCATAAGGTTCTGAAAAAGGACTTATAAATAAGTCTCCCAAAAAAAATTTCAATAACTATTTTATTGAGACTTATTTTTAATAATACTTAATGAGAAATAAATTCAACTATTAAGACTCAATATAGATATATTTTAAACTAATATTATTATATTAAAAAAAAATTAAAACTTTAAAGCAGCGGTTGCCTGCCAGCATTCCCTTGGGTCCATACAAGTCCCTCAATCCCATGTGTGCATTCTTGAACTTTAAGGTCTGTTTGTTTGGGATTATAGGAAGGGGATTAGGACTACTAATACCTTGGTATTAATAATACCTTGTTTGTTTTGAGAGATGGCATTGGGACTACTAATACCTTGGTATTACTAATACCCTTGGAAGGGAGATTCATAGTGAGGAGGTAGAAATAGTATTAGAAAAATAGTGAGGGGATTAGAAATTTTTTTATTTTTTATATTTTTTATATAATGGGAATTTTTTTTAAAATATTAATGTTTAATTTTTATATTTTTTATTTGTTTTATTATTTTATATAAAAATAATTTAACAATTTTTCACTATTAATCCCCTCATTATCAATTCCCTCACTATTAATCCCCTCACTAACAATCCCCTCACTATTAATTCCCTCACAATCAATCTCCTCCATTCTATCTCTAAAAACAAACGGGGCCTAACAATTAGACAATCAACTATCAGTTCAAGTTTATCAGACCAAAAATATGATTTATTGATCTACTAATGCTATGTTTGTTTGAGAGATTTGGAAAAAAATTTAAAAATAAAAAGAAAAAAATATGTAAAATTAGATCAAGTATAAATATATTTTATTCATATTTCATCTTACTTTTTTTTCTTTCTTTTTTCAAATCTCTTCTCAAATTCTTCCAACTAAACACAAGATAAAAAGCTCAAAGCCCAAAGCCCAAAATCAAAAAACGTGAACATCAGGTCAACACCAAACATAATCTCATAATATTGGACCCAAAATCTAAATCATATAACTCTAAAAAAATCGGTACACCTTATTTTTCAACAATTAGTCAATTTCTTTGTCTCTGTCTTTGTCTCTCCCTCTCTTTCTCTCTTTTTATCAAAAATCTTCTTTCAATTTGTCATATCTATGTATCTCTTAGCCAATTTTATTATTGCCTTTATAGACAAAATGATCCTTTTGTCTCTGAGAGCCAAAATTTCATTTTTACCTTTAATGGTCAAATTATAAATTTACCCTTAATTTTCAAATTTCCAAAAGGCTCCTAGGTACTAAAATGACCATTTTGCTCCCAAATAATAATATTCATCAAATAATCCAAATAACATACTTTTAAGCAATTGGGGCATACAATAACAATAAATACATGGAATTAGTGAAACTAGTAGGCAACATACACTTTAAAAATTTATCTAAAAAATTGAATTAAACCCAAATTATGTCACCTTTTAAACACAACTATAAACACTAAGCACCCAAAATCACATTTTTATATTTTTCTCTGCATTTTATACCATTTTCCTATAGAGTAATGTCAGGAATCATGAAAAAAGTATTATGGAATGTTTTATGAAAATTTTTTAATCCTTTAATTAGTGTGTAATATTTTATTATATGTGGAATCTAATGGTGAAAAAATTTTCATAAAACATTTCATAATATTTTCTTTGTGATCTCTGATATTACACTTTCTTATATTCACAAATATTCACCAAGTATTACAATAGGCACGTCAAAATCCTCAAAATCATCTTAAGAATACACTTTTTTGGGTATGAATATAAAACAGGCATTTCTAGACATGAAGTCCTTTTTTTTGGATAAATTACAAACACACTTCCTAAGGTTTGCTTAAAATATAAATTGTCCCCTGTGATTTGAAAAATTACAAATACCCCCTTATTAGATTTTTTTTATTTAACAAAATTAACTAAAAAATGAAATTCGTAATTGCTCTCCAATATATTAATAAAATTACCTAACTTTTTAATTGAAACATATTTTTAACATCATCAAAAACTGTTAAATGACTAGATAATTTATTAATAAAATAGACGATTTGTTATGAAATTAGAAACCTCAGGGGATGAAATGTAATTTTCAAAACCACAGAAGGCGATTCGTATTTTAATCAAATCTCAGGAGATATATTTGTAATTTATCCTTTTTGTGTGTGTGTGTGTGTGTTTGCATGTGTATGTGGACATTTTCTACATATATATTACTCTCTCTCTCTATATATATATACATAAGGAAAATAATATACAAATTCAATTTCTAGATTTACTTTCTCGACTGAATTATGTCACTACAAAAAAGTTAAAATTTTAGAGACAAAAACTTAGAAATAAAATATTTTTTTCGCCAAAAATGTTATTATTTTATTTTTAACAACAAAATTGGACATTTGGTGGTGAATTATTAGACGTTTGAGACCAAAAGTGGTCTCCAATAATAAATCTTTTTTAGGATCAAGTTATTTTGTCCCTAAAAATACATTTATTAACGACATTTTTTAAATTTTGTTCCTAAAAGCTCGTTTTTTGACTTTGTAGAACTACATTTTAGTGATTGTCCTCGCGACAACTGAAATTAGTCCAAAAATATATCTTGCAACAAAATTTAGATTTTTAGAGACAAAAAAACTTATTATCTAAAACTCTTATATATTTTAGTGTGTATAAAAGATATAATTAATTAATAATTAGATAAGATATGAGAGAAAAATAATATATAAAAAAACATTACCTTAAATATTTTAATAAATTATCACATTATTAAATTTGAAAAGTAAACTTAATTTTTGAGTCCAAAGGACACCACTTCATACACAAATGGAGAAGTCTTTTGGATAGTTCAAGTGTGAACAAAGCACAAATAAAAACCTAGATTAATAATAATAATTATCATTAAATGATGTCATGCTTATGAAGTTGTCAATAAAAGAAAAGAAAAATAGAAAAGAAAATAAAAAAGTTGGGATAACCAATGAAGAAAAAAGATTCATGAACAAGAGGAATTGACATGCATTAACGATTAAAGTTGGATGATGATACTTTTAAAAAGCTCAGAGAAAAAGCAAAAAATGGATTAGTAATTGTCACACTGGCCCTGCCATCTTTGCATGGACATGTCATTTGCAAAGAAACTTCCAATCATGCATGCAATCAATACCCATTTCATGATGTCCACACCACACCACTCCTTTTTAATTTTTTTTTTTTTTTAAAAGTTCTTCCCACCTTCAAACCTACCACAAGATCATGCAAGATTCCGTGTTTCCACCCATTTGGTTCACCCCATAATTTTTTTTAAGAGAAATATGTAGAATATATATATATATATATTAAAATATATATATAAATGTGTGAGAATAAATAAAATTTATTTAAATTATAATTTTTTGATATTATTTAATCGTTACTAAATGCCCAAAAGATCCCAAAATTGGTCAATTAAGAATTGGTGACTTTTTTTTTTCTTCCAATTAATTCGTTTAGGAATTGGGATTTTTAGTAATTTTTCAATTTTTTATAAAAAAATATATAAAAATGTAAAGAGAATGAGTTGGCTTTTATAGTAGCTAAATATATATATATATATATATAATTAATTGGGTTAATTCAATTGGCTACTCTGTATATTCTTAACTAAGAGATTAGCGGTCAATCCTTACCATAGACAAAGATGAATTATTTACTTCATGTTAGAGGGTCATTATTTAGTTATTATTTTTTCCCATGGACTCTTTTTTGTAATCATTCTTGTTGTTGGCTTGCAGTTTGTTTTGTTTCTTTATATGATTGATTATCGAGTAGAATATAAATATTTGATATTTATAAATACTCTTTTACTGATTGAAAAAAATAAAACTAAAAAAATAAATATTTAACTGTATAGATTAAAAAGAGATGAAAATATAAACAATAACTCATAAATATTAGGGTAAATTACAAATATATTTCCTGAAATTTGCTTAAAGTACTGATTGTCCTTGTAATTTGGAAAATCACAAATTTCCCTTCTCATAATTTTTTATTTATAATTGCTCTCTTATACAATAATAAAATTACTTAAATTATCAATTAAAACATATTTCTAATATCATTAAAAACTGTTAATTGATTTCATGATTTATTAATAAAATGGGCGATTTGTTATGAATTTACAACCTTAGCGGGTGGAATGTAATTTTCATACGATTCGTATTTTAATTAAATCTAAAAAATGTGTTTGTAATTTACCCTAAATATTAAGAGAGTTGCATTGAATGAAAGTTTAACAAATAGTGATACATCTATAACAAATTCAACAGACACAGTCAGCCCCTAAACTTCTACTAAGTTGCAGAGACTCTTGGCCAATAGCCTTGTTAGTTTTATACTATTTACTATTATTGTGTTTGAATTTTAAATTTATAAAAATATTTATAAAAAGAGAAAAAAAAAATTGTGATTTTTTTTATTTCATTTTTTCTTTTTCTTTTTCTTTTTTGCCATTTTTTTTTTCATTTCACAATATATATATATATATATATATATATTTTGATGAGAAGATCCAAACACTAAATGTCTAATAGTGTAAAAATGAGTTGAGCTAAACGGCAAAAATAAGGTCAGCTGGACTTTCTACCAATTAATTTTGTAATAAGTCTGCTAACCTAGAAAAATCAAAGTGGGTGGTTGTATGTGGAGATTAAATTTGTATAGTATAATATTTATATGTAGAATAAATTTAAACTACATGAAAATATTTTTGGGTAATTAAGTCTAGATTCATAGTATTACTATTAATTTTAAGTTGAATATTTTAACTTAATATTAGGGATGAATTCTAGATGGTCTCTAATGGATCAAGTCTCTACCTGATATCTAATTTCTCACCTCTCTCTCACCTTCCCATGCTATATCTAGCTGCATGGGCGACGGTATTTTAAACTTATTCCACATTATTTCTCTAAATCATTCAAATTTAATTAATATATTAAAAAGCCTCTCCCTCATTACCGATTAATTTTAAATTGCGGGCTTTTAACAGTTTTTCCTTTTCTTTTCCACATCAAATCACACTGGCATTCCGTTTTTCCTTTTCTTTTCCACATCAAATAACACAGGGCATTCCATTTCTTCATTAATAATAGGGAAAATATCAGTGATATTGTAAAAATTAATTACCAATCAATGGTAAATCTTATAAATATTAATAACTAAAATCATAAAAAAATTCATGAACTAGTAATTATTTTTTTAAACTACCTGATTTGTAATTTCTCCTCAATAATATATACAAATAAATTCTTATTTCAGATGGTCAACTTTTTAACAGCCTGTTTGAAAATTCTAGTTTTTCCTATGATCCAATCTCTCCACCAAAGGTCTATGTGCAGCCAATATGAAAGGCTTAACTAGACTGATTAGCTTTACCTTTATGGTTGGTTTGTTTGTAGGAACGTATGAATGTGATTAGCAGTCAAATTTCATGCATATCTCACCAATAAAAATAAATTATTAAGTAATTTTGAAAAATTATATGATATTATTTATATAATTTTTTAAATAAACGAGTAATTATAAAAGACATTAGATAAGTTATCTATAATATTTCTTCACTCGTAAAATTTTTTGATATATTATTTATTAATAATATCACATAATATTTTAAAATTATTAATAAAATATGCATATGAGTTTTGTCTATAATATCATAAGCCGAAAGACATTTCTACTTTTTTGCCTTATCAGAGACTTAGCTTGTTTATCTTTCTTCTAACTTTATCACATTTGACTAATAATAACCCTTTGTCTTATGGTTTTTTGTTCATCAAATAACAATTGTTAAAAGGGCATTTAATAAAATAGTAATAAACCATAGACAAAGCAACACATAAAAATCAACTCTCCAGTGTCCATCTATCTACTCATGTATTGGACATGAGAATTATATTGGGCCCATGAGAATAATGCATTAATTTGTGTATGAATCACTTTCTTAAACATTGGTTTTCTCAAATCACTAAAATAGACATGGTTACACCTTGATGATCAAGAAGAATATGCATACAAGTATTTTGATAAGGTTTGGTACATAAAAAGGTGCATCAAGTTTTTACTTTGTGCTGTTCAAAACTTTGTGGCTTCCCTAATTGACTGCTTATTCATTCTTCCACATTTGACTCTTTTCTCTCTCTCCCTCTCTCTCTCTCTCTCTCTCTCTCTCTCTCTCTCTCTCTCTCTCTCTCTCTCTCTCTCATGGGAGGGGGCCCATGTTTGTTGTATTGGTCCACTTTTTTTGCTGAGCATGGAAACACGAATCTTCAGTAGTATGGTATATCTAGGCCAAATTTGGAAACGGGTTAATTTATTAATTTTTTAATTATTTGACTAAAATATGAGTTAATATTTAAGATAATTTTTTGACTTTTTACGAAAAGATTTACAAAAAGTAGAGAGAAAAGAGAATTTTTGATTTTTTGATTTGGGTTGTTGGCTTTTTAATTTTTTTAGTGATTTTTTGACTAAAGAAGTCACTTGGCAAACAAGGCCTTCATTAGAGGCATTATAAATCATTTGTATTTTCTCAACATAATTATAAATTTATAAAAAAAAATTAGAGACGTTTATGTTTATTTAGTTCAAATTATTTTTTTTTATATTTAATAAGTCTTAGAGATGATATAGTTATCAAAATATCTCAAATAATAATAGGATAAAACACGTATTAATGTTCATATTGTTAACGTCAACATTTACATTGTCAAATTTGAATGTTCACATCACTGAATAAAACTATACGCACTAATTGTTATACCAATTAGTGTATTAACGGATGATGTATCATAATTTTAGAAATTTTGGGTCTTTATAATTTATATAGTGGGTGGATCCACAGTTTTGAAGTGACAATATCATAGCATATGCTAATGATGCATGTAGCACCATTCAGTTGCTAAGGGTTCAAAAATATATATATATAAGAATAAAATTGTTCATAAAATACTTTAAATATGATAATTAAAATTTGATGAATCAAATGTCCAAAATAACAAGACTTATTGAAATACAAGAATATCTTATGGACTAATTGGGATACAAGCACTTAAAAGAGGATTTTCTAATAAATTTTTTAAAAATTTATGATTTTAATCATTAAAGTTTATAAAGTTTACCACTAATTTGATTTTTATTTTATTTTTTTTTTGAATTTTTAGTTTAAGATCCCTAATATTAGGATTTTATAAAATAAAGAACATGCAATATCTTCATAACAGTTAGGATCTCTCAACATTTTCACAAAGATGAAGAAAAATTTCTAGTTGTTCACGGAAAAATTTCAGCTTTTTTTTCTCTATGACCTTAATTAATAAGAAAAATATATATTTGACCTCCCCTATTACCCAAAGTTAGATAAAGATATTTCACTAAATTGTTTTTAATTACAAATATATATGATAAATATTATATCAGATAGATGAATAGCCTAATAATAGTTAGTAATTGTACCAAGATCAAGGCAACTGCTACTATAATGGGAGAGAAAGAACACAATAATTATAACCAATTACCAGAAAAACCCAGCAACTACTGTAATGGGGGACAAAGGAACACATCACCGGGAGTATTGACGATAAGTCAAAGGACTTTTTGAAGCCCACTTCCCAAGATCCAGTTTTAAAATCATGTTAAAACATTTTGTGGTGTTTTGAGAAATTGATAAAAAATTAATTTTTTGACTTTTTGATTTTTTTGGTAATTTTTTTGACAAAAAGATGGATTATTTTGGATAAAATTACTAATTTTTTTAGTTAAAAAAATTAAAAAGCCAAAAAATTAACTTTTTACCATTATTTCCAAAATGGCCCTTAATTCAAAACTTTTTGACAAATATTGGAGTAGCCTCTAGAATATATAATTCTCTTAATTTTGTAACTAGTCTTAAATTGATTGACAAAATAAAATAAAATAATAACGTGTGCCTTCAAAACATTGGTTAACTTTTTTAAAAAATAGTTATACTCTTTACATGATTTATCCTTCAAAAAAAAAATACAATTATTTTAAAGTTGTTAAAAAATTCTTTCAATTAAACCAATACTTGGGTAGATAGATGGGTGTGAAAAAAATATAAAATTGTTCGGCATCAAGATAAAGGGTTAACATCAGTAATATTGTCAAAAACATTTATGGGTGACCTAGCTTAGATCCCCCTAGCCCATAGCATCCTTTGCTTAGGCACCTCAAAGTTGAAAATCGATTTTCTCAATAAAGAATAAATAATAAAAAAAGCAACAAACAAATTTGAAAAGCTTTATGCTTTGCCATGCATGCACACTTTTGTTTTCATCCATTTGTCATAAGAGTTCTTTGTCACTCAAATCACATTCGCCTTCAATATCATAAAAAAATTTAAATATTTTTAAAATATTATGTCACATTAATTTTTGAGATACGCTAATTAATAAAAATACAATACACATTAATATAGCCTTTGATTCATTAGAATGAAATAAAATAATTGTTTCTTAATTTTCATACAGAAAAACTATCCTCACTAAATAAATAAAAAAATCCAACCTAAAATATAATAACAAATAGTTTTTTCGTCTCATTTTTGCTCCAACGGCCAATGACAATTAAAGAATAGACCAGGAACAGCTAGAATAGGATAATATTAATAAATATATATATTAATTAATGCAAGTCATTTTTTATGTATTCTTATCCTTTTCAACTAATTAATTGCTTATAACATTTTGATAAAGACTAGAAAGCATATTGAGCCCCAAAAATGGAGTGGCTATATTTGCACACTACTGTATCTCTTAATTCACAATATTTGTTATTTTTTTTATTATTCCTATTGTATCCCATAAGTAAATTACATTTTCGGATGACACTCTAAAATCCTTTCTCTTAGTAGACCACTACGCACACCATCATCACCATCGGCCACTGCCACCACTACCTCTAGCACCATCTTGCAACTCCCTAAATGTTTCCGACCTCTTCCCACTACCCCCTCCTCAAATCTTTCCTTTTCGTCTCCACCCTCCTCTTCCTCTCCATTTTCCTTCTTTCCTTCATCTTTTTCTATTACTTCAGATATGAAAACATCATGTATTGAGATCTGTCTCTATCGCTCGCATGCTTGCTCGAAGCCTAGGTAGTGATCTCTCTTTCGCTCTTGGGTTCAAGTTTAGAGAAGATAGGGACATTGTGGTATTATTTGAAAAATTATGGTGTGAATTAAGAAAAAATTAGAAAAATAAAAATATGTACTATGTGTTGAGAGAAGAAGTGGCGTGTAAATAGAATTTTAAAAAAATAAAATAAAGAGTGAAATTACCTTTATAACCTTAACGTACCATAATATTATATATATATATATATCAAGGTTGTGGGGACCTATGCGCTCAATCATGCAGACATGTCTCCGATTTTTTTTTTTTTTTAAATCAGAGATGCAGTAATAGGCAAATGCAATCCTTAGCTTTATCTGTATTCTTTAATTTGTACATCATAAAAGGCAACCATGTACCTAAAACGAATATTTAGAAAAGTGTTCATATTTTAAATTTATGTATAAATTTAAATTTGATGTAATGTGAGTTATATTTAAAATAAATATAAATTATATATTTTCAATTTTCAATATTTTTATTGATATTATTTTAAACATGTAACATTATTAAATTTTAGATAAATTATAAATACATCTCATGAGTTTTACTTAAAATACAAATTGTTACTTGTGATTCTGGATGGGATGCTTGCTCTGGCTTTAAATATGACCCCCGCAAATGAGCGGTGGGATTAGTCCCTTAAGATTAGTAGAGGCATGTATGAATTGGCCCGGATACATAGTTATAAAAAAATAAAAAATAAAGTGATTCTGAAAATTACATACCGTCTCGTGAAATTCTTACTTTCATAACAAATAATTTATTTTATTAGTAAATCGTCAAGTCTATTATATAATGTCATAAATTTATTTTAATTAATAATTCATGTAATTTTATTATTATGTAAGAGAGCAGTTATAAATTTTATTTTTTTTCAATTATTTCTGTTAAATAAAAAATTATGATAAAAAAATATTTATAATTTTTTTAAATTATAGAAAACAATTTATATTTTAAATAAAATTTAAAAAATATATTTATAATTTACTCTTAAATTGTTAAAAAACTGTACGAAGAACGGAGATTTCTCTGCGCAAGAGGCCAATGAAGAAGAAGCCACCACCGTTCTCCTCTCTTTTGTTTGTTTGTACAGTAAATGACCAAACTAGCCCATATTGGACGCTTGATTAGGTATTGATTTTGACATGACACTAATGACCTTGTACAATTATGTGAATCATGTAGAGCTAAAGATTATTACAAAAATATTTGATAATTCTAAAATAAGAGTTATGAAAAAGTTTTAATTATGTGGCATTAGTTCATGTGTAATTATTGTTACTTTCTATTGGTGCTTTTTACCTTCTTTGAAAAATGATTGAGAGCATTAATAAGAGAAAAGTTAGGAATCATGAAAAAACTTTCTTGAAAATGATCATGAAAAGATTTATGACCCTAGTATTGCTCCATTAATAAAGAAGCTTTAATGAGCTATAATATGGGTTGACCTCACTGTGATGTAATATTTTGGTCTTATTTTTTTTTAATAGCAATGATTCAAAGCACTAATTTTGATTCTCTAATGGAGCCTTAATGACACGGTAAGGAGAAAAAAAAAAATAAAGACCAAAATATCACATCATAGTGGGTGGGGCCCACTGCCAGCTCATTACAGCTGGCTTTAAAACTCAAGAATTAGAGCTCCAAAGCATTTTTCTTTTTCTTTTTATTTTTATTCTCTGTCACATCATTGGAGGTCTAAAATTAAGAGATATATTATTGCTCATCTTTTTTTGATTTGCCAACTCACTAGAGGCTCTATTTAGAGTTTTTGAATTAGAGTTATGTATCATTACTTAAATTATTAATTCATATGAGAAGTCAAGTTCAAGAAGATAGGGCCAAAGAAAATCTAGACTGAAAAAAAGGGTTAGTTCTCACCTACATGAAAAATAATCAGATATGTGTTTAATAAGTTTTCCACATGCATTTGGTGTGAAAGGTACCAAAGGTACCAAATCAATCCATCTCCAGCAATGTTACAAACGCAAAAGGAAAATAAAAAATAAAAAATATTTAGAATTTGAGTTGTGTGGGTCAAATTCATTATGGATCCATAACACATCAAATTCAATCTCCACCATACACCTAGTTTTAGGATAAATTTTTAAATATCTTTTATGAGTCTGTATCTTTTTCGATCCATCTCTCCATTTGAGTTTTGCACTACATAAATAAATTTCTTATCAATTTTTATTTACTTATTTATTTATTTATCACTAGATAATCCATTTGTCTACCTAATCATTTTTACTTCAAAAAATGTTGGATGAATTATTTTTTATATAAAAATTTAGCTTGTGGATTATCTTTAAAATAGAATACAAGATAAAATGATGATGTGTCAAATTAGTTGCATAGGCTATCATCTCCATTAATATACTTTTAAAAAATGTCATTTCTATGAGTAAATATTGAATGTAATAGTAATATTGCGCGGCGGTATCATCATCCAATGAGTAATTTTAATTTGTAATAGGGACCGTAACAACATTAAGTTAGTGGGAGATAATACTTGTCCATTTAGTCCTTTTGAAACTTTTTATTGGCTAATAATATTATTTAAGATAGTGTCACCGTTAAACCGAAAACTAGTCCCTTTGCAGCTTGTTACACACTATTTTAAATTGTCTTTGATTAACCACTTCCTTGGTACACATTGCCTTCCAATTTGATGGCTTTGCTTACATACATATTTTGGTATTTTAAAAAAGAGAAAAGCTTGGGATCCCCAGCACCTCCAGTGGATGCTGATTGGCTAGATTTTTTTCATTTTTTTTTTTCTTCTTCTCCAATCACCAACCTCACGTGTGTGGAGTGGGGAGAGTGGGGGTCTCAATCAACTCTCTTTAAAAAAAATAAAAATAAAAAATAGAATGTAACAAAGCAGAACATGGTCCTAACATTCGTAACAAAGCTGAAAAAAGAAGACAAAAAGACTAGCAAATCAAAGTGGCCATGATTCACTCAAAAAGTAACAGCAAAATGTGAACTCCAAAAAATGCAGAAACTCATTCAAAACAAAAATGTAAATTTTTTGACTTTTTATAAAAATATGTGTAAAAAAAAAAAAAAGAAAAAAAAAGAAAAAAGTAGAGAGAGATATATGATTGGGAAAAAAGCCAACATTCCAAACAGCCCCTCAGCCAATTCAACTACAACAAGGACATCCTTGTAATTTACTGATAAGTTTAAGGGCAGTCTAATAGCTTGAAATATAGTAGGTCACATTCACAAGTGTTCATATATACCTGTTTTTGCTTCTTGTGAAAGCACATATATGCAAAAGTTCCAAGCTTCAACAAATGTGGTTTTGAATCTTGAAAACTCTCTTTCCATCCAATTCTATCTAAAGTTATCTCTAATCTGATTACAGATTCGAAGGTTTTGTGTTTGGCGTACTAGTTTCCTTAAACTCGGTGGCTCAACCGGTTCATGGATATTGATCTCCGGTGGACAACTGGGGGGTGTGGTTTCTTGGTTCCAAGACTATGGAAAAAACTAGCAAAACACTTCTTCAAAGCTCCACAAAATCACAAGCTCTTCTACTAGTTGTTGGGCTACTCTTGATCGTTCCTCTCTTCGCTCGCCCTCTTGATTTGTCAAGGACACATATGGCTTCCTCTTCCTCTTCCTCTTCCACTTCATCAGTAATTCGTGTCCTTCTAGAATCTCCCACAACAACGCACGAATCCACCACGAAATCACGTGCACTGCAAAGCAAGAATTCTTTTTCTACTACTACTGCCAGCACCACTACAACAAAAAGTCGACAGTTTGGGGTGGCTGCTCATGAAGTCCCGAGCGGTCCAAATCCCGAGTCTAACAGGTGAGCAGTTCTGGTATCATCATCGTCATCGTCATCGCCATTGCTAAAGGATGGTTAGCATATATAGTAGTATATCATTATCTTCTTCTCTTTCTTTTTCTTTGAATGTCTGTATAGTAAAAAATACAGAGTCTCTATTAACTATTTCTATGTTTCTATGGATAATAATACTTGGGTATTGGTGTTTTTGGTATTTAAATATCTTTCTATGAAACAAAGATTAGTATATATAGTTTTATCTCTGTGTGCAATTAGTTGATTATCTAAAATTAACGCTTTGCTTACACATTTACTTCTATGTAAAATGGGCTAAAGGTATCTCAAGTGAAATTTTTTTGTAACTCAGTCATACCTGAAAAGCTACATATTCCTAAAAAAAAAAACTTATAAAAATGTTTGAAATTTGAAAGATGTGAATAAGCTTAAAATTTCCATCATAGGTTCAAATTTTAAGTAAATCTATGATTTTGTTTTGTGAGCATATAGAATTTCGGCAGTCATATAACAACATGAATGTCTTAGATGTGTTGATGATTTTCATGCTTTGAAACTTCCATTTCAAAGTTTCAGAGAAGGCAGTGAGTGAAGATGAAAGGTGAGTCTGACCCACAACAAGGCAGTGGTGTCAGATCTCTTTATTCTTTTCAGGAAAATGATTCACGCAACTTTAGTCATTGTGCTTCAAAAATTATTGCTCAGTAGGCCACATTAACTTTTTCAAATGTCTTGTCCACCACCTGACCAAAGAAACCTGACATCAAAAAAAGGCATGAAGCAATAATTTGATAATTATCAGCTGTTTTCGACTGTTGTTTCTCTAACACCACAATCATATAAGCTATGATTACTTTTTTTTCTTAGCCCTATTTGATTTGTTGAGGGTTTTTTCAGTTCAAACCATGGCACGAGCCATAAATGAAATTAAAAAAAGGAACAAAAAAAGGAAGAAAGAAAAGATATTGAATAAAAGACTATTTAGTTCTGTACTAGCAGAAAACGAAACAATAATGCTTAATTATTAATAATAATTTATTATTATAAAAATTTCAGTTGGAATTATGGCACGTATCTTCCCTTCAACATTCATTCCAATCAACAAACTGTTGATTAATCTAGTTTGCTCTCTTGTGATGGATTTCAAAAGGCACTGTCTAGGATCGATTCTGCCTTTCTTTTTTAATTGGGTAAATTACACGTAGTATATTTACACTTTCATTAAAATTTCACTTTTGCTCCTTTACTTTTAATCGTAATAGTTAACCTCTTACACTTTAAATCAAATTTGAATGTCATCTTTTTTGTCCGTCTACTGTTAATAAAGCTAACGGAAATTGAAAGTGGAGGGATTAAAGTTAAATTTTAGTAGAAGTGTAAGGGTGCTAATGAGACAACAAAAATATCACATCAAATGACAAATTCCCTCAACTTTGTTAACGGTAGATGGATGGAAAGGTAAGATTGCAACTTGATTTAAAGTGTAGGGGGTTGACTATTACAATTGAAAGTAAAATGACTAAAGTGATATTTTAGTGAAAGTATAGGGATCCTAGTGTACTTTACCCTTTTCAATTTGTTTTATTTTGGCAGTTAATTGATCTTAAAGTTGTATGCTGAATTGAACATGAATCTAGCATGTTGCTCAAATCAAATTTGAGTCCAAATTTTGTCTGAACATATTATCAATGAGCATAAACTTAAGACTGCAATTTCAATTATCTAAATTATTTTGCAACTCAGTCAATTCATTAAGATGTTTGGAAGGCCTATCATAATTTGGCCAGTTTAAACTAACTATTTGTTGTTTTGTAGGAATACATATAGATATCACAAACACATATTTGAAAGATGCATCTATTTTGTATGTTTGCTAAATAAAAGAAATCTTTGTGCTTTGTATTTAGTTTGATTGTACAAGCACTAGGCTTCAGATTGTTTGTTGAGTTATGCTCTTAACCAGAGTGTATCAACAATTGGAGAATATCATTTAGATTAGGTTTGAATGACAAGAATTAAGAATCGAATCTCATTACTAGTAAAAAAGACTATCATTTAGGTTATCTTTGAATGACAAGAATTAGGAATTGAATCTCATTACTAGTAAAAAAATATTATTGTTGCACACATTTGGTTTTGCTAGGAATCCATAATAGAAAAATGAGAAAATTTTAAGGGTGAAACACCAATAAATATCAAATTGTGATCTTATGAACTGTTTAGTTCTCCATTTCATCTTATTAACCCAAAAGTCCCAAATAAATGGAAATTACCCAAAAGGGCATACGTTAACACGCATGATATTTTGTGAAGAAGGATCAACATGGGTTTTCAACTGAGGTGATATTACACATTTGGACAATCCATACTATAGACTTTTTTGCTTTTCCCTCCTTCATGATCAAATCTCACACTACGAACATGGAAAGATTGTGGAACCGATTGTGACATTGTTCATCTTTAGTGTGATTCCAATGTGAACGTAGCTGAAAAACGAGGATTTTTCGCACTTAATCGCTGATCTCCCCATTCAACATTGGAGAATACAAACCCAAAATTGTTGAAACCCTACGTCAACTACAATAGTGATTCGAACAACCTTCAGGAATCGGTGCAAACATTTAGTTGAATGCGATATTGTCGGTACATGCCGCCGGTTTCATACTCTAAAGTCGGTGATGCAAACCCTATATCATCGAGTAGTTGCCATCGATAT
The DNA here is from genome assembly GCA_022316695.1 of Camellia oleifera. Lineage (NCBI taxonomy): Eukaryota > Viridiplantae > Streptophyta > Magnoliopsida > Ericales > Theaceae > Camellia > Camellia oleifera. The sequence goes on from CM039306.1 coordinate 52,572,380, forward strand.
CAGTGTTGTACACTTATGATAATGAGACGTGAAGGTATGAATGTTTGATGTTTTCTATTTCAATGTTTACTGTTGAGGAATTTTCAAAATAGGTTTTCAAAATTTATTATTTAGTTTTTGGGTGTTTTCAAAACCTTCAATGTTTTTCTTTGGAAAACATAAAATAAGCTTGGGGATTTTGTCCCACGTTGGAAAGAGAGCAAAACATGGAGCACTTAAAAAAGTGCTACATGAAATATTCCTTTGAATATGGAATTGTGGGATGGATGCTAGTGTACATGCACTCACATTGCAAGGATGGTGCCATCTACTAAAGCACCCTCGCGCGTATGGCGTTGGTAGTGGGCTATATAGCATTTGATGGAGTACTTTGCACTTTGCACGGATGCATCGGTGCAAGGTGCCATGAGGGCACTTTCTTATTTTCATCGGACAGGTTAGAGCGATGACGTGGATCTAACATGGCATGGGCGACATGGAATACAGTCAGCTCCACATGGCAGTGGCAGTGATGTGGCATCTGTTGGTGATACGTCAACCAACCGATCGAATGGTTGTGTAACCGATCTGGAGCGGTTTGATCATAGTCGTTGATTAGAGATGCGGGCAATCGAACGGATGAGATAGCACTCGATCGTGATCAAGTATGATCAGCCAACACATCTATTCGGCGTGAGAATGATCTACACCATAGATCGTTGATCCAACGGTCAGATATGATCGAATGCGATCAAGAGACATGACCATTCGATTAGATGTATCAAAGCCTATAAATAGGTTGCAAAATTAGCCATTTCAATTATCCAAAAAATTCAGAAAGTATTCCTGCAATTCTCTCTCTCTCTCTCTCTCTCTCTCCCTCCCTCCCTCCCTCCCTCTTGATTTAGAGTTTTCGATCAAAAGTTTCTTAAGCAAGTTTTTGTTTTTCTTACTAGTAATCAAATTCTGCAATCTTGATTATCAGTGTCTTGGTTTTTCTTGATTATATCAAGAGTATTTTAATCAATTGTCATCAGTGCAGATACCAGTAGACTTGATCTTTAGATCAGGCTTCATTGTATCCTACCTTTTGATGGGTGCAAATATTATCTTTAGGAAGCGACTAAGTAATGCAACTTGAAGCACCAATTTTCTATTCTACATAGACAAGATCATCGCCAAGTTTTGAAGACCCGAAGACCACCAACTAAAGAATTCAAGACAAATTGGTCTAACAATTTAAAGACAATATTTAGATATGGCGATGTCTATTCAGAAAATGACTCAAGATTTCATGAAACTTGACCAATTTGATGGAGGAAATTTTCGACACTAGTAAAAGAAGATGCATATTTTGCTCACCACTCTCAAAGTGGTCTATGTGCTAACTACCCCTTATCTAATGAAGCAAGAAGATGAGACTATGGAGCAAACCCGTACTAGAACCAAATGGAAGAATGACGACTACATTTGTCGAGGACACATTCTGAATGCGTTGTCAGACTCTCTGTTCAATATGTATCAACATCTGGAAACAACAAAGCAATTCTGGGACATATTATAATCAAAGTACCTCACCAAGGATGCCACCAGTAAGAAATTTCTTGTTAGTAATTTTATGCGTTTTACTATGATTGATACAAAGCCCATTATGGAACAATTCCATGAGATCCAACATATTCTGAGTCAACTTTGACAAAAGAATATGAATATGGATTAATTTATTGTAGTTTCGTCTATAATAGAAAAACGGCCATCTTCTTGGAAGGATTTTAAGAAAACTCTGAAACACAAAAAGGAAGATCTAATTTTAGAGGAATTGGCTCAACACCTCCAAGTTAAGAAAGAGTCAAGACTTCTTGAAAGTAAAGATAACCAATTGGCTCAAACTTCCAAGATTCACATGGTAGATGATAGCAAGAGGTTCAACAAAAAGAAGCATAAGCGCGACCCTCAACTTGAGAAAGATGCTAAGAAGCCGAAAGGTGCTTGCTAGCACTGTGGCAAGCCAGGGCACTTCAAAGATAAATGTCGATCATACAAGAAGAAGCCAAACGCATCAAATTCCAAGAACAAGTTCGTGGTTGTTGTATCTGAGGTAAACATGCTCGAAGATACTAGTGACTGGTGGATTGACTCAAAAGCAACAAGGCACGTCTACAACGACAAGAGCCATTTCACTACTTATGAACAAATGAGTGATGGAACAATTCTCTACATGGGCAACTCTTCAACTGCTACTATCAAAGGCAAATGAACGGTGGATTTAGAGTTCACATCTCGAAAAGTCTTAAGTGTTAATGACGTTTATCATATACCTGATGTCGTGAAAAACCTTGTATTTGGAAGCCTGCTTAATAAGTATGGTTTCAAATTAGTATTTGAGTCGGACAAATTTGTCCTGTCTAAGGATGAGATTTTTGTTGGGAAGAGCTACATGTATCAGAGAATATTCAAACTTAACATTATCAATAATACATCTATTTCTGCTTATATTGTTAATTCTATTTCTTTATGGCATGCTCGTTTAGGTCATGTTAATACTAGGAAAATGCATGATATAGTTAATTTAGATTTAATTCCTAAGTATGACTTTGATATGTTTGAAAAATGAAAATTTTGTGTGCAATCTAAAATTACTCGCATTCCATTTTTTAAAGTAGATAAAATCACATCTCTGCTTGAACTTGTGCATAGTGATGTATGTGATATGCATAGTACCCCCACTAGAGGTGGTAAGAAATATTTTGTAACATTCATTAATGATTTTTCTAAGTACTGTCATATCTATCTTTTGCATTCAAAAGATGATGTGCTTGATAAATTCAAGATTTTTATGATAGAAGTAGAAAATCAATGTAATGTCAAAATAAAGAGACTTAGGTTTGATAGAGGCGGTGAATACCATTTTCTAGAATATTGTGAAAATGTTGGTATTATTCATGAGAAGTCTACATCCTACACACCACAACAAAATGGAGTAGCTGAAAGAAAGAATAAGACATTAACAGAAATAATTAATGTTATGCTTTCTTACTCCAGTTTAAATTCTGGTTTTGGGGGTGAAGCCTTGTTCACTGCATGTCACGTACTCAATAGAATTCCTCTCAATGGAAGAAATGTTACTCCTTATGAACTTTGGAAAAATAAGAAGCCTGATCTAGGTTACTTTAAAACGTGGAGCTGTAAAGCAATAGTCAGATTGCCTGAACCTAAAAGGAAGAAATTAGTTGAAAAAGGAATTGAATGCATATTCCTTAGCTATGCTATACATAGCAAAGCATATAGGTTTATAGTAGTAGAGTCCAATGGTTCAGTGGAAACAAATACCATCATTAAATCACGTGATGCGGTATTTTATGATAATCGTTTCACAACCATTCCAAGGTTGGATTCTAATCAGGGAAATGAATCAACTCCGTTGATGTCTACAGAGGAAAGTGAATGACATGAACCCATTGAGCCTAATGAGCCGATTGAGTTAAGGAGGAGTAAGAGGGCTAGAACTGAGAAGTCATTTAGCTCTGATTTCATTGTTTACCTTGTAGAAGGAACTAGGAAAGCTTAGTGTAAACAAACAATGATTTCTTTGAATATGGATTTAGATCCATTAACATTTGACGAGGCTATGAAGTCTCAAGATGTTGCTTTCTGGAAAGAAGTAATAAACGATGAGATGGATTCTGTCATGGGTAACAATACCTGGATACTTGTTGATTTGCTACATGGATCCAAACCAATTGGTTGTAAATGGATTTTCAAAAAGAAAATGAAAGTTGATGGCACAATTGACAAGTTCAAAGCAAGACTAGTTACTAAAGGTTTTACTCAAAAGGAGTGTATCAATTATTTGGATACATATGCTCCGATGGCCAGAATTGCCACCATTCAAGTGTTGATTGCATTAGCCTCAATCTACAAGCTTGAAATCCATCAAATGGATGTTAAAATCGCTTTCTTAAATGGAGAGTTAGATGAGAAAATCTACATGCAGCAACTAGAAGGATTTGTTGTACAGGGTCAAGAACACAAATTGTGTAAACTCATGAAGTCACTATATGGATTGAAACAAGCTCCAAAACAGTGGCATGAGAAATTTAACGAAGTAATAGTGTCAAATGGTTTTAGGATACATAAATTTGATAAGTGTGTGTATAGTAAGTTTACTGGTAATAGAGGTATAATCATATGTCTATATGTAGATGACATGTATTTTTTTGGTACTGACAATGATGTATTGAAAGTACTAAAAGTTTCTTATCGTCTAGTTTTAGTATGAAAGACATGGGCTTAGCTAATATAATTTTAGGTATTAAGATCAAACGAGAGGACAATAATTTGATTCTTACCCAGTCGCACTATATTGAGAAAATTCTTAAGAAATTTAATCAATATAATTGCATACCCATGTCTACGCCTTTTGATTCAAATTTGAAATTGTATCCTAACACTGGAAGAGTTGTTGATCAGCTAAAATACTCAAGAGTGATAGGTAGCCTGATGTATGCCATGACTTGCACTAGACCTAATATTGCATTCGCAGTGAGAAAATTTAGTAGATACACTAGTAATACCAGTAGTGTGCATTGGCATACTGTTAACCGAATACTTAGGTACTTGAGAAAAATAATAGACTATGGAATAGTCTATAATGGCTATCTGGCAATGCTGGAAGGATTCACGGATGCTAGTTAGATAAGTGACCGCGAAGATCACTCATCCACAAGTGGTTGGATTTTTACTCTTGGAGAATGAGCTATCTCCTGGGGTTCTAAGAAGCAAACATGCATAACAAACTCAACCATGGCGTCAGAGTTTGTAGCATTGGCTTCTTGTAGAAAAAATGTAGAGTGGCTAAGGAATCTCTTGTTAAAGATTAAGATATGGCCAAAACCTATGCCACCAATATCTTTGCATTGTTATAGTGAAACAATTCTATCACGGACCTATAGCCATGTCTATAATGGAAAGTCCAGGCATATAGGACTGAGACATAGCTGTGTCAGGTAGTTAATCACAGAAGGTGTGATTACCATTAGTTATCTAAAATCAAGTGAAAACTTGGCTGACCCCTTAACCAAGGGGCTTACAAGGGATTTGGTGTAGAAAACATCAAAATGGATCGGTCTTAAGCCCACTTAACATAATCACTCATCGTGAAAACTCGATTCAACGCTTGAAAAAACATCAAGTCTTGAGTTCAATGAGCCCAAGTACACCATATGTTGTGATTGCAAACACTTAGTTTTATTTCATTTTCATCCTAAAGTTAAAGTGCTTGGTACCTATAATGTGGAAAGAAGATGATGAGTTAGCAAACTCGTCATAAGCTTACAACTAGGTTATTAGGGTACTGTAAATTACAGGGATATTCTCAGTAAGCTTACCTATGTGAGTGTAGGAGGTGGTGTCGCTTCCTATAAGTCCAAAGGCTTGACTCTAGAGCGCTTATGAAATAGGATATAAACATAAGGCCAATCCACGTGTTGGTTTGTTTGAATACTTAAGGTAACCTGTACTATGCATGAGACATATCCGATTAGTCGTATAAGATCACTAGTTCAAAGACAAGTCTATTATGCCATCTTGAAAAAACTTTAAGGTATTTTCACTAAGTGAATGATTCAAATCGTAAGATATCTTCACTTATGCATAAGGCTACCAAGTGAACCAAGAATCATCATCTGATATTTTGAAAATGGTGGGGGAATGTTGAAGAATTTTCAAAAAGGGTTTTCAAAATTTATTATTTAGTTTTTGGGTGTTTTCAAAATCTTTCATGTTTTTCTTTGGAAAGCATGAAATAAGCTTGGAGACTTTGTCCCACATTGGAAAGAGAGCAAAACATGGAGCACTTGATAAAGTGCTACATGGAATATTCCTTTAAATCTAGAATTGTGGGATGGATGCTAGTGTACATGCACTCACACCGCAAGGATGGTGCTTCGCACTATTCGCACACCCATACACACGCGTGCGCGCGCATGTGGTATGGACAGTGGGTTGCGCGGCATTTGATGGAGCACTTTGCACTTTGCACTTAGCACTTAGCACAGACACGTCGGCGCAAGGCGCCATGAAAGCGCTTTCCTGTTTGCATCGGACAGGTTTGAGTGATAACGTAGATCCAACGTGGCATGAGTGACGTGTAAGGCTACAAATGAACCGAGTTGTTCATGAACAAGCTCGGCTCGGCTCGTTAAGGGCTTGGCTCAACTCGGTTCGTTTAGTAAACGAGCCGAACTCGAGCTCAAATATTAGGCTGATTTAGTAAACGAGCCGAGCTCGAGCTAGCATAAGCTCGGCTCGTCAAGCTCGTCTCATTTATCATTATTTAATTTAAATAGTATATTAAAATATATATTAAATAATATAAATAATATCAAAAAAATTATTGAGCCGAGCTGAGCTCGAGCTCAATAAACGAGCTCGATAAGTAAACGAGCCGAGCTCGAGCTCAACAAAGCTCGGCTCGGCTCGATTCGTTCGGAGCCCTAGTGGCGTAGAATACAGTCAAATCCACATGGCAGTGATATAGCGTCCATTGGCGATGAGTCAACCAACCAATCGAACGGTTGCATGTCCGATCTGGAGTGGTTTGATTTTAGCCGTTGATTGGAGATGCACGTGATCGAACGGATAAGATGGCACCCAATCGTGATCAGGTATGATCAATCAACGCATTTATTCGGTGTAAGAATGATCTGCACCATAGATCTTCAATCCAATAGTCAGATCTGATTGGATGCGATCAAGAGACATAATCATTCGATCAGATGCATCAAGGCCTAAATCAGCCATTTCAATCATCTAAAAAATTCAGAAAGTATTCCTGCAATTCTTTATCTCTCTCTCTCTCTCTCTCTCTCTCTTTCTCTCTCTCTTGATTTAGAGTTTTTGATCAAGAGTTTCTTAAGCAAGTTTCTGTTTTTCTTACTGGTAATCAAATTCTGCAGACTTGATTATCAATGTCTTAGTTTTTCTTGATTATATCAAGAGTATTCTGATCTACTGTCATCAATACAGACGCCAATAGACTTGATCTTTATATCAAGTTTCATTGTATCTTGGAGGCGAATTTACTGTAACCCTCTACACACCTTTTGGTGGGTGCAAATATTGTCTTTAGGAAAGAGATAAGTAACATGACTTGAAGCACCAATTTTCTGTTCTACATAGACAAGATCATCGCAAAGTTTTGAAGACCCGAAAACCACCAACTGAAGAATTCAAGACAAATTGTTCCAACATTTGCTATGTTATGTTGTTGTGTTTTCCCGTTTGCATGGTGTTAGTGTCGTGTTCATGGTGTTCATGTGTTCTTACGACATTGATTTTTGGATGATATTGTGGGATTGAATGGTAATTTGAATTTGGGTCATGTATGATTTTCGTCAGGATGTTGTTACTGTGATGCCCAAAAACATATTCGCATGTATTCTTTTGTTCTGTGTATCAATATGGCAGTATGTTTTGGATGCCCAGTTTTTGGGGTTGATTTTGTTGAGCCATGGGGCTGCGTGTTAACATCGATCACCCACCACAAAGATGGGTGCTGTGTTGAGATAGTGGTTATTTGGTAATTTATGTCATCATTTTGAGTAGACATATTAGTGTTCAAAGATTCAATATGACAAACTAAAAAGTGACATTGATATTCATAGAAATTAGGATTTCTTACATCGTAAATGTGTTATATGAATATTCTCTCATTTTAATATCATTGTTGCTGATGTTCATGGTGTATTCGGATTAATTTTATGTTCTAATCATCTTTAAAATGAGAAAATAGACATGTGGATTGGACACATGTGTAACAACGCCCGCGAGGGACCTCGCTACAGTTCGGACTCGATTTTTTGTTGCGGTTCCAAATCTTGAACCAAAGAGTCCAAATCCGGCAAATCGTTTTGAAGGAAAACAGATTTTTGAAAGGAGTGCCAAACATGGACTGCTTTGCCAGATAACAGAGTCGCCACCTAAATATTTTTTAAATGGGAAATTTAGGAAACCCTAACTCAGTGCCGAAAGGCCACGTGTCCGTCATCACCAAAGTTGGCTCGGGAACTTGGGTACGATTAGGGAAGGTCACATCGTGAGCACCCCCTCTCGCCCGGTCAAAGACCGGCCTCTACTAACCATGATATCTGTTTTTGAAAACTTTGTGCGTTCTTATTCCGGTTATTAGTCTAGGTTACTATGTGATGCTCGCAGCAAACAAGTATAGACTGGGTCGTCTGAATTGAAACTAAACATTTCATGTTTGTTTGTGAAAGATGGTTTGCTACCCGCAGGTAGGCTTAAAATACAGATTTTGCCACAATCTAGTGGGCTTAACAAACAATTGATGAATTGCTCCAATTCAGATAACTCAACCTCCACCCACAGGCATTCAAGGCAGTTATATCACATAAGCACATAGCCTCATGGTAAGCATGCTATCATGGCAACACTCACACGCATGCAAGGATGCTAAAGCATAACCACTTACCGAGTACTCCAAGCCAAAACAGAAAACTGATTGGAAATCATGCATGATCCTAAGTATACTGAAGTGCCTAATGCAACACATGCAGAATGCAACTATAGCAGGCTCGGCTATTCTAAAGATGGCATGTGAGATGCAACAGCTATCAGATATTCAACTTGGAATTGAAATATAGATGCAGTTTGTATGATGCGCCGAGCCCAGTGCGTGCAAAACAGATGAATGATGCAAACATGCTGTCATGCTGTATGCTAATTGAAATATGCCCTATATCTAACCATCCAAAGCGGATAAATAAAAGGGAGAAAGAAATGGGGGTTGGAAGACATACATCACACTCACACACCCTTATTACAATTTTGCCCTCGCGCAGAGGGTCCGAATAAAATAATAATACAGTCCGAATAAAAGAATATACAGTCCGAATAAATATACAGATTTCTAATTAATTAACAAATTAATTACAGAAAAGTAAAACTGGCATGCAAGCTAGGGACTGCCTTGCTCCTGATGAATGGTATATGCTGGGCTGCTTGGCGCAGAAATCCACTAGGATGCCCTGATTAGCCTCTGTTTGCAATTTTCTCGAAATGCGTGCCAGCCTCCGAAAAGTAGTTGATTGTTGATTTTGCTGCAACAGAGAGCAGGAAAAGGGCATAGCAATGTATTTCACAAATATATGCATGCCTCGATCCTCGTGCCACCAATCACGCACATCGATGCATGATGGCCGAGGAATCGAATTGCACAACTCAATATGGGATGAATGCATATGAATGCTACAACAAAACCTAACTCCATCATGGGTAATCCGGAGTGTCGGTGACTTGGGAATTGAGACTCGTTCCATTACTCGGAGTATGAAACGTGCCTCGTTTCCCGTGCAAAATGCAAGATATGTATGAAATGCAACTAATATACAACCTAGCATGCTCAATGCTATGAAAATGAGATGAAAATGAGACGCCTCGAAAAGCGTGCACACGGGCACGCAAATCGAGGCGATGATATGAAATGTAAATCGGGGAAAATCGAAGTGCCTCGAAACGTGTGCACACGGACACGCAAATCGAGGCGATGATAAAAGAATGAAAATCGGATAAAACCGAAGTGCCTCGAAACGCGTGCCCACAGGCGCGCAAATCGAGGCGATGATGAAAGAATAAAAATCAGATAAAACCGAAGTGCCTCGAAACGCGTGCCCACAGGCGCGCAAATCGAGGCGATGATGAAAGAATGAAAATCAGATAAAACCGAAGTGTCTCGAAACGCGTGCCCACAGGCGCGCAAATCGAGGCGATGATGAAAGAATGAAAATCGGATAAAATCAAAGTGCCTCAAAACGCGTGCCCACAGGCGCACAAATCGAGGCGATGATGAAAGAATGAAAACTGGATAAAACCGAAGTACCTCGAAATGCGTGCCCGCGGACACGCAAACCGAGGCGATGATAAAATGAGACGAGATGGCGTACGGAATGCAACGATGGGCTTACACCAACATGGGAGAGCCTCAGCTCACTCACATAGGAGGCCGTCGGATAAAAAACAAAGCCGCCTCGAAACGCGTGTCCGCGGACACGCAAATCGGGGCAATGATGTAGAAGCGTGAAAATGCAAATTGGGCTTATGCCAACATGAGATAGCCTCAGCCACGCTCACATAGGCTGCCGGCGGATAAAACGGGGGGGGCGCCTCGAAAGGCGTGTATACTGGCACGCAAACCAAGGCAATGCAAAAATGATGCAAATGGCATAGGGAATGATATGTAAGCATGGCAATGGAATTTCAGCACCTAAATAAAGGGGAAAACAGCCCCGAAACAATTCGAAATAACACTCGAAGCATGCATTCATCCCGAAGATGTGAAATTAAGCCCCGAAATGGCCTATAGCCATGCTATACATGCAAAATATGATCATGGAAGCAAGAACAGTAGCAAGGCAGTCCCAAATATGGCATTTTTTCAGTAACAAACTTGGCCAAAATGCAAGTAGGGATAGATCAACAATAGCATGCAAAATTAGTGGCCAAAAGAGGGGTATTGAGACAAGTGATATATGCAAACCCCAAATGGACAAACTTTCTTCTACAACATTGAATATGAGATAAAAATAAGCGCAATTGCAGAAGATGACATCCTCAAAATCAGAATACAAACATGCTATAAAATCCATGCAAAGTAGGCTTCCAAATAGGCTATATCATGAGACATGCAATGCACACACCAAATGACAAAACTTTCTTCATGAAAAATGTAAAGGGGGTCAAAATAAGACCAAAACCAGTATGGGTCGAAGTCCCAAAAATAAACACAAATAGGTCAAAAATTGCATGCAAAAATGGCACACTTGATGAAATTTGAAGGAGGTGGTATATACAATGACCAAATGAGGTTGAGCCCTTCTACAATGTTGTAGAGGGGCTCAAAATGAGCACAAAACCAGTAGGGGTCGGACCCCTGAAAACAAAAGGGACTAGGCCTAAACTAGCATGCAAGATAATGGCATAAAAGCTAGGTATTGAAACAAGTATATCATAGGAGCATCAAATGAAGTTGAGCCCTTCTACAAAGTTGTAGAGGGGCTCAAAAAAAGCACAAAAGCAGTAGGGGTCGGAGCCCCAATTCTCAATCAATTGGAGTATAGAAATGAATCAAGAAAAAGCCCTAAAAGTTGGTTTTGAAGACTTACCCTTGAAGACTTGTCTTTCTTTGATTCTTGGCTTTGATTTGTAGATTCTCAACCTCTGAAATTCACTTCCTAGCTGCTAGAATGGTAGTAGGGATGGTGAGGCTAGGTGTTGATGAAGAGAAGACCTAGGGACTTAGAAGCTTTTTGAGGTTTTGAGCTATGAAAATGGAGGAATTTGGAGAAGTGTTCTTGAAGACAAATTTTCCAACCTTGAAGAAGGAGAGGGAGGGCCCTTCAAATAGGCAAGAAATGGGGTGTAAAAGGGGAGGGAAAGCACCCAATCTTTCCCTCCCGAAATATCCCCCGGATGCCCCGGGATATGCTGGAAGATATCCGGACAGTTGGGACAGGCTGGAAAGCAAGAAGCTGGCCGGCCAGGTAAATTTGTGGGAGGTGGCCGGCCGGCCACCCCACCTGGTCGGCCAGCTACCCCTCCTGGCCGGCCGGCCGGCCATGGCACAAAATTGAAGTGAAGATTTTCTGGCCGACCACCATGCCAAAGTGTCCTCCCAAGTGTGTAGAATAAGGTCCCAGGGTCGGAATCTGGCAACGCTGAAGCAGAAGTCACAACATAGAGCTTGAAGAAGAGGCTCAAAAATGAACTCAACAATTTCTGGCCGACCATATACTTTTTGTGTCCTCCAAGATGTGTAGAACAAGGTTCCAAGGTCGGAAATTGGCAACACTGAAGCAGGAGCCACAACATAGAGCTTGAATGAGAGGCCCAAAAATGAAATCCTGAATTTCTGGCCGACCACCAACCCTTAGGGTCCTCCTAGATGCCCTCATCACAGATATGTAGCTTTGGTTGGAAGAAAATACCCCTAGGGTGTTCAATATTGGCCCGGAAGTGAGAAAAACGGGCTCCGGAGGAGCGAAACTGGTTATCTGGGATAATTGCTGGCTTCTCTCCCCCCAGTGATCTTCCTGATGTTGAAACAGAGGTACCTGCCAAGTTTGAACAAAAACTAATGAGAAATGAACGCTCGGAGCCAAAACCGAGCAATTCGGGATCCCGAAAATGAGCTGCGGGTGCCGGAAGTGGTATTCAGCAGCGAAGTGGGTATCTGCGACCCCAGTGTCCCTCGGAATGACAAAACAGAGGTCCCTGCCAAAAATCAGAGAAAACCGATGCAAAATGAATGCTCGGGACCAAAACCGGGCAGTTTGGGGTCCCGAAAAACCGGTTACAGGCACCGGAAGTGGCATACGGCCACGAAGTGGGCATCGGGGGCCCCAGGGTTCCTTGAAATGATAAAACAGAGGTTCCTGCTAGAAACCGGAGAAAGCGGATGCGAAATGAATGCTCGGGGCCCAAATCACACAGTTCGGGGTCCCGAAAATGGGTCGCCGGGCACCGGAAGTGGTGTTCGGCTGCGAAGTGGGCATCAGGGGCCCCAGTGTTCCTCGGAACATTAAAACAGAGGTCTCCGCCAAAAACCGGAGAAGTCGGAGATGGTTGGGCGGTCCCGAGCCGAGGCACACAGCCTGACGACTCCGAAAACCGGGAACCGGGCTCCGAAATGGGCAAAATGGCCTACGGCCCCGAAACGTAGCTCACGGCCACCGGGAGATAGTCTACGGGACCACTCCCTTCCCTCAGGAAAGAAAACAGAGAAAACCGAGCCTGGTTCGCAAACCGAGACAAGGTAGAGAAGATGGTTCGGAAGTCCGGAGGCACGGCACGCGGCCGTGACTCTGGGACTTCTGAACAAGCACAGTATGCAACATCACCAAGCGCTCAATCGGCGACGTCCGAGTCTTGAGGACGGTCAAAAATGGGGTGTCTACAACATGTAAGTGTTATCATGTGAATGTTGATAATGTAAATGTAACATTGTAAAAATTGTTAACTTCCCCATGCAAATGTGTATCTAATGGGTATGCATTGAGTTACCGTTATATGTTTGAAACGTACCTAAATGATGTTGGTGAAAGTATGGTTGCATTATCATGTAACTGAGTTGATGCAATTGACATACCAAATGCTAACATAGCCCCTAAAATGTTCCTTTCCCCTCTCCACTTGTGACGTTGGAAGTGTGATATGGATGTTGCGGAGCCAAATTTTGATTGTTAGAAACCGGATTCCCCAAACGGTAGCTACGTTGACATTGAACCACTTATCGACACTAAGAGACCCCACACTGAATTACTGTGAGAAATGGTAAAGCACGTTCCCAACGTGTTGGTCGTCGGAGAAGGTTGGTCGAATCTCTTCCTTGACCTTCTTGACCTGTCGAGCACAGCTGTGGGTGATGTTAATAGTAATGAATCAGTGGATTCTGGGGAGGAACTAAGGAAGGCTCTGCACAAAATTACAAAGTTGGAGACCTAATCTTGAATGAAGTCTGAACGTGTATGTGAGTTAGAAGAGAGAGTCACATCAATGGAACTCATGCTCGGTGCGCAAGCCATAAATCTATTTATTGGTTTTGACAGCATCATTATATCGAAATATATGAAACCGAGTTATTGCTAAGTTAAAATAAACAATTGTCGTATTGGAAGACCACGTCAACGATCGTGAAGCACACATAGTGACTCAATCAATCATGAATGCGGCTTCGAGTAGGAGTCCACCAACAGATCACTCTTTCAACGAAAGCAACGGATCGAATCATAACACCAGCCGTGACAGCCCGTACTAGTCTGCATCCCCGATAGTTGAATCATTTGATGTTCTTGTTGCTCACCGAGAATATGAATGTAACATCTTCCCTAATATTGTCTATGATAACAACATTGTACAGGCATAACGTGACATTAGTTTTTGAATGCCACAATCAGCCACAGCAAATGTGCTTTCATGATTAAAAAGTGCTCCTTAATGTTGGCACTAAAATCTCATATTCCTTGATGTTGTTTTCCATTGTATGTGGCTTTTCATTGTATGTAGCATTGTTATCGGTGCGGTTTGATTGTTATAATCTAACATCCTGTTTGAAAAACTTATTACAATAACCAAAATGGCGTATGTTTTTAAACATGTGGGATATTGCATTTAATGTTTGTTTAGGTGTTTTATTATGACCACGTTTGGCTTAAATGAATTACTCACCGATTGAAATGTGACGAAACAGTGTATCGAATCAACATTACCTATAACGTTACAAACCTATATCAAATGTGATAAAATTGAAAATTGTGCGCATGACATTTTCCACGCCACCAGACATGATTTCTCCCCTTCTTCAAATGACATTTTTTACATTTGACAAAAACACACCATCCACCAACCTAGCCACCATGATTCACTCCCCTTCGCCCAAATCATACCAAAAAAAAAAATCTTTCACCTTACATTTTCAAACTACAACGAATCAGGGATAACAAATGAATCACAAAAGGGTAAACAAAGAAACTCAAATGGCACCAAATCAAATAAATACATTTTTCCAAAACCAAACAAGGCCAATTAGTTCATAAGAAAACTCTTACGACTAAATTGTTCAACATTGCCCCATATGGAACTTATGGGTAATTTTTCTAAATTTTAAATGATTTGACATAATTATTTTTTTTACTCTTAAATAGCTAACATTCTTGTAGAAATGTGAAATTTCCATAGAGAAGTGGGAAATTGAGGAAATCAAATTCCTATATAATGTGGAAAGATAATTCTTGCTGAAATAGATAACCACGAATTACTTTTTGATGAATTCTCCACCAGGGTCAAAACAGCTCCCACGCTTTCTATTACTTTAGGTATAATTTTCCAATTTTCATAAAAGAAGTTTTTAAAGTGATTGACAACTCTCCTTAATAATGTTATGAAAGTAATGAGAGAAGAGAAAGAATAAACTCTGTATTGAACTTAATGAATAATACAATAAGAGAAGCCTCTATATATAGGCAGAAAGAGAAAGAAAACCTAGATAAGTAAGAAGATAGAGATTGAGAGAGATACAAATAAGGAGATAGAGATTGAGAGAGATACAAAGACAAATAGAGAGATACAGTTATGATACTACTAGTATAATAATAATATACAGTTAACACCCCCCCTCAAGCTCAAGGTGGTAAATCAGATATCAATTTGAGCTTGGAGAGGAGATCAGAAAAGCGGCCTGGAGGATGAGCTTTGGTGAAGAGGTCAGCAGTCTGATCAGCAGAGGTAACAAAGAGAAGACGAACATGGCCACTAGTAACATGCTGTCGTATGAAGTGGCAATCGATCTCAATATGCTTGGTGCGATCATGGAATACATCGTTATGAGCAATCTGAATAGCACTTTGATTGTCACAATAAAGATTAGTGGCAGCGGAATGAGAGACACCCATGTCAGAAAGAAGCCAACGAAGCCACACAAGCTCCTGAGTAGTATCTGCAAGAGCACGATACTCAGCCTCAGTACTAGAACGAGCAACAAGGGTTTGCTTCTTGCTACGCCAGGAAATGAGAGAAGTACCCAAGAAGAAGCAGAACCCGGTAGTGGAACGACGATCGGTAGGATCCCCTGCCCAATCGGCATCAGAAAAAGCATACAGCTGTAGAGAAGAGTGAGGGGAATAGTGAAGACCATGAAACAAAGTTCCTTTGAGATAGCGCAAAATGCGAACCAGGGCAGCATAGTGTGGAGAACGAGGAGCAGTCATAAATTGACTGACAATGTGAACAGCATAAGCAATGTCTGGACGAGTAACTGTGAGATAGACAAGACTACCAACTAATTGACGATATAAAGTTGCATCTGACAATAAGGGGCCGTCAAGAGGTGTAAGACGAGTCTGAGGATCAACTGGAGTAGTGACAGTCTTGCAATCGGAAAGGTTAGCACGACTCAGAAGATCAGAAGTATACTTGGCCTGAGTGAGAAAATAACCAGAGGAATCTTGAGAAATTTCCAAGCCAAGGAAGTAGCTAAGTGCACCCAAATCTTTCATCTCAAACTGGCGATGAAGAAACTGTTTGAGACTAGAAATACCCACTGTGTCATCTCCAGTGATGATCATATCATCCACATAAAGGAGAAGGAGAATAGTTCCCTGCTTCGTCTTACGGATAAACAAGGCAGAATCATGGGCACTGGAAGAAAAACCAAAGTCACGAATGGTAGAGCTGAACTTGGCAAACCAGGCACGTGGAGCTTGTTTCAAACCATATAAAGCACGGCGGAGTTTGCAAACCTTGTTTGAGGGAACAGAAGAACCAGGAGGAGGTTGCATAAATACTTCCTCAGTGAGATCACCATTGAGAAATGCATTCTTGACATCCATTTGAGAAAGATGCCAGTGGCGAGCAGCAGCAACAGGAGATGATTTTTGCGGACTGCGAAGGTGGAGAAGCTCGAACAGACGTCCATGCTTACGGCCTATCCCAAGGATCTGTCTCGTCTGAGGGTCCTGCACCAAACAACCAGTAGCAGAAAAAGTAATAGTTAGACCAAGGTCACATAATTGACCAACAGAGATAAGGTTCATTTTAAGAGAAGGAATATGATAAGCATCAGAAAGGGACACAGTGGAAGTAGAGATTTGGCCAATATGACTAACAGGCATATGAGAACCATCAGCAGTGTGGATAGTGGGAGCAGAAGAGCTCGAGGACAAAGAAGAAAATAGGGTGGAATCAGAAGTCATGTGATTACAGCATGCAGAATCAAAATACCATGAAGAGTTACCTGAGGTTACTGAAAGAGCAGTAGAAGGAGGAGTACCCGATTTGTTGAGAACCTGGTGGATAAGGGACTCAACATCATCCATGGAAAAAGAAGGAGCAGAAGAACTCTCAGAGGCAACAGCAGCAGAGCGAGAACCGTGGTTAAATTTGGACTGAGACCCAGAACGAGAAGTCCCTTTCTTAGATGAAGTAGTGGAGGGAGCTCGAGGACAATGGCTTTGGAGATGGCCCGGAGCAGTCTTATGACAAGTCAAGCATTCGCGAACCTGGCAGTGAACAAGAGAATGAGTGGCTGGCAGGCCTCGGTTGCGACAATAACTGCAGATGAGAGGCTGTGAAGATGAGGAACTCTGAGAAGATGGAGTAGCAAGAACGGAATCTGTGGCATGAGATCTGAGACTCTCAAAACGAGTCTCCTCGGATAGGAGCTCGGTAATGGCTTGCTCTAAAGTGGGCAAAGGCAGACGATGAAGCAAAGAAGCACGCACGGGCTCAAAAGTGTTATGAAGAGCCATAAGAAATTGTAATAGGCGCTGATGATTCCGATAAGTGATAAAGAGCTGTGCATCATCAGAATGAGCCCATGGAGGTTCAGAAAGAGCGAGCTGGTCCCAAACGGACGACATCTGGGATAAAAAGTCATTGAGAGACTGACCGGGTGCTTGACGCATGTGATGAAGAGTCTGCAATAGTTGATATTGATGAGCATGGCCAGTGGTCTGATAACGTTCCTTCAAAAAATCCCAAATTGCTTTGGCAGGAGAGACAATGGAGTCATCGTCCTGAAAGCGTCCAAATTGAAGGTTGATGGAAGGAACTGATGTAGCCCGGAACCATGTGATGATTTGATAATTCTTACTTTCCCAGTCGTCAAGACGGTCATCGAATGCAGAGTCAGTCTCATCCTCCTTTTTGGTGGGTTTGGAAAGAGTACCAGTAATAATCCGCCAAAGGCGTTTCCCTTTAATGAAGCTAGAGAGAGCTTGAGCCCAACTAACATAATTGGACCCATCAAGGACAATAGAGACAGATTGGATGTGCTCTGTACGATCCATAAATGCCAAAACGGAGGGCACCAACAGATTCAGAAGGCTGAAAAACCTTAGGGACAAGTAGGACGGATGGCAGCACTGTGGCTGTGATGATGTCAGCAGCGAGGCAGTGCTGGGGTAGGGCTGACGTCAGCGGCTGAGGGGAGCTGACGTCAGCGGCTGTGAAAATAGGAAAAACGGCTGAGGAAGCCGACCGGAAGCCAAGGAGATGCGGCTGAGGCGGAAGCCGAGGAAGCCAAGGAGATGCGGCTGAGGCGGAAGCCGAGGTCGGCTGAGGCGGAAGCCGGTGGACAAGCCGACGGCAGGGCAGCTGAAGCGCTGGGCGGAAGCTGAGGTCGGCTGATGCGGAAGCCGATGGGCAAGCCGTGGAAAGCCGGCTGAGGCAGCGCGTGCTGGAGTGTGCGGAGAGTGGCGACGGCGTCAACCGACGCGCTTTTCTTGGGGAGGCGCGTGAGGGCGCGTGATGACTCCGATGGAGATGAATCTAGTGGCTGTAAATTCCTCGTGAAGAGACGAAGAGGAAGGGATAGTCCAAATGTTGAAACAAAAATGGACTAGAGATGCAGAAACCACCAGAAACGGACAGAGGACAGAAACAAGCTACCAAAGAAAAAAACGGGAAAAAAAAAAAGCTAGGAGAGAACCTTAGGCTCTGATACCATGTTATGAAAGTAATGAGAGAAGAGAAAGAATAAACTCTGTATTGAACTTAATGAATAATACAATAAGAGAAGCCTCTATATATAGGCAGAAAGAGAAAGAAAACCTAGATAAGTAAGAAGATAGAGATTGAGAGAGATACAAATAAGGAGATAGAGATTGAGAGAGATACAAAGACAAATAGAGAGATACAGTTATGATACTACTAGTATAATAATAATATACAGTTAACAAATAAGATTAGGATCTTTAAGAGTCTCAACATTAATGGTTAATGAGTTCAACATGCCTTTTTATTGACAGGTTACATAATGTTATCTGATAATACTTCATCACTGATGTATGACTTTCACTGCTATGTGAACGATATCGTTTTCAAATGGTTGGTGTGAGGAAAATTATAATCAAGCAGGACTGGGCCGATCGGTCATCGGGATGGGTTGTTGCCTATATCGCTGGGTCGTCAGGATGTGTTGTAGCCTGTAGTGAGAAATCATTATGGTTAAGCACGTTTGGCCCCTAGATGGCGATCTAGGCCCATGCCTCCAACCATGCAAATCATGAAGGTATGGTGGTAAGTTAGGAGCGCATATCGAACTAGGTAGGCCTTGTGGCCCATGTACGACGTTGCTATATGGCAAGATTTGGATATAGCGCATGTGCTGGGTAATGAAATTGGACCAAACCGACTTAGGTAGTTGTTATTGGCCTAGCCGAATGTGTGCTTCAGCTAGGAAGGACCGGTGAGAGCAATTGTACTCGATTGATTTGTCCGTCCGAGTGTGAACTTATCTAGGTAGCTATAGGAAGAATTGTATGCTAGGTACTTATAGATAAGCATTATTCGTAGAGAGAGGAATCCTGGATGGACAAAGAGTCTATGTTAACCCAAATAGGTGTGGAATCGGCTATAAAAAAAAAAAGAAGAGGAAACTAACTTACGCATCAGATGGCCTTTTCGGCATACACCCACTTGTTAATTCACCATTACTGTTTTGCAGAAGCAAAACAGTGTCAGCGGAAAAGATTAAGGTTTCAGTTACGTACTGTTCACGCGCAGAGAAGATGAAGGTTTTAGTTATGTATTGTTAACACGTGGAGAAATCTGTGTCCGTACAGTAGGCAAAAATTACTATATATATAAATATATATTTTATTGGCAAAGTAAGATTTTCATTAAAAATATGAAATTAAAAATACAAGGAAATAAGATGTACTGAAAGAGATTCAGAGAGTGCAAACTCCCCTACTAATGTAACTCGCATTTATACAACCAATCTATAAGTGTAAAAATGGCCCACGACCCGAGGTAGACCCCGCCCATTTAAGCCCATTTGGGCCCAAACCCAACCCAGCCTAAGACCCTAGGCCTGGATCATCATTTTGAAGCCCAGCTAGGCTCGTGGCCAGGCCTAGCCCATTGGCCTGCTCAAGGCCCACTCAAGGCCCAGCCCGAGGCTTGACTTGCCCGAGGCCCAGTGTTTTTTTTAATAAAAAATAATAAAATTTTGGTAGAAAAAATTTTCAATAAAAAAAAAATGTTTAGGTTCGCCTAAGCCCAACCCAAGCCTGAGCCCAGGCCCAAGCCCAAGCCCATCCAAGGCCCAAATACTCTCTGGGCCTGGGTCTAATTTTCTGGCTCGCGGGCCGGCCAGGCTTGGCCCGAATGTTGGCGAGAACCCGCAAGGCCCGATATGGACCGGGCCAGACCAAATTTACACCCTTAAACCAACCCTTTGGCCTCACAATTTTTTAAAAATAAGAAAATAACAAAACAAGAACAAAGCAACCAAAAAATAAAATAAAATAAAAAAGTCTAGAAGAACTTAACTACAAAACTAAATACATAGAACCCCAAAGATCTGACCCACGCAACCCAAGGCTGTGTCACCAATGCCAAATATCTAACGCACACAACCTAAGGTTGTGTCACCCATGCCAATAAAATATTCAAGCAAAAGAGGTTGCCTCTCATGTTTTATATTCTCGCTATCGCAGCTCTAAGTAGGGCTGTGCAAAATACTGTCCAATTCGCTAAAACCACACCGATCCGCATCTATGTACACCACTCTAACCGCTAACCGCGGTTTGAACTTTAAAATTTATAACCGAACCGCTCCGTTCCGCTATAGTTAATAAATATATATTTTTTAACCTCCAATGAAATATCAATGTAAAAATGAGTGTGAGAGAAATTTAAGATATAAAATTTATTATAAATTAGTGGTTATATATATGAAACATATTATTTGAAATTACATTGTGTTATATATCTAAAAAATATTGTACAAATTAGTGTTATATATTATACAAATGTATGATAATTAGTTAGAATATTCTTCAATCCGCCAAAAACCGTCCAAACCGCAAATTGTCAATCCGCTAACCTGCGATTTGGTTTATAATTTTACTCTCAAACCACCCGAACCGCACCGCGCACACCCCTAGCTCACTGTAAGATTAACTTAACAATGGCAACAGATCGAAGTTCCCGTGAGGGTGTTTATCACGCAAGACGGAGTAATCCGGAAACTAAGTTTGGTCTTGAAATTCTAGATATGAAATGGTTATGAATGTGTGAAAAGAAAACATTCTGCCAATGTATTTATAACCACAATGGCACCCATTTGCTAAAGGTCACAACCTTTGGAAACAATGCTTCCATTTAGTTCAAATTCAACTTACCAGATTAATTCGTTTTCTTGCAGAAAGATATACACATGATAATTGGAAATGATCAAGTATGGAGAGGCACACCATATTATGATGTGGTCACATTTAATTTAACATCTCCCACTTGATCACATTATAATGATGTGAAAATTCCTGAGTTAAGCATGTTTACCTTGGTACCAAAATTTTGCCTTATGTCAACTTTCATCTATGAAATTACCTCATAGATCGACGTCTGATTGTGACTTGGCTATATGTGCGCACGTTTTTGCCACCAATCTGACCGCACCTGTACGAATGTGTTCTCCCACTGACAACACATTCCAGATGACTTCAATTCACTATATAACAAGTGAACAGCATCAATTTTCAGTAATGGGTTCATAGTCCATACCTAATCACCATTGACGACTTCAGCCGTACACATTTTTCATGTATCGACCTGTACTGAAATTATTGTTAAGTACTTCCTTTAAGACCCATTCCTGAAGGTTTTCCTTAACATACCTTATCAATGACTTTTTGCTGATTAAGAAGACAATATCATCTAGTTTGCACGTTGCATATTATGGACTTTACATCTCATGCTAACTATGATATCTGTACCTTGTCAGTTCTTCTATCTTGTTACCTGACCAAACACATGTTTCCATGCAAGATAGAGTCGCAAAATATCGGTTATCTAGGCGTCTCCAGAGTCATCCAACTATGCTCTTATATAAGTAGCTAAACCACCTAGCTAGGTATTTTTCAACCCCATATTAGCTACATGTTCTCTGAATTTTTCCAAAGACAACCATTTGGTCATAGGGTCAGCCACCATCTCTTCTGAGGGTATATAGTTAACTTTAATTTCATCTCTCTCCACTATGTCTTGAATATAGTGGTAACTAACATCAATATGTTTTCCCTTAGAGCTATTTGCTCCACTTTTTATTAATGAGATGGCAGACTGATTGTCACAAAACATACTGGTCGGTCTGACAGGTATACCTAATTGTAAACTGTCAACAAATCGTTTTATCCAAGTCGCATTACTAACGGCTGTGCTGCAAGCTATGTATTCGGCTTCCATAGTATGCTTTGCAACACAACTCTGTTTTTTACTTAACCAAAAAACTGCTGTTCCATCAAACAAGAACACATGACCATTAGTAGATTTTCTATCATCTACATCTCCTGCAAAATCCGTGTCAGTGTATCTTTTTATGTCTAGATCACACAAACCAAAACATAACTTCAAAATTTTAGTGCCTTTTAAATATCTGAATATTCTTTTGACTGCTTGCCAATGTTCCTTACCTGGATTGGATTGAAACCGACTTACCAATCCGACTGCATGACAGATGTCAGGTCTAGTGCTTGTCATGGCATACATTAGGCTGCCTACTGCCTAAGCATACGGAACATTTCTCATTTCCTCAACGTCAGACTTAATTTGAGGACTCATATTTTTACTAAGACTTTGTCCCTTGCAAACAGGCATGCTTAAAGAATTACAGTTATCCATATTAAATCTTTTAAGCACCTTGTCTAGATATTTCTCTTGGTCTAGATATTTCTCTTGATCTAGATATAATAATTTTGAATTTCTATCTCTTGAAATTCTAATTCCTAGAACATAGGTTGCAAGACCATGTCTTTCATTTCAAATCTAGATGCCAAGAAAGTTTTTGTTTTTATAATCATATCTGGACAATTTCCTACTAATAATATGTCATCCACGTATAAAGACAATATTGCTAACTTGTCATCATTTTTCCAGATATAAACACAGTGATCTAATGGACTCACAACATAGCTCGTTTCTAAAATGGATTGGTGGAATTTCAAGTACCATTGTCTTGAAGATTGTTTAAGTCCATATAGAGATTTCTTCAACTTGTAGACTTTATCCTCATTGCCTTGGTTCTGGAAACCATCAGGTTGAATCATATAAATTTCCTCTTTTAATTCTCCATTGAGAAAAGTAGTTTTAACATCTAATTGATGTAATTCCAAATCCATCCTGGCTACTACCGCCATTAGAATCCTTATAGAGGTAAATTTTGCAACAAAAGAATATGTATCTACGAAGTCTATTCCAGGTTGTTGAGTGAATCCCTTGGCTACTAACCTGGCCTTGTATTTCTCCAAACTTTCATCTACTTTGAATTTCTTTCTAAGAACCCATTTGCAACCAATGGCTTTTCTTCCATTTGGGAGATCAGTTAATTCCCAAACATCATTTTTCTTGATCGAGTCAAGTTCTTCATTCATTGCCTCAAGCCATTGTGTAGCATCATTGCTACTCATTGCTTCTTTATAACTAATAGGATCATCTACTAAGTTATTAAGTTCTTCAACTTGAAAAACATAATGATCTTTCAAAAACGTAGATGGACGTCTTGCTCTCTTACTTCCACTTGTCTTAGGATTCGAAGCAGGTAAAACAACATCATGCAATTTGCGTTTGCTCCCACTATTAGATGATGCATGGAGAATATATGGATTGTGTGAGAAAGAAGGAAGAGAAGAATCTTGAGATACTTCAGAGAGCAATTCAATTTGTTCAATAGAAGTAACAAGATCAGTGGATTCAAGAAAAATAGCATCTCTACTTTCTATTAATCCACGTTCGAGATGGTAAAAACGATAACCACTCCCATTTTCGACATAACCAATAAACTTGCATTCCCAAATTTTGCTTCCCAATTTTTCCTTTAAAGGTTTGGGAATAAGTACATGTGCCTTATATCCCCAAACTTTGAGATTTTGAACATTAGATTTAGTTCCATGCCAGGAGTCATAAGGAGTTAGAGGTTTGGCTTTTATTTCGACTCTATTTAATATGTACGCAGTGGTGGACAAGGCTTCCCCCCAAAAATGAATAGGAAGATCAGCATGAGCCATCATAGACCTTGTCATTTCCATGAGAGTACGATTTCGTCTTTCTGCGACCCCATTTTGTTGTGGTGTATATGGCATTGTAAACAAATGTTTGATGCCATTCTCCTTGCAGAAAGAATCCATAGCTTCATATTCGTCACCTCTATCATTATTCAAGTGTTTAATGGACCGACCAAGTTGCTTTTCTACCTCTAATTTATATTCCTTAAACTTTTCAATGGCTTCTGATTTGTGTTTAAGAAGGTAAATATGTCCATATCTTGAATAATCATCAGTGAAAGTAATAAAGTATTCCATGCCTCGATGAGTTTTAGTTCATAAAGGCCCACAAATGTCCGAATGAATTATTTTGAATAATTCCGATGATTTCCAATGTTTAAAAAATGGCTTGCTAGTCATTTTGTCTTTGATACATGGTTCACATATATCAAAATCGTCAGAACATACTTTAGGCAATAAGCCACTTTTAAACATTCGAGATATTTTATTTTTATTAATGTGACCTAACCTTAAATGCCACAAATAAGAACTATTATTAGTAGAAACATGCAAATAATCAGAAATACATACTTTATTATCAATAGGAAGAGAGTACATGTCATTCACTCTTACATCTTTCACTAATACACTTCCTTTCTTAATCAATATTGTGTTAAACCTAAAAGTAATCGCAAAACCTTTTTGAGTTAACACCGGAACTGAAATTAAATTAAGCCGAATGTTAGGTACATAAAGCACATCATGAAGCACAATAGAAGTTCCATCAATAGAGAATTGACAATTGCCGATGCTCAAAACATCACTATAGGAGTTGTTGCCCATGTAGATTCTATGTTCACCAACCTTCTTTTCAGTAAAATCCACGAACATGTCTTTATGTTGCACAATATGTCTAGTTGCAGTAGAATCAATCCACCATGAATTTGATGAAGGTTCAAGCACCATTGCTTCAGAAACTGTCATGGCAACAGGGTTATGCTCCTTTGTCTGTTTCTGCTGAGGACAATTGGCTTTGATATGACCTTTTTGACCGCATTTGTAACATGAGCCAATTTGATGCTTGGGATGTTGTTGTTTTTGCCATTCTTGTGGTTTCTTCTATCCTTTCTGAAATCCCTTCTTCCATTTTTTCTTGAAAGAAGTCGTCTTATTCTTGTTGAATGGTGTGTGAGTATTATTCTGTGGTTGTGGTGAAGATTGTGCCATCAACAAGTTAGAAGATAATCCTTCTTCACACCTACGTTTCATTCTTTCTTCTTCCAAAACTAAGAGTACAGGTAATGTTACCATTGAAATCTCTCATCCGCTATGAGTTAGAGATGTGATAACATGATCCCAAGACAATGGAAGACTATTAAGTATGGTAGTTACTTGCATCTTGTCCGACAAAGAGTGACCAGCGTTGGATAATTCTTTAGCAATTAATTCCATTTGATTAACATGATCACCAACACTATCATTATCACTCATACGAGTGTTATTATATTTGTCCAAGATCAATTGAATTTGAGTATCCGATCGAACTCCATACTTACTTTCTAGTGCTTCCATTAGTTGTCTTACAGTTTCATGTTCTTCAAAAAGCAGAATAATGGTATCTTTCATGTTATGTAACATAGCTGTCTTTGCCATTGCATCATCTTCTATCCATTTAGTTTGGAACCAACTAGAATCATCATCTGGTTTAGAAGTGGATAAAGTATGCAATGTTTTCTCATGTGTAAGAAGATAAGAAATTTGACGTTTCCACGCTCGGAAATTATTTCCATTAAGCATCTCGATTCTTGAAGAATTTATGGCACTTTGAATTGCCATTAAAAAATAATAATAAAAATAAATGTGTACTATGGAATAAAATTAAATATATATACACAATTATGGATACAAATTTTTTTTTAAAATTTTGTTTTTAATGACTTTCTAAGTGGGCCTTGATTGATCAAGTGGGCTCAAGCTCTGTTTTTGACACAAAACAAGCCTAAAATTCTAAGTGGGCCCAACCTCTTAATTTTTCAAATTGTCAAGAACGACACATCAACGGTACAATCAGTGTCCTCTTCTTCTTCTCCGGTGACGAGAGATTGGAGACCAAAGTTTGAAAATCGAAATCCTGAGGACTAATTTTCAAATGTTTTTCACTGCAAAATTTTCCACCTCGCACAAAATTCTGCGATGAACAAGACTGAGGAATTGGTGACTCACTTCAGCAACGAAAAAAAAAAATTGTAAATCTTCTTCTTCCGACGGTATTCAAATTCACTTTCGGCAACTGTTCTTCCACTGTTTTCACACACAACAACTTCCTGTGGGCGCACTGTTGGGTTGATTATGTATTGATAGTGATCGAATAACCAAATGGAAGTAACCAAAGCGAAACACTGCTTTTCAATTTGTTCTCTAAATTTTGGAAAAAATAAATTCTGATATTTTTTTTTTATGGATTATAATTCAATACTTGCGTACTCAGTTTAACACTGCTCTGATACCACTGTAAGATTAACTTAACAATGGCAACGGATCGAAGTTCCCGTGAGGGTGTTTATCACGCAGGACGGAGTAATCCAGAAACTAAGCTTGGTCTTGAAATTCTAGATATGCAATGGTTATGAATGTGTGAAAAGAAAACATTTTGCCAATGTATTTATAACCACAATGGCACCCATTTGCTAAAGGTCACAATCTTTGGAAACAATGTATCCATTGAGTTCAAATTCAACTTACCAGATTAATCCGTTTTCTTGCCAGAAGATATACACATGTTAATTGGAAATGATCAAGTATGGAGAGGCACACCATATTATGATGTGGTCACATTTAATCTAACACGCACCTCACCTGGTGCCTATTGCACCTATCTCTAGTGCATCCTCTCTACCTATCATACCTAAAGAGCACCCACCTATCGAACACCTAAAGAGCATCCACACTTCTTATTCCTGTAGTCGCAACTCCACCACGTGCCTGCACCATCGTACCTCGCCTGGAGCCTCTTCTTTGTCGAACACCCAAAGACCACCTCTCAAACACCCACCTACCAAACACCCAAAGAGCATCCAACCAACAACACCCAACAAGTCAAAGACATCTAATTAGTTGTAGATTTCTAGTTTGAAATATTTAGAAATGAGTTTTTTATTAATAAATCTCATTTAGAGGTGTTATAACCCAATAAGTCCACCAAGGAAAATTATAACCCAGTTAGTCCTATGTATTTATACTTTTATTCCATAAGGCCCTTTTTTATTGATTTATATTATTTGTTGGACTATTATATCCTTATTTCTATTGTTGATATGTATTACATAGAAAAATGATATACACATTTCCTTTTTGTTACTACTTCTATTTTGGTAGTTACCATTATTCACATTTTTCTTTTTGATCAATTTCATTCACATTTGTGGGAAACTCTTTATTTGGTAGGATTTAGAAACTCTAGTTTATACATGGTGGTGCAATAATATTACGTTCCTCCATTGTTGCGGTGAAACTTTATAATCCTCCATTGTCACTTTGTGTTTGAAAATTTGTGTTCGTCCATTGTTGCTCTGTGTTCGAAACTCTATATTTCTCCATTATTGTAAATCGAAACTTTGTTTGTCCAGTCAATTTTGTTACAAACATATTGTTCAAAGATGAGTTTGGTTTGATTTGTATTGGTGGAATGGTGAAATTACATAGATTGTTAATGATAGTAATGATAAAGATGAGCATGTGGATGATTTTTTTTTTTTTTAGAGCGATTGAGTTTTTTTTTTTTTTTTGAATTCTATTGTTGCCAATGTTTCTATTTTTTTGTCAATCACTGTGAATATTCACATTTTACATTATTTGAAAGTCTAAGAAATAAGTGTTGAAATATAGATATGGACATAATTATAATTGCAAGATGTGAATGTTCAAATATTATTGGTTATTTGTTACTACACTTATTGTTTGAACAATTATTTTTTGTTACCATTAAATAATTAAAATAGTCATTTTTTTTTTCTTTCAAATTTTTTTCATGTTGTAGTGTGAATGTTCACATTAGTATGAATTTAGTTTTTCTAAGGTTAGTTGTATGTTAATTATAAATTGTGAACATTCACATTGTATTTTGGTACGAGTTTTTTTTTTTTTTTTTTGAAATTTTTTTGAAAGTTAGTTGTATTTTGCTTTTTTTTTTTATTATGCTTGTTGGTTGAACAATCATTTTTGTTACTACTGAACAATCGAAATAGTCGATTTTCACTTTTTTAATTTTTATTTTATGTTTTCACGTTGCAATGTGAATTTCACCTTAGTATGAATTTATTTTTTTTAAAAAAAACTAGTTGTATATTAATTATAAATTGTGAACATTCGCATTACATTTTAGTATAAGTTTTATTTTTTCGAAAGTTATTGTTTGTTTGTTGTTTTTGTTATCATACTTGTTAGTTGAAAAATTATTTTTGTTATCATTGAACAATTGAAATAGTCGTTTTTCAATTTTATTTTGTGTTTTCACATTGAGTGTAAATGTTTACATTTGTATGAGTTATTTTTTTTTAAGGCTAGTTGTATGTTAATTATAAATTGTGAACATTCACATTGTATTTTGGTATGAATTTTATTTTTTCGAATGTTAATAGTATGTTTGTTGTTTATTATAAACATTCACATTGTACTTTAATATGTGTTTTATTTTTTTAAAAGTTAGTTATATGTTTATTGTTTACTGTGAACATTCGCATTGTATTTTAATTTTCATTCAGATTTTTTGTTGTATTATTTTTAAAATTTTTAAATTATAAAAAGGTTCAAAATTCATAATTTGAGATTTTCTTCATTGAATGCGGAAAAGATTTTCTCCTTAGAATAAGAGAGATATGTTATCCATGGAATAAGGAAAAAAAATTTCTTTAGAATGAGAGAGAGATTTTCTCCATAAAATGAGGAACTATTATTATGTATTAGTTTCAAAATAGAAATATGTGCAAAAAGTTATAAATGATGATTTTGTCATATTACATTAAATAAGACTTAATGGAATATTCAAAAAAATATAGTTTAGATGGAATAAAACACTTAAAAAGAGGATTTATCAAAAAAATTAAAACAGTAATATGAATTATTTGTTATTCTTTTAATTTCCTCCTATATTTCAGCAATGCAATAAGTTAAACAAAATTTATCCATTTGATTCTAAGTGATTCTAATTTACTTTCTTGTATGTCAGTGTGTCCACTCCATTTAAAAAACAGAATTGGTCTTTTCTGTCAAATTTGTTGCTAACATTCATTCTAACAATGTGCAACTCCGATCATGCAATAGCTGTGAACACTAATTACATGCAAAATATATAATCTAAGCAAGGATGGATCTAGGGGAGTGGACAAGGCAGTCGCACTGCTAAAATTTTTAAAAATTATATATATTATATTAGTAATTAGGAAAATAATTTTAAATTATAGTATTTCGAACCCCCAAAAATATCAGTAGTTTGTATCCTCCAAATTATCTACATTACAAAATTTTAAAAATAATTTCTAAATTGAATTTTATCAAATATTGATCTATTCTATTTATTATTTGTATTATTTGTTATTGTGGAGATATATTTTCAGAGTACCAACACGTGGTAAGGTGACACCGACGTGTCAGCCGAGGTGCCACGTGTCGTGGTAGTTATGCCGAGGTTATCTCGGAGTTGCCGAGGTTATCTACGAGAATACCGGAATCCGAGATAAGCGGAGAGGGGACAAGAGTCCTAGGATGAAGAAAGACTTCAGGATGGATAAGGGCAATACTCTTAAGGAATCTATCCTTATCTCTTGAGAAATCCAAAGTAAGCACTGAATTGGAGTCCATAGAAGCCAGGTTTCTAGTGGGACTAGGATTGAGTAAACTATAAAAGAGAGGCACCCCAGTAGGTCTAAGGTACATAATTGATACTTTGAACATTGTTTAGCACTATTGATTATCTTTGAGAGATATACTAACTTGCTCGTCGGAGTACCCCCGGGTGGAAGAACCACCGCCGGAGCCTTCTCTGTCTGTGCAGGACAGTAAGGTGCCATCTATTCTGCCTGTGTTCTACAGCTGAATCACTAAGGTGGGCAGTGTGATCGGAAAATCACTCACACAATTTGGCGCCGTCTGTGGGAAAGAAAGACAAATAGATGGCCAGTAACGGACAGAAAGAAAAGATTGGGGACGATGCTCCTACTGGGAGTAACAGACCTATCGACCTTGACGTCGAAAGGGACAACCACAATGCAGAAACTCGTAACCAGGGGCACGGAGGAAAAGACGTCGGCCAGAAATGCGACACTTCAAAGAAGACAGACCAAAGCAGGTACTATAACGAAGATAACTGCCAGGTATGGAGGGATAGGTGCCTACGGAGGGACGAGGAAGTGAAAGAATTGGCAGACAAGTTGGCAGACCTGCAGTTGGTCGTCAACTTCATGATGCAAAACAATGTCATGCAGCCACCGTACCCGCTGCAGGACACGCCGATTCCAGCAATTAATACCCAGAAGGGAGGAAGGAAAACAATTTCCGAAGCACCCCAGCACCCCAGGAGCGGAAGGCACTCTCACCCGCCTTCCAGGGAAGTCGAACGAGAGGAGCCGAGACAAGTGAAGTCCCAAAGGACATATCACATGAAGGACCCAGAGCACAAAGAAGATCGCATGTCCAAGGGCAGGCGCTCTGCTTTGACACAACCCATGGAGAAAGATCGAAACGGGCCCACCACGAGGCCGAAAGTAGTGTATCGAAAAGACTGAAGTCCAAAGATAGCCGAGCTCCGGGGAGGAGTAAAGAAGACTTGAGAAATTACCTCAAGAGGAAGGAATAGAATGCTGAGGCCAAGGTTACCTCACCCGACAAGCCGAGGACACCATTCTCAGTAGAACTGGACAAATTTGAAGCACCAAAGAGATTCAGTATGCCGAGATTTCAAATATACGATGGTAAGTCAGACCCTAACTTCCACGTTGGATTATTCTTGAACTCAATGGCATTATACAGTGGAAACGAGTCGTTGCTCTGCAAAGTGTTCCCCTCGTCCTTTAGGGAGATTGTATCAGATTGGTTTCACAAACTGCCAAAGGGAAGCGTAAAGACTTCGGAAGGCCTGGCCGAGATGTTTGTGGCCAGGTTCGTGACAAACAAGTTGCAGCCATTAAGGGTAGACGCATTGATGGCTCTGAAGATCAGCAAGGATGAAGGCCTTAGGGCCTATGCAAAAAGATACTCCGAAGTGTTCAATCGATTACCCGAATACAACCAAGAAGTGGCGGTCGTGTCTTTCAAGAACGGCCTGAAAGATGATTCTTCACTACGGAAATCTTTGGTAAAGACATTGCCAAAAAGCATGGAGGAACTCATGGCAAGAATCGAGAAGTATGCCAAAGCTGAGGAAAATACATCGGGGAATAAAGAGATAAAACAAGAAAGAACCAACGGCTCACTGAAGTGAGGCCGAGGTAACAACGGGTTCAACAAACAAGAAACGGAATTGAGGGCCAAACAAGCAGTGACGACTGTATTCCAAATCCCGGTCCACAAAGTCCTGGATCAAATCCGAAGCCAACCCTATTTCAGAGCACCGGCAAAGGCCCCAGGAAAATACATGGGAAAGAACGTTGGTAGGCGTTGTGCTTACCACAATGAAGAGGGGCACCCAATCCAGGGCTGCAGAGCCCTAAGAACACACTTAGAAGACTTAGTGAGACAAGGCCATCTGAGAGACCTTGTCAATGAAGCCAGGACAAGAGAGGAACAGGCAAGATTGCCTCAAGCACCAGCAGCCCCTCCTCCTCCAGCACAGCAAGCACAGGCAGGGGGACCACGGGTGGTTAATGTGATCCACTCAAGGGTCAACGAGAACGAAGTCAGAGGAGAGACCCAGAGGGTAAGGCATTTACAGCATGTCTACCAAGTCGGGGAAAAGAGACATTGGCCAGAGGAGTGCCGAGGACCGATGATAGCTTTTACTGAAGCCGACTTAGAGATGGTCCAACATCCGCATAATGATGCCTTGGTAGTATCCCTCCAGGTTGGGGAGTGCCAAGTGAAGTGCATCTTGATTGATTAAGGCAGCTCTTGCGACATCATGTACGTTAGATGTTACAAGGAGCTGGGCCTTCACCCAGATGACATGGAAGGATCCAATGGCCTGATGGTCGGCTTCAATGGAACGCCAACATGGCCACTAGGCGTAACAAGCTTGGAAGTACAAGCCGGCACAAAGAAAATTCAAACGGAATTCATTGTGATTGACACACCCTCACCATACAACATCATCTTGGGAAGGCCATGGTTGCATGCAATGAGGGCAGTTCCCTCAACGTTGCATTAACTATTGCGGTTCCCAATAGAACATGGGATTGAAGAAGTCAAAGGAGATCAACTGCAGGCCAAAAATTGCTCCATGGCAGCAATGAAAACTACATGCAACATCAAGAACCAGGGAAGGCAGAGATTGAAGATGAGGACATGGAGGTCCTAGATGATGTCGGCAAGGAGCCAGCCGAAAAAAGTGAAGAAACACTAAAGAAAATCCTCGTCCAGGAGGGCGATGAAGAACGTTTCTTTCTTCTCGGCTCAGGCTTAGCCGAAGAAGAAGAAAGAGAATTGGAAGCTTTTTTGAGAACAAACATAGAGGTGTTCGCCTGGACACCTTATGAAATGCCTAGCATTGACCCCGAGGTCACATGTCACAAACTGAACGTCGACAGGTCAGCCAAACCTGTAGTGTAATGAGCCAGAAAACCGACGTTGATGCACGTCGAAGCAGTGGAGGAAGAAGTAGATAGACTTCTGGAAGCCAGGGCCATCAGAGAAGTCAGTTATCTGACATGGCTATCTAACACTGTGGTGGTAAAAAAGAAAAACGGTAAATGGAGGGTCTGCGTAGATTTCACGAACCTGAACAAAGCCTGTCCCAAAGACAGCTTTCCTCTGCCCAAGATTGACCAGCTGGTGGATGCCACATCTGGACATAGAAGGATGAGCTTTCTGGATGCTTATAGGGGGTACCACCAGATAGCCATGTACCCCCCAGATGAGGAGAAGACAGCGTTCATCACCCAAAAAGGCCTGTACTGTTATAGAGTAATGCTTTTTGGGTTGAAAAACGCAGGAGCGACTTACCAAAGGCTGGTAACCAAGATGTTCAAACACCTGATCGGCCAACAGTAGAAGTCTACATCGATGACATGGTCGTAAAGACCAAGGAGCCTAGGGGTCATCTGGCTGACCTAAAAGAGGTCTTTGAAATCCCCAAAACATATCGGCTCCGACTCAACCCATCAAAGTGCGCGTTTGGAGTTGGATTTGGTAAGTTCTTGGGGTACCTGGTGACAAGAAGAGGCATTGAGGCCAACCCAGATCAGATCAAGGCCATCCTAGATTTACAGAGCCCGACATCGGCAAAACAGGTACAGATGCTAACTGGAAGGGCCGCAGCCCTAAACAGGTTCATAAGCAGAAGCTCAGACAAATGTAAACCTTTCTTCAACCTGGTAAAGAAAGCCACGGATTTCCTTTGGACAGAGGAATGTGAGGCCGCGTTGGCCGACTTAAAGAAGTACCTGACTACGACTCCAGTCCTATCAACACCTGAACTTGGGGAAGAGCTGTTTTTGTACTTAGCAGTTTCAGAAAACGCAGTAAGTGCGGTGTTAATCCGAGAAGAAAAAAGGGAGCAAAAGGCTGTTTACTATGCAAGCAAAACCTTGGCCAACGCAGAAACAAGGTATCTACCCCTAGAGAAATTAATGCTAGCCTTAGTGATGGCTTCAAAGAAGTTGAACCATTACTTTCAGGCGCACAAGATTGTAGTGCTAATAGAGCACCCTTTGAAACCCTTGCTACAGCAGGGAGACTTAACTGGAAGGATAGCAAGATGGGCAGTGGCCTTGGGCCAGTACGACCTTAGAGTTCAGGCCGAGAACGGCAATTAAGGGCCAAGTTTTGGCCGACTTCGTGGCCGAGTTCACCCCAGAATCCAACGAACATCAGGCTCCGTTAAGCCAAGATGAACGTTGTCCCAGCAAGCAAGGAGAATCCCAGCCAAAGGCAAAAGAACAAAAGAAGGAAAAACTCAGACCCTGCAGCATCTACATCGGCGACTCCTTCAGACTGTTTGTCGATGAAAGTTCAAACCGACAAGAAGCGGGGGCAGGAGTACTACTGATATCTCCAGATGGAAAAATAATAGAACAGTCCATCCGTTTGGGGTTCAAGGCCTCAAATAATGAAGCAAAATACGAAGCAGTAATTGCAGGGCTAAAGCTGGCAGTAGCAGCAGAAACAGATGAGGTAATAGTTTTTTGTGATTCACAGCTTATTGTTAACCAGTCAACAGGAGAATTCGCTACCAGAGACGAAAGGATGTCGGCATATGCAAAAGAGGTCATCAGATTGGCAACCTTATTTCAGAACTGCCGACTACTCCAAGTAAGCCGAGATGATAACAGCCACGCCGACGCGTTGGCCAACCTGGCAAGTTCAATACAGACTGGAAAAAAAAGGACAATTATGATTGACTATATGTCGGGCCCGAGCATAGAACCACAGAACACAGAACGGGAAGCAATGTGTGTGGACATGGGACCAAGCTGGATGGATGCAATTGTTGCATTCCTGAAAGAAAGAAAGCTGCCAGAAGACCACAAGGAGGCGCATAAGGTCAGATTGAAGTCGGCAAGATTCAGTTTCACAGCGGACGGACATCTCTACAGAAGGCCATTCACTGGACCCCTCTTAAGGTGCATACACCCTTTACAAGTTGAAGATTTTTTATATGAAATTCATGAAGGAGTTTGTGGAAGCCACACTGGAGACAGATCACTAGCTCACAGGGCCATTACCCAAGGGTATTGGTGGCCCTACATGCAAAAGGATGCAGAGGCATACGTGAAGAAGTGCGAACAATGCCAAAGGTTTGCACCTTTGATACACCAGCCAGCTGCTGACCTGAATCCAGTATCCAGCCCTTAGCCGTTTGCCCAATGGGGCATGGATCTTGTTGGATAACTTCCCCAGGCAACTGGGCAGAGAAAATACTTGCTGGTAGCAACAAATTACTTCACAAAGTGGATAGAGGCAGAACCTCTTGCCAAAATCCGAGATGTGGACGTCAAGAACTTCATATGGAGAAACATCATTACCAGATTTGGCATTCCAAGAGCCATAGTTGCCGACAACGGAACGCAGTTTGACAGCAAAATCATCAAGAACTTTTGTGCAAAATTCAAGATCAAAAATTACTTTTCAACACCAAGTTTTTCCCAAAGTAATGGGCAAGCAGAAGCATCCAACAAAGTAATTTTGGATGGAATAAAGAAGAGGCTGCAGGCAGCAAAGGAAAAGTGGGTAGACAAATTACCCAACGTGCTTTGGGCATATCGAACTACGCTGAGAAGATCAACAGGGGAATCCCCCTTTGCCATGACTTATGGC